>CM046445.1:58881025-59481025 GCA_025506515.1 Flaveria trinervia | reverse complement strand
TACCGCAGAGAAGCTTGAGAAGATTAAAGCCTTCATGAAGGCAGCTAAAGATAGGCAGAAGTCGTATGCCGATAGACGACGCAGACCGATCGAGTTCCAGGTGGGTGACCGGGTTATGTTGAAGATCTCACCTTGGAATGGTATTAGCAGATTCAGGAAGCAGGGCAAGTTGAGCCCAAGATATATAGGCCCTTTCCGAATCATTGCTCGAGTAGGAGAGGTGGCCTATAGGTTGGAATTACTGGATGAGTTAAGTGGGATTCTCCCGACATTCCATGTGTCTCATATGAGAAAGTGTATAGCTGATGAAGACATGATTGTTCCACTGGAGGATATCGAAATAGATGAAAGGCTCAATTATGTGGAGCAACCAGTGGCAATCATCGATCATAAAGAGAAGAGGCTGAGAAATAAAGTGGTTCCTCTGGTACGTGTACAGTGGAAGCACAGGAAGGGATCCGAGTCTACATGGGAGACTGAGGAGGAGATGAGGCAGCATTATCCTCATCTATTCGAGGAATAACAGGTTTCGGGGACGAAACCTATATAACGGGGGTGGACTTGTAACACCCGGTTATTTTTAAAAGACAAGATATGAGGAATAAAAAGAAAGAAAGGAAATTAAGTCCAAGTGGAGGGACTAAAAGTGTCCAAAAGGACAAAACTTTGAAAAAGTTGGTGTAAAGGTGGGCATGGGCACCCTCCCTCACTTCACATCAACATTTCTTCGGTTTTAGAGAGAGAGAGCAGGGGAAAACTTTCGGCTTGTAGAAGAAGAAGAAGTGAACGAATTCAAGGTAAGAATTCGTGGTTTTTAAATGTTAATGACGGGTTTTATCCCGGTTATGTGTTTATGTGCTTATGTGTTTGTGTATGTACTCGAGTGTGTGTGTTTGGTGTTGTTTTTAGGTGTTTGAACTCATTGCAAGTGGGTTAGAAAGGAAGAAATACCCAAGTTGCAGCAGGTGAGTTCTAGACCCTGGTTTTTACTTGTTTTAAACTGTCTTTAGGGCTGAAAATGTATTAAAACGATTTTCATAGCTTATGCATGTTTACCCGTATGTAATGTGCATGATTGGATGTTGATTCTTGAATGCTTATAGGTTGTTCATGTTTAGAATAGCCACATTAAGCTTAGAACAGATGGGTTTGATGATTGGGTTTGAAAACATACTGGGAACATGTTGAACAAAAGGTCCATGCGCCTAGATAAGGCTCATGCGCTTGAATTTGCCATGGAAAGATTTAAGTGTAATCCATGCACCTAAACAGTAGCCCATGCACCTAAGATTACCTTAAAAATGTTTAAGTACAGCCCATGCGCCTGAACAGTAGTCCATCCGCCTAGAAATATTAGTTGGATGACTAAGTGAAGGGCTCATGCACTCCAATAGTGCCCATGCGCCCAAGTGTCTCGTGCGCCTAAGTGTTCATATGCACCAATAGTGCCCATGCGCCTGAATAGTTCATGCGCCTAAGTGAGAAATGATTAAGTATTGGCTGATGCACCTACATAGTGGTGAAATGCCCAAACAAGGCTCATGCGCCTAAATAGTTTCCATGCGCTTAAACACTTTGAAATTTTTACAGAATTTCCTAGGAGTCTGTGCTTTTAGGGTTTTGACCGAGAGTTGACTGGGGCTTAATTATGATGATGTTTCATGCATGATATGATTGTTCCTTATTATTGTTATTGCTATTATTATTATTATTATTATTACTACTTATAGTATGTGACTTTACGTGGTATGTTTATTATCGTAACGTAAAGTATATAGTAATAATAAAGTGAAAGAGCAATAAAGAAAAGAAGAGGAATATTAATAAAATGTTAACAACTCTTGCAAGCTTATAGGAGGGACACGACTGTGTTGTCGTTAGCTCAACTATGCTGCGGGTTAGCTACCCTATTATGCACACAGGGCCAATCAATTGAGATTGGCAGGACCCTTGTAGCGTACCCTGGGTGATTGGGTTGGCCTTGTACACAGTACACAAAATCCTTTCGGGGGATACAGTTGACCCTTTCGAGGGATATAGTTGACCCTTTCGTGGGATATAGATTGCCCATCACCCGTTTTCCATACCACATATAGTTGGCGTATTGCTCATTGGTCCATATAGACAGTGAAAGATAAAGATAAAAGTTTACAAAACATACAAGGCATACAGTAAAGAGAATGACCAGTATCTGTTCATATAGTTATTGCGTGCTCGCATATACAGTACAGAGTTGTATTTTTTCAGAAAAGAGTATTTTCTTATACAACATATAGAAAGTATTTTATTATTTTTAAAACTAGAACTCACTCAGCAACACTGACTTTTATACATTTTTAGTTGACAGGTAATTATTGCTGAGGATGGCACGAGGGTGAAGCTACTCAGCAGGGAAACTCTGACATCCATTCGTACTATGTGTTGCTGTTGTTTTGTAATGCATAAAACAATTCTTTTGTAAACAGTTAATGATGATGTATTGCTTAACAACAATGTTTTAAATGAAATGAATGGGTTTTTGATAAATCATTTCTGCTGCTTAAGTTTGTATAATTATAATTTTTAATGTTTTAACTGCTGTGATTGACCAACTGTGAGGTTTCTGGAAACGGGGCCTTACATCAATACATGCATGTTTTTCAAATAATTGAAATTTAGAATATACCTGTGTAGAACCAGAAGAATAGTCATCAAAGCAGTGTTAGACTCTTCGGTGACTGGAGATTCTGAGTTTGTAGCACTAAGCTCTTCTTCAACCAAATGATCAATGACATCCATAGCTTCTTCGATATCTAAAAGAGTATGCTCAGCTATGATGTCTCCTTTACTTGCAGATCCATCATTCAATGTATCAACTAATGAAATTTTTGATTCACCCCCAGACACGAATCGGAAGGACCAGTCTTGTCCTTCATCACTTTCAGTAGCCAAAGCTTAGTCTCTTTACATGAAGATGAAGCTCCAATCATATCCTTGTCTTGTCGGTTGAATCTAGGAAAAGGATTTCCATTTCCAGTTTTTTTGGCTTTACACACTCACGTTTGAAGTGTCCTTTTCAACACAATTGAAACTCATGGCTTTGGTTTTGTAAAATCCAAATGTTGTATCTTTAGTTGCAACCAAATTTTGCCCCGTCTTTTTAACAAACTTCTTGGCTCTTCTAACAGCACTAGCCAAGGCCCGCATAATATCCATGTGTTCTAGCTCAGTTTGATCAACTTGCTCGTAGTCATCGTTAGCAAGATGACAGTTTCCAATCTTACCAGCAACTAATCCATCATAAGATTGAACAATAGCAAGTAGAAGGTCCATGTGCTCTTTAGCAACTTCCACGGTGACATTTCTGAGATTCTCGGTCTTCAACTTGGTAGTATTTGCCTCAAGAACTATGTATTGGGTTCCGGATGAACCTGATGTTATGGTTCCTGATGCACTGCTTTAGGAAGGAGCAGAAGAGCTAGACACGAACGCCGTTTGTAGCGGTACGCCTGAAGCAGCCGAAGTTGGACCTGAATTGTACATAGGATCCTTTTTTTGACTTGTATTTCATACATAGTTCTTCCTCCCATAACTTCAAAATGAATTCATTTATGTCTAAAGTAGCAAGAGTGTCGTTTCATCTTACATTAGACACAAATGGATCCCACTTGTCTAGTAGACCATCAGCAAAGCTAGAGACTTTATCTTCCATTGATGTGGTCACACCATGAGTGTGCAACTCACTCATCAGATGATAGAATTGATCAGTGATATCATCCAAGCTCTCATTCCTAATCGGAGAGAAATTTTCAAATTTCTTCTTAAGAGCTTTTGCCTTCAATGCTTTCAGACTTGCATTTCCTTTGTATCTCTTTTCCAAGCCTACCATAACTTTTAGTCTGCTTGTTCTCAGAGAACTGAGGAAATATGCCCTTAGGTAATGACTGAGTCAACAAGGCATATACTTTCTTTTTCAGCATTATGTAGATTCTTCTGGGATTCACTCATTCCTCCCAACGTCAATTTAACTCCATTAGCACTGACTGGTACCATGTAACCGGTCTCAGTTGATGTCCAAAGGTTTGGGTCAACTCCATTCAAGTAGATTTCAAAGAATCTGGTATTCATCCAAAGTTAACAGCTTTGGCGGTTCGTTGTGGTTTCCAATCTGGTTCTTCAGAAGTAGAAGGTTCTGGATACGCGAGTCCTTTCCAACAATGAATGCAGCAAACTAGTCTTCCATTGCTTTAAAATTGGTAAACATAGAACATGACAAATTCACTCATGCGAATGAGCTATGCGAATGGGTCACTCGTACGAATGAAAGATACGAATGAATTCAATCGGGCGATTGGATTCAGTCATGCAAATGAGCAGGGCGATTGTAATTAACCGACTGGAGTTGCTTAACCATGCGAATGAGAGATACGACTGAGTACAGTTGTACGATTGAGTGTATACGAATGGGTTCAATCGTACGAATGGTCCAATCGTGCGACTGAAGGCTGCTGTGTTGGACAAATTGAATATGTTGGACCAAAAGAACCAATGAGCCGGATCAGAAAAACCTTAAGTCCCACAGACGTCACAACAACTGCTGAAGTCCACAACAGCTGAACACAAGTGCTGAAGACAAAGTCTGAAGACAAGTGCTGAAGACAAAGTCTGAACACAAGTGCTAAAGACAAAGTCTGAACACAAGTGCTGAAGACAAAGTCTGAAGACAAGTGCAGAAGACAAAGTTTGAACACAAGTGCTGAAGACAAAGTCTGAAGACAAAAGTGTTAAAGACAAAGTCTGAAGACACAAGTGTTGAAGACAAAGTCTGAACACAAGTACTGAAGACAAAGTCTGAAGACACAAGTGCTGAAGACAAAGTCTGAAGACACAAGTGCTGAAGACCAAGTATCAGACGTTTTCACAACAGCTGAAGAGGTCTTCTTCAGTAGTTGTGACGGTTTTCTTTCAGTAGTTTTATGTTTTTGTTTTTAGTAGTTTTGTAAAACGACTGAAGAACTTGTTCTTCAGTCGTTGTAGTTTCAGTAGTTTCGTATCAGTAGTTTTATGTTTTATACTTAGCACTCTGATATGTTCTCAGTAGTTGTGAACATTTCAGTAGTTTGTTAAGTTTTAGTTATTTTTGTAACAAATCTGCCAGATGTCACTATCCCGTGATATCAGCAGTGATTGCACTCTATATAAGGAGTTTCAACCCAATTGTAATCGGTGAATGATTGAATAGAAACATTTGATATTATTGAAACATTCCTTTTCACAGAAATCTATTCTCTCTTTACAACCGTGTTTGTTCTTAATGCTTACGAATATCAAATTCTTGCTATAATTTGTCTAATTATTGTTCTTATTCCACTGCGTTACACTCTAATCCATCAAACTTGAGATCACTGATCCTGTCAAATGGTATCAGAGCTGGTTCATCATTGATCGATCTAATAATTGATCACTGAAACTGCTATCCAAGATCCAAGTTTGATTGAATTAGCATTTTTGCAAGAAACGGTTATAGAGATTGAATTTTCTGTGTTTTTGGTCATTCATCCTGAGATTTATTCTTGGTTTTCATTGAGTCTGTTGTGGTCTGTGTAAAATCGTTTAAAAGCTTGAATTAATTGTATTTGGACCTAATATGACTACTCCTTCCAATGATCCTCACAATACTGGTTCCTCAACCAAGCCCCCGATGCTGGTTAGGAATGAGTATAACATATGGCAACGACGAATGCTCCATCATCTGTCTGTTAACAGCTCAGGTTGTTGGACATCAGTGGTACATGGTCCACACAAGCCTATGGTGAATAACCCGGAAACCAATCAAATGGTTCCGAAGAGGAGGGAGCAATACTCAGATGAGGATAAGAAATTGTTTGAGATTGATGCAAAAGCCCATGGAATTCTGGCCATGGCACTGCCCAATGTAATCTATTCTGGGCTAATGCATTATGAAACTGCCCATGACCTCTGGAATGCCTTGAAAAAACAATTTGGAGGAACAGATGAGGTCTTGGCAAATAATAGAGAAATCCTTGCCCAACAATATGAGACATTCTCTCATAGGAAGGGTGAGACACTGACTTAACAGTTTGAGTGGTTCTCTTGTTTGATATCTGAATTAAAAATGGTCAAACATGAGTACACAAACAGCCAAATGAATAACAGATTTCTCAGATCACTACCTGAGAGATGGGACACATATACTATTGTCCTACGCTCCAGTGCAAATTTGGACAAACTATCTCTCACCCAACTCCATGGGAAATTGCTCACATTTGAGAGAGAGATAGAACAGAAATGAAAACTGTCATCATCTAGAAAGCTCACTCATGATTTTGTACCAGGAAACATTGCCTTGGTAAGTCATGAGTCAGAGTATGCAGGATCAGAATGCCACTATGATGAGCATATTGATTTCACCTCAAACAATTCTAATCATGCCTTTATGAGTGTTGATTGTCATCCTGGTAATAATAGTGACAATCTATGCTTTATCATGGATGATTTGAAGGGCATTGCTGATGATGATTTAGAAGAGATGGATATTTTTAGCCAAATGGCCTTGATCAATATCAGATCTCAAAAATTCTACAAGAGAACTGGCAGGAAATTTCCTAGACTCTTTGACAAAACCAAAGTTGGTTTTGACAAGAGCAAGTTGAAGTGTCACAAATGCCACAGGCTTGGACACTTTGAAAGAGAGTGTAGATCAACTGGATCTAACACTTCTGCACCCTTTTTGACTTTTCCAAATAACAATTCACAATTCAAAGGGCAACACTCTGCTGGTTCTAGTCATTCATCACACCCTCAATCTCCTGCATATTTTGTTCCTCAGGGTCAAATGCCATATCCTTATCCCTGCTATTATATGCCACAGTCAAATCAAGCTCAAGCTCCTATTGTACCACAATCTCATGCTCTACCAGAACCTCAACCATCTCTATCTCAATCACAACCTCCTCACAGCTTCTTCACACCTGGAGTCGTTGACTGGAGTAGCTTACCTGATAACTTGTCTGGTCACACTGAGCAATACTATGCTGGTGCTAGTCAACATGGTGGTGAACACCCTTTTGGAAATCTTGCTCTCATGGCCCTGGAGTCTACTGAGGGTTCCTGTTCAAATGCATCATCTTCACAGGTAACTCAGGTATCTTCAGAGGCTAAAGCCAAGTTATGTTCTGAATCATGCATAGCTGCTTTTGTCTCTATTAGAGAGGCAAATGTAGCATTAATAAATCAAAAACTTGAGCTTGAGAAAACCATTTTCAAAAGAAAAGCTGAGCATGAGTCTGCTCTTAACAGTAAAAGTGATGAGATTTATAAGCTTAAATGCCAATTAAATGATGAAAAGGCCAAGCTAGAGGTTATTCTGGAAGACCACAGGAGTCTCAAAGAAAAACTTGCAGTGACCCAAGTTAAGTGTGAACGCTGGGTCTCATCATGCAAGGGATTTGAAATGCTTCTTAGCAAGCAAACTGCTTCAAATGTGAAGTTTGGCATTGGTTACAACCATACTGCTCCACCAACAGACTTTACTCCTAACTCCATAATTAAGTCTGAAAGTGAAAGCATCTCCAAACCACATTATCGTGTGAGTCATTCTCCAATGATAATCTAAGATCAGAGAATGAAACCAGTGTTAAGATCTCAACAAATAATTTGACTGATGGTCTAACTACTGAGACTCATATGAAGCTGAGTACTTCAGATGTTGTTCCTCAATGTACCTCAAGTACTGAAAGAGACCCAACATCTGAAAAGCATTTCAAATCAGTTGAAATACAAGGACTAACAACTGCTGAGGAATCCATCAAACAGTCTATTAGGACGGATGGACAACAGTTGAATTACCAGTCTTCAGCTGTTACAAATCCTTTAGTACCTAGTACTGATAGGAGGAAAGTGCTGAAGATCACACCTTTAGTAGTTTCCACTTCAGCAGTCAAGATGTCCAAGATGAAGAATAAACCATGTGAAATTTGTGGTAAATTCAATCATCTATCTGATGAATGTTGGTACAAAAAGGGTTTAAAGCTCCAAAGGATGAGATCATTAAACTAGAAATAAATAAAATGAAAACTAAGTTTGAGACCAAGTTTGTACCACAATCATCTCAACCTGATAAACCCAAGGCCTTACCCAAATCCACTAAGAAGGATGCGGTTTATCAGAAGACAGCTGATATTGTTCCTCATGACTAACAACTGCTGATATTTTGTTGGGTATTCATCCACTTGCAAGGCTTATAGAGTATTCAACTATCGGACAAAGATAGTTGAAGAAACCTTGCATGTGAAGTTCAATGAATCCCCTAAGGATACAATTCCACAAAACCCTGTGGAGTTGTTTGATCTGGACATTCTGCAATATGTTCCTTATCAACCACCTGCTGTTGCAGATCATATGAATCCATCATCTTCTGTAGCTAGTCATCCATCTGGTGTCACTGATGATGATGATGATATCAGTAATCACCTTTTCAAGTTTAGTGATCAACTGCCTGATTCAGCAAGACCTGATGTTCCTGTAGCTTCAGTAGCACAATCCACAACAAATGCTGATGAGATTTCTACAACTTCAACTTCCTTTGAATTACCATCTACTGATTGGTTTCAAGGAAATGCTTCACCATCACCATTTGTTGCTGCTGAGCCTGCTACAAACACTTTCATAGATCTTATTGTGTAACAAGATCTGAAGAATCACCCTATGTCTCAAATCATTGGTGATATCAATGCTGGCATTTCAACAAGAAGTCAATTATCTAATTTCTGCTTCTATGCTCTCTTCATTAGTCAACAAGAGCCAAAGAACTATCACATTGCTTTAAGGGACAATGGATGGGTTGAAGCCATGCAACTTGAGCTTCTTCAGTTCAAGAAACAGCAAGTGTGGGAACTGGTTCCTCTACCTCCAGGTAAGTGTGCAATAGGCACTAAATGGGTGTTTAGGAACAAAACTGATGAAAATGGGCTTATTGTTAAGAACAAGGCCAGACTGGTTGTATAGGGGTTTTCACAAGAGGAAGGCATTGATTATAATGAAACCTTTGCCCCTGTAGCCAGACTGGAAGCAATTTGATTGTCTTTAGCTTATGCTGCTTATCACAACCTTAAAGTTTTTTAAATGGATGTCAAAAGTGCATTTTTGTATGGGAAAATTAAAGAAGAGGTTTATGTATGTCAACCACCAGGTTTTGAGGACAATAAACATCCTAATTGGGTGTATAAGCTTGATAAGGCTCTCTATGGGTTGAAACAAGCTCCTAGAGCCTGGTATGAGACATTATCAAACTTTCTTCTAGAAAATAATTTCACTAGAGGCTCCATAGATAAGACTTTATTCATTAAGAAAGCTGGGCAGCATAATCTACTTGTTCAAATTTATGTAGATGATATTATTTTTGCATCCTCTGATCCACAGTTGTGTGATGCCTTTACAAAGTTGATGAAACAGAAGTTTGAAATGAGTGCCATGGGAGAATTACAGTTCTTTCGGGTTTGTAAATCAAACAAAAGGCTGATGGAATTTTCATTCATCAGTCCAAATACACAAAAGATCTTTTGGAAAAGTTTGATTTACAAAAGTGTAAGCCCTGTTCTACTCCCATGTGCAACAACACACAACTGGATACAGATCAGAAAGGTAAAGTGGTTGATGAAACACTTTATAGATGTATGATTGGGTCCTTGATGTATTTAACAGCTTCTAGACTAGATATTATGTTTGCTACATGTGTTTGTGCTAGATTTCAGGCTGCACCTAAGGAGTCTCATTTGATTGCAGTCAAGAGGATCTTTAGATATTTGCAAGGCACTCCATCTCTAGGTTTATGGTATTCTACTAGACATTCTGGTAAATTGGTTGCTTTTTCTGACAGTGACTATGCAGGGTGTAAGTTGACAAGAAAGTCCACTTCTGGAGGATGCCAATTCTTAGGCAACTGCTTGATTTCTTGGCAGAGTAAGATGCAGACCTTAGTTGCTACATCAACTGCTGAAGCAGAGTACATTTGCTGCTGCAAGCTGTACATCTCAGGTACTCTGGCTTCAAAACCAATTATTGGATTATGGCATAACAGAGACTAAGACCCCATTGTTAATGGACAGCTCTTCAGCTCTTTGTATTGTCAAGAATCCTGTCCAGCACTCTAGGACTAAACATATTGAAACCAGACACCATTTTATTAGAGATTGTTTTGAAAAAAGGTCTGATTGATCGAAAATTTGTTCCTAGTGCTAATGAGCTTGCAGACATTTTCACTAAGCCCTTGGATAGCACAACTTTCCAAAACCTAGTGTTAAGGCTTGGTATGCTACAGCTAGAATAAGTGACAACTACTGATGATCTCAGCTCACAATTACTGATGATCATTAGTTTATTATTGTCATATATATAAGTACTGACGTTATTTTCTCTCCGGAAGTTTTCTTTAAACTACTAGAGCTTAACTTCTCAGTACTCAGGTACTTTATGTGTTAAAACAATTGATGTAGTTACAATAGCTGATGTAGCTACAACTACTGTTGTCGGAAATACAAATACATACTGATGTCCTATGAAACATCTGAAAACAGATGAAAACGTTTGATGAGTACGTGTTGAGGACAGTATGAAACAGCTGAAAAGCAATGAATTGACGACAACTACTGATGAGTAATACCAAGTCAGTTGTTTCATCACCTGAAGTCAAAACTGTCTTTAGTAGTTTTATAACTACTGATGATTAAATCTTCAGTAGTTTTATAACTACTGATGACTAAATCTTCAGTAGTTTTATAACTACTGATGACTAAATTAGAGACTTCAGCTGTTTCAACGTCTGACGGTTAAAACCAAGTCTTCAGTTGTTTTATAGCAACTGCTGATCACACCAATACGGTCAGTCATTCCAAACCTCTGAAAGTTAATACCACGTCATCAGTAGTTTCAACAACTGATGACTAACACCAAAACCTTCAGTCGTTTTCTAACCCTACCCTTTAAATACCTTATCCCACCTTCAAAGTTTTTACTTCTTCTCTTCTCAAACCAAACGTTCAAAAAAAACTCTATAACCTCTCTTCATCAATGGCGACCATGCAACTAAAACCTCGACACAACTGTGTCGCACATCTCACAAAATCGCCATACTGGACCAAGTTTCACAACGCCATTGATTTAATGGTTCAGTCACCTTACAAAACGGCTTTTCTGTTAAATCCCACCATATATGCCGAATCTCTTAACCAATTCTGGACAAACGTCACCCTTGTCTCTGAGGAAAATGACACAGAGTCTCTTCAATCGTTTTTCCATCATCAAAAAGTGGTCATTACTCCAGACATTCTTCACCAAACCCTCAAACTAGATGATGCCACTTTCCCAACTGGTTATCCAAAGGGCACAATCGATCAATCATTTGCTCAGCATGGATACCAGGGTAACCTGAGTGCATCTACCATATTGAAGAAACATTTCCAGGATGCCGAACGTCTCATCTTTCACCTGGTAAATGTCTGCCTTGCCCCCAAGACTTCATCATGGGATCAAATGTCCACAAGGTGGCAACAGGTAATGTACTCCATCCCTGAGCAACAACCTTTAAATTTTTCTGAAATACTATTTTTAGAGCTCAAGGATATGGCCCAAAAACAACTTGCTAACGGTTGGATATTATATCCTTGGTTCATAATGGCCATAATTGAAAACCAGTTTCAAGCTGAGGGACTTGTTGGCCTGGGAGTCCCTGCTACGGCTGTATTGCCTGAAGTATACTCCCGGCACAACTCTGACCAATCACTAAAATTGGCTGCCAAGCTGCGCAAACCCACGCAGCTGGAACCCACAGCCACCACCTCCAAATCCATAGTCCCCACCAAACCCACTAAAAGGAAGACAAAAAAGGCTACTCAGGGAAATGAGTCCCCTGAGGATGCCACTGCACCACAAAAGCAGGCTATATCCACTGGTTATAACCCCCTAGTGGATACAAGGACTTCCCCAGCCACAACCGCTCAGGATTCCTCTCGAAAGGAGCCTGCAGCAACCAAGAAGGGGTACCCACTAATCTGGGATCTTCCTCATTTGAGGAGATTGCCATTGAAGAGCACCATTCTCCCCAGGTGCATACTGATTTTACCCCATCTCCCACTACAACCGCCCCACAAAGTCCTACTCTCATTATTGCAAACATGCTGACTCAGCTGCATGCCTCTCCTCCTCCCCAACAAACACCAACAATAGGGAAAACCACAGCAATTGAGGAAGAGGATCAACATGCTTCTGACAGCCCACAGCACAAGGGTTTAACTGTTCTATCTCCTGGTGTGGATATGGAGACCAGAACATCTGGTGAGGCTGCCACCTCTTCTGAATCAGCACATGATCAGACTGAGGCTGGTAACATAGCTCAGACCTCACCAGAGGCAACAGCTGATGAGGGACATTGTCCTGAGGCTGGAAGTCCCCGGTTCCAAGAAAAAGGGGCACATGCTAAAACTGGTCTACACCCAGTGCATGTACATCCTGCTACACGCAGGAGGTTAGGTGATTCAGCATCTGCTGATGATGACCTGGGCTTCTTTTATGATGTTCTGGCCCAGAACATAATTCTTGAGGAAGAAGTCAGTAGACTACAAAGACTACTTGACCAATTCTCTCACACAGCAAATCCATCTACCACCCACATAAACCCACAGATGGCACCTTCACCTGAAGGTCTCCCACACACTCAGCCACTCAAAACTTCCGAGCCACCAGCTTCTATTTCTAGCACTGCTTCTCAGGGAGAGAACCCCTCTGAGCAAACAGTTGCTATCTTTCAGCAATCCCTACCTCTCATCACCCCAATGATCACAGACATTGTGATCAAAACCATGGATGAGAGGCTTCCCTCAATCATACAACCCCTGGTGGAGGAGATTGTGAGCACAAGGCTTTCTGCTACTCAAACCCTTGCAACCAATGCAACCAAAAAGGGGGAGAGTCAGTCAGTGAAAGCAAAGAGGAAGAGCATAGAGGGGAAGAAAGATAAGGAGACTGAGAAGGAAGAGGAGTTTGTGAAGGGAGCTGACATTGATCAAGTGGATGAAAGTCACAAAGACTTTCATGTCACATATAAGAAGAGGAAGGTTGAAGGAAAAGAAAAAGAACTCGAACTCGATGAGATGATCAAAATGGCAGATGCTACACACAGTAAATCAATGGACTCCATTATTGATCAACTGTATAGACAGGGGTTCGATACTGCACAACTTGACTCAGAGATTAGGAGACTTGAAGTTGAAGAAATTAACTCAAGATGGGCAAGTTATGATGCATTGGAAAGAGAAAGACTAGAGATCATGATCAAATTCATTGCAAAATACCTTGGGAGATCATTGATCGAGATTAAGTCATGGACCCGGGACAGTATCTTGGTAATAACCACCAAGATCTGTTCGTCTGAAGCATACACTAAGGGATTGGTGATTGAAGCACTAAATGAGGCAGGTGCTGGGAATAGAAAGGAACTAGCAAAACACTCAAAAGCCTCACTCACTACAAGAATGCTAGAACAACCTGCAAAACCTCCCACTTCAAAATCACCACTACCACAACCCACTAAACCAACTCCTTTACCCTCAAAACCAACAGCCGATGATGCACCCAAGAAGAAGAAGAGAAGGGTGTTGAGGTTACAAGAAGAAGAAGAAGAGGATGATGAGGAAGAAGATAGGCTGCCTCTTTCTGCAGTCCTAACTTTGCCTAAAGCCAAACCCATGCCCATCACTCCCACCTCACAGATGGAAGCTGTGAGAATAAGATAGAAGAAGAACAGCAGCAAAAGCTTCATGATGATAAGATGCTAAAAAGCATTGACAAAACTTATGCTGCTTCTTCCTTAATAATCAGCATGAAGAAAAAAGCTCTGAGATTGTACACCCTTGCTAACACATTTCAATATCAAAAGGAAAAGGTGAGAATATGGCCGGATCCTAGGGTGGCTCACAGAATTGTGAAGAAAGACATTCCTTCGAGATACAAGGGCCAAGTAAAAAGGATCGTAGATGAAGAGATCACAGTGGTCCTTGTAGTATCACCCTGGGAAATTGTAGAAGATTTCAAGAAGGCCTATGAAACTAAACAGCCACCCCAAAAGATGTTAGAGAACAGAGTGATTAAAAAGGGGTTAGTCTACAAGAGGCTTGAGAACTTCAAACAAAATGAGCTCAGTCTGTTACTTGAAGGGACTCACCCAGATGAGTTTGCATACAGATAGATCACAACAGTTGAGCTCAAAAATGGCAAACAGGCTAATTACATTTCAGAGCTGTATAGGCGTGAAGGATTGTTTGATGGTGGAGCTGAAAATCTTACCATGGAAGAACAAATTATGTTTCTCAGAGCATACACCAGAGAATCCTACAGGCTTATACATGGGAAGTAGATTTCATGGATAGGACCACAGCCCTGTGTCCAGTTCCCCAAAGTCAGGGCTCCTATCCATACTATGCCAACCAAATTTCAGAAATCTATTCCCAGGCCAGTGCTTAATTGGGTCATCTTCTTAACTGATCAAGAAGGAAAAAGACCAATCTTACTGCCAACAATAAGTGGGACCTCAATAAAGTTAAAGTTTTGGCTGCATTGGTTCAGGGGGAGTTTGTTGGACCAAAAGAACCAATGAGCCGGATCAGAAAAACCTTAAGTCCCACAGACGTCACAACAACTGCTGAAGTCCACAACAGCTGAACACAAGTGCTGAAGACAAAGTCTGAAGACAAGTGCTGAAGACAAAGTCTGAACACAAGTGCTAAAGACAAGTCTGAACACAAGTGCTAAAGACAAAGTCTGAAGACAAGTGCTGAAGACAAAGTCTGAACACAAGTGCTGAAGACAAAGTCTGAAGACAAAAGTGTTAAAGACAAAGTCTGAAGACACAAGTGTTGAAGACAAAGTCTGAACACAAGTACTGAAGACAAAGTCTAAAGACACAAGTGCTGAAGACAAAGTCTGAAGACACAAGTGCTGAAGACCAAGTATCAGACGTTTTCACAACAGCTGAAGAGGTCTTCTTCAGTAGTTGTGACGGTTTTCTTTCAGTAGTTTTATGTTTTTGTTTTTAGTAGTTTTGTAAAACGACTGAAGAACTTGTTCTTCAGTTGTTGTAGTTTCAGTAGTTTCGTATCAGTAGTTTTATGTTTTATACTTAGCACTCTGATATGTTCTCAGTAGTTGTGAACATTTCAGTAGTTTGTTAAGTTTTAGTTATTTTTGTAACAAATCTGCCAGATGTCACTATCCCGTGATATCAGCAGTGATTGCACTCTATATAAGGAGTGTCAACCCAATTGTAATCGGTGAATGATTGAGCAGAAACATTTGCTATTATTGAAACATTCCTTTTCACAGAAATCTATTCTCTCTTTACAACCGTGTTTGTTCTTAATGCTTACGAATATCAAATTCTTGCTATAATTTGTCTAATTATTGTTCTTATTCCGCTGTGTTACACTCTAATCCATCAAACTTGAGATCACTGATCCTGTCAGAATATTTGAACACTTTGACACAAAATACAAATTTTCCAAAAACCCTAATATGTCGTTCGATGAAAAACGAAACTTTAACACATGAAATCATCAAAAACACCTTTTTAAGCAAAAAAGTGACTGTTTTGATTGAAAATGTTAGTTTTAACACCAAAACCAATTGAATCCACGCAAAATCACAAGCCAAGGCTCTAATACAACTTGTTAGGACCGTTTTCGTATGGAGTACTAACAGATTCTGCGTGAGACCAGATCAAATAGTGCGGAATCCTATTTGATAGGCAATCCAATAAGTGAGAATGACAACCTGATCGATCTAACGATGAAACAAACGTTAAGAATTGAGTAGAAATGGATCAGGAACGAACTATGAAGTTGGATAGGCTGGTTAGGGCGCTCTGGACGTCTCGGGTTTGTGAATATTCAAAGTCTCCTATTTTTCCATGAATTATATGGTATTTATAGGTTTTTAGTTTTCATTCGTACGACTAAACCATTAGCATGGTTCAGTCATGCGACTCCCTCATGCGGTAGATTCATACGCATGATTGAAGGTTCAGTAGTGCAACTGAATCAACCTTATGTCTCAATTGTTGGGTTTGTTGGACCTTTAACAAACTAGTTTAACCATTTAAACTGAGAAAACGCAGCGGAATAATAGATTAATATCATGTTGTATTCAAAAAATTAAAAGTTCATAACTTTGTTTCAACAAACCCAAAACATAAGGATCATTCATATGTGTTGAACTAGCTATCAAGAGAAGGAAACAACCAAAACAACATCAACAAACTACCTTTGTAGGCTGCTGAAAATGTGAATGAAACACCTTCCATAAGGGCTGCTAAAAACGTGATTTGGATGAAGAAAGGGCTGCTCTTGAATGGCCAAAACACCAAAGTAGATGTCCTCAAGTGTCCATACCCAACAACTAGAGAAAAGCTCCTCCTTCTCTCCTCATTCACGGCTAAAACAAGGGGTTTTGGATCCCTTTTGGTCGTTTTCTTGGGTATTCTAATGATTCACCATCTTTGCTAGGATTTAAAGCACCAAAACGAACAACAATGCTGCTGGAACCTTGTTTCCAGCCGAGTTCTTCAATGGGTGGAAGAAAGAAAACCATTTCTACTTCATACCAATGAAGGAGCATATCTTGGATCATTAGAATACCGAAGAAAACGACCAAAAGGGATCCAAAACCCCTTGTTTCAGCCGTGAATGAGGAGAGAAGGAGGAGCTTTTCTCTAGTTGTTCATCTTGTGAAAAGAGAGAGATATAGGAGGATCATCCTTGCACTCTTCCACTCAACCACACTCTTAATGGGTGTTCTATTATCAAGACAAATAAAAAAAATGGGGAAGTCCAAGGGGGGGCCGAATTCAGCCCTTTTTAAAACCCAAGTTCACCTATTTTTTTTAAATACTTGTAACACATTAAAAGTTGAGTGGACTTGTTACATAATTAACCCTTTTAATTATGTAACATATGGCACATTATTAATGTTCATTAGTTAGATGATAAGATATATATAATTAACCTTTTAATTATATAACTTATACACCCTAAAATATAAAACCAACTAATTACATTAAGATGTTGATATGTTATATGATTAAAGCCTTTTAATGTATAACATAAGAACATATACTATTTGTTGTTATTTAACCATTTAAATAACAATGTAAATAATAATAGTTCATGAACAAATTATCCATATAATTTGTTCTATCTCTCATTTCTTTAAATTAGAAAACCCATTTTCTAATTAGGTGCTCATATTTAATTGCATGATCATATCATCAAATAAATATTTATTGGTGTTTGCTAAGCTTGTTATTGGGTATGACCCGACTTGGATCATGACGTACTAACCACATCAATGTTCTATGTGTCTTGGGCATATAGGATCCAACATCAATCATACAACTGATCCAGTCTCCTGGTTTAGTCGTGCGACTGGTCCATAAGAATGATTCATTCCTGCGTATGGTCCATAAGTATGGTCCATTAGCATGAATAATTACCCCACTAAGTTAAACACATTTCTCAATCTTTATTGACTTAGAACCATGTACAACAACCTCAAACCTATATATGATGTTCATACATATGAATTGTACCAAATATAATAATAATATAAAATATTCAAAGACAAATAAACATCACAATGCATATCATATTTCATTAAAAATTAACATTACATATGTGTAAGAAATGAAAGACTTTTACATTTATGAACATAAACTAGGAACATATGTATCAACAATGATTAATTTTATCAAAACTTAGGGAGTAAAATTAAAATTAACTTTAAATTTAAAGAGAAAATAGAAAAAGAATTAAAGAATGAGATTTTAATAAAAATATATTAGCGTTCATGTGTATGTATGGTACTATATAATAGAGAACCTATGTGTAGATTTGTAGTTTTACATCAATTTTAATATGGCATATGAATAGTTGCTAGTTTTAATGTGTAATCTAATAAGATTTATTCCCATGATATATCTTTTAAGCTTTAAACACTTATAATAGAGAACCTATTGGTAGATTTGTAATTTTACATTAATTTTAAGATGACATATGAATAATTACGAGTTTTAATGTGTAATATAATAAAGATTTATTCTCATGATACCTCTTTAAAGCTTTAAATATTTTTATAGAATTATTTCCTAATTATATTTAAAGTATGACTATGACATTTAAGTTTATTTTAATCTGTCTATATATATATACTATTATATAATATAATTTCTGGACAACATTGTAATTTTAATCCATTTTCATGACTATTAAGAAGAATTTTGTTGCATTTGGTACAAATATTAGGCATAAATAACTTGTTGTTTACAAATTGCTACTCACTATATTAATATAAATATGTTTTATACCACACATTGATCAAATAAAAAGGCCGAATGGAAGTTCAACGGCTATAAAAAGAGGATGCATGGATATGAGAGGAAAGAAACTTATGATTTGTGCATCCTTTGTTATGAATGATAATGAAAAATATCAATTCCAATTAAAAATTTTAAAATAACCTTTTTTATTTTTATTCTAATCCATTTTTTATTTATACGGTGGGATTTGAAACCAGTTCTCCTTGAATTCATGTTAACATGGCAAGTGACGGTTAAACTGGTTTGTTCGATCCGATCTGGTTTTAAATCACATGTTAGAACAACAATGGATGATTAGTCAAAGATACAAAGTTTTACAAACTTTTATATCTCGTCGTATCTTGCGATCTCACAAGTTATTGCTCAAAAGTTGAAGACATGTAAGAAATATGTAGTTGCATTTCATACAAGTGTTGACACATATTTATTTCTACATTTATAATTTTATCCATAATTACTATAGTCAATGTTTCTATCCCACATAGGTCGTGTAGTGAAACCAAAGCAGCATCCAACTTCTATATAAGAAGTTTTTTTTCTCAAATTAAAAAAATTGTGTTTCACGTGCATGCATTCTTATATGTCATTAAACATAAAATCAAATTGGTAAAAATGTCTTATTGGTTTTTTTAAATGGTGGTACCGGTGGTTTTCGGTTAAACCCAATTGAACCCGACCAATATAAATCTTTAGTTAACACAATAAGAGAGATTTAGCTAAAGACATTTATTTAAAAATATTTATACTCCCGTCACACAATGCTGGTCTCACCCACTAGTTTATTTATATGACCTACATATAGTTAGCAAATCAATTAGCATTCCATCGTAATTAAAATGTTTATTAATGCTATGCGATTTTTTTAAATAACACCTAGATTTTTATAAAATAAAAGTACTATATTTTACACTAGTGTAGAAACCTGTGTACTTCACAAGTTGTATGGATGGTTTAAATTAATGGTTATTTATTAAGAATTAGAAATTAAAAAAATTAATATTTTTAGAAAATATATGTTTAAAATTATGTATAATTAAGTATTTTTGTTGATAAAACAATTGCAATGTTTTTCCAATCATAGTCTTTAAATGATTTTGATTTAAAAAGTTGTTTTATTTAAACACTTCAGTTTTTTTAAATATAATTTTTTATAATAGTGTTATTTTTCCTAAAGTTATTTGTTTTAATACATTGTTATTATCATTGTGTTAATTTTACTAAAGTTATTTGTTTTAAAAAACTTCATATTTCATATAATTTTGGTTTTAAAAAGTTATGCTTCTAATAAGAAGAAAAATGTACATGGGTGGAAAAATAAAACATTTAAAAACAATAAATTTTATGAATATTTTTTTTCTAGATGTTATTAGTAATTAGCAAAATAAAAATATAATAAATATTTAAAATTTATAAAAAATAATGAAAATAGAAATTATTACTTTATAGTTAAAAATAAAATATGTCTGAAATCAAATATTTAGTACTGGAAGACTGTTTAAGAGGTTGGTCACCTAGAACACAACACACAATAAGGAGAGTTGATTTAGAACAATAACAAATAACACAAGTGTATGGTTTTCAAGAATGATGTATATTTACCTCAAGTTCCTTACAAGTGTTTACAAAGCATACAAGGATTAAAAATTACAGGAGACCTATGATACTCTATACTACATCATACAACCAGCCATACTTTAAAAACTAGCTGCATACATGATCTAGACAACAACAAAACCAATGTAGAGTCAAAAGGCAGATTGCCTTTTGACTAGTGACTATGATATGTCATAGCTCACATCCTAAGATATTACAAATAGAATAAAAATACATAAAGTAGAAAGAAACAGACTTAAGATGTAACACCCGGTTATTTTAAAGTCAAAGGAAGAGAAGAATAAAGTGAAAGAAAAGAAGGAAAATAAATAAAACCCAAGTCTAGGGGTAAAAACTATCCAAAAGGACAAAATGTTTGAAAAGTGGGTGTAAAAGGTGGTATGGCCGCCCATATGTCACATACACCACTGATTTTCGGGTTTTAGAAAGAGAAAGAGCAGCAGGTTCTCGGTTTTGAAGGAAGAACAAGAAAGAGTTCGAATTTAAGGTAAGAATTCATGCTTTTATAGTGTTCTTGACTGGTCTTATCCTCGGGTTTATGCTTATATGTGTTTGTATGTGTTTGGGGTATGTTTATAGTGGGTTTCTAGCAGTTGAATTCAATTTGCAAATGAGTTTGGAGGAAGCAATACTCAGAAGCTGCAAAGGTAAGTTCTAGGACCCCTCTTTTACTGGCTTTAACTGATTTTGGGGCTGGAAATGCATGAATATATGTTTTTATAAAGCTGGGTTTCGGACCTGTATGCTTGAATGTGTGTATAATGATGTTATGATGTGATGTGTGACTATGTTCATGCTTGATGATATATGATTGTGTTTCTAAGGCTTAGAGAGTAAGAATTAAGCTTAGAACATGATGAATGGTGCATGGAAATTGAATCTGATGTTTTAGACCCATTTGATAAGTTTTTAAATCTGCCTAAGTGTGTGGAAGTAAATGTGGATGAAAAGGGGTAATGCAGATGAGCATTAACCAATGGGTAGGCCAATGCGGATGAAGTCAATGCGGATGAGTATTGGCTAAGTGCGGGAAATGCGGATGAGCATTTGACTATGTATGGAAATGCGGATGAGCATTTGACTATGTATGGAAATGCGGATGAGCATTTGACTATGTATGGAAATGCGGATGAGCAAAGTAAGTCACTGCGGATGAGCATTTGACTATGTATGGAAATGCGGATGAGCATTTGACTATGTATGGAAATGCGGATGAGCAAAGTAAGTCAATGCGGATGAAATGAGTCAATGCGGATGAGCATTTGACTAAGTATGGAAATGCGGATGAGTTAGGCTAATGCGGATGAAATGAGTCAATGTGGATGAGCATTTGACTAAGTATGGAAATGCGTATGAGTTAGGCTAATGCGGATGACAAATGCAGATGAAGTAAAGTAAATGCGGATGAACAATAAGGCAAATGCAGATGGACTATAGCAAATGCGGATGAACTGTAGGAAATGCGGATGACTATAGGAAATGCGGATGAACACTTAGAAAAATTCTAACTTTTTGGGGAAAAAGAGGTAATGTAGGCTTTGACCTAGGAGATTCTCGGGGTTATGAATGTTGACTTATGGGGTCATAGATGGTATGATGGGCATGTAATGATGTGTGCTTGATGCCTATGATGATGATGTTGCATGGTTATTCATGATGTATGTTGTATGTATGATGCCCTGCATGATGATGCATGAATGATATGTTTATGTTCCTTGTGATGATGTATGATTATCTTTCCTATGACATTACGTGTTATGATAATGAATAAACGAAGTATTATGTAACGTAAAGTGAAAGATAATGAAAGAGGAACATGATGATGAATGCATGCATTAATGAATGAATGAATGAATGTAAGAAAGTCTTGCAAGCAATGTATGGAGGTTCACACCCAATGAAGGGTGTTAGCTCAACTGTGTGCGGGTTAGCTACCCTGGAAGGATGCACCACTGGGGTCTAATCCTTGTGATTGACCATACGTATAGGATCCTGTCACTTGCCCTAGGTACTGGAGTCAGCTTCGTGCACAATGTTCGAGGTCTATGAGAGACCTCAGGCCCAGTTACCCTCTTCGTGCACAATGTTCAGGGTATAGCATATGGCATTGATCCAGAATGAAAGAGAAAAGATAATGGTGAATGTACTTACCCTAGGTACTGGAGTAAGCTTCATGCACAATGTTCGAGGTCTATGAGAGACCTCAGGCCCAGTTACCCGCTTCGTGCACAATGTTCAGGGTAATGTACATTTCACTAGAAGTAATGATGAATGAATGAAAGTATGAATGAAAGAATGACGAAGATAATAATGATATTATCTGTATGTACGTACGGTGAATGATCACGAACGAATGTAAATTATAATATGATTTTAAAAGAAAGGATGGTTTTATGAAAGATAAGTATGTTTTGCCATAAAACTAGAACTCACTCAGCAACGCTGACTTTTATGCATTTTCCAGTTGGCAGGTGAGCATTGCTAAGGATGGAACGGGGCGGCTGCTCAGCTCTTTTGGATGACATCCATTTATTTAAAGCTTTTGTGATGTAATACAACAATGTAATTTTGTAACCGACAAATGATGCATTATTTTGCAAAAGTTTTTATGATGAAATGAAATGCCATTTGTTTTATGTTTCCACTATAATGTTTTGATGATTAAATGCAAAGTATATGTTTTATGTGCGATGAATTACTAGCTGTAAGCGTCCCAGGAACGGGCCTTACAAGTTGGTATTAGAGCCAAAGTTTAAGTGAAATGGGTAAATTTTCAAATAAACCTTAACTTAAACTGAGAGTGGAACGGAAGGGAGTGGGATGCCAATCTGAGTAGTTGCGTGCCATCAGGTATTTTCGTAAAGATAACTGGTTTTAGTGCGCATGGTATGTGTTATGTGTTGTATGTAGATTTAAATACTGATGTAGTCAGGACAGGTAATGCTTGGGGTATGAAGAGGAAAGTAAGTGGCTAATCACAACTGGCCACTGTAATTTGGGACTTACTATACTTGCCATGAACTGAGCCATTTTCTTGAATGATCGTATTAGTGTTTAAATCTTTCAGTGTGAATTAGAGGATGGCCGGTGGTAGATCATCTAAAGCTTCACGTGAATGGTGGACGTGGTGCTGAGCCACGGGTTACGAGGGGAAGGCCTAGGGCCGAAAAGGTGGTTCATGAAGAACCAGAAACCCCTCATCCGGAGGGTGGAGATGAGAGTGCTAATCTGATAGCCTCATTGAAGGAGGCGGTTGTGGAAGAAGTGCACCAAGTCATGCAGACGATCCTACCGTCTGTGGTGACCGAAGTGATAAAGGCATTTAGAGAGGGAGAGAGAAAGGAAGGGAGTGGACCTACGGGGAAAAGAAGATAACCCGAGACTGAGACGGTTCGGTCTGATGATGAGAAAGAAGCAGAGCCTGTGCGGGAGGCAGTACGAGGCTGTAATTACGGGGTATTCATGCGATGCAAGCCCCCTAGGTTTGATGGAAACGACACTGCTAGTGCTGCTCATCGGTGGGTGAGGGAAATTGAGGCTGTACATGATATCAGCAAGTGCCGAGAGGACTAGAAGGTGAAGTTCGCTACCCACTCTTTTGTGGACTCGGCTCTGTGCTAGTGGGACAATATAGTCCAAGCCGAGGGTAGTCGGGTGATCAGGAGAATTAGATGGTCGGAGTTGAAGAAGTTGGTGATCGAGGAGTTTTGTCCTCATCGGGAAATGGACAAGGTCGAGAGGGAGTTTCTGCAACTGGAAGCGGGAACAATGACACACCAAGAGTACACCACAAAGTTCAATGAAATGGCACATCTGGTGCCAGATCAGGTGACACCTCTATCTCGGAAGATCAAGAGGTATATTCAGGGTTTGCCAACAGATATTTGCAGGCACATGATCGCTGCTCGACCAAGCACGTTTAGGTCAGCATGGATCTAGCAGGAAGATTGTATGATGAGAGGACTGTGGTGGTGGTGACTGAAGGTAGTCGGAAGGGTGGAGGTGATAGACATTGGAACGGGAAGAGGTTTGGTCAGGGTGGTTCCTCGACGAGTAACAAGAAGGCACGGGTGCATGACCGCCGTGTGGTCACCTCTAGTGCCCGGTTGAAAAAGCGTGGTGAGTGTTGGAAGGAGCATGGTGGCGAGTGTAGATAGAGTCGAATGTTTGTTTCAAGTGTGGGAAGCCTGGTCATATTGCCAAAGACTATGGAGGTATGAAGTGTTTTAACTGCGGGGGAAGTGGTCATATGAGCAGGGAGTGTAAGAAGCCAAGAGTTGAGGGTTCTGGGGTGAAGAAGACCAAGGGTGAAGGCTAGAGCATTCACAATGACACAGGAGGAAGCTAGAACGGACCCTGATGTCGTGTCCGGTACGTTTCTAGTGAACCAAACTTTAGCTTCTGTGTTATTTGATTCGGGTGCTGGTAAGAGTTTTATTTCTACTGCTTTCTGTGCTAAGTTGCCTGTTAGTAGTAGACGTATTGATGCGCCCTTCGATGTAGAAACTGCCATAGGTAAGTCCACCAGGATTTCTGAGATGTTAGAGGGTTGTTATATGGAGCTAGAAGGTCATAGGTTTCATGTTAGACCGTTCGTGATGACCTTGGGTGGTTTTCATTTGGTTCTTAGGATGGATTGGTTGGCAGATTTCGAGGCGAACATCGTGTGTCACAAGAAGATGATTCAGCTATCCGCGCCTGACGGGATTTCGATAACGGTTTATGGTGATCGAGTCACGATAATTCCGAAAGTGATTTTGATGGCGGTGGTGGGAAAGTGTATGAGGCGTGGATGTAGAGCCTACTTAGCCTATGTAAAGGATGTTGATACGCCAACACCATAACTATCTGATGTACCCATTGTGTGTGACTTTCCAGACGTATTCCCAAAAGGCTTACCAGGAGTGCCACCTGACCGAGAGATAGAGTTCCAGATTGACTTGATACCGGGAGCCCAACCTGTTGCCAAGGCACTGTATCGATTGGCCCCGACATAGATGAAAGAGTTGATGGGGCAGTTGCAAGAGCTGCTTGACAAGGGGTTTATCAAACTGAGTATCTCTCCTTGGGGTGCTCCGGTCCTGTTTGTAAAGAAGAAAGTCGGTAGTATGAGGATGTGTATTGACTACCGTGAGTTGAATAAGTTGACAGTGAAGAACCGATACCCCTTACCAAGAATAGATGATTTGTTCGATCAGCTTCAAGGTGCTAGTCGGTTTTCAAGAATCGACCTTCGATCGGGCTACCATCAGCTTAAGGTGAAGGAGTCGGATATCCCTAAGACAACTTTTCGCACGCACTATGGTCACTACGAGTTTCTTGTCATGTCTTTTGGTTTGACCAACGCGCCAACTGCTTTTATGGATCTGATGAACCGTGTGTGTCGGCCTATGTTGGATAAATCGTTGATTGTGTTCATCGATGATATCCTGATTTATTCAAAGAGTGATATTGAGCACGCCGGTCACATTCGGGAGGTTTTGGAGACGTTGAGGAGGGAGAAGTTGTATGCAAAATTCTCCAAGTGCGCGTTCTGGTTGCGTGAATTTTAGTTCTTGGGTCATGTGGTGAATCCCAATGGGATTATGGTGGACTCAGCTAAGGTGGAGGCGGTGATGCAATGGAAGTCTCCAAAGACGCCATCCGAGATTCGTAGTTTCTTGGGATTGGCGGGCTACTATAGAAGATTCATTCAAGAATTTTCCAAGATGGCTTCTCCACTAACCAAGTTGACCCGAAAAGATGTGAAGTTTGTATGGGTCAAGCTCAAGGGAAGGCGTTTGAATAATTGAAGGCGAGGTTGACTCAAGCTCGTGTTCTGTCACTACCCAATGGGAGCAAAGATCTGGTGGTTTATTATGATGCTTCCTACTCGGGTTTGGGGTGCGTGTTAATGCAGAGAGGGAAGGTTATAGCCTATGCGTCCCGACATTTGAAGGTTCATGAGGTCAGCTACCCTACTCATGACTTGGAGCTAGCAGACGTGGTCTTTGCACTAAAGATTTGGAGGCACTATCTTTACGGCACGAAGTGCACCATTTTCACTGACCACAAGAGCTAGAAGTACTTCTTCGAGCAAAAAGATCTGAACATGAGACAGAGGCGATGGTTGGAGCTTATAAATGATTATGCTTGCGAGATCCATTACCATCCGGGCAAAGCTAACGTGGTGGCTGATGTTCTTATCCGGAAGGAGAGGCATGAGTCGATTCGAGTGAAAGCATATAAGCTGATCATGACCTCTAACGTGATGAAGCAAGTCAAAGAGTTTCAGGATGAGACATTAAAAGAAGATCATCTAAACTCTAAAAGAATGAGAGGTCTGGTTTGGGAATTGGGTGAAAACACACTTGGTGTTAAAACTGATTTGGACGGGTGTGGATTCCTCGTTTCGGGGATCTATGTGTGAGAATTTTGGAGGAAGCTCACAAGACTCGAAAACTCCATTTATCCTAGTGCCACAAAGATGTATCAAGATATGAAGAAAGATTATTGTTGGCCGGGTATGAAGCGTGACGTGGTGGAGTATGTGAGCAAGTGCCTTACTTGTTTGCAAGTGAAGGAGGAACATCAAAAGCCGTATGGGAAGGTCCAACCTTTGGATATACCGGAATGGAAGTGGGAGCATGTCAACATGGATTTCATCATGAAACTGCCGCGTACTCTGAAAGGGTACGATGCCATATGGGTGATTGTCGACCGACTGACGAAAAGTGCTCACTTCCTACCGATCCGCGAGACTTATTCATCCGAGAGGTTGGCTGACATATTCATTAAGGAGGTTGTAACTCGTCACGATGTGTCGGTGTCCATTATGTCCAATTGTGACACCCAGTTTACATCTAAATTCGGGAAGAAATTCCATGACGCCACGGGGACGAGGTTACATATTAGCACGACCTATCATCCCCAAACTGATGGTCAGTCAGAAAGGACCATTCAGACGTTGTTAAAACATGAAAAATGAAGAGTTGGAGAAAACTATGTCCTTGTTAAAACACGAACATAGAAACTATAAGACTCAAATAAAGGATTTGATATGCAAATTGTCTGAGGCTCAATCCCAGCTTATCACTGCCGAGGCTCAAGCCAGGAAGTATGTTATTTTTGAGCAAAACTTCTAAGCTATTATTGCATTATCCTCCCACTTCAAAATTTTTTATCAAAACAAAGGAGGGTTGGGGACCAATGAAATTGCTCCACCACATTCTTATGAGTCCATAAGACAACCCAGATATGGTACTGAAGAGCAAGAGGTCCCATCTGCTGACCCAACTTCACTTGACTTGAAGAATGATACAATAATAGAGGCCATCACAGGGAAGGAATATGTAAATCAACCCACTTCTCCCAATGATGATCAAATCCTAACTACCAGGGCCAGAAGAAGTAGAGCTAAAGCAGCAAGAAGAACTGCCAAGAAAGTGGCCGAGTCTAAGCTGATGAATGATCCAAAACAAAAGAGTGCATTCATCTCAGTTGAATTCTAGGTGGTAGGTAACTCTGATTCAGGAAAGGGGTGTAGTACCAACACTCCTATCCTACCAAAGGATCAAAAGTTAAAGGAAAAGTTGTCGATGAAGAGAAAAAGAATAAGAAACAACAATCCTCAGGTTCCCAGAAGACTAACATTGCATGCATAATGTGTGGTCTGCAAAACCATATGGCCAAAGATTGTTATTACAATCCTGGTAGTACACATTATGCCAATGATGTTAAAAAGGAAGGAGCCAGGGAAGGTTTCTCATTTGGACCCTATCAAATGGTCGAAGTGATGAAAAAAGGAAAGCTGGTTCCGAAGCAAGGTTGCGTTCGGAAGAAAATCCTTCCGAAGGGAAAATGGCTTTGGAAGCTAAAGCTGTCAAGAATCATAAGAACAAAAGAGTTCCCTTGAAACCATCCCAGAAGAAGACTACTTTGGAAGAAAAGGTGGTGAAGGCTTCTTACAAAAATAAAGAAGCTTTGGAAGAATGCCATGCTGCAAAAGCCTCAACAAGCTTATCCTCCATGATCAACCAAAAGATGGATTGGAAGATCAAGAAAGATGCTAGAGCTCAAGCCTCTTTTTTAATGACACCCATTGAACCCCCATTCTTCAAATTTGGTACAATCATGTCACTATCATTGGAAGAACCCAAGACCAACAAGGCTTGGGTTTCCAATCAAAACTAATCATCTAAGCTTATGTGCAGGGACATCCATACGACAAGAATAATATTGTTTGGATTGTGGATAGGGGATGCTCCAAGCACATGGCAGGGAACAGATCTTTCCTTCAACAATTTCAACATTATGATGGAGGTCGTATCTAGTTTGGAGGTGAGGCCAGAGGATATATTTCTGGCAGAGGAAGTATATCCAACGGAAAGTTGAAAGTTAACAAAGTCAACTTTGTCAAACAGTTTGAACACAATCTATTAAATGTTTCTCAATTCTATAATCAAAATCATCAAATGCTCTTCATAGAACATGAGTGCATTACCCGAGATGACAATCCCTCCAGAATTGGTTCTTCTTAGATCTCCCAGGAAAGGGGATATGTACAAGCTTGATATGAATAGAGCTTCCCCAATAGGTGAAGTATCACGCTTTCTTTCCAAAGCTGATGGTAATGAGTCAACACTATGTCATAAACTAATGTATCATGTAATTTTAACATAATGAATAAATTGACTAAAACTAAATTGGTACATGGTTTGCCTAAAAAGGAATTTGTCTACAAAGATAAATGTGTTGCATGCCTGAAAGGGAAGCAACACAAGGCATCTCACAAATCCAAAAGTGTTAACTCCATCACCATTCCATTACACTTATTGCACATGAATCTATTTGGTCCCATAAGTATAATGAGCATTGGAAGGAAATCATACTGCCTTGTGATTGTTGATGATTTTACAAGATTTACATGGGTATTCTTTTTAAGATTTAAAGATGAAATTGCTAAAACATTAAAATCTTTTATTCTTAAAGTAGAAAATCAAATTGATCACAAGGTTAAGATAATTAGAATTGATCAAGGGACTGAGTTTAAGAACCTTGTTCTTGACTCATTTTGTAACTCAAAAGGGATTGCCAGACAATATAGTGCCCCTAGAACTCCTCAACAAAATGGTGTTGCTGAGAGGAGGAACATGACACTTATGAGGCTACTTGAACTATGTTAGTTGATTCTAAACTGCTTCTAACATTCTAGGCAGAGGCAGTCAGCACTGCATGCTATGTGTAGAACAGGGTTCTTGTAGATAAGGCACATGGAAAAACCCCTTATGAGCAATGGAATAAGAGGCCACCGTTCATTGGCTTTCTAAGGTCCTTTGGCTGTAAGTGTACCATACTTAACATAAAGGACAATTTGGCAAAATTTGTTAAAAAGTCTGTTGGATCAAGAAGAAGGCTAGTGCAACCAAAACCATATCACTTAGACAAATTTTGGTGCTACTTAAAAAGGCTTCCGAAGCCAAGTGTGGAACTTCCGAAGGAAGTAGAGTTCTTCCGAAGATAGAATGAAATTTTTACTTACAAAGACAAAACTCTACTTCCGAAGACAAAGTGTTCACTTCCAAAGATCAAGTCTCAAAAGAAGAAATCAGAAGACTACTTCCAAAGTATGAAGAAAGAAGAAGTCCTCAAGCCTAGGTAGAAGTAGCCTCTTTCGAAATGCAAGTGGCTTCGGAAGTACTTGTTCTTCCGAAGCCATTTAATCTTCGGAAGACACTGCTATGAACCAGTGGACATAAGTATGGTCTCTGACACTATGAACCAGTGGACATAAGTATGGTCTCTGACACTCCACTGCAGACCTCTGATACTGCATGGTGTTTTCTCAAAGAGCCATGTATTTGACCATACTTTATTCCACTATTCACCTTTTTATGTTAGTACAAGTTAAGAACTTTAGTTGGTGACAAAAGGTAAGTCAGGGACATGTCCTGACTACCACATCTCAGATAAAGTCTTATCCAAAATACCTTAAACTATAGCTTTGTAGTATCTACTTTAGTTAGAGGATTCCAACTAGTATCAAAGTATATCTGGCTGTAGATAGTATTATATATAGTTTCTCATTGTAACTCGTAACAGTATGCATGTAAAAGTCTTGTAATATTTGAGTTAAGAAGCAATATATGCAAGTACCTTGAAAATTACTTCTTGTGTTTGATTATTATTTATTATATTGTTATCAACTCTTAGAGACTTTGATTTCATCCGAGCGTTGTTTAAGTGAGTTGCGAGAAGACCAAGTGGTTAGTGACATAAACCGATCCTGCAATTGGTGTCAGAGCTTTTTAGGCTCTTGATTGTGAGATCTAACCATCCAAATCAACTTGTTTTTCACTCCTCCTTACAACTCTCACAAAATGGCCCTTAACAATCCGAAGTATAGATGAGAACGATGACCAAAGCTCCCATCATTACTCTTGAAAACTTTAGGTCTTGGAGCAGAAGAATGAAAAGGCTTCATTAGATACCAAGATAGCAAAATGTGGAACTCCATTGTCAATGGCCCATATAAACCCAAGGTGGCAGCACCTGGTGGAAACGGTGCCATGATAGAAAAGGCTGTTGAAGATTATCCTGACGAAGACCGGAAAAAGATGGACGTTGACAGCAATGCAATGACCGTTCTGATGACTGGAATACCCAACTCCATCATGGTGGGGTTTAAGCAGTGTAAGTCTACTAAAGAATTGTTTGATGCACTTGCTCAGATGTATTCAAGCTCCAATGACTCCAAGAACAACTCACTGAAGCAGTAGTTCAAGAACTTCACTTATATTGCTGGAGAGACCCTCAGCCAGTAGTATTTCAGGTACATGGATCTTATTTCTTCTCTTCAGTCTATGAAGATCACACCTGAACTTAGAGATCTCACAAGAAAGTTCATGAGTGCTCTTCTAAATTAGTGGACATTCTACCGTGTCTCTATCAAGAGGAAAGATAACTTGAACACTCTCACCATGACTGAACTCTATGGCATCCTTGATGGATACCGGTTAGAGATGGAGAGTAAGAAGGGTCACCAAACAAGCAGACCTCTGAGCCTTCCTGCTAGCAACGCTTCTAATGGTTGCTGAAGGCACAGTACCCTCACAACCTCAACAATACCTGACATACAACCAGCAGCCATCCTGCTCTTTTGGAACGTACATCACTTTCCCTGAGACTCTAAGGTCTTAACAGGCTCAGCATAGTTCCTTTCAGGACAACTGTGCCTTTGCTTCAGGAAGTGGACACTGTGGTGATTTTCAATAATGTTTTGATGATCTAGAGTGTTTCAGTCCAAACGATGTAAAGTATGTGGACATGGTCCAACAGATGGCTCTATTACCTACAGAGCGAAAAAGTTCTTTAAGAGAACCGGAAGGCAATTCCCTCAAAACCAACTACTAGCAAGTTTGGGTTTGACAAGACCAAGGCCAAATTTTACAACTATAACCAACTTGGTCACTTTGCAAGGGAATGCAAGGCTCCAAAATCAAACCCGGGAACCTCACAGGCCTCCACACATCCCTCTACATCAAAGCCCACTGGAAGTTGACTGAAATAGCTGCAATGGCTCAAGAAGTTGACTGGAGCTTTATGGTACAAGATGTGACTCCTGCTCAAGCTCTCATGGCCGGAACAGATGATAACCAGGTATATGCACATCTCTATACTCTTGCCTGTATAGCTAATGTTAAATTATTTCAGGACTACAATAGGAAATTAAATCTGATATTGAGTCTTTAAATGTTTTGAAATCTGATATTAAAAAGGCTGAATCTGACTACCAAAAGAAAATTGAAGTGTTAGAGAAAATTGTTTCCCTATTAAAACATGAACACACCAATTACAAGACTTAAATAAAGGATTTAATATCCAAATTGACTAAGGCTCAAGCCTAGCTTGTCACCACTGTGGCTCAAGCCAGGAAGTATGCTATTTCTGAGCAGAACTTCCAAGCTATTATTGCATCATCCTCCCACTCCAAAATCTATTACCAGAATAAAGGAGGGTTGGGGACCAATGAAATTGCTCTACCACATTCTTATAAGTCCATAAGACAACCTAGATGTGGTACTGAAGAGCAAGAGGTCCCATCTACTAACCCTTCTTCATCTGAGTTGAAGAATAACGCAATGATAGTGGCCTCCACAGAGAAGGAACAGGTAAATCAGCCCACCTCTCCCAGTGAAGATCAAACCCTAACCACCAAAGCCAGAAGAAGTAGAGCTAAAGCTACCAAAAGAACTGCTAAGAAAGTGGTTGAGTCTATGCTGATGATTAACCCAAAACAAAAGGGTGTTTTTATCTCTGCTAGATTCCAGGTGATAGGTACTTCTGATTCAGGAAAGGAGTGTAGTACCAACACTCCTATCCTACTAAAGGATCGAAGTTAAAGGGAAAGGTTGCTTATAAAGAGAAAAAGAGTATGAAACAACAACCTATAAGCTCCCAAAATACTAACATTACATGTATAATGTGTGGTCTGCAAAACCATATGGCTAAAGATTGTTACTACAATCCTGCTAGCACACATTATGCAAATAATGTTAGAAAAAAAGGAGTCAAGGAAGGTTTCTCATTTTGACCTTATTAGATGGTCCAAGTGATTAAAAGGGGAAAGCTAGTTTCTAAAGCCAAGTTGTCTTCGGAAGAAAATCCTTCTTCCGAAGGGAAAATGGCTTCGGAAGCAAAAGCTACTAAAAATCTGAAGAACAAGAAAGTTCCCCTGAAACCATCCTAGAAGAAGACTGCTTCGGAAGAAAAGGTGGTGAAGGCTTCTTCCGAAAAGAAAGAAGCTTTGAAAGAGTGCCATGTTGCAAAAGCTTCTACAAGCACGTCTTGCATGATCAACCAAAGGATAGATTGGAAGATCAAGACAGATGCTACATCCCAAACATCTTCTTCAATGAGATCAATTAAACCCCATGCCTAACTTTTGGTTTAATTATGTCACTATCTTTGGAAGAATCCAAGACCAAGAAGGCATGGGTCTCCAATGAAAACTAACAATCTTATCTATTGTGTAGGGACATCCATATGACAAAAACAACAATGTTTGGATTGTGGACAGTGGATGCTCCAGGCACATGACAGGGAACATATCTCTCTTTTAACAGTTTGAACACTATGATGGAGGTCCTGTCGAATTTGGAGGTGAGTTTGGAGGATATATTCTGGCAAAGGGAGTATATCCAACAGTAAGTTAAAGGTTGACAAAGTTAACTTTGTCAAACTGCTTTGTTGGATCAAGAAGAAGGCTAATGCAACCAAAAGAACATCACTTAAGTTATTTTGGTTCTGCATGCAAAGGCTTCTGAAGCTTATCATGGAACTTCCGAAGGTTGTAGAGTTCTTTCGAAGACAAAGGGAAAGTTCAACTTCCGAAGACAAAATTCTACTTCCGAAGACAAATGCATACTTCCGAAGTTCAAGACTTAGAAGAATAAAATAAAGACCACTTCCGAAGCATGATGAAAAGAAGAAGTCTCCAAGCCTTGGAAGAAGCAGCCTCTTCCGAATTATAAAGTGGCTTCGGAAGTACTTACTCTTCCAAAGCCATTTAACCTTCAGAAGACACTGCTATAACCAGTGGACGCAAGTATGGTCTCTGACACTCTGCTACAGACTTCTGATACAGCATGGCTTCTTACTAAAGAACCATGTTGTTGACCATACTTTATTCCACTATTTACCTTTTCATGATAGTACAGTTGCCATCTTTAGTTGGTGACAAAAGGTAAGTCAGGGACATGTCCTGACTACCAAATCTGAGATAAGACTTTATCCGAGATACCTTAACTATAGTCTTGTAGTATAGGCTTTAGCTAAAGGATCCCAGCTGGTATCAAAGTATATCCGGCTATAGATAGTATTATATATAGGTTCTCCTTGTAACTCATAGAAGTAAGATTATCATCTGCTTGTAAGAGTCTTTGTATCTTGAGTTGAGAATCAATATATAAAAGTACCTTGAAAAATATCTTTCTGTGTTCATAGTTACTTTTCATATTGTGATCAACTCTTATTGATTCTTACCCGAGTGTGATTCTAGGTGAGTTTGAGAGAAGACCTTTGTGTTTAAGTGACAAACACCGATCCTGCAATGAACACAATCTGATATGTGTTTCTTAGTTTTGTGATCAAAAGCATCAAATGCTTTTCACACAACATGAGTGCATTATCATCAAACCAGGGATGACAATTCCTCCGGAATTGGTGCTTCTTAGATCTCCCAAGAAAGGGGATATGTACAAGCTGGATATGAACAATGCTTCCCCAATGGGTGAAGTATCATCCTTTCTTTCCAAAGCTGATAGTGATGAGTCAACACTTTGGCATAAACGTATGTGTCATGTAAATTTTAAGACAATCAATAAATTGGCTAAAAATAACTTAGTACATGGTTTGCCTAAAAAGAATTTTCTTGCAAAGACAACTGTGTTGCATGCCTGAAAGGGAAGCAACACAAGGCCTCTCATAAATCCGAAAGTGTTTACTCCATCACTACTCCATTACACTTATTACACATGGATCTTTTTGGTCCCACAAGTATAATGAGCAATGGAAGGAAATCATACTTGTTGAGTTTGCAAGAACATAAAACTAGTTTAACCTCTTAAACTTTTTTGAAATCGCAGCGGAATTATAACTATATAAACTTGTTATAAGCTGAAAAATATGTTCATTAAGTGACCATATTAATGTTTGAAACAAACCCATATATCAAAGGATCATAATATGTGAATATACATGCTATGTAAACATAAAACAACAAAATATGACAGCCTCAAAGAGCTACCATAACTACCTTCTGGAACAGCTAAAATGTCGACCAAATAAGGTGGGAAAGATTCTTAAAATCGGCCAAAACTTCAAGATTAGAAGTCCTCAAGCTAGTATACCCCAAGCTTGTTAGCAAAGCACCTTCTTGTTAGGAATAATAACACGAAGAACAACACCAAAACCCACTCCTGCTGCTGCTATTTCCGTAAAAATGAGAAGAGAAGAGAGAGTTTTGTGTTTTGCATGTGGGAGAGAGAATGAGATTGAGTAAGTGTGTTGCTAATGTGTGTATGTTTTCAAGATGTTTAACAAAACCAAGAGAGAGCCAATCCACCAAGGGGCGGCCGTAAACCTCTAATGGTTTTTGTTTTTCCCCCCAAAATTGAAAAACACATATATAACACATTAACAAGTCATTTTATAAAAGTTGTTTAAACAATTAACCTTTTATTAGAATAATACATACACACTCACTAATTATTTGATGTTATTTACATAACTTAAATAACATTACAAACAATATCTATGAACAAAATATCCATATAAATTGTTCAATCTCATATGCAACTTATTTAGAAAACCCATTTTCTAAATTAGGTGTTATTATTTAATTACATGATCATATCATTAATTGAATAATTGTCGGTGATTGCAAAGCTTGTTATTGGGTATAACCCGACTTTGATCATGACATACTAACCGCATCAATGTTCTATGTGTCTTGGGCATATAGAATCCAACAATCTCCCACTTGCACAAGATTCATAGAAGATTGTTGCAAGTAGTAAATACCGCCTAACAATAGTTTACTACCCTTAATACGCATGACTTATAGCCATTCATAACATCATCCCATTCAAGTATCCTACTTGAAATGATTTAGGTAAATTAATCATCTATCCTTTTGTTACAGACGTCATGTTAAATCCAAGAACACAGATTGATCATTCCTTGTAGATTTAACTTATCAGGCCTTAGACATCTAACTCTCAATGAATAAGAGGAACAAATCCATCTTGATTACATACGTTCCTCACAATCACCTTGTGTCACACCTGAACATAGTCTCATGTACTGCCCATTATTCCAGAACAACGCAAAACCAGATCAAGGTATGATACTTGGTGAATATCAAAACCCAATATGTATCTCAGGTCTGAGGATACCAAATGATTTTCATCTTTACTCAAAATTACTTATGATCAATCAATAAGATTCCATGTAGTAAAATTTGAGATGCGGGTTAGTCCAATATTCGTATCCCACAAATATCTATGAACCTTGGTAGCAACCTATTGCTCTATATTCATCCTTATGAATATCAACCAATACAAGTTCATAATAATCTTACCTTCACACTTGTTCCCACAAGTCTGAACGACTACGAACATTTAGGGTAAGCAACTTACTCGTGGATTAGACATGCTAAATTGGAATATTAATTGAAACATTATTACCAAATAATTTTATTCAACTAATAAAGAGTTCCATATATCCAAATACAAAATTACAGATCAAATCCAATCACTAGAATATCGAAGTCCCATGGCACAAGTATGACCTTCATGCTTTGCCTTTTCAAGGAGCTTCGTGAGAGGATCCGCAATGTTCTGATCCGTGTGAACTTTGCGAATACATATCTTTCCTTTTTCAACTTCATCTCGTATGTAGTTGAATCTCCGCTCAATGTGCCTAGTCTTTTGATGAGCACGAGGTTCCTTGATTTGAGCAATCGCACCCTCGTTATCACAAAAGATCTCCAGGGGGTCCTGAATGGAAGGGACAACCCCTAGATCGGCAATGAATTTCTTCAACCATGTAGCTTCTTGAGCTGCCAATGAGGCGACGACGTATTCTGATTCTGTAGTGGATAGAGCCACCACATCCTATTTGGAGCTCTTCCAAGAGACCGCTCCTCCATTCCGAATGAAAATATATCCCGATTGTGATTGAGAATCATCACGATCGGTTTGGAAACTCGCATCTGTGTAACCTTTTACAAAGTTCCTCATTACCAGATCCATAGATTAGGAACATATCTCTTGTCCTCTTTAGGTACTTAAGTATGTTCTTAACAACCATCCAATGACTGTTTCCAGGATTTTGCTGGTAACGGCTTGTCATGCTCAAGGCGCATGACACGTCCGGTCGAGTGCATATCATTGCATACATGATGGATCCAATAGCAGATACGTATGGGATAGCCTTCATTTTATCTTGCTCATCCCTTGAGCTAGGACATTGAGTCGTACTCAATATCGTTCCTCTTTGAATAGGTACCGTACCTTTCTTAGAGTTCTCCATCTTGAACCTTTTCAAGACTTTATCAATGTTTGCACTTTGATTTATACCAATCAACCGTCTTGATCTATCCCTATAGATCTTTATTCCCAGAATATAGGCGGCTTCTCCAAGATCCTTAATGGAAAAAAAACTTCCAAGCCAGGTTTTTACACCTTCCAAGTTTGGAATGTCATTTCCAAATAGTAGTATGTCATCAACATACAATACTAGGATAGTTATTGTGCTCCCACTAGCCTTCTTATACACACAAGCCTCATCAACGTTTTTGATGAAGCCAAATTTCTTTACCTCCTCATCAAAACGATGATTCCAGCTTCTCGATGCTTGTTTCAATCCATAGATTGATTTCTTTAACTTTCATACTTTATTAGGATGTTTTGGATCACAAAACCTTCAGGCTGAACCATATAGACATCTTCCTCAAGATATCCATTTAGGAAAGCGGTTTTGACATCCATTTGCCAAATCTCATAACCATAATGAGCAGCTCTGGTGAACAATATCCTTATAGACTTTAGCATCGCAATAGGTGAGAAAGTTTCATCATAGTCAACCCCTTGAGTTTGAGTGAAACCCTTTGCTACAAGTCTAGCTTTATAAGTATCCAAGTTTCCATGCATATCGGTTTTCTTCTTGAAAACCCACTTGCTTCCAACTACTTTGGAATTAAGAGGTGGTACAACAAGTTCCCAAACTTGATTGTCATACATGGATTGCATCTCAACGTTCATGGCCTCAAGCCATTTGTCACAATCCAAATTGGACACTGCATCATGGTATGTGGTTGGTTCATCTGAATCTACCACATAGCATCCATCCATGAAAAATCCATATCTTTCAGGTGGATTACTAGTTCTACCATTTCTGCGAACATTTTGTATGTATTGATCAACCGCTTGATCATCCTTAACATCCTCATGTTAAGTGCTAGTTTCAACCAGACGTGCATCGGGTTGTGGTTCTTGATCCTCCTCAAGATCCACTGTTCTACTGCTAGTTCCTTCCATAAGGAACTTTGCCTCTAAGAATTCACCCTTTCTAGCAACAAACACCTTTTCTTCCAGTGGATCATAGAAATAATATCCCATAGAATCTCTAGGATATCCAATAAAGATACACTTGGCGGATCAGACTTCCAATTTGTTTGGGGTGGGAGTCTTAACGTAAGCCTCACAACCCCAAACCCTTAAGTATGATAGGGATGGAACTCTTCCATGCCATATCTCAAAAGGTGTCCTTTTCACCTTTTTGGTTGGGCCATATTTAGAATACGGGCCGTGGAGAGCAAAGCGAAACCCTAAAATGATAGAGGTAATGTGCTTCTAGCCATCATAGATTGAACCATATCCAATAAGGTTCGATTCCTCCTCTCAGACACACCATTATGTTGTGGTGTTCCAGGTGGAGTGAGTTATGAGACAATCCCACAACTCCTAAGATGATCTTATAAAGCATCATTTAGGTATTCACCTCCTCTATCTGTGCGGAGAAGTTTAATCGACTTGTTGAGTTGATTTTCTACTTCATTCTTGAAGATCTTGAACGTTTCAAAAGCTTCATCTTTGTGCCTTAATAAGTACACATACCCATAGCGACTATAATCGTCGGTAAAGGTAATGAAGTATCTTTCACCATTCCTAGTCATTGGCTTAAAAGGACCACATACATCCGAATGTATGATTCCTAGTAAATCTTTTGCCCTTTCGTTAGTTCCACTAAAGGGTGCCTTAGTCCTTTTTCCTTGTAAACAAGATTCACATACATCAAATGAATCACATTCATTTGTTTTTAAAAGACCATTCTTTTGAAGTGTTTGTATACGTTTCTTGTTTATATGACCAAGACGACAGTGCCAAAGATAGGTATCACTCAAATCCAACTTGAGTTTCTTGGTGCTAGTTTGGTACAATGAACTATTTAAAGTATTTTCATGAACCAATTCATAAATACCATTAATGGGAATAGCTTTAAAGTAGAACATATCATTCAAAGAAACATGAATATCATTTTCAACAAAAGATAATACATAATCATAAAGTCTTAATTGGGATATTGAAATAATGTTCCTAGTCAAACTAGGAGCATACAAAACATTCTTCAAACACATCCATCCACTTGGAAGTTTAGGATGTAGTCCCCACGAGCTTCAACTATGACTTTAGTTCCATTGCCCATGAAGAGGCTTACATCCCCTTGATTGAAGTCCCTACTTCTTGTGAACCCCTGCAACAAATTGCAAATATGAGTTCCACATCCGGTATCCAATACCCATGTTTAGAAGATGTAACATTAAGATCAATATGAATCATATATATTGTACCTGAGGTCTGCCCGACATCCCTCTTTGCTTTCAACTCTTGGAGATGGACAGGACAATTCCTTGCCCAATGTCCAATCTCCCCACACTTGAAGCATGGGTCATTGGTAGCAACCTTTTGCTTCTTCTCTTGTGGTTTGGGTGGCACCCTTGCCACCCCTTCCCTTTTCTCCAAACGGTCCCTTACCCTTAGCAACCTTTGCCTTGGGTGCGTGATGAGGCCTTTTCTTGTTCCCACTTCATCGATGGTGAGAACGGGTAAAACCCTTTTACCCATGGCCGCCTCAGCCGTTTTAAGCATTGAGTGAAGCTCACCAATGCTCTTGTCCCATGCATTCATGTTGTAATTAACACAAATGTCTTGAACTTCTTGGTAAGGCCATTAAGGATCAAATCTGTGGCCAATTCCTTTGAGATGGGACAATTAAGCTCCTCGAGGCGGTCAATATGACTTTTCATCTTAAGTACATAAGATGAAACTGTTTGGTTGTCGTCCATACGACATGCATGGAGTGCTCGAACCGTTTCGAAGCGCTCAACCCTTGCTTGCTGTTGGAACGTTTCCTTCAGCTGGTTATCATGTCATAAGCTCCGTGATGTTCATACTCCTTTTGGAGATCCGGAGTCATGCTTGCTAGCATGAGATAAGACACTTGGACGGAGTCCTCAGTGTACTTTAGCCAATCATTATTGGCCTCCTCATCATCCTCAGAAGGTTGATCAGGGATAGGGTCGTTTAAAATATATGATCGTCTTTCTTGCTTGAGAACGATTCTCAAGTTTCGATACCAATCAATGAAATTATTATGATTTAGACGTTCCTTTTGGAGGATCGCTCGTAATGATTGGGTGGACGCGGATGAGTTATCATGATTATCATTATTGGTGGCCATCTACAAAATATAACAAGATCTATTTTAGTATTTTCGATATTGCTATTTTTAATAATTAATCCCTTTTAAGGTCATTTTATATTAAAATCTAGAACCCAACATTACATTTAAATTGTGGTTAGGTGACCTTTATCCCACGATTTAAATTAATAAGGTGGTCAACTATTGACGGTTGCAACCATTTGCAACTTCTAGAGGTATGGGATCGACTTTAAATATCATATGTAAAGTCGGCATGTTAATCCTATCAACACCATTTGGAAACCATATTTAGGTGATCCATTTAACATGGTTTGCAAATCAAGTTACCCTACTTGCACACACGTGTGAGTTTACCCACATAAGTGGTTAGGTGACCTTTATCCCACCAATGTGGTATCCCCACCTTAAATCACAAGTTCCCTCTAAATGGTTAGGTGACCTTTATCCCATTAAGAGTTTCCAAAATGACTCAAGTGTTGTGCAAAAGGACGGTGTTAAACTTGTTTGACAAAAGTTTGAGATTTCATAATTCTAGTAGTAGAAAACTCTATGTACTTGTATTTGCATGCTTTCAAATACAAGATACCCTATGGTCCTTTTAATAAAACCCATTTATTACGAAATCATTATCCTTTTAATAACCATTTATTAACACTTAATGATTAAGAACCATTTTTATATTAGCTTGTTAAGATCATTTATATTGAGATTGTTAATCATATCCAAATATCATACAGATTCATAAAACCACAATCAAACAAGCATAATATAAACAACCATAATGTGCATAACCATAGCTACTATTGTGACCACACTTGTTTGCCATCACAAGTGTGGTCATTTGGTCTTTCCTCAGGGTTGAATACAACAAAAATAGAGATCACATAGACTCCCACTTGAACTTGCATCCATATGCTTCAAGTCCTTTTCTTTTGTGTCATCCTCTTGTGCTTCCTTCCCGAGCATCTTCTTTTACAAAATATATATCCTAATACATATTTTCTAGTAAAAGGAAATTACTCCTAGTCTATTATTACATCCCAATGAATAAATAGACAAAATACATTTTTAACAAAGCACAAATTAATATACAACCCCATTGAATGAATATAATCAAATAAAAACATTCAATCCAAACCAAACAACACAAGGTCAAGCTAGGTTATGCACCAATATGAACATACATCATATCAACCAAATATAACTAAGAATCCCCATTAAAACCCACGATTTTCAGCCAACATAAACTGAAAATACGGGTTTCAAACATTGTCCAAACAATATGCATGTCATCATACATATCTTTCAAGGTTTAATCACAAGCATGTGTGATATAACCTTGAAAGCTTGGGGATTCAACATACAAGAACATTCCAGCACTTAAAAGGGGTATAAAATCCCATAAAACAAATTTTTAAAGGATACTTACAAGCATGCTATCCACATAACCGGCTCTAGATGCCATTGTTAGGTTTGCAAGAACATAAAACTTAGTTTAACCTCTTAAACTTTTCTGAAAATGCAGCGGAATTATAACTATATAAACTTGTTAATAAGCTGAAAAATATGTTCATTAAGTGACCATATTAATGTTTGAAACAAACCCATATATCAAAGGATCATAATATGTGAATATACATGCTATGTAAAAACAAAACAACAAAATATGACAGCCTCAAAGAGCTGCCATAACTACCTTCTGGAACAGCTAAATGTCGACCAAAGAAGGTGGGAAAGATGCTTAAAATCGGCCAAAACTTCAAGATTAGAAGTCCTCAAGCTAGTATACCCCAAGCTTGTGAGCAAAGCACCTTCTTGTTAGGAAGAATAACACGAAGAACACACCAAAACCCACTCCTGCTGCTGCTATTTCCGTAAAAATGAGAAGAGAAGAGAGAGTTTTGTGTTTTGCATGTGGGAGAGAGAATGAGATTGAGTGAGTGTGTTGCTAATGTGTGTATGTTTTCAAGATGTTTAACAAAACCAAGAGAGAGCCAATCCACCAAGGGGCAGCCGTAAACCTCTAATGGTTTTTTGTTTTTCCCCCCAAAATTGAAAAACACATACATACACATTAACAAGTCATTTTATAAAAGTTGTTCAAACAATTAACCTTTTTAGAATAATACATACACACTCACTAATTATTTGATGTTATTTACAAACTTAAATAACATTACAAACAATATCTATGAACAAATATCCATATAAATTGTTCAATCTCATATGCAACTTATTTAGAAAACCCATTTTCTAAATTAGGTGTTATTATTTAATTACATGATCATATCATTAATTGAAATGTCGGTGATTGCAAAGCTTGTTATTGGGTATAACCCGACTTTGATCATGACATACTAACCGCATCAATGTTCTATGTGTCTTGGGCATATAGAATCCAACAATACTACCTTGTGATAGTTGATGATTTTACAAGATATACATGGCTATTCTTTTTAAGAACTAAAGATGAAACTACTAAAACATATGTTAGGATCAGTGATCTACGTTGATTTATTAGAGAGTATAGCAGCAGAATTCTAACAATGAATTAGCCAATTCACAAGAACGAAAAGATATTCAATGAAGAACAAAAACGGTTATAGATAGAGAGAATTCTGCAGATATATTTCATTCAATATTCGCTTTCGTGGTAACGTAATGTCACACTTACAGTTAGGTCGACACCTCTTATATAAGAGAGACGTGTGCTGATGTCACTTGATAGTGACATCTAACAGAATTATTCCAACTGAAACAACTACTGAAGATGTCAAAACAGCTGACATCTTCTTACAAAAATACTAAGTGTTATCAGTTACTACAACTACTGAAAAACATAAAACTACTGACACTACAACGACTGAAGAACAAGCTCTTCAGTCGTTTTACAAAACTACTGAAAGTAAAAACATAAAACTACTGATATCACAACTACTGAAGAAGTACTCTTCAGCTATTGTGACAAACTACTGAAACTTCAGTACTTGGTCTTCAGACTTGAACTTCAGACGTTTCATCAGCTGATGACTTCAGTAGATATCATCAGCTGATGTCTTCAGTCTTTGTCTTCAGACTTTGTACACACAGTTTTGATCTTCAGCACTTGTAGACTCTTCAGCTGTTGTACTTGAGTACTTTGGTCTTCAGCTTCAGCACTTGTGTTCCCAGCTGTTCAGCTTCAGCAATGTGTTCTTCAGCTCTTGAGCTTCAGCACTTTAGTCTTCACTGTTGAAGTCTTCAGCCTTGTCGAACTGCTGATGAAGCCTTCAGCAGTTGTTGTGATATCTTGTGACAGGATCAGTGATCACAAGTTTGATGTTTATCAGAATGTAAAGCAGCGGAATACACAACGAATTAGACAAATTGTAGCAAGCAAACAATATATGTAAGCGTTAAGATCGCATACGGTTATAGGGAGAGAATATGAATTTCTGATTTCTAGGAATGTTTATAGATGGAGAATATTTCTAATCAAATCAATCAAACATTCCATTCAATTGCTCATATCGCTCATATGATTACAATGGTTGTCACTCCTTATATAGAGTGCAACAGTCACTGCTGTTATCACGGAAAGTGACAACTGGCAGATCCAATACAGAAATAACTAAATCTTAACAAACTACTGAAATGTTCACAACTACTGAGAACATATCAGCAGGTTAAGTACAAAATATAAAACTACTGAAACTACAACGACTGAAGAACAAGCTCTTCAGTCGTTTTACAAAACTAAAAACTAAAACATAAAACATAACTACTGATATCACAACTACTGAAGAAGTACTCTTCAGCAGTTGTGACAAACTACTGAGGCTTCAGTACTTGGTCTTCAGACTTTGACCTTCAGGCGTTTCATCAGCTGATGACTTCAGTAGATATCATCAGCTGATGTCTTCAGTCTTTGTCTTCAGACTTTGTACATCAGTTGTTGATCTTCAGTACTTGTGAACTCTTCAGCTGTTGTACTTCAGTACTTTGGTCTTTCAGCTTCAGCACTTGTGTTCTTCAGCTGTTGTACTTCAGCACTTTGGTTCTTCAGCTGTTAAGGTCTTCAGCACTTGATCTTCAGCTGTTGAAGTCTTCAGCACTTGTCAAACTACTGATGAGGCTTTCAGCAGTTGTTGTGATACCGTGTGGGACTTAGAGGTTTTCTGATCTTGGCTCATTGGTTCTTTTGGTCCAACAAACTCCCCCTGAACCAATGCAGCCAAAACCTCTAACTTATTTAAACTCCCACTTATTGATGGCAAAAATGTTGGTCTTTTTCCTTCTTGATCAGTAGAGAAGATGACCCATGTACGCTCCGGCCTGGGAAGAACCTCAAATATTTGTTTGGCAGAGTATGAATGGGAACTCTGTTTTGGGGAACTGGACACAGAGTTGTTATCCCATTCATGAGATTCACTTCCCCATAATGAGTCTGTATGACTCACGACATAGGCCTCAAGGAGAACAATTTGTTCCTCTTGAGAGAGTTCTTCAGCTCCTCCTTCGAAGAAGAACTCTGGACCATAGTACTCTGATAAGTACTTCATGGTCCTGCCATTTTTCAGCTCCACCGTAGTTACCTCCCTGTATACAAATTCATCCGGATGGTTGCCTTCAAGGAGTAACTGGAGCTCATTCTTTTGGATGTCTTCAAGCTTTTTGTATAACAACCCCTTCTTAATCATCTTGTTTTCTAGTAAGGCTTGAGGTGTCTTCTTTGCTTGGTGAGCTTTCTTGAATTCATCAATGATTTCCCAGGGTGAGACTACAACGGCCAACATGATGGTAGATTCTATTGTTTTTCGTACTTGGCCGTTGTATCTGTGTGGGATAGTTCTTTTATGGATTCTAGAACTCACCCTGGGGTCTGGCCATACTCTCACTCTCTCCCTCTGATACTGAAAGGTGTGTCTGAGAGTGTACAGCCTTTGAGCATGCCCTTTCATGGCTTGAATAGATGATGACTGAGGAAATTCCTTGTCAACCATCTTCAACAGTTGCTCATCGTGCTGTTTCTGCTGTTCTTCTTCTTCTATTTTGACTCTGACCATTTCCCTTTGAGAGTCGGGTGTGATCATGGATTGACTCTGGGGCTTTGGTAGCTTCAGAACAGCAGAGAGTGGCAGACTATCATCTTCATCCTCTTCTTCTACTTCTTCTAGCCTCAACACCCTTCTCTTCTTCTTCTTGGGTGCATCATCGGCTGTTGGTTTAGAGGGTGAGGGAATTGGTTTTGTGGGTTGTGGTTTTGGTAGTTTTGATGTGGGAATGTTGACAGGCTGTTCTAGCATTTTGGATGTGAGTTTGGCTTTTGACTGTTTGGCTAGTTCAGTCCTGCTCCCAGCACCAGCTTCATTTAAAACTTCAACAATTAAACCTTTTGTATATTCTTCAGACGAACAGATCTTGGTGGTTATTGCCAAGATACTGTCCCTGGACCAAGCTTTGATCTCGATCAATGATCTTCCAAGATGTTTTGCTATAAATCTGATCATGATCTCCAGCCTTTCTCTTTCTGACACATCATAACTTGACCATCTTGATTGGATTTCTTCAATCTCTAGTCTTCTGATCTCAGAATCAAGTTTTTCAGTGTCATGGCCTTGCCTAAACAACTGATCAATGATGTTATCCATTGATCTGCTGTGTTCGGCATCAGCCTCTTTCACCATCAGCTCCAAGGCTTTCTCTTTTTCATCCTTCTTCTTTTTCTTGTATGTGACATGAAAGTCTTTTGAACTTTCAGTCACTTTCTCCATGGTAGCCTCCTCCTTCTCTTTTTCCTTCTCTTTCTCAGTCTCCTCAACCAACTCCTCAGTTTCCACTACTGTCTCTTCTGTTTCTTTCTCCTTCTCTTTCCTCTTTCTTTTACCTTTCACTGCTGAACTCTCCCCCTTTTTGGTGCATTGGTTGCAGGGAATTGAGTAGCAGAATTGTTTGCTCAGAACATTCTCCACCATGGGTTGTAAGACAGAAGAAAGTCTCTCATCAACAGTTTTGATCACCATTCAGTTAGCTGTGGGGTGATGAGAGATAGGGGATTTTGAAGGATAGCAGCCAGTTGCTCAGGGGGGTTCTGTCCCTGAGGAATGGTGCCAGAAACAGAGGCAGGTGGCTGAGATTTTGTGAGTGGTTGTGTGTTTAGGAGACCTTCAGAGGAAGGTGCCATCTGTTGGGTTGATGTGGTGGCAGATGGTCTTACTCCTTGAGAGAGTTGGTCAAGTAGGTTTTGCAGTCTACTGACTTCCTCCTCTAGGATCGTGTTCTGGGCAAGAACATCATAGAAGAAGCCCAGGTCATCATCAGCATATGCTGAATCACCTGACCTCCTGCTTGTAGCAGGATATACATGCTCTGGGTGTAGACCAGATGTAGCATGTGCCCCTTGTCTTGGAACTGGGACTTCCAGCCTCAGGACGTTGTCCTTCATCGGCTGTTGCCTCTGGTGAGGTCTTAGTTATGTTACCAACCTCAGTCTGATCATTGCTGATTCAGAAGAGTTGGCAGCCTCACCAGAAGTTCTTATCTCCATATCAACACCAGGAGATAGAACATTTAAACCCCTGTGCTGTGGGTTCTCAGGTGCACTGTATTCCTCCCCCTCAATTGTAGAGGTATTCCCAGGTAAGTGGTTTCTGGGGAGGGGGTGAGGAGTGCAATTGAGTCAGCACTTGTGCAACTATTAAAGTTGGGCTGTGAGGGGCGGTTGGTTGGGTACAGGGGAAGAAGCAGTGTGCACCTGGGGTGGATGGTGCTCTTCAATGGCAATCTCCTCAAGTGAGGAAGATCCCAGATAAGTAGGTGCCCCTTGGGTTGCTGCAGGTTCCTGTTGAGAGGAAGCCTGAGCGGCTGTGGCTGGAGGAGTCATTGTATCCACTAGGGGGTTTGGACTAGTGGATATATCCTGCGTTTGTGTGCAGGAGCATCCTCAGGGACTCAATTCCCTGAGTAGCCATTTTGGGTTTCTTTTTGGTGGGTTTGGTGGGACATTGGATTTGGAGGTGGTGGCTGTGGGTTCCAGCTGCGTGGGTTTTCGCAGCTTGGCAGCCAGTTTGAGTGTCCGGTCGGAGTTGTGCCGGGAGTATACTTCTGGCAAAACAGCCGTAGCAGGGACTCCCAACCAACAAGTCCCTCAGCATTAAGCTGGTCTATTATAATGGCCATGATGAACCGTGGATAGAGTATCCAACGGTTGGCAGTTATTTTTGAGCCATATCTTTGAGCTCTGAAAATATTAATTCGGAAAAGTTCAGTGGTTGTTGCTCAAGGATAGAATACAATACCTGCTGCCATTTGGTGACATTTGATCCCAAGACGATGTCTTAGGGCCAAACATACATTGACCATGTGAAAGATCAGGCGCTCAGCGTCATTAAAGTGTTTCTTCATGATGTGTGGCACTGAGATCACCTTGATATCCATGCTGAGCAAATGATAGATCTATGGTGCCCTTCGGATATCCAGCAGGAGAGGTAGCATCACTCAGGTGAAGAATTTTCGGATTGTTGCAGGAGTAATCACTACTTCTTTGTTGTTGACTACAGACCGGAGGGATCGTGTGTTGCTCTCCTCAGTAGTAACATTAACGTTCATCCAAAATTGGTTCAAGGATTCGGCATGTAAAACGGGGTTCAGAAGGAATGCCTTGTGTATGGGGACTGAACCATAAGATCGATAGCATTATCGAACTTAGTCCAGATCGGCGATTTTGTGAGGTAGGCAACACAGTTGTGTCGCGGTTTAATTTGCAAAGACGCCATGGAAATTTGTTGGAGAGGAACGTTAGGTTTGAAGAAGATGAAGTATGGAGAGCTCAGGTTAAGGGTATATATAGGGTACGGGTGAGGAATGACTGAAGGATGTGGTGTTAGTCATCAGTAGTTTTAAACGACCGTTGACATGGTATTATCCTTTCAGACGTTGAAACAGCTGAAGTCGCGGTGTTAGGCATCAGTAGTTTAGAAAACTACTGAAGACCGTGGTTTTGACTTCAGGTGATTGAAACAACTGAGGACATGGTGTTTGTCATCAGTAGTTATGAAACTACTGAAGACAGTGGTTTTGTCATCAGCTGTTGTAAACAACTGAAGACTTGGTATTGGTCATCAGTAGTTATAAAACTACTGAAGACGTGGTTTTGCTTCAGTTGTTTAAAATGAAACAGCAGTGGTACAAACGACTGAAGGGAAAGTTCTCTTCAGCTGTTTTCGTCAATTCTTAGCTTTTCAGCTGTTTCAAACTGTCCTCAACACATTCATCAGTCTTTATGGCTGATTTCAGTTGTTTCATAGGACATCAGTACTTATCTGTTTTTACTGATTTCAGTAGTTATGACTACATCAGTAGTTGTAACTACTTCAGTAGTTTAGAGCAGATGAAGTACTTCAGTACTTGTGAGAACTTTTAGCCTTCAGTAGTTATAAAAAGTACTGAGGTTAAAAGAGCTCATCAGTACTTATATGTGACAGGCACTCATGATCATCAATATGAATTACTGAGATCATCAGTAGTTGTCACCTATTCTAGCTGCAGCATACCAAGCCTTAACACCAGGTTTTGGAAAGTTGAACTATCCAAAGGCTTAGTAAAAATGTCTGCAAGCTCATCAGCACTGGGCACAAACTTAGGATCAATCAGACCTTTTTCAAAACAGTCTCTTATAAAATGGTGTCTGATCTCTATATGTTTGGTCCTAGAGTGCTGGACTGGATTTTTGACAATGCAAAGAGCTGAAGCACTATCCATTAACAATGGAGTCTTAGTCTCTGTAATGCCATAATCCAAAAGTTGGTTTTGAAGCCAGAGTACCTGAGATGTACAGCTTGCAGCAGCAATGTACTCTGCTTCCGCAGTGGATGTAGCAACTGAGGTCTGTTTCTTGCTCTGCCAAGAAATCAAGCAGTTGCCTAGGAATTGACATCCACCAGAAGTTGATTTCCTGGTCAACTTACACCCTGCATAGTCACTGTCAGAAAAAGCAACTAATTTACCAGAATGGTTGGTAGAATACCATAAACCTAGAGATGGAGTGCCTTGCAGATATCTAAAGATCCTCTTGACTGCAATCAGATGAGACTCTTTAGGTGCAGCCTGAAATCTAGCACAAACACATGTAGCAAACATAATATCTGGTCTAGAAGCTGTTAAATACATCAAGGACCCAATCATACATCTGTAAAGTGTTTCATCAACCACTTTACCTTTCTGATCTGAGTCCAGTTGTGTGGTGCTGCTCATGGGTAGAACAGGGCTTACAGTTTTGTAAATCAAACTTTTGCAAAAGATCTTTTGTATATTTGGATTGATGAATAAAAATTCCATCAGCCTTTTGTTTGATTTGCAACCCCAGAAAGAACTGTAATTCTCCCATGGCACTCATTTCAAACTTCTGTTGCATCAACTTTGTAAAGGCATCACACAACTTTGGATCAGAGGATGCAAAAATAATATCATCTACATAAATTTGAACAAGTAGATTATGCTGCCCAGCTTTCTTAATAAATAAAGTCTTGTCTATGGAGCCTCTAGTGAAATTGTTTTCCAGAAGAAAGTTTGATAATGTCTCATACCAGGCTCTGGGAGCTTGTTTTAACCCATAAAGAGCTTTATCAAGCTTATACACCCAATTAGGATGTTTGTTGTCCTCAAAGCCTGGAGGTTGACATACATAAACCTCTTCTTTAACTTTTCCATACAAAAATGCACTTTTGACATCCATTTGAAAGACTTTAAGTTTTTGATAAGCAGCATAAGCTAAAAACAATCGAATTGCTTCCAGTCTGGCTACAGGGGCAAAGGTTTCATCATAATCAATACCTTCTTCTTGTGCAAACCCCTGAACAACCAGTCTGGCCTTGTTCTTAACAATAAGCCCATTTTCATCAGTTTTGTTCCTAAACACCCATTTAGTGCCTATTGCACACTTACCTGGAGGTAGAGGAACCAGTTCCCACACTTGCTGTTTCTTGAACTGAAGAAGCTCAAGCTGCATGGCATCAACCCATCCATTGTCCTTTAAAGCAATGTGATAATTCTTTGGCTCTTGCTGACTGATGAAGAGAGCATAGAAGCAGAAGTTTGACAATTGACTTCTTGTTGATACTCCAGCAGTGATATCACCAATGATTTGAGACATGGGTGATTCTTCAGATCTTGATACACAATGAGATCTGTGCAAGTGTTTGTAGCCGGTTCAGCAGCAACAGATGGTGATGGTGAATCATTTCCTTGAAACCAATCAGTGGATGGTAATTCAAAGGAAGTTGAATTCGAAGAAATCTCATCAGCATTTGTTGTGGATGGTGCTACTGGCTACAGGAACATCAGGTCTAGTTGAATCAGGCAGCTGATCACTAAACCTGAAGAGGTGAGTACTGCAATCATCATCATCATCAGCAGTACCACCAGGTGGTGAACTGTTGACAGGAGCAACAGCAGGAGTTTGATAAGGAACATATTGCAGTATGTCCAGATCAAATAACTCCACAGGACTTTGTGGAATCTTGTCCTTTGGAGATTCATTAAACTTAACATGTAGAGTTTCTTCAACCATCTTTGTTCTGCAGTTGAAGACTCTGTATGCTTTGCAAGTAGATGAATAACCAACAAAGTATCCTGCATCCACCTTAGGATCAAATTGTGGAGTTGATCCTTTGTGTTGAGAATAAAACAGGGACACCCAAATGCTTTGAAAAATGAAATCAGTGGAGCCAAATGATGGAGAACTTCATATGGAGTCTTCATCAACCTCTGATTTACTAAAACTCTATTTTGCACATAACAAGCTGTGTTGACAGCTTCAGCCCAAAAGGTCAATGGCAAACCTGAGTCAGCCAGCATGGACCTTGCAGCTTCAATGAGGGTCCTGTTCTTTCTCTCCACTACTCCATTTTGTTCCGGAGTCCTTGGAATGCTGAACTGCCTTTTGATTCCCTTTGAGAGATAGAAGTCATCAAGTGTATGATTTCTGAACTCAGTTCCATTATCACTCCTAATACACTTGACTGGAAGGGAATACTGCTTCTCAATGTACAGCACAAAGTGGATAATCTTCTGAGCAGCCTCATCCTTTGAATGTAGAAAGAAAGTCCATACAAATCTGGAGTAATCATCCACATTACCAGACAGTATTTCTTCTTTGCCATGCTCATTACTCTCACAGGACCAAATAGATCCATATGCAGTAATTGCAAGCAGGCAGTGGACTTGGACACTTCAATAGGAGGAAATGAGACCTTGTGCTGTTTTCCTTTTAAACAAGCAGTGCAAGTTTCATCACAGTGGAACTCCTTTATTGGTAAGCCTCTGACTAAACTATTGTGGCTAAGCTGATTCATGTTTTTGAGATTAACATGACCAAGCCTCCTGTGCCATAGTTTAGATTCTTGAAAAGAGGCTTTGGAAAATAGGCAAGGATTACCTTTGAGATCTATCTTCTTAGAGAGATCTAAGGCATACACTCTTCCTGTCCTGTTGGCTTTCAGGAGAGTGTGATCATCCAACACCTTGTCAATCAAGGGCAAAACTTTGGATGACAGAATCCTACAGTTTTGACTTGTGAAAAGGGCAACATGGCCTTTATCACACATTTGACTGACACTCAAGAGGTTGTACTTGAGATTTTCCACATGATTAACATCATCAAATTTGATTTCTCCATTGGAGACAAAGCCCTTACCGATGATGTAACCCCTAGCATCATTGCCAAAAGAGACAAATCCCTTCTTTCCTTGAGAGTAGTCATGAAGAAGAGAGATGTTCCCAGTCATGTGCATGGATCCCCACTGTCTACATACCAGATGCTATTTTGGCATGTTGAAGAACCCTGCAATAATAAACAATCAGTTAGTTTTAGAGACCCAAACCTTTTTGGTTTTGGGCCTGGTCTCATCAATAGATGGTAAACTAGCATGTTTATTTGTAACAACAGCCTGAGAGGAAGAAGATGGTGCAGAAGAGGAGTCCTTTGGCTTAGACCTCCTTTTCTGTGGTTTCAACATAGGAGAATCTAGTTGGTTAACTCTACCCAACAGATGTTGTACCATCATCACCAGCTGTGTCTGATTTTGTGATAAAGCTTTCAGCTCATCAGACACATTGCTAGTGGAGTTAGATAAGGTCCTATGTTGCACCTTCTTCTTTTGAGCACCCTCAGCTGTCACCTGTTTAACTCCTTCCTTTTGGAATTGCTTTAAGGACTTAAGGGTTACAGGATTTGATGTTGCTGATACAAATGTGGTCTCAAACTCATTTTCATTTTTACCATTTTCTCATTAATTTCTTCCTTTTGTTTGAGTTTGGAACCTCTTTTGTACCAACAATCATCTGTAAGATGATTGAACAAACCACATACTTCACATGGTTTCTTCTTCATCTTAGGTTGATCATCAACTAAAGATGGTGAAGCAACAGAAGACTTGTTCTTCAATGCTTTGGAAGCATTGGTTGCTTTCTTGACAGCATCTTTAGTAGTCTTCAAACTCTTTCTACTGCCAGTTTTCTTCTCTCTTCAGTACTGACAGCAGTTGAAGTTTGAACTTCAGGAGTTGAATCCTGCTCTCCAGTCCTTTCAGGACCTTCAGGATTGACTCCTGAGTTGATCAACTTATTGATCATGTGAATGTCAGCATTTGGACCATCAACATCAGCTGATAGGTTCAAAGAGGACTTGATACTGACTGCTACTTCTGATTGTGCTGTATCAGAAGGTAGATCACATGACTTGATGGATTGGTTATCACTCTCACCATCAGATTCTACCTCTGCTCTTGGGGTAAAATCTGTAGGTGGAGCAGTGTGATTGTAACCAATTCCAAACTTCACATTTGAAGCAGATTGCTTACTAAGAAGCATTTCAAAACCTTTGCATGATTGTACCCATCTATCACACTCGACCTGGGTAACTGCAAGGGTTTCTTTGAGATCTTTGTACTTCTCTAAAGTACATCTTCTCTAGCCTTATCATCAATTATTTTGCAATTCAGTTTATAAACCTCATCATTTTTATCTTTGAGCACAAACTCAAACTCAGCTTTGTTTTTGGAAATTACTTGTTCTAGCTCAATGTTCTTATTAATTAAAGCTACATTTGCTTCTCTAATGGAAGCAAATGCTGCTATGCATTGTTCAGAACATAATTTGGCTTTTGCCTCAGAGGATACCTGTGATACCTGAGGTGTAGAGGCATTGGAAGATGAAGTATCAGCAGACTCCAAAGCCATAAGAGCTAGATTCCCAAGGGACTGTCACCACCATGTTGACCAGCACCTGAGAACAGTTGATCATGACCAGACAAGTCATCTGGTAAACTGCTCCAGTCAACAACTCCTGGGGTGAAGAAGCTGTGTTGTTGAGATGAAGGTTGTTGATGAGATAGGGAAGGCTGAGGTTCTGGTAAGCATGAGGTTGTGGTGTCATAGGAACTTGAACTTGACTTGACTGTGGCATGTAATAACAAGGGTACTGATAAGGCATTTGACCCTGAGGAACAAAATATGCCGGAGATTGTTGTTGAGGATGATGACTAGATGTGACAGGATGTTGCCCTCTGTTTTGTTGACTTGCCAGGAAAAGTCACAAAGGGTGCAGTAGAGTTTGATCCAGTTGATCTACACTCTCTTGCAAAGTGTCCAAGCCGTTGGCATTTGTGACACCTCAACTTGCTCTTGTCAAAACCAACTTTGGTTTTGCCAGAGAGTCCTGGGAATTTTCTTCCAGTTCTTTTGTAGAACTTCTGAGATCTGATATTTATCAAGGCCATTTGGCTCAAAATATCCATCTCTTCTAAGTCATCATCAGCAATCCCCTTGAGATCATCCATAATGAAACATAAATTGTCATTATTACCACCAGTAAACTGACCATCAACACTTACAAATGCAGAATTAGAAGTGCTCGAAGAGAAATTAATATGCTCATCATACTGGCATTCAGATGCAGCATATTCTGACTCATGACCCACCAAGGCAGTGTTGCCTTGAATAAGTCTTCAGTGAGCTTTCCAGATGAAGACAGCTTTCTCTTCTGTTCTATCTCTCTCTCAAAAGTGAGCAATTTCCCATGGAGTTGGGTGAGAGATAGTTTGTCCAAACTTGCACTGGAGCGTAGGACAATAGTATATGTGTCCCATCTCTCAGGCAGTGATCTGAGAAATCTGTTATTCATCTGAATATTGGTGTATTCAAGTTTGACCATTTTTAGTTCAGAGATCAAACAAGAAAACCGCTCATATTGTTGAGTCAGTGTCTCACCCTTTCTATGAGAGAATGTCTCATATTGTTGGGCAAGAATTTCTCTATTATTTGCCAAGACCTCATCTGTCCCTCCAAATTGTTCTTTCAAAGCAATCCAGAGGTCATGGGCAGTTTCATGATGCATTAGCCCAGAATAGATTTCATTGGGCAAAGCCATGGCCAGAATTCCATGGGCTTTTGCATCAATCTCAAGCAACTTTTTATCCTCATCTGAGTATTGCTCCCTCCTCTTCGGAACCATTTGATTGGTTTCCGGGTTATTCACCATAGGCTTGTGTGGACCATGTACCACTGATGTCCAACACCCTGCGCTGTTAACAGACAGGTGATGGAGCATACGTCTTTGCCATATGTTATACTCATTCCTAACCAGCATAGGAGGCTTGGTTGAGGAACCAGTATTGTGAGGATCATTGGAGGGAGTGGTCATTTTCAGTTCAAAAACAGTTTAGTTCAAGTTTTAAAAAGTTTTAGACAAACCACAACAAACTCAATGAGAACCAAGAATAAGATCTCAGGATGAATGAGCAGAAATACAGAAAATTCAATCTCTATAACCGTTTCTTGCAAAAACAAAAGCTAATTCAATCAAACTTGATCTTGAATAGCAGTTTCAATGATCAATTATTAGATCGATCAATGATTAACCTGCTCTGATACCATTTGACAGGATCAGTGATCACAAGTTTGATGTTTATCAGAATGTAAGCAGCGGAACACAAACGAATTAGACAAATTGTAGCAAGCAAACATATATGTAAGCGTTAAGATCGCATACGGTTATAGGGAGAGAATATGATTTCTGATTTCTAGGAATGTTTATAGATGGAGAATATTTCTAATCAAATCAATCAAACATTCCATTCAATTGCTCATATCGCTAATGATTACAATGGGTTGTCACTCCTTATATAGAGTGCAACAGTCACTGCTGTTATCACGGAAAGTGACAACTGGCAGATCCAATACAGAAATAACTAATCTTAACAACTACTGAAATGTTCACAACTACTGAGAACATATCAGCAGTTAAGTACAAAATATAAAACTACTGAAACTACAACGACTGAAGAACAAGCTCTTCAGTCGTTTTACAAAACAAAACTACTGAAACATAAAACATAAAACTACTGATATCACAACTACTGAAGAAGTACTCTTCAGCAGTTGTGACAAACTACTGAGGCTTCAGTACTTGGTCTTCAGACTTTGACCTTCAGGCGTTTCATCAGCTGATGACTTCAGTAGATATCATCAGCTGATGTCTTCAGTCTTTGTCTTCAGACTTTGTACATCAGTTGTTGATCTTCAGTACTTGTGAACTCTTCAGCTGTTGTACTTCAGTACTTTGGTCTTTCAGCTTCAGCACTTGTGTTCTTCAGCTGTTGTACTTCAGCACTTTGGTTCTTCAGCTGTTAAGGTCTTCAGCACTTGATCTTCAGCTGTTGAAGTCTTCAGCACTTGTCAAACTACTGATGAGGCTTTCAGCAGTTGTTGTGATACCGTGTGGGACTTAGAGGTTTTCTGATCTTGGCTCATGGTTCTTTTGGTCCAACATGTGGACTTAGAGGTTTTCTGATCTTGGCTCATTGTTCTTTTGGTCCAACAAACTCCCCCTGAACCAATGCACAAAACCTCTAATTGATTATTTTCCCACTTATTGTTGGCAGAATGGTTGGTCTTTTTCCTTCTTATCAGTTGAGAAGATGACCCATATAAGCCTGGCCTGGGAAGAATCTCTGAGATTTGTTTGGCAAGTTATGATGGGAACTCTGTTTTGGGGAACTGGACACTAGTTGTTATCCCATTCATGAGATTCTATCCCATTATGAGTCTGTACGACTCTCGACCATAGGCCTCAAGGAGAACAACCTGTTCCTCCTTGGAGAGTTCTTCTACTCCTCCTTCAATGAAGAACTCTGGACCATAGTACTCAGATAAGTACTTTACAGTCCTGCCATTTTCAACTCCACAGTAGTTACCTCCCTATAGACAAATTCATCAGATGAGTGCCCTCAAGGAGTAACTGAAGCTCATTCTTCTTAATGTCTTCAAGCTTCTTATATAATAACCCCTTTTTGATCATCTTGTTTTCCAGTAAGGCTTGAGGGGTCATTTTTGATTGATGAGCCTTCTTGAATTCATCGATTATTTCCCATGGTGAGACTACAATGGCCAACATGATTGTAGAGTCTATGTTTTTTTCTAACCTGGCCATTGTATCTGTGTGGAATGGATCTTTTGTGGATTCTAGAACTCACCTTGGGTCTGGCCATACTCTCACTCTCTCCTTCTGATACTGAAATGTGTGTCTGAGAGTGTACAGCCCTGAGCATGCCCTTTCATGGCTTGTATAGATAAGGACTGAGGAAATTCCTTGTCAACCATCTTCAGTAGTTGCTCATCGTGCTGCTTCTGCTATTCTTCATCTTCTATTTTGACTCTAACCGTTTCCCTTTGAGAGTCAGGTGTGATCATGGGTTGACTCCTGGGTTCTGGTAGCCTTAGAAACAGCAGAGAGTGGCAGACTATCATCTTCATCCTCTTCTTCTTCATCTTCTTCTATCCTCAGCACCCTTCTCCTCCTTCTAGTGCATCACTGGATGATGGTTGGGTTGGTTTTTATGGTTAAGGATTGGTTTTGAAGGTTGAGGATGTTTGGATTTTGGGTTTTGAGATTGGTTTGGAGATTTGAGGGTAGGCTGTTTTTGAGTGGGTGATTGGAAGGTTGTTCAAGCATTTTGGTTGTGAGTTTTGGCTTTTGTAAGTCTTGCCATTTCAAACTTTTTTCCAGCCCCAGCCTCATCAAGTGCTTCAATGATTATCCCCTTATGAAATTGCTCAGACAAACAGATTCTGGAGGCTATAGCCGAATGCTGTCTCTGTCCATGAACGAATCCCATGAGTTATCTTCCTAAGTATTTGGCGATGAATCGAATCATGATCTCCAATCTCTTCTTTCTCCAGCACATCATACCCAGCCCATCTGTTTTGAATTTCCTCTACTTCCAACCTTCTGATCTCACTGTCTAGTATGGCTGTGTCAAAGCCTTGCTTGAAGAGTTGCTCAATGATTTTGTCCATGGATCGGCTGTGTGTTTCATCTGCATCTTTTACCAGCTCTTCCAATGATTTTTCTTCAACATTCGTTGATCACCAATTTTTCTTTCTTTTGTAAGTGATCAGTTGTTTTCCTTTTTCTTTTTTTCCAACTCCTGGGTTTTCTCTTGTGCCTTCTCATCCTTAGTTCTTTTTCTTTTCTTTTCTTTCATTGCAGTACTCTCCCCCTTTTTGGATGCATTGGTGGCAGGGTTTTGTACCGCATAAAGTTTCTTTTGCACAGCATCATCATGAGTGGTTGTAGACTTGAGGAGATCCTCTCATCAATGGCTTTATAAACAATGTCATTGATGATGGAGTGATGAGAGGTAGGGATTGTTGGAATACAGCAACCATCTGCTCAGGGGGGTTCTGTCCCGGAAATAGTGCCAAAAAGAAGCTGGAGGCTCAGTGAGTGAGAGGGTAAATTGTTTGGGGACCTTCAAAGGAAGATGCCATCTGTGGGTTGGTGGGGCAGATGGACTTACATCCTGAGACTTCTTGGCAAGCAGTTCTTGTAGTCTGCTTACCTCAGCCTCCAGGATGCTGTTGTGGGCTAGAACTCATAGAAAAAGCCCAGGTCATCATCAGCAAGATGCTGAATCACCTGACCTCCCGCTTGTAGCAGGATGTACATGCACTGGGGTGACCAGTTTTAGCATGTGCCCCTTTTTCTTGGAACTGGGGACTTCTTCCGCCTCAGGACTATGTCCTTCATCAGCTGTTGCCTCTAGTGAGGTCTTAGCTATGTTACCAGCCTCATTCTGATCATGTGCTGATTCAGAAGAGGTGGCAGCCTCACTAGATATTCTAATCTCCCTATCTACACCAGGAGATAGAATTTGTAAACCACGATGCTGTGGGTTGTTAGAACATGGTGATCCCTTCCTCAATGTCTGTGGTTCTCCCCTTTGTTTGTGTGGTTGGGGAGGAGGAGAGGCAGCAACTGAGTCAGCACGTTTGCAATGATTATGGTTGGACTTTAGGGGCGGTTGCATGGGGAGATGGGGAAGAAGCAGTGTACACCTGGGAGGATGGTGCTCTTCAATGGCAATCTCCTCAAGGGAAGATCCCAGATGTATGGGTACCCCTGTTGTGGTGGCTGCAGGCTCCTTTTGAGTGTAATCCTGAGCGGCTATGGCTAGTAGAGTCTCTGATACTGCTGGTGGGTTTAAACCAGCAAGTATATCCTCCTGCGTTGGTGGTGCAGGAGCATCTTCAGGACTCATCTCCCTGATAGCTGTTGGGGTGTTTTGTTTTGGTTTAGTGGGGACTTTGGTTCTGGTGGAGGAAGCTGTGGGTTCCCTGTGCTTGGGCTTTAGCATTCTGGCAGCTTCTTTGAGTGTAAGTTCTGAGTTGTGCCTGGAGTATACCTCAGCGAAAACAGCTGGTGCAGGGACTCCAAGGCCAACAAGGCCATCAGATTTAATTCATCCAAATAATGGCCATCAGAAACCTGGGATATAATGACCATCGGTTTGCCACAGGTTTCTGAGCCAATTTCTTTATTTCTAGAAACACGATTTCAGAAAAATTTAGCGGTTGGTTTTCTAGAATAGAATACATACCTGTTGCCATTGGGATGACATTTGATCCAAGAAGATGTCTTGGAGGCTAAGTAGACATTTACCATGTGAAAAATAACTTTCTCAGCGTCATGGAATGTTTCTTTAGAACGGTTGTAGCCGAAGATCACCTTCATACCCATGATTGAGAAAGGACATATCTGTTGTGCCCTTTGGGTATGCAGTCACACGGTGGAGTCGTGTAAGTGTAATGCCTGATGAATGATGTCGGCTGTAACGAACACTGGTTTCTGGTTGACAAGGGACCGAACAGAGATCTGGCCAGTAGACTCATCAGTATGAACAAAAGCATTTGACCAGAATTGACTGAGGGATTCAGGGTAATGGTCGGATTCAAGAGAAAGGCTATGGATATGGGGAATCCACCATTAAGTCAATGGCATTATCATATTTGTTCCAGAAAGCCGACTTTGTAAGGTAGCAACGCAGTTATGTCGTGGTTTCAGACTCATGGTCGCCATGTTTGAGAGAGAAGCTTAGAAAATAACGGCTAATGAAACGTTCGAGAAGAGGACAGGTATTTATAGGGTAGGGTGAGAAAAGGACTGAAGGGTTTGGTGTTAGTCATCAGTAGTTTTAAACCGACTATTGACATGGTATTACCCTTTCAGATGTTGAAATGACAGATCAACCATCACAAGTTTGATGTATTAGAGTTCAAGGCAGCGGAATAAGAATAGGAATTAGCCAAAATTGTAGCAAGAAGTCGATGCTTGTATGCATTAAGAGCACATACGGTTATAGCGAGAGAATATATTTTGATTCAAGGAATGTTTATAGATATGGAATGTTTCTAATCAAATCATTCATTCATTCCCGTCATTCACATTATTACAAAGGTTGTCACTCCTTATATAGAGTGCAACAATCACTGCTGTTATCACGGAAAGTGACAACTGGCAGATCTAATACAAAAATAACTAACTCTTAACAACTACTAAAATGTTCACACTACTGAGAACATATCAGAGTGTTAGTACAAAATATAAAACTACTGAAACTATAACGACTGAAGAATCAGCTCTTCAGTCGTTTTACAAAACTACTGAAACATAAAACTACTGAAACTAGAAATAGAAACTACTAATATCCAACTACTGAAGAAGTACTCTTCAGCAGTTGTGACAAACTACTGAGGCTTCAGTACTTGATCTTCAGACTTTGACCTTCAGGTGTTTCATCAGCGATGACTTTAGTAGATATCATCACCTGATGTCTTCAGTCTTTGTACTCAGTTGTTGATCTTCAGCACTTGTAAACTCTTCAGCTGTTGTACTTCAGTACTTTGGTCTTTCAGCTTCAGCACTTGTGTTCTTCAGCTGTTGTACTTCAGCACTTTAGGTTTCAGCTGTTGAAGTCTTCAGCACTTGATCTTCAGCTGTTGAAGTCTTCAGCACTTGTCAACTGCTGATGAGGCTTTCAGCAGTGTTTGTGATACCATGTGGGACTTAGAGGTTTTCTGATCTTGGCTCATTGGTTCTTTTGGTCCAACAAACTCCCCCTGAACCAATGCAGCCAAAACCTCTAAATTTTATTATCCCACTTATTGTAGGCAAAATGTTGGTCTTTTTCCTTCTTGATCAGTAGAGAAGATGACCCATGTAAGCTCTGGCCTGGGAGAAATCTCAGATATTTGTTTGGCAGGGTATGAATGGGACTCTGTTTTGGGGACTGGACCAGAGTTGTTATCCCATTCATGAGATTTACTTCCCCATAATGAGTCTGTATGACTCTCGATATAGGCCTCAAGGAGAACAACTTGTTCCTCCCTAGAGAGTTCTTCTACTCCTCCTTCGAAGAAGACTCTAGACCATAGTACTCTGATATACCTTCATGGTCCAGCCATTTTTCAGCTCCACCGTAGTTACCTCCCTATACAAATTCATCAGGATGGTTGCCTTCAAGGAGTAACTGGAGCTCATTCTTCTGGATGTCTTCAAGCTTTTTATATAACACCCCTTCTTAATAATCTTGTTTTCTAGTAAAGCTTGAGGGGTCTTCTTTGCTTGGTGAGCTTTCTTGAATTCATCAATGATTTCCCAAGGTGAGACTACAATGGCCCACATGATGGTAGAATCTATTGTTTTTTCGTACCTGGCCATTGTATCTGTGTGGAATAGTTCTTTTATGGATTCTAGAACTCACCCTGGGGTCTGGCCATACTCTCACTGTCTCCTTCTGATACTGAAAAGTGTGCCTGAGAGTGTACAGCCTTTGAGCATGCCCTTTCATGGCTTGAATAGATGATTACTGAGGAAATTCCTTGTCAACCATCTTCAACAGTTGCTCATCGTGCTGTTTTTGTTGTTCTTCTTCTTCTATCTTGACTCTGACCATTTCCCTTTGAGAGTCAGGTGTGATCATGAGTTGACTTCGGGTTTTGGTAGCTTTAGAACAGCAGAGAGTGGCAGACTATCATCTTCATCCTCTTCTTCTTCTTCTCCATCCTCAGCACCCTTCTCCTCCTTCTGGGTGCATCACTGGATGATGGTTGGGTGGTGAAGGAATTGGTTTTGGAGAATAAGATGTTTGATTTTGGCTTAGAGATTGGTTGGAGATTGAGGGATAGGCTCTGTTTGAGTGGGTGAAGGGAAGGTTGATCCACACTTTGTAGTTAGTTTCGCCTTTGTGAGTTTAGCCATCTCTAACCTTTTACCAGCTCCAGCCTCATCAAGGGCTTCCATAATAATCCCTTGTTGAATTGCTCAGACAGACAGATTCTGGTGGCTATAGCCAGAATGCTGTCCCTGGTCCACGCGCGAATCTCATTAACGATCTTCCTAAGTATTTTGCAATGAAGCGGTCATTATTTCCCATCTCTCTGTTCAAGAGCATCCTACCCTACCCATCGGGTTGTATCTCTTGCACTTCCAACCTTCTGATCTCACTATCCAGTGTGGCTGTGTCAAACCCTTGCCTGAAGAGTTGTTCATTATTTTATCCATGGATCGCTGTGTGTAGTGTCAGCTTCTTTTACCAGCTCCTCCAAGGATTTGACTTCAGCAGTATGATCATCAGCACTTCTCTTTCGTTGTAAGTGAGCAGAGGTTGCTTTTCTTTCTCCTCCTCTTGGGCTTGCTTCTCTTCCTTCTTTTCCTCTGTTCTTTTCCTTTCTTTCTTTCACTGCAGTACTCTCCCCCTTTTTGGATGCATTGGAGGAAGGGGTTTGTACCGCAAAAAGAGTCTTTTGTACAGCAGCATCAATCAAGGGCTGTAAGTTGAGGAAAGCCTCTCATCAAGGGCTTTAGTCACAATATCAGTGATTATGGGTGTGATGAGAGGGAGGGAATTTTGAAGTACAACACCTATTAGCTCAGGAGGGTTCTGTTCCTAAGAAATAGGGCCTGAAGCAGAGGCAAGTGGTTGAGTTTGGAGTGGCTCAGTGTTTGGGGAACCTTCAAGTGAAGGTGCCATCTATGGGTGGGTAGAGGCAGATGGTCTTTCTCCTTGTGAGAGTGATCAAGTAGGTTTTGCAGCCTACTGACTTCTCTTCAAGGATTGTGTTCTGGGCAAGAACATCGTAGAAAAAGCCCAGGTCATCATCAGCCGAAGCTGAATCATCTGACCATCCTGCTTAGAGCAGGATTTACATGCACTGGGTGTAGACCAGTTGGTGCATGTGCCCTTGTGCTTGGTACTGGGGACTTCCAGCCTCAGGACAGTGTCCATCATCAGCTGTTGCCTCTAGTGAGGTCTTAGCAATGTTACCAGCCTCATTCTGATCATGTGCTGAGTCAGAGGAGGTGGCAGCCTCACTAGATATTCTAAGCTCCTTGTCTACACCAGGAGATAGAAGTGGTAAACCCCTGTTGTGGGTTCTCAAGTGCACTGTGTTCCTTCCCCTCAATTGTAGAGGTGTTCCCAGTAGTGAGTGGTTTCTGGGGAGGGGGTGAGGAGTGCAATTGAGTCAGCACTTGTGCAACTATTAAAGTTGGGCTGTGAGGGGCGGTTGTTTGGGGTGAAGGGATAGAAGCAATGTGCACCTAGGGAGGTTGGTGCTCTTCAATGGCAATCCCCTCAAGTGAGGAAGATCCCAGATATGTAGGTACCCCTTGTGTGGTGCTGCAGGCTCCTGTTGAGAGGAAGCCTGAGCGGCTATGGCGGAAGAGTCATTGTATCCACTAGGGGTTTGGACTAGTGGATATATCCTGGTTGTGTTGCAGGGGCATCCTCAGGGGACTCAATTCCCTGAGTAGCCGTTTTGGGTTCTTTTTGTGGGTTTGGTGGGGACTTTTGATTTGGAGGTGGTGGATGTGGGTTCCAGCTGCGTGGGTTTTCGCAGCTTGGCAGCCATTTTTAGTGTCTGGTCAGAGTTGTGCCGGGAGTATACTTCCGGCAGAACAGCCGTAGCAGGGACTCCCAAGCCAACAAGTCCTCAGCATTAAGCTGGTTTGTAATGATGGCCATTATGAACCGTGGATATAGTATCCAACGGTTGGCAGTTAGTTTTTGAGCCATATCCTTGAGCTCCGAAAATATTATTTCTGAAAAGTTTAGCGGTTGTTGCTCAAGAATAGAATACATTACCTGCTGCCATTTTGTCTAATTTGATCCCAAGACGACGTCTTAGGAGCCCAACATACATTCACCATGTGAAAAATTAGGCGCTCAGCGTCATTAAAGTGTTTCTTCAGGATAGTGGAGGCACTGAGATTGCCTTGATATCCATGTTGGGCAAAGGATAGATCTGTGGTGCCCTTCGGATATCCAGCAGGAGAGATAGGCATCCCAGATGAAGAATTTGGTGGATAACAGCAGGAGTGATGACTACTTCTTGTTATTGACGACCGACTGGAGAGTGGTGTGTTGTTCTCCCCAGTGGTAATAGTAACGTTCATCCAATTGTTAAAGGGATTCGGCATGTAGTATGGGATTCAGAAGAAATGCCGTATTGTATTGGGACTGAACCATAAGATCGATAGCAGTATCGAACTAGTCCAGATAGGCGATTTAGTAAGGTAGGCAACACAGTTGTGTCGCGGTTTAATTTGCATGGTCGCCATTGAGAAGAGGGAAGTTTTGGAGAGGAACGTTAGGTTTGAAGAAGATGAAGCATTGAGGACTTAGGTTAGGGGTATTTATAGGGTGCGGGTAATAAAACGACTGAAGGATGTGGTGTTAGTCATCAGTCGTTTTAAACGACCGTTGACATGGTATTATCCTTTTAGACGTTGAAACAGCTGAAGTCGTGGTGTTAGGCATCAGAAGTTAGAAAACTACTGAAGACCGTGGTTTTGACTTCAGATGATTGAAACAACTGAGGACTTGGTGTTTGTCATAGTATTTATGAACCTACTGAGGACAGTGGTTTTGTCATCAGCTGTTGTAAACAACTGAAGACTTGGTATTAGTCATCAGTAGTTATAAAACTACTGAAGACATGGTTTGCTTCAGTTGTTAAGGAAACGCAGTTTAGAAACGACTGAAGAGAAGTTCTCTTCAGCTGTTTTCGTCAATTCTTAGCTTGTCAGCTGTTTCTACTGTTTCCTCAACACATTCATCAGCCTTTTTGGCTGATTTCAGTTGTTTCATAGGACATCATACTTATCTTTTTTACTGATTGCAGTAGTTGTAGCTGCATCATATTGTAACTACATCAGTAGTTTAGAACAGATGAAGTACTTCAGTACTTATGAGACATTTAGCCTTCAGTATTATAAAACTGCTGAGGGTAAGAGCTCATCAGTACTTATATGTGACATATTACTAATGATCATCAGTACTTATTACTAAGATCATCAGTAGTTGTCACTTTTCTAGCTGCAGCATACCAGCCTTAACACCAGGTTTTGAAAGTTGAACATCCAAAGGCTTAGTAAAAATGTCTGCAAGCTCATCATCACTAGGCACAAACTAGGATCAATCAGACCTTTTTCAAAACAATCCTTATAAAATGATGTGATCTCTATATGTTTGGTCCTAGAGTGCTGAACTAGATTTTTGACAATGCAAAGAGCTAAGCACTATCCATTAACATGGCGTCTTAGTCTCTGTAATGCCATAATCCAAAGTTGGTTTTGAGCCGAGTACCTGAGATGTACAACTTGCAGTTGCAATGTACTCTGCTTCAGCAGTTGATGTAGCAACTGAGGTCTGTTTCTTCTCTGCCAAGAAATCAAGCAGTTGCCTAGGAATTGACATCCACCAGAAGTTGATTTCCTGGTCAACTTACACCCTGCATAGTCACTGTCAGAAAAAGCAACTAATTTACCAGAATGTCTAGTAGAATACCATAACCTAGAGATGGAGTGCCTTGCAGATATCTAAAGATCCTCTTGACTGCAATCAGATGAGACTCTTAGGTGCAGCCTGAAATCTAGCACAAACACATGTAGCAAACATAATATCTGGTCTAGAAGCTGTTAAATACATCAAGACCCAATCATACATCTGTAAAGTGTTTCATCAACCACTTTACCTTTCTGATCTGTATCCAGTTGTGTGGTGCTGCACATGGGGTAGAACAGGGCTACAGTTTTGTAAATCAAACTTTTGCAAAAGTCTTTTGTGTATTTGGACTGATGAATGAAAATTCCATCAGCCTTTTGTTTGATTTGCAACCCCAGAAAGAACTGTAATTCTCCCATGGCACTCATTTCAAACTTCTGTTGCATCAACTTTGTAAAGGCATCACACAACTTTGGATCAGAGGATGCAAAAATGATATCATCTACATAAATTTGAACAAGTAGATTATGCTGCCCCAGCTTTCCTAATGAATAAAGTCTTATCTATGGAGCCTCTAGTGAAATTATTTTCCAGAAGAAAGTTTGATAATGTCTCATACCAGGCTCTAGGAGCTTGTTTTAACCCATAAAGAGCCTTATCAAGCTTATACACCCAATTAGGATGTTTATTGTCCTCAAAGCCGGAGGTTGACATACTAAACCTCTTCTTTAATTTTTCCATACAAAAATGCACTTTTGACATCCATTGAAAAACTTTAAGGTTTTGATAAGCAGCATAAGCTAAAAACATCGAATTGCTCCAGTCTGCTCTACAAGGGCAAAGGTTTCATCATAATCATACCTTCTTCTTGTGCAAACCCCTGAACAACCAGTCTGGCCTTGTTCTTAACAATAAGCCCATTTCATCAGTTTTGTTCCTAACACCCCATTTAGTGCCTATTGCACACTTACCTGGAGGTAGGAACCAGTTCCCACACTGCTGTTTCTTGAACTGAAGAAGCTCAAGCTGCATGGCATCAACCCATCCATTGTCCTTTAAAGCAATGTGATAATTCTTTGGCTCTTGCTGACTGATGAAGAGAGCATAGAAGCAGAATTTGACAATTGACTTCTTGTTGATACTCCAGCAGGATATCACCAATGATTTGAGACATAGGGTGATTCTTCAGATCTTGATACAAATGAGATCTGTGTAAGTGTTTTGTAGCAGGCTCAGCAGTACAGATGGTGATGGTGAATCATTCCTTGAAACCAATCAGTGGATGGTAATTCAAAGAAGTTGAATTCGAAGAAATCTCATCAGCATTTGTTGTGGATGGTGCTACTGGAGCTACAAGAACATCAGGCCTAGCTGAATCAGGCAGCTGATCACTAAACCTGAAGAGGTGATATACTGCAATCATCATCATCATCAGCAGTACCACAGGTGGGACTGTTGACAGGAGCAACAGCAGTAGTTTGATAAGGAACATATTGCAGTATGTCCAAATCAAATAACTCCACAGGGCTTTTGTGGAATCTTGTCCTTTGAAATTCATTGAACTTAACATGTAGAGTTTCTTCAACCATCTTTGTTCTGCAGTTGACGACTCTGTATGCCTTGCAAGTAGATGAATAACCAACAAAATACCCTGCATCCACCTTAGGATCAAATTTATTGAGTTGATCCTTTGTGTTGAGAATAAAACAGGGACAACCCAAATGCTTTGAAAAATGAAATCAGAGGAGCCAAATATGGAGAACTTCATATGGAGTCTTCATCAACCTCTGATTTACTAAACTCTATTTTGCACATAGCAAGCTGTGTTGACAGCTTCAGCCCAAAGGTCAGTGGCAACCTGAGTCAGCCAGCATGGACCTTGCAGCTTCAATGAGAGTCCTGTTCTTTCTCTCCACTACTCCATTTTGTTCTGGAGTCCTTGGTGCTAAACTGCCTTTTGATCCCTTTGAAAGATAGAAGTCATCAAGTGTATGATTTCTGAACTCAGTTCCATTGTCACTCCTAATACACTTGACTGGAAGGGAATACTGCTTCTCAATATACAGCACAAGTGAATAATCTTCTGAGCAGCCTCATCCTTTGAATGTAGAAAGAAAGTCCACACAAATCTGGAGTAATCATCCACAATTACCAGAAAGTATTTCTTCTTGCCATGCTCATTACTCTCACAGGACCAAATAGATCCATATGCAGTAATTGCAAGCAGGCAGTGGACTTAGGCACTTCAATAGGAGGAAATGAGACTTTGTGCTGTTTTCCTTTTAAACAAGCAGTGCAGGTTTCATCATAGAAAACTCCTTTTGGTAAGCCTCTGACTAACTATTGTGGGTAAGCTAATTCATGTTTTTGAGATTAACATGACCAAGCCTTCCTGTGCCACAGTTTAGATTCTTGAAAGAGGCTTTGGAAAATAGGCACGGATTGCCTTTGAGATCTATTTTCTTGGAAAGATCTAAGGCATACACTCTTCCTGTTCCTGTTGGCTCTCAGGAGAGTGTGATCATCCAACACCTTGTCAATCAGTGCAAAACTTTGGATGACAGAATCCTACAGTTTTGACTGGTGAAAGGAGCAACATGGCCTTTATCACACATTTGACTGACACTCAAGAGATTGTACTTGAGATTTTCGACATGATTAAATCATCAAATTGATTTCTCCTCCATTAGAGACAAACCCTTACCAATGATGTAACCCCTAGCATCATTGCCAAAAGAAACAAATCCCTTCTTTCCTTGAGAGTAGTCATGAAGAGAGAGCTTTTCCCAGTCATGTGCATAGATCCCCCACTGTCTACATACCAGATGCTACTTTGGCATGTTGAAGAACCCTGCATAATAAAACAATCAGTTAGTTTTAGAGACCCAACCTTTTTGGTTTTGGGCCTGGTCTCATCAATAGATGGTAAACTAACATGTTTATATCTGAAACAACAGCCTCGAGGAAGAAGGGTGTAGAAGAGGAGTCCTTTGGCTTGGACCTCCTTTTCTGTGGTTTCAACATAGGAGCTCTAGTTGGTTAACTCTACCCAACAGATGTGACCATCATAACCAGCTGTGGTCTGATTTTGTGATAAGCTTTCAGCTCATCAGACACATTGCCAGTGGGTTTGATAAGTTCCTATGTTGCACCTTCTTCTTCTAAGCATTCTCAGCTGTCACCTGTTAACCCCTTCCTTTTTGGATTTCTTTGAGGACTTAAGGGTTACAGGATTTGAGGTTGCTGATACAATGTGGTCTCAAACTCAGTTTTCATTTTTACCATTTTCTCATTAATTTCTTCTTTTTGTTTGATTTTGGATCCTCTTTTGTACGAGCAATCATCTGTAAGATGATTGAACAAACACATACTTCACATGGTTTCTTCTTCATCTTAGTTGATCATCAACTAAAGAGGGTGAAGCAGCTGAAGACTTGTTCTTCAATGCTTTGGAAGCATTGTTTGCTTTCTTGACTGCCTCTTTAGTAGTCTTCAAACTCTTTCTACTGGCAGTTTTCTTCTCTTCAGTACGACAGCAGTTGAAGTTCAAACTTCAGGTGTTAAATCCTGCTCTCTAGTCCTTTCAGGACCTTCAGAATTAATCCTGAGTTGATCAACTCATTAATCATGTGAGTGTCAGCATTTGAACCATCAACATCAGCTGATAGGTTCAAAGAGGGTTGATGCTGACTTCTACTTCTGATGTGCTGTATCAGAAGGTAGATCACATGATGTGATGGATTGGTTATCACTCTCACCATCAGATTCTACCTCTGCTCTTGGGGTAAAATCTGTAGGTGGAGCAGTGTGATTGTAACCAATTCCAAACTTCACATTTGAAGCAGATTGCTTACTAAGAAGCATTTCAAAACCTTTGCATGATTGTACCCATCTATCACACTCTACCTGGGTAACTGCAAGGGTTTCTTTGAGATCTTTGTACTTCTCTAGAAGTACCTCACTCTAGCCTTATCATCAATTATTTGGCAATTCAGTTTATAAATCTCTCATCATTTTTATCTTTAAGCACAGACTCAAACTCAGCTTTGTTTTTGGAAATTATTTGTTCTAGCTCAATGTTCTTATTATTAGAGCTACATTTGCTTCTCTAATGGAAGCAAATGCTGCTATGCATGGTTCAGAACATAATTTGGCTTTTGCCTCAGAGGATACCTGTGATACCTAAGGTGTAGAGGCATTAGAAAATGAAGTATCAGCAGACTCCAAAGCCCTAAGAGCTAGATTCCCAAAAAGACTGTCACCACGATGTTGACCAGCACCTGAGAACAGTTGGTCATGACCAGACATGTCATCTGGTAAACTGCTCCAGTCAACAATCCTGGGGTGAAGAAGCTGTGTTGTGAGGTTGAGGTTGTTGATGAGATTGGGATGGCTGAGGTTCTGGTAGTGTATGAGGTTGTGGTGCCATAGGAACTTGAACTTGATTTGACTGTGGCATGTAATAACAAGGGTACGGATATGGCATTTACCCTGAGGAACAAAATATGCCGGAGATTGTTGTTGAGGATGATGACTAGAAGTGACAGGATGTTGCCCTCTGTGTTGTTGACTATGCCAGGAAAGTCACAAAGGGTGTAGTGGAGTTAGATCCAGTTGATCTACACTCTCTTGCAAAGGTCCAAGCCTTTGGCATTTGTGACACCTCAACTTGCTCTTGTCAAAACCAACTTTGTTTTGCCAGAGAGTCCTGGGAATTTTCTTCCAGTTTTTTATAGAACTTCTGAGATCTGATATTTATCAGGGCCATTTGGCTCAAATATCCATCTCTTCTAAGTCATCATCAGCAATCCCCTTGAGATCATCCATAATGAAGCATAAATTGTCATTATTACACACCCAGTAAACTGACCATCAACACTCACAATGCAGAATCAGAAGTACTTGAAGAGATGTTAATGTGCTCATCATACTGGCATTCAATGAAGCATATTCTGACTCATGACCCACCAAGGCAGTGTTGCCTGGTACAAAGTCTTCAGTGAGCTTTCCAGATGAGGACAACTTTCTCTTCTGTTCTATCTCTCTCTCAAAAGTGAGCAGTTTCCCATGGAGTTGGGTGAGAGATAGTTTCTCCAAACTTGCACTGGAGCGTAGGACAATAGGATATGTGTCCCATCTCTCAGGCAGTGATCTGAGAAATCTGTTATTCATCTGGATATTTGTGTACTCAAGTTTGACCATTTTTAATTCAGAGATCAAACAAGAGAACCGCTCATATTGTGAGTCAGTGTCTCACCCTTTTCTATGAGAAATGTCTCATATTGTTGGGCGAGGATTTCTCTATTATTTTCCAAGACCTCATCTGTCCCTCCAAATTGTTCTTTCAAGGCATTCCAGAGGTCATGGCAGTTTCATGATGCATTAGCCTAGAATAGATTTCATTTGGCAGTGCCATGGCCAGAATTCCATGGGCTTTTGCATCAATTTCAAGCAACTTCTTATCCTCATCTGAGTATTGCTCCCTCCTCTTTGAACCATTTGATTGGTTCCGGGTTATTCACCATAGGCTTGTGTGGACCATGTACCACTGATGTCCACAACAACCTGCGCTGTTAACAGACAGGTGATGAAGCATTCGTCTTTGCCATATGTTATACTCATTCCTAACCAGCATTGGTGGCTTGGTTGAGGAACCAGTATTATGAGGATCATTGGAGGGAGTAGTCACTTTCAGTTCAGAAACAATTTAATTCAGCTTTTAAAAGTTTTACACAGACCACAACAAACTCAATGAAAACCAAGAAAAGATCTCAGGATGAATGACCAGAAATACAGAAAATTCAATCTCTATAACCGTTTCTTGCAAAAACAAAAGCTAATTCAATCAAACTTAGATCTGAATAGCAGTTTCAATGATCAATTATTAGATCGATCAATGATTAACCAGCTCTGATACCATTTGACAGGATCAGCGATCACAAGTTTGATGTATTAGAGTTCAAGGCAGCGGAATAAGAATAGGAATTAGACAAAATTGTAGCAAGAAGTCAATGCTTGTATGCATAAGAGCACATACGGTTATAGCGAGAGAATATATTTCTGATTCAAGGAATGTTTATAGATATGGAATGTTTCTAATCAAATCATTCATTCATTCCCGTCATTCACATTATTACAATAGGTTGTCACTCCTTATATAGAGTGCAACAATCACTGCTGTTATCACGGAAAGTGACAACTGGCAGATCTAATACAAAAATAACTAATTCTTAACAAACTACTGAAATGTTCACAACTACTAGAACATATCAGAGTGTTAAGTACAGAATATAAAACTACTGAAACTACAACGACTGAAGAACAAGCTCTTCAGTCGTTTTACAAAACTACTGAAACATAAAACTACTGAAACTAGAAATATAAAACTACTGATATCACAACTACTGAAGAAGTACTCTTCAGCAGTTGTGACAAACTACTAAGGCTTCAGTACTTGATCTTCAGACTTTGACCTTCAGGGTTTCATCAGCTGATGACTTCAGTAGATATCATCAGCTGATGTCTTCAGTCTTTGTCTTCAGACTTTGTACATCAGTTGTTGATCTTCAGCACTTGTAAACTCTTCAGCTGTTGTACTTCAGTACTTTGGTCTTTCAGCTTCAGCACTTGTGTTCTTCAGCTGTTGTACTTCAGCACTTTAGTTCTTCAGCTGTTGAAGTCTTCAGCACTTGATCTTCAGCTGTTGAAGTCTTCAGCACTTGTCAAACTGTTGATGAGGCTTTCAGCAGTTGTTGTGATACCATGTGGGACTTAGAGGTTTTCTGATCTTGGCTCATTGGTTCTTTTGGTCCAACATGAAACAGTTGAAGTCGTGGTTTTAGGTATCAGCAGTTAGAAAACTACTGAAGACCATGGTTTTGACTTCAGATGATGAAACAACTGAGGACTTGGTGTTTGTCATCAGTAGTTGTGAAACTACTGAAGACAGTGGTTTTGTCATCAGTTGTTGTAAACAGCTGAAGACTTGGTGTTAGTCATCAGTAGTTATAAAACTACTGAAGACATGGTTTTGCTTCAGTTGTTTAGAATGAAACAGCAGTTGTAGAAACAACTGAAGAGAAAGTTCTCTTCAGTAGTTTTCATCAATTCATAGCCTTTTAGCTGTTCATACTGTCCTCAACACTTATCAGACTTGCATCTGCTTTTCAGGTGTTTCATAGGACGTCAGTACTTATCTGTTTGTACTAATTTCAGTAGTTGTAACTACATCAGTAGTTTAGAACAGATAAAGTACTTCAGTACTTGTGAGGCATTTAGCCGTCAGTAGTTATAAAAACTACTGAAGGTGAAAGGACTCATCACTATTTATATGTGACATGGTTACCAATGATCACCAGTAACTATTACTGAAATCATCAGTAGTTGTCACTTATTCTAGCTGCAGCATACCAAGCCTTAACACAAGGTTTTGGAAAGTAGAACTATCCAAAGGCTTAGTAAAAATATCTGCAAGCTCATCAGCACTAGGCACAAACTTAGGATCAATCAGACTTTTTTCAAAACAATCCCGAATAAAGTGATGTCTGATCTCTATATGTTTGGTCCTAGAGTGCTGGACTGGATTTTTGACAATACACAGAGCTGAAGCACTATCCATTAATAATGGAGTCTTAGTCTCTGTAATGCCATAATCCAGAAGTTGGTTCTGAAGCTAGAGTACCTGAGAAGTGCAACTTGCAGCAGCAATGTACTCGGCTTCAGCAGTTGATGTAGCAACAGATGTTTGTTTCTTACTCTGCCCAAGAAATCAAACAGTTGCCTAGGAATTGACAACCACCAAAAGTTGACTTTCTAGTTAACTTGCATCCTGCATAGTCACTATCTGAAAAAGCAACTAATTTGCAAAAGTATCTAGTGAAATACCATAAACCCAGAGATTGTGTACCTTGCAAATATCTAAAGATTCTCTTGACTGCAATCAAATGAGACTCTTTAGGAGCAGCCTGAAATCTAGCACAAACACATGTAGCAAACATAATATCTGGTCTAGAAGCTATTAAATACATCAAGGACCCAATCATACATCTGTAAAGTGTTTCATCAACAGCTTTACCTTTCTGATCTGCATCCAGTTGGGTGGTGTTGCACATGGGAGTAGAACAGGGCTTACAGTTTTGTAAATCAAACTTATTCAAAAGATCTTTTGTATATTTTGACTGATGGATAAAGGTTCTACCAGGCTTTTGTTTAATTTGAAATCCTAGAAAGAACTGTAATTCTCCCATTGCACTCATTTCAAACCTCTTTTTCATTAATGTTGTAAAATCATCACACTACTGGGGATCAGAGGATGCAAAAATGATATCATCAACATAAATCTGAACAGTAGCTTATGCTGATCCACCTTCTTAATAAACAAAGTTTTATCAATGGAGCCTCTAGTGAAATTATTCTTAAGAAGAAAAGTGGAAAGTGTCTCATACCAGGCTCTAGGAGCTTGTTTCAACCCATAAAGAGCCTTATCAAGTTTGTACACCCATTCAGGATGTTTATTATCCTCAAAACCTGGTGGTTGACACACATAAACTTCTTCTTTTATTTTACCATATAGAAATGCACTTTTTACATCCATTTGAAAAACTTAAGATTGTGGAATGCAGCATAGGCTAAAAACAATCTGATTGCCTCTAGCCTGGCTACAGGGGCAAAGGTTTCATCATAGTCAATACCTTCTTCTTGTGAAAACCCCTGTACAACCAGTCTAGCCTTGTTCTTAACAATAAGCCCATTTTCATCAGTTTTATTCCTAAACACCATTTAGTGCCTATTGCACACTTACCTGGGGGAAGAGGAACCAGTTCCCACACTTGCTGTTTCTTGAACTGAAGTAGCTCAAGCTGCATGGCTTCAACCCATCCATTGTCTCTCAAAGCAACATGGTAGTTCTTTGGCTCTAGCTGAGTGATGAAGAGAGCATAGAAGCAGAAATTAGACAATTGACTTCTTGTTGAAACACCAGCATTGATATCACCAATAATCTGAGACATTGGGTGATTCTTCAGTTCTTGATAAACAATAAGATCTGTGCAAGTGTTTGTAGGACCTTCAGCAGCAGCAGATGTTGATGCAGACTCTTTAAACCAAGAATTAGATGGTAACTCAAAAGATGTAGAGGAATCAGAGATCTCATCAGCATTTGTTGTGGATGGAACTGCTGAACCTACAGGAACACCAAATTTAGCAGACACAGGAAGTTGGTCACTAAACTTGAATAGGTGAGTATTGATATTATCATCATCATCATCAATACCACCAGGTGGAAGACATGCTGCAGAAGATGTTTTATCCACAGGATCTGCAACAGCTGGAGGTTGATAAGGAACATATTGCAGTATGTCCAAATCAAACAACTCCACATGGTTTTGTGGAATCTTGTCCATAGGAGATTCATTAAACTTCACATGCAAAGTCTCTTCAACTATCTTTGTTCTGCAGTTGAAGACTCTGTATGCCTTGCAAGTAGATGAATAACCAACAAAATACCCTGCATCCACCTTAGGATCAAATTTATGGAGTTGATCCTTTGCGTTGAGAATAAAACAAGGACACCCAAATGCTTTGAAAAATGAAATTAGAGGAGCCAAGTGATGGAGAACTTCATATGGAGTCTTCATCAACCTCTGATTTACTAAGACTCTATTCTGCACATAGCAAGTTGTGTTAACAGCTTCAGCCCAAAAGGTCAGTGGCAAACCAGAGTCAGCCAGCATGGACTTGCAGCTTCAATTAGGGTCCTATTCTTTCTCTCCACTACTCCATTTTTTTCTGGAGTCCTTGGTATGCTAAACTGCCTTTTGATTCCCTTTGAAAGATAGAAGTCATCAAGTGTATGGTTTCTGAATTCAGTTCCATTGTCACTTCTAATACACTTGACTGGAAGGGAATACTGCTTCTTAACATACAACACAAAGTGAATAATCTTCTGAGCAACCTCATCCTTTGAATGTAGAAAGAAAGTCCATGCAAATCTGGAGTAATCATCCACAATTACCAAACAGTATTTCTTCTTCGCCATGCTCATTACTTTCACCGGACCAAATAGATCCATATGCAGTAATTGCAAGCAGGCAATGGACTTAGGCTCTTCAATAGAAGGGAATGAGACTTTGTGTTGTTTTCCTTTTAAACAAGCAGTACAGGTTTCATCACAGTGGAACTCCTTTATTGGTAAGCCTCTAACTAAACTATTGTGGATTAGCTGATTCATGTTTTTGAAATTAACATGACCCAGCCTTCTGTGCCACAGTTTAGATTCTTGAGAAGAGGCTTTGGAAAATAGGCAAGGATTGCCTCTGAGATCTATTTTCTTGGAAAGATCTAAGGCATACACTCTTCCTGTCCTGTTGGCTCTCAGGAGAGTGTGATCATCCAACACCTTATCAATCAAATGCAGAACTTTGAATGACAGAATCCTACAGTTCTGACTGGTGAAAAGAGCAACATGGCTTTTATCACACATTTGACTGACACTCAAGAGATTGTACTTGAGATTTTCCACATGATTAACATCATCAAACTTTATTTCTCCATTGGAGACAAAGCCATTTCCAATGATGTAACCCCTAGCATCATTGCCAAAAGAAACAAACCCCTTCTTTCCTTGAGAGTAGTCATGAAGAAGAGAGATGTTCCCAGTCATGTGCATAGATCCCCCACTGTCTACATACCAGATGCTACTTTGGCATGTTGAAGAACCCTACAATTATAAACAATCAGTTAGTTTTGGAGACCCAAACCTTTTTGGTTTTAGGCCTGTTCTCATCAATATGGTAAACTAACAGGTTTATTGAAACAACAGCCTGAGAGGAAAAAGATGGTGAAGAAGAGGAATCCTTTGGCTTGGACCTCCTTTTCTGTGGTTTCAACATAGGAGCATCTAATTGGTTAACTCTTCCAATAGATGTTGAACCATCATAACCAGCTGTGTCTGATTTTGTGATAAAGCTTTCAGCTCATCAGACACATTGCCAGTGGAGTTTGATAAGTTCCTATGTTGCACCTTCTTCTTCTGAGCAATCTCAGCTGTTACCTGTTTAACCCCTTCCTTTTTGGATTTCTTTGTGGACTTAAGGGTTACAGGATTTGATGTTGCTCATACAAATGTGCTCTCAAACTCGTTTTCATTTTAACCATTGTCTCTTTAATTTCCTCTTTATGTTTGAGTTTGGATCCTCTTTTGTATGAGCAATCATCTGTAAGATGATTGAACAACCACATACTTCACATGGTTTCTTCTTCATCTTATGTTGATCATCAACTAAAGAAGATGAAGCAGCTGAAGACTTGCTCTTCAGTGCTTTGGAAGCATTGTTTGCTTTCTTACTTCCTCTTTAGTAGTCTTCAAACTCTTTCTACTGACAGTTTTCTTCTTTTCAGTACTGGCAGTAGTTGGAGTTTGAACTTCAGGTGTTAAATCCTGCTCTCTAGTCCTTTCAGGACTTTCAGAATTAACTCCTGAGTTGATCAACTCATTGATCATGTGAGTGTCAGAAGTGGAACCATCAACATCAGCTGATAGGTTCTGAGAGGGCTTAGTGCTGACTTCTACTTCTGATAGTGCTGAATCAGAAAGTAGATCACATGATGAAATGGATTGGTTATTACTCTCACCATCAGATTTTACCTCTGCTCTGGGAGTAAAATCTGTAGGTGGAGCAGTGTGATTGTAACCAATGCCAAACTTCACATTGGAAGCAGATTGCTTACTAAGAAGCATTTCAAAACCTTTGCATGATTGTACCCATCGATCACACTCTACCTGGGTGACTGCAAGGGTTTCCTTGAGATCTTTATACTTCTCTAGAAGTATCTCTTCCCTAGCCTTATCATCAGTTATTTGACATTTAAGTTTGTAAATCTCATCATTCTTATCATTAAGCACAAACTCAAATTCAGCTTTGCTTTTGGAAATTATTTGTTCTAGCTCAATGTTCTTGTTGATTAAAGCTACATTTGCTTCTCTAATAGATGCAAATGCTGCTATACATTTTTCAGAACACAATTTGGCTTTTGCCTCAGAGGATACCTATGATACCTTTGGTGTAGAGGCATTAGTGGATGAAGTATAAGCAGAATCCAAAGCCATAAGACCTAGATTTCCAAAGGGACTTTCACCACCATGTTGACCAGCACCTGAGAACAGTTGTTCATGACCAGACAAGTCATCTGGTAAACTGCTCTATTCAACAACTCCTGGGGTGAAGAAGCTGTGTTGTTGAGGTTGAATTTGTTGATGAGATTGGGAAGGTTGTGGTTCAGGCAATGCTTGTGGTTGTTGTGCAATTGAGCTTGAACAGGATTTGTTGAGGCATATAATAGCAGGGATAAGGATATGACATTTGACCCTGGGGAACAAAGTATGCAGGAGACCTAGGATGTGAATGATGACCAGAACCAGCAGGATGTTGCCCTCTGTTTTGTGGACTAGTACTAGGAAAAGTCACAAAGGGTGCAGAAGAGTTAGATCCAGTTGATCTACACTCTCTTGCAAAGTGTCCCAGCCTTTGGCATTTGTGACACCTCAACTTACTCTTGTCAAAACCAACTTTGGTTTTGCCAGAGAGTCCAGGAAATTTCCGACCAGTCCTCTTATAGAACTTCTGAGATCTGATATTAATCAGTGCCATTTGGCTCAGAATATCCATCTCTTCTAGATCATCATCAGCAATTCCTTTCAAATCATCCATGATGAGGCATAGATTGTCACTATTACTGCTAGAATGACTCTCAATACCAACGAATGCATGATCAGAACTATTTGAAGAGAAATCAATATGCTCATCATAATTGCTTTCAGATGCAGCATATTCTGACTCATGACCAACCAAGGCAGTATTCCTGGTACAAAGTCATCAGTGAGCTTTCCTGATGAGGACAGTTTCCTCTTCTGCTCTATCTCTCTTTCGAATGTAAGCAGTTTCCCATGAAGTTGGGTGAGAGATAGGCTATCCAGATTTGCACTGGAGCGTAGGACAATAGTGTATGTGTCCCATCTCTCAGGCAGTGATCTGAGGAACCTGTTATTCATCTGGCTATTGGTGTATTCCTATTTCACCATTTTCAGCTCAGAGATCAAGCAGGAAAACGCTCAAACTGTTGAGTCAGTGTCTCACCCTTTCTATGAGAGAATGTCTCATATTGTTGGGCAAGAATTTCTCTGTTCTTTGCTAAGACCTCATCTGTGCCACCAAATTGTTCCTTCAGGGCATTCTAGAGATCATGAGCAGTTTCATGATGCATAAGCCCTGAATAGATTTCATTAGCCAGTGCCATGGCTAGAATTCCATGGGCTTTAGCATCAATCTCAAACAGTTTCCGATCTTCATCAGAGTATTGTTCCTTCTTCTTCGGAACCATTTGATTGGTTTCTGGATTGTTCACCATAGGCTTATGTGGTCCATGTACCACAGATGTCCAACAACCTGAACTGTTAACAGACAGGTGATGAAGCATTCTTCGCTGCCATATGTTGTACTCGGTCCTAACCAGCATCGGAGGCTTGGTTGAGGAACCGGTATTGTGAGGATCATTAGAAGGAGTAGTCATCTCAGATTCAAACAAATTCAATTAAGCTATAACAGATTTAGAACAAAACACAACGACCAATTGAACCAAGAGAGATCTCAAAATAAATGAACGAAAGCGTCAGAATTTCAATAATCTATAACCAGTTCTTGCGAATACGCTAATTCAATCAAACATAGATATCAATTAGCAGTTTCAATGATCAATTGTTAGATCGATCAATGATTAACCTGCTCTGATACCACTTGTTAGGATCAGTGATCTACGTTTGATTGATTAGAGAGTATAGCAGTGGAATTCTAACGATGAATTAGCCAATTCACAAGAACGAAATGATATTCAATGAAGAACAAAAACGGTTATAGATAGAGAGAATTCTGCAAATATATTTCATTCAATATTTGCTTTCGTGGTAACGGAATGTCACACTTACAATTAGGTCGACACCTCTTATATAAGAGATGTGACGTCTGCTAATGTCACTTGATATTGACATCTAACAGAATTATTCCAACTGAAACACAACTACTGAAGATGTCAAAACAGCTGACATCTTCTTACAAAAATACTAAGTGTTATCAGTTACTACAACTACTGAAAAACATAAAACTACTGACACTACAACGACTGAAGAACAAGCTCTTCAGTCGTTTTACAAAAGGATAATATTATTAGAAGTGATCAAGGAACTGAGTTTAAGAACTTCGTTCTTGACTCATTCTGTAACTCAAAAGAGATTTCCAGACAATATAGTGCTCCTAGAACTCCTCAACAAAATGGTTTTACTGAGAGGAGGAACAAGACACTTATTGAGGCTGCTCGAACTATGTTAGCTGATTCCAAACGACCTCTAACATTCTAGGCAGAGGCAGTCAGCACTGCATGCTATGTGCAGAACAGAGTTCTTGTAGTTAAGCCACGTGGAAAAACCCCTTATGAGCTATGGAACAATAGGCCACATTCATTGGCTTTCTAAGGTCCTTTGGCAGTAGGTGTGCCATACTTAACACAAAGGACAATTTGGAATCATTTGCTGAAAAGTCAGATGATGCTATCTATGTGGATACTCTTCTAGCTCTAAAGCTTATAGAGTATACAACATCAAGAATCAACAATTTTAGGAGTCATCCAATATAGTTGTTAATGAGCACACTCCTTGTGTTAGGGGGAATGGCCCTGATCATATCTTTGATTAGAATTATTTCCAAACTATTCTAAACCTTCTTGTGAGAATGTTTTAGTTGGAACAGGTGCTCAAAATGATGTTTAAGCTACCCAGACCTCTTCCAGGTTCTCCATGAGCTACAAGAAATCAAACTCCCACTATTTACAGATCAGATAGTATAACTATATCAAGAAATAGTGAAGCTTTAACCAGTGAGTCACCTGCTGATCCTCAAAATTCAACAGGTGATCCAACACAACACAAGCTGAGAGAAGTAGCATTTTGAAGGAACAGGCAACTGTTAATGCTACTTCACCGCCAACAATCGATGATGTTTCTCATTCATTCAATCAGTCCTCATTGGTTGAGTTTGAAACAACAACTAGACAAAGTGTTCCTGTTCCTGAGCAAAATATGTCTAATTGGACTTATCCTTGCAATTGGAAGTGATTCCTCACTTAAGGATTCACAACACTCATCCAATGAGAACATCATTAGGGACGTCTCTAAAGGTATGAGAACATGAGAGCAGGCTCATCATGGGAATGTCTGCTTGTACTCATGCTTCTTATCCTAGATGGAACCCAGAAGGTGGAAGATGGTTGAATCGATGCAAGAGGAGCTGCTTCAATTGAAAAGACAAAAGGTTTGGTACCTATGTCCGCTACCATCTAGTCAAGTACTAATAGGCACTAAATGGGTTTTCAGGAACAAAAGAGATGATAGAGGCTTGATTATCAAGAACAAGGCAAGACTGGTAGTTCAAGGATACACTCAAGAGGAAGGAATTGATTATACTGATGTCTTTTCACCTGTCGCAAGACTTAAGGCAGTTAGGATCTTCCTTGCTTATGATGCGTCCAAGAACTTACTGTCTACCAACTTGATGTCAAGTGTGCCTTCTATATGAGGATATAGATAGAGAAGTGTATGTGTGCCAGCCTCTAGGATTTGAAGACCCACAACATCCCAACTATGTGTGCAAGTTGGATAAAGCTCTATATGGGCTACACCAAGCACCTAGGCTGTGGTATGAGACTCCATCTCAGTTTCTTCTGAAGAATGGTTACACAAGAGGAACCATTGACAAGACTCTCATCATAAGGAGGTTTGGTAAGGACATTTTGCTTGTTCAAGTCTATGTTGATGATATCATATTCGATTCTTCAAATGACCAAATATGTAAGGACTTTGAAAGCATTATGAAGAAGAACTTTGAGATGAGTTCCATGGGAAAAATGGACTTTTTCCTTGGAATTCAAGTGAAGCAACTGAAGGAAGGGTTTTTCGTCAATCAATCTAAGTATGTTAATGACATCATAAAAAAGATTTGAGATGAATGATTGTAAGCCCACCAAGATACCCATACCCAGAAACCATAATCTTTGTCCTGACCTTGAGGGGGAGGATACTGATTAACATTAGTATAGGGAGATTATTGGTTCTCTGATGTATCTTATAGCTAGTAGACATGATATTATGTTTGCAACTTGTATCTGTGTAAGATATCAGGCTGCTCCAAAGGTGTCTCACCTAGTTGCTGCCAAGAGAATCCTCAGATACCTCAAAGGAGCACTTAAACTAGGTCTCTGGTATCCAAGGAATAGTGATTTCAATCTATATGGATACTCTGACAGTGACTATAGTGCTGCAACATTGACAAGAAATCAACATCAGGAGGATGTCAATTTCTTGGTGGAAGGATCATCTCATGGCAATGCAAGAAACAATCTTGTGTCCCTACATCAACTGCTGAAGCTGAATACATTGCTGCTACTAGCTGCTGAATACATCGACTGTCTACAAATTCAACTTCTTCTACAACTGGAAGTTCCTCCTACACATTGTCCTTCACTGTCTGTCAAACAAATCTGGGGGATTGGACCAAATCCCATATGAATTAGGGTGCTTAGTTCATGGATTGGTGAGAGGCATCCACTTCAATTACTCAAGATTTGTGCTGACTAATCTCATTGGAAATCTACAAAAGGAAACATTCTTTATGTATCCTAGATTTCTTCAGCACATTATCAACTGTGAGCTGGACCAGAATTGGCTTTTTTGTGCAACCATTCTACCTGTCCCTCAAATGAGGCCTACCATCTTCAAGACTTTGATGAAGGTATCCACCAACATCACTGGAAGGTACACTTCTTTACCTCCTAGTATGACTAAGCGAATAGCTTTTGGTGACATCCCTATTGAACCCATAGGTGATGAACCCACACCAGAAACTGCCCCCATATTGCCAATTTCACCTTCTCCTCCCATCACTATCACCTACAAAAGACGCCTAAATTAACCTTGTCTAATCTAGTCTGATTGAACAAGCTCCTCCTGTTCAACCTAAAAAGGCTAAAGTGGAACATTGGGCTCCCACACAGTCTGAGGTCTCACCATCTTTCACCATTGAGCATAATATGGGTCTTGAGTATCTTCAGTCTCAAACCCATGAGCCCACTACCTAGTCTGAAAGCCCTCAGGTTGAGTATTTACACTCCTCTAAGCGGCCTATAAGGGACACCCCCATCAGAGGCTGAATGCCTGTAGACATTGGCCAAGGTCTCGGGTCAGTAGGTACAATCTCCCTATCTTTCACTGACCTTCTCTTCAAAATTGATGAAGAGATAACATCTCTCCATGGCAATGAAGTTGATTTACAACATCCTTTCCAAGATCAACCAAGCCTAGAGAGACATCTTAGCTGCAGCCCCTATCAGCAAACCCTTACTGAGGTGAGTCCCACTGATATGGAGGGGACTCATGCAGATTCAGCTGCCACTACAAAAGGTGCCTCAATGGACCTTATGGATAGTGGTAACATTTCTGAGACTGAATCTGCGGCAACCATTCCTTTTGATGACTCTGTAAGAGACATCATTAAGCAAGGGAAACCAGGGTGCCAAGAGACCACATCTGGTGGTGAGGCTAAACATACTAGGTATGTTACCTCATCTCCTCGTGATTCTTCAAAAGAAGATGAGGGAAGCATGCAACTCTTCATTTAAGACTACTATCTAAAGTCTCAAACCTTGAATCTAAGGTTAAGACTTTAGAAGAAAGGACTGCCACTCAACAACTTAAGATTGACAATCTCAAGGCTCAACAAGCTAAGAAACAGATTGAGAGATCTGTTAGGCATGTACTTGTTCAGGTCTCATTGACCTCTTCCTCTAGCTCATCTAGCTCTCAAGATGATGATACCAAAAAAGGGGAGAGTGTTCAGAGACAAACATCTGATGAAGAACAGAGCCAAACTTCAACTTCTCATTTCTTGGTTCCCATTACAACTTTCTTGGGGTCATCCCAAGTCTTACTGCAAATTGACCAAAGGATGCTCAAAGATCTCTACAGACTCTTCTCTAAGTTTCTGTTGAGATCTTCTCTTGATTAGCCAAGCCTTGACGCAGCAACGATGTATTTCAGAGCTGAAGAACTTCAGAGGCTAAGTGCACTTTCTACCACTATGGAAGAAGTTGGTTAACCTAAGGTCCACATGGAACCTGAGATTCAATTTGAAGGGGAAATGGGGACTGATGGCCTAGTAACTAAAACAGTTGGGAAAGAATCTGCATCTCCTCAAACCTCCGAAGCTGAAGTTAAAGCTTCAGAAGAACAAGCTGAATCTTCCAAAGCTGAAATGGAAGCTGCGAAAGGACTGTTCATAATGTCTGAGGAACTAATCATCACAAAGTCAATCCTAGAACAGGCATTTGAAGTGAATAGTGAGGACTTTCTGGATCAACCTCTCCAGACACCCTCTCTACCTCTCCAGACACCCTCTCTACCTCTCTCATGATCTGAATCCACTCTCCAAGAACCACCAAAGTCAAGTTCTTCAAAAGCTGACAAAGGAAAGAAGAAGATGACTACGGAATAGCTTCAGGAAGCGGAAAAGATTGAAAAGCTAAAAGGAAAAGGAAGACTTCCAACTGAGAAGCTGTTAGCTGCAAGTACAAAAGTAGCTACAGCCAACCAGGGGGCAGTCAATAACAAAAAGAGAGAGGATATCATTGACCAGCTCATGAAGCTTGGAGCTGCCAATGAAGAAACACTCCTGCTACCATTAGAGGAGTTGGTGGAACTGGATATGGCAACCAAGCTACAACAGGAAGCAGCACAGTTGGCCTTAGATGAAGAGAAAGAAAAGAAAGAGAAGGAAGCTAACATGCAGCTCAGGAGGGAAAGGATAGCCTTCCTAACCTCTAGAGGGTTCTCTCTTCAAGAGCTATCTCCACACAATGATGAAACAATCCTATGGCTCTTAGACAAAGAGCAGGATCAATTGAAGAAAGAGAGAAAAAGAGATGCAAGAGAGAAGTTGAGGGAGAAGAAGAAAAAGAAGAAGAAGCAAAGGCCAACTACAACCAAGAATATAGGTGACAAAGCCTAGATGAAAGACTATCTCCAGGCTCAAGGCTTCTCTGGAAGGCAGGTGGGTCCCATGTCTGAAACGACACTCAACGAATTATCAGTGAGATCAAAGCTGACATTTGTTTGGGGAAAAAAAGAGAGATGTACAGAAGGGTATAGGGGATAACCTTCACTCCAACCACTCAACCCCACCTAAACCAATTCAATCTCTGTTCACTATCAAAGCTGAACCTTACACTCCTGAACCCACACCTTTACCCTAATCCAATCCTCACCTCAACCACCAAAACTGCCCATCCTTCAACCCAAAACTGTTACCAGACCACCACACCACATCCTACCCAACAACCTTCCAAACCATCCCCTCAGCCTTCCAAACATCTCTCTCTAGAAGAATTTAGGACGATTAAGAATAGACTCACCAACTGCACAACCCTGAATGATATCTCCTGTGAGGGAGAATCCATCAAACTAACCTACATTGATGGATCTTCACGTTCCCTTACAAGAGATCAATTTCTTGATCTTCCCAGAGGAACACTGGACCATGCTACAAAACTTCTAGGTTTTAACTTAGACTCATTAAATGATGAAGAGAAGAGACTAAGAAGGAAGCTGGTGACTCACTGGATACAAGGAAAGAGGACAAGATTCCTAGTCAGTCTCGTGTGCTTAGAAGAAAATAATCCAGTGGAGGTTCGATGAAGCTACTCACAACTTTGTTGTGGAAAGAGAGAATGTCGAAGTCAATAGGCTAAATGTCACCTCTGTGCTACACTCTAGCAGGTTTAATATTGTTGACTTAGCAAAGAAACCATTCTCTAACCCCTCCAACTCTAAAACTGCTGATCACATAAAAACCATCTCAGAAGTCTTCCTCTGGCTGAGTTAAATACAAAAGCCAAGACTGAAGAAGAGTTGAAGTTAAGAAAAAAGGATGACAAGGATAGACATCCCACCAAGGGCACAACCTTTCTCCAGATGGTGGAGGGTCCTGAATTGGATCCTACAGTTTGATGGGAATATGATTATAGTTCCCATCAACTAACTCTTTTCAGAGGGCCACAACAAAGGGTACATATCATTCAAGGTGACAGACTGGAGATCCTATCAACCAACGATTTGTACAAACTTCTCAGCACCACATCAGGAAAGAACAAGGAAACTGATAAGTAGTCACTCCTTTTGGTGCTGAAAGTTTTTAGGAGCAGAAACAAGTGAGCTTTTGGTAGCATCAGCCTAGGCGGAGTTTGTTGGATCAAGAAGAAGGCTGGTGCAACCAAAAGCAAATCACTTAGACAATTTTTGGTGCTACTTACAAAGGCTTCCGAAGGAAAGCGTGGAACTTTTGAAGGAAGTAGAGTTCTTCCGAAGACAGAATGAAAGTTTTACTTCTGAAGACAAAACTCTACTTCGAAGACAAAGTGTTCACTTCTAAAGATCAAGTCTCAAAAGAAGAAATTAGAAGACTACTTCTGAAGTATGAAGAAAGAAGAAGTCCTCAACCTCGGAAGAAGTAGCCTCTTTCGAAGTGTAAGTGGCTTCAGAAGTACTTGTTCTTCCGAAGCCATTTAACCTTCGAAAGACACTGCTATGAACCAGTGGACATAAATATGGTCTCTGACACTCCACTGCAGACCTCTGATACTGCATGGTGTTTTCTCAAAGAGCCATGTAGTTGACCAAACTTTATTCCACTATTCACCTTTTTATGTTAGTACAAGTTACCAACTTTAGTTGGTGACAAAAGGTAAGTCAGGGACATGTCCTGACTACCATATCTTAGATAAAGTCTTATCTGAGATACCTTAGACTATAGCTTTGTAGTATCTACTTTAGTTAGAGGATTCTAGCTAGTATCAAGGTATATCTGGCTATAGATAGTATTATATATAGTTTCTCATTGTAACTCATAACATTATGCGTGAAAGAGGCTTGTAATATTTGAGTTGAGAAGCAATATATGCAAGTACTTTGAAAATTACTTCTTGTGTTTTATTAGTACTTATTATATTGTTATCAACTCTTAGACACTTTGCTTTCATCTGAGTGTTGTTTAAGTGAGTTCAGAGAAAACCAAGGGTTTAGTGACATAAACTGATCCTGCAAAGTTAGATGATGCTATCTTTGTTGAATCCTCCTCTAGCTTTAAAAGCTTATAAAGTTTACAACATCAAGAATCAACAATTTGAGGAATCTTCTAACATTGTTGTACATGAGCACACTCCTTGTGTTAGGGGAAATGACCCTGATCATATTTTTGACTAACAATTGTTTCCAAACTTTTCTAAACCATCTTGTGAGGATGTTTCAGCTGGAACGGGTACTCAAACCAATTCTAAAGATAACCAACTATTTGAGTTACCCACACCTATTCCAATTTCTCCAAGAGCTGTAACAAACCAAGCTCCCACTGCCGGTAGAAATGATAGTATAACTATCTCAAGGGACAGTGGATCTTCAACAAGTGATTCACCTGTTGACCCTCAAACTTCATTAGGTGACACTACATAACCCCAAGCTGATGAAAGTAGCATCTAGAAGGAACCGACTACTATTAATGCTGCTTCACAGCCAAAAAATGATGATGTTTCTAATTCATTCAATAGTCCTCATTGAATGAGTTTGAAACAATAGTCAGACAAAGTGTTCTAGCTTCTGAGCAAAATATGTCCAATTTAGATTTATCTTTGCAACTGGAAGTGATTCCTCGACTAAGAATTCACAACACTTATCCAGCTGAGAACATCATAGGGGATGTCTCTAAAGGTGTGAGAACAAGAGACAGACTCATCAATGGAATGTCTGCTTGTACTCATGCTTTTTGTCCCAGATGGAACCTAAGAAGGTAGAAGATGCCTTGAAAGATAGTAGTTGGTTGAATCGATGCAAGAGGAGTACTACAGTTCAAGAGACAAAAGGTTTGGAACCTATGTCCGCTACCATCTAGTCAAGTACCTATAGGCACAAAATGGGTTTTCAAAAGCAAGAGAGATGACAGAGGCTTCATAAATCAAGAAAAAGGAAAGACTGGTGGTTCAAGGATACACTCAAGAGGAGGGAATCAATTATACTGATGTCTTTGCACCTGTTGCAAGACTTAAGGCAGTTAGGATCTTCCTTGCCTATGTTGCATTCAAGAATTTCACTATGTACCAACTTGATGTCAAGTGTGCCTTTCTATGTGGGGATATAGAGAGGGAAGTCTATGTGTTAGGATCTCGGCATCTAGTTTGATCAATTAGATTGGATTTGCAGTGGAATGAGCCCATGGATTAACAAATATAAACAAGAACACATGAAATTTATCAATGAAACAATGTTGTTATATATAGAGAATTTTGCCAAAAGGAATATATTCATTCAATACACGCTTTGGCTGGCTTCACGCACATCATTACAATTAGGTCATCTTTCCTTTTATAAGGGAAGCTGACGTCAGCTGATGTCACTTGACAGTGACATCTAACTGTTATTTAACTACTGAAAGTTAACACAACTACTGAAGATGTCAAACAGCTGACATCTTCTTACAAAAAATACCAAGTGTTAACTATCACTACAACTACTGAAAAGAAACTACTGAAACAACAACGACTGAAGAACATGCTCTTCAGTCGTTTTACAAGTACTGAAATAGAAAATAAAACGACTGAAAGGAAACTATCACAACAACTGAAGAATGCTTCTTCAGCTATTGTGACAAACTCTAAAGGCTTCAGTACTTGGACTTCTTGAACTTTAGTTGTTGTCATCAGCTGATGTCTTCAGCTGATGTCTTTAGTCTTTGTACTTCAGCTGTTGATATTCAGTACTTTAGTCTTCAGCTGTTGAAGTCTTCAGTACTTTAGTCTTCAGCTGTGGTCTTCAGACCTTGGTCTTCAGCTGTTGAAGTCTTCAGTACTTTAGTCTTCAGTTGTTGATCTTCAGACTTTGGTCTTCAGCTGTTGAAGTCTTCAGTACTTTAGTCTTCAGCTGTTGATCTTCAAACTTTGGTCTTCAGCTGTTGAAGCTTCAGTACTTTAGTCTTCAGATGTTGATCTTCAGACTTTGTCAAACAGCTGATCAAGTCTTCAGTAGTTGTTGTGATGTCTTGTGGGACTTAAAGGTTTTTCTGATCTGGCACACTGGTTCTTTTGGTCCAACAAACTCCCCCTGAACCAATGCAGCCAAAACCTTTAAGCTTATTGAAGATGTCCCACTTATTATGGTAGAAAGATTCGTCTTTTTGTCTTCTAGATCAGCTCAGAAGTGACCCTTGTAAGCACAGGCCTGGGAAGAAGTCTCAATGATCTTTGACAAAGGATGGATGGGAACTCTGTCTTGGGGAACTGGACACAGAGCTGTTACCCCATCCATGAGATCTACTTCCCAAATATGAGTCTGTAAGACTCCCTTGTATAGGCCTCAAGAAAGGTTACTTGATCCTCCATGGTAAGCTCTTCTGCTTCTCCTTCAAAGACTGACTCTGGCCCATAATACTCGAGAGGTATTTGACCTGCTTCCCATTTTTAGTTCCACAGTTGTTATGACTCTATATGCAAATTCATCTGGGTGAATACCCTCTAAGAACAACTGGAGCTCATTCTTTCTAACTTCCTCAAGCCTCCTATACACTAACCCCCTTTTCAACCACTTTATTCTCCAACATCTTTTGGGGGTCAGTTTAGCTCTATAGGCTTTCTTGAAGTCATCTAGGATCTCCCAAGGTGATACTACAAAGGCCAGTGAGATCACTTCATCTACAATCTTCTTTACTTGGCCATGTATCTCTGTGGAATATTATTCTTTTGAATCCTATGAGACACCCTGGGTTCAGGCCAAATCCTCACTCTCTCTTTTTGATATTGAAAGGTATGTCTGAGAGTGTATAATCTCTGAGCATGTTTCTTCATATTAATGATTGAAGATGTGGCAGCGTATGCTTTGTCGACTCTTCTCACAATTCCTCATCATGTTGTTTGTGAAGCTCTTCTTCTTCTAACTTCACTTTCACAATTTTCCTTTGAGATTCACGAGTAATTGTTGGAGGGTGACTTATGGCCTTAGGCAACTGTATAACAGCTGAGATTGGCAGCCTGTCTCATCTTCATCATTATCTTCTTCTTCCTCTTCTAGCCTCAGTACCCTTCTCTTCCTCTTTTGGGTACATCATCGGCTATTGGTTTTGTGGGTAAGGAATTAGTTTAGTGGGTTGTGGTTGTGTGTGGTTTTGGTGTGGAATTTGACAGGCTGTTCTAGCATTTTGGATGTAAGTGAGGCTTTAGATTGTTTGACCAGTTCAGTCCTGCTCCCAGCACCAGCTTCATTCAAGCTTCAATGACCAGCCCTTTGGTATATACTTCAGACGAACAGATCTTGGTGGTTATTGCCAAGATGTTGTCCCTGGACCATGACTGATTTCAATCAATGATCTTCCAAGATACTTAGCTATGAACCTGATCATGATTTCCATCCTTTCCCTTTCCAACACACTGTAACTTGCCCATCTTTCTTGGATTTCTTCAATCTCCAATCTTCTAATTTATGAGTCAAGTTTTTCAGTGTCATGACCTTGCGTAAATAGCTGATCAATGATGTTATCCATTGATCGGCTGTGTTGGCCATCAGCCTCCTTCACCATTTCCTCCAACTCCTTTTCCTTCTTTCCACTCTTCCTTTTCTTGTATGTGACATGAAAGCTTTAGACTTTGTACTTTCGTCACTTTCTCCATTTCAGCTTCATTCTCCTTCTCCTTCTCAGTCTCTACACCCAACTCCTTCTTATTTTCCACCTCTATCTCTTTTTCTTTCTCTTTCCCATCTTCAATCCTCTTTCATTTTGCTTTCACTGACTGAATCTCCCCCTTTTTGGTTGCATTGGTTGCAAGGGTTTGATTGTCAGAAAGCCTTGTGCTCACAACTTCCTCTATCAAGGTTGGATAACCGAGGGAAGCCTCTCATCAAGGTTTTTAAGCACTATATCAGTGATAATTGGTGTGATGAGAGGTAAGGAATTTGTGAAAGATAGAAGTTTTTTGCTCAGGGGGGTTTTGTCCCTGAGAGATAGTGCCAGAAGTAGAGGCAGGTGGCTGAGTGTTTTGGAGTGGCTCTGTGTATAAGAGACCTTGAGAGGAAGGTGCCATCTGTTGGTGTATGGGGGCAGATGGACTTAGATCCTGAGACATTTTGGCAATCAGCTCGTTGAGTCTGCTTACCTCATTCTCTAGGATGGTATTTTGGGCTAAAACATCATAGAAGAAGCCCAGGTCATCATCAGTGTTTGCTGAATCACCTGACCTCCTGATAGAATCAGGATGTACATGATCTGAGTGTAGATCAGTAGCAGCATGTGCCCCTTGTTCTTGGTACTGGGGACTTCCTGCCTCAGGACTATGTCCTTCATCGGCATTGCCTCTGGTGAGGTCTTATGGATGGTACCAACTGCATCCTGATCATATGTTGAAGCAGGAGAAGTGGCAGCCTCACCAGATGTTCGAATCTTCGTTTCTACACTTGGAGATGGAATAGTGTAACCCCTGTGCTGTGGGTTATCAGAAGCATTTGGATCCTCCTGCTCAATTGTTGAGGCTATCCCAGTTTGGATTGGTATCTGGGGAGGGGTGAGGAATGCAACTGAGTCAGCACTTTTGCAACTATTATGGTAGGACTTTGGGGGCAGTTGCAGTGGGAGATAGTGTAGAAGCAGCATGCACCCAGGGAGAGTGGTGCGTTTCAATGGAACCTCCTAAATGAGGAAGGTTCCAGATGTATAGGTGCCCCGAATGTGGTTGCTGCAGGCTCCTGTTGAGAGGAAGCCTGAGCGGTTAGCAGGTGAGTCATGGACATAAATGGGGGTTATAACGAGTATGTATTTCCTGTGTTTGTGGTACAGGGGCATCCTCAGGGGACTCATCTCCCTGAGCAGCCTTTTTGGGTTTCTTGTGTTTGGGTTTGGTGGGGACTTTGGATTTGGAGGTGGTGGCTGTGGTTCCAGCTGCGTGGGTTTTCGCAGCTTGACAGCCTGTTTGAGTGACTGGTCTGAGTTGTGCCTGGAGTATACCTCAGGCAATACAACCATGGCAGGGACTCCAAGGCCAACATGTCCCTCAGCTTTCAGCTGTTTCTCTATAATGGCCATTATGAACCGTGGATATAATATCCATCGGTTAGCAATAGGTTTTGAGACCATATCCTTAAGTTCAAGAAATATTATTTTAGAAAACTTTAAGTTTGTTGCTCAGGATAGGGAAGAATACATGCTGCCACCTGGTTGACATTTGATCCCAAGAAGAAGTCTTAGGGGCTAGGCAAACATTCACCATATGAAAAATAAGGCATTCAGCGTCATGGAAATGCTTCTTTAGGATGGTAGAAGCGCTGAAGTTACCCTGGTATCCATTTGGCAAAGGATAGATCAGTGGTGCCCTTTGAATATCCAGCAGGGAAGTGGCATCATCTAGTGCTAGGGTTTGGTGAAGGATTGCCGGAGTGGTAAGGGTGACGTTCGTCCAGAACTGATTTAGGGATTCGGCATAAATGGTAGGATTGATAAGGAAGGTCTTTTGTATGGAGAATGGACCATTAGATCAATGGCAGTATCAAAGTTCGTCCAGAAGGGTGATTTGGTAGGTAGGCACACAGTTGTGTCTTGGTTTAAGCTGCATGGTTGCCATGAATGTGAAAGAAGGTTGGAGTTTTTGAACGTTAGTTTGAGATAGTGAAGCACTGTAGGATTAGGTATTATAGGTATGGGTTATAAAACAACTGAAGGTTTGGTGTTAATCATCAGTAGTTTTTAAACGACTGATGACATGGTATTAACCTTCAGAGGTTGAAACAACTGAAGTCTTAGCAGTTATAAAACTACTGAAAACCTGGTTTTGACTTCAGATGTTGGAAACAACTGAGGACGTGGTGTTAGTCATCAGTAGTTGTGAAACTACTGAAGACATAGTTTTGTCATCAGTTGTTGTAAATGACTGAAGACTTGGTGTTAGTCATCAGTAGTTGTGAAACTACTGAAGACATGGTTTTGTCATCAGTTGTTGTAAACGACTGAAGACTTGGTGTTAGTTATCAGTAGTTGTGAAACTACTAAAGACATGGTTTTGCTTCAGTTGTTTAAGGTGAAACAGCAGTTGTAAAACGACTGAAGAGAAAATTCCCATCAGTAGTTTTCGTCAATTCTTAGCTTTTCAGCTGTTTCATACTGTCCTCAACACTTACTCATCAGTCTTTTTTGTTGTTTTCAGTTGTTTCATAAGACATCAGTACTTATCTGTTTTTACTAACATCAGTAGTTTATACTACATCAGTAGTTTGTAACAGAATCAGTACTTATTTGTGACATGTTTACTAATGATCATCAGTACTTGTTTACTGAGATCATCAGTAGTTGTCACTTATTTAGCTGCAGCATACCAAGCCTTAACACTAGGTTTTGGAAAGTTGAACTATCCAAAGGCTTAGTAACAATGCCTGTAAGCTCATCAGCACTAGGCACAAACTTTCGATCAATCAACCTTTTTCAAAACAGTCCCTAATAAAATGGTGTCTGATCTCTATATGTTTGGTCCTAGAATGCTGGACAAGATTCTTGATAATGCAAAGAGCTGAAGCACTGTCCTTTAATAATGGAGTCTTAGTCTCTGTAATGCCATAATCCAAAAGTTGGTTCTGAAGCCAGAGTACCTGAGATGTACAACTTGCAGCAGCAATGTACTCTGCTTCAGCAGTGGATGTAGCAACAGATGTTTGTTTCTTACTCTCTGCCAAGAAATCAAACAGTTGCCTAGGAATTGACATCCACCAGAAGTTGACTTTCTGGTTAACTTACACCCTGCATAGTCACTATCAGAAAAAGCAACTAATTTGCAAGAGTGTCCAGTGGAATACCATAAACCTAGAGTTGTGTACCTTGCAGATATCTAAAGATCCTCTTGACTGCAATCAAATGACACTCTTTAGGAGCAGCCTGAAATCTAGCACAAACATAAGTTGCAAACATGATATCTGGTCTAGAAGCTGTTAAGTACATCAAGGACAGTGTTTCATCAACAGCTTTACCTTTCTGATCTGTATCAAGTTGAGTGGCGTGGCACATGGGAGTAGAACAGGGCTTACAATTTTGTAAATCAAACTTATTCAAAGATCTTTTGTATATTTAGACTGATGAATGAAAGTCCCATCAGCCTTTTGTTTGATTTGCAATCCTAGAAAGAACTGTAATTCTCCCATTGCACTCATTTCAAACTTCTTTTGCATTAAATTGGTAAAATCATCACACAACTGGGGATCAGAGGATGCAAAAATAATATCATCAACATAAATTTGAATAAGTAGCTTATGTTGATCCACCTTCTTAATGAACAAAGTTTTATCTATGGAGCCTCTAGTGAAATTATTTTGAAGAAGAAAATTTGATAATGTCTCATACCAGGCTCTAGGAGCTTGTTTCAACCCATAAAGAGCCTTATCAAGCTTGTATACCCAATCTGGATGTTTATTATCCTCAAAACCTGGTGGTTGACACACATAAACCTCTTCTTTTATTTTACCATATAAAAATGCACTTTTAACATCTATTTGAAAAACGTTAAGATTGTGGAATACAACATAGGCTAAGAACAATCTAATTGCCTCCAATCTGGCTACAGGAGCAAAGGTTTCATCATAATCAATACCTTCTACTGTGCAAAGCCCTAAACAACCAGTCTGGCCTTGTTGTTAATAATAAGACCATTTTCATCTGTTTTATTCCTAAACACCCATTTAGTTCCTATTGCACACTTACCTGGGGGTGAGGAACCAGTTCCCACACTTGCTGCTTGTTGACTGAAGTAGCTCAAGCTGCATGGCTTCAACCCATCCATTGTCCCTTAAAGCAATGTGATAGTTCTTTGGCTCTTGCTGACTAAAGAAGAGAGCATAGAAGCAGAAATTGGACAATTGACTTCTTGTTGAAACACCAGCATTGATATCACCAATTATTTGAGACATTGGGTAATTCTTCAGCTCTTGATAAAAATAAGATCTGTGCAAGTGTTTGTAGGACCTTCAGCAGCAGCATATGGTGATGCAGATTCTTGAAACCAAGAATGAGATGGCAAATCAAAAGATGTAGAGGAATCAGAGATCTCATCAACATTTGTTGTGGATGGAACTGCTGAAGCTACAGGAACATCAAGTTTAGTGGACTCAGGTAGTTGATCACTAAACTTGAATAGGTGAGTATTGATATTATCATCACCATCAATACCACGAGGTGGAGAACTATTGAGGAGCAACAGCTGAAGCTTGATAAGGAACATATTGCAGTATTTTCAATCAAATAACTCCACAGGGTTTTGTGGAATCTTGTCCTTTGGAGATTCATTAAACTTCACATGCAGAGTCTCTTCAACTATCTTTGTTCTGCAGTTGAAGACTCTGTATGCCTTGCAAGTAGATGAATAACCAACAAAATACCCTGCTTCCACCTTAGGATCAAATTTGTGGAGTTGATCCTTTGTGTTGAGAATGAAACAAGGACACCCAAGGCTCTGAAAAATGAAATTAGAGGAGCCAAATGATGTAGAACTTCATATGGAGTCTTCATCAACCTCTAATGTACTAAGGCTCTATTTTGCACATAGCAAGCTGTGTTAACAGCTTAGCCCAAAAGGTCAGTGGCAAACTAGAGTCAGCTAACATGGACCTTGCAGCTTCAATTAGGGTCCTGTTCTTTCTCTCTACTACTCCATTTTGTTCTGGAGTCCTTGGGATGCTAAACTGCCTCTTGATTCCCTTTGAGAGATAAAAATCATCAAGTGTATGGTTTCTAAATTCTGTTCCATTCTCACTTCTGATACACTTGACAGATAGGGAATACTGCTTCTCAACATACAACACAAAGTTTATAATCGTCTGTGCAGCCTCATCCTTTGAATGCAAGAAGAAGTCCATACAAATCTGGAGTAATCATCCAAATTAACAGATAGTATTTCTTCTTTGCCATACTCATTACTCTCACAGGACCAAGATATCCATGTGTAGTAATTGCAAGCAGGCAATGGACTTAGGTTCTTCAATAGAGGGAATGAGACTTTGTGTCTTTTCCTTTCAAACAAGCAGTGCATTGTCTTCACATCTGAATTCCTTCATAGGAAATCCCCTTACTAAACCATGATGTATTAGCTAATTCAAGTTTTTAAGATTCACATGACCCAGCCTTCTATGCCATAGAATAGATTCTTGAGGAGAAGCCTTGGAAAATAGGCAAGGATGGCCTTTGACACCTATTTTCTTGGAAAGATCTAAGGCATACACTCTTCCTGTCCTGTTGGCCCTTAGGAGAGTATGATCATCCAACACCTTATCAATCAAACTCAGAACTTTGGATGACAGAATCCTGCAGTTCTGACTGGTGAAAAGAGCAACATGGCCTTATCACACATTTGACTGACACTCAAGAGATTGTACTTGAGATTCTCCACATGGTTAACATCATCAAACCTTATTTCTCCATTGGAGACAAAGCCTTTGTCAATGATGTAACCCTTAGCATCATTGCCAAAAGAAACAAACCCCTTCTTTCTTTAAGAGTAATCATGAAGAAGAGAGCTGTTCCCTGTCATATGCATAGATCCTCCACTGTCTACATACCAGATGCTACTATGGCATGTTGAAGAACCCTGCAATCATAATAAATTAGTTAGTTTTTGAGACCCAAACCTTTTTGGTTTTAGGTCTGTTCACATCAACATATGGTAAACTATAGATTTGCTTTGAAGAACAGCCTGAGGGGATGGAGATGGTGAAGAAGAAGAATCCTTTGGCATGGATTTTCTTCTCTATGGTTTTAACACAGGAGCATCTAATTGGTTGACTCTCCCCAATAGATGTTGAACCATCATAACAAGTTGTGATTCTGTGATAAAGCCTTCAGCTTATCAGACACATTAATGCTTGAGATTAATGGATTCCTGTGTTGTACAGTCTCCCTTTGAGCAACCTCAGCTGTTCCCTTATTAACCCCTTCCTTTTTGGATTTCTTTTTGGATTTTGGGGTTACAGGTTTTGATGTTGCTGGTACAAACTTGGTTTCAAACTCTTTTTCATTTTATCCATTTTCTTTTAATGTTCTCATTGTGTTTAGAGTTGGAGCCCTTTTTATACCAGCAATCATGAGTAAGATGATAAATAAGCTACATATTTCACATGGCTTTTTCTTCATCTTCAGTTGATCATCTGCTGAAGAAGATGAAACTATTGAACACTTATTCTTCAGCAGTTTGTGACCAGTACTAGCTTTTCTTCCTTGCAGTACATGCTTTCTTGATATCTTCTTCAGTAGTTTTCCCACCCTTTCTACTGGCAGTTTTCTTCCCTTTAGTATATGTAGTAGTTTGAGTTTGTCCTCCAGGTGTGATGACTTGCTCTTTAGTACTTTCAGTACTTTGTGAAATACCACCTGGAGTGATCAACCTTTTGATCATGTGAGTGTCAGCATTTGAACCATCAACATTAGCTGATAGGTTTTGTGAGGAATTAATTCTGACTCCAACCTCTGATGGTGCTGTATCAGATAGTAGATCACATGATGAAAAGGATTGGTTATTGCTTTCTCTATCAGATTCTACCTCTGCTCTGGGAGTAAAATCTGTAGGAGGAGCAGTGTGATTATAACCAATGCCAAACTTCACATTGGAAGCAGACTGCTTACTGAGAAGCATTTCAAAACCCTTGCAGGAATGTACCCATCGATCACACTCTACCTGGGTAGCTGCAAGTGTTTCTTTGAGGTCTCTGTACTTCTCTAGAAGTACCTCTTCCCTAGCCTTATCATCAGTGATTTGGCATTTAAGTTTGTAAATCTCATCATTCTTATCATCAAGCACAGACTCAAATTCAGCTTTTCTTTTGGATATTATTTGTTCTAGCTCAATGTTCGTGTTAATTAATCTACATTTGCTTCTCTAATAGATGCAAATGCTGCTATGCATGTTTTAGAACATAATCTGGCTTTTGCCTCAGAGGATACCTGTGATACCTTTGGTGTAGAGGCATTAGAGGATGAAGTATCAGCAGAATCCAAAGCCATAAGACCTAGATTTCCAAAGGGACTTTCACCACCATGTTGACCAGCACCTGAGAACAGTTGTTCATGACCAGACAAGTCATCTGGTAAACTGCTCCAGTCAACAACTCCTGGGGTGAAAAAGTTGTGTTGTTAAGGTTGAGATTGTTGATGAGATTGGGAAGGTTGAGGCTCAGGAAGAGCAGGTGGTTGTTGAGCATGGGTACTTGAACTTGGCTGGTTTGTGGCATGTAATAGCAGGGATATGGATATGGCATTAGACCCTGAGGGATAAAATATGCAGGAGATAGAGGTTGTGATTGATGACCAGAACTAGCAGGATGTTGCCCTCTATTTTGTTGAATATTACTTGGAAAAGTCACAAAGGGTGTAGAGGAGTTAGATCCAGATGATCTACACTCTCTTGCAAAGTGCCCAAGCCTGTGGCATTTGTGACACCTCAACTTACTCTTGTCAAAACCAACTTTGGTTTTGCCAGAGAGTCCAGGGAATTTCCTACCAGTTCTCTTGTAGAACTTCTTTGATCTGATATTAATTAAGGTCATTTGGCTCAGAATATCCATCTCTTCTAAGTCATCATCAGCTATACCTTTCAAATCATCCATAATGAAGCACAAATTGTCACTATTACAGCCTGACTGACTATCAACACTCACAAATGCATGATCAGAACTATTAGAAGAGAAATCTATATGCACATCATAATTACTTTCTAATGCAGCATATTCTGACTCATGACCGACCAAGGCAGTGTTCCCTGGTATAAAGTCTTCAGTGAGCTTTCCTGATGATGCCAGTTTCCTTTTCTGCTCTATCTCTCTTTCAAATGTAAGCAGTTTCCCATGAAGTTGGGTGAGAGATAGGCTATCAAGATTTGCATTAGAGTGTAGGACAATTGCATATGTGTCCCATCTCTCAGGCAGTGATCTGAGGAATCTGTGGTTCATGTGGCTATTAGTGTATTCATATTTGACCATTTTCAGCTCAGAGATCAAACATGAAAAACGCTCAAACTGTTGAGTTAGAGTCTCACCCTTCCTATGAGAAAATGTCTCATATTGTTAGGCAAGGATTTCCCTATTGTTTGCTAAGACCTCATTAGTACCACCAAATTGTTCTTTCAGTGCCTTCCAGAGGTCATGAGCAGTTTCATGATGCATAAGCCCAGAATAGATTTCATTAGGCAGTGCCATGGCCAGAATTCCATGAGCTTTAGCATCAATCTCAAACAGTTTTCGATCCTCATCAGAGTATCGTTCCTTCTTCTTCGGAACCATTTGGTTGGTTTCCGGATTGTTCACCATAGGCTTATGTGGACCATGTACCATAGATGTCCAACAACCTGAATTGTTCATAGACATGTGATGGAGCATTCTTCGTTGCCATATGTTATACTCCGTCCTAACCAGCATTGGAGGCTTGGTTGAGGAACCAGTATTTTGAGGGTCATTAGAAGGAGTAGTCATATTCGGAATTCAGATAAATTCAAGGTAAAAAAAGTAAATCTAGCTCAAAATCACTTAGAACCTCAAACAAAATGGCCAGAAGCAACAGAAACTCAATCTCTATAACCGATTCTTGCAAATTTGCTAATTCGATCAAACGTAGATAGCAAAAGAACAGTTTCAATGATCAATTGTTAAATCGATCAATGATTAACCAGCTTTGATACCATTTGTTAGGATCTCGGCATCTAGTTTGATCAATTATATTGGATTTGCAGCGGAATGAGCCCACGAATTAACAAATTTAAACAAGAACACACGAAATTTATCAATGAAACAGTGCTTGTTATAGAGAGAGAATTTCTGCCAAAAGGAATATATTCATTCAATACACGCTTTGGCTGGCTTCACGCGCATCGTTACAATTAGGTCATCTTTCCTTTTATAAGGGAAGCTGACGTCAGCTGATATCACTTGACAGTGATATCTAACTGTTATTTAACTACTGAAAGTTAACACAACTACTGAAGATGTCAAACAGCTGACATCTTCTTACAAAAATACCAAGTGTTAACTATCACTACAACTACTGAAAAGAAACTACTCAAACAACAACGACTGAAGAACATGCTCTTCAGTCGTTTTACAAGTACTGAAATAGAAAATAAAACTACTGAAAGGAAACCATCACAACAACTGAAGAATGCTTCTTCAGCTGTTGTGACAAACTTTGAAGTCTTTAGTACTTGGACTTCTTGAACTTCAGTTGTAATCATCAGCTGATGTCTTCAGTCTTTGTACTTCAGCTGTTGATCTTCAGTACTTTAGTCTTCAGCTGTTGAAGTCTTCAGTACATTAGTCTTTAGCTGTTGGTCTTCAGACTTTGGTCTTTAGCTATTGAAGTCTTCAGTACTTTAGTCTTCAGCTGTTGATCTTCAGACTTTGGTCTTCAGCTGTTGAAGTCTTCAGTACTTTAGTCTTTAGCTGTTGATCTTCAGACTTTGGTCTTCAGCTGTTGAAGTCTTTAGTACTTTAGTCTTCAGCTGTTGATCTTTAGACTTTGTCAAACAGCTGATCAAGTCTTCAGCAGTTGTTGTGATGTCTTGTGGGACTTAAAGGTTTTTCTGATCTGGCTTATTGGTTCTTTTGGTCCAACACTATGTGTGGCAGCCTCTAGGATTTGAAGACCCACAACACCTCAGCTATGTGTGCAAATTGGATAAAGCTCCGTATGGGCTGCACCAAGCACCTAGGTTATGGTATGAGACTTTATCTCAATTGATAAGACTCTTTTCATAAGGAAGTCTGGAGAGGACATCTTGCTTGTTCAAGTCTATGTTGATGACATCATATTTGGTTCTTCAAACGATAAATATGTAAAGACTTTGAAAGCATCATGAATAAGAAGTTTGAGATGAGTTGTATGGTAAAAATTGACTTTTTCCTTGGAATTCAGGTGAAGCAACTGAAGGAAGGGTTTTTCATCAATCAATCTAAGTATGTTAATGACATTTTAAAAAGATTTGAGATGATAGATTGTAAGCCTGCCAAGATACCCATACCCAGAAACCATAATCTTTATCTTAACCTTGAGGGGGAGGATACTGATTAACATTAGTATAGGGAGATTATTGGTTCTCTGATGTATCTTATAGCTATTAGACGTGATATTATGTTTGCAACTTGTATCTGTGCAAGATATCAGGCTGCTCCAAAGGTGTCTCACCTAGTTGCTGCCAATAGAATCCTCAGATACCTCAAAGGAGCACCTAAAATAGGTCTCTGGTATCCAAGGAATAGTGATTTCAGTCTATATGGATACTCTAACAGTGACTATGGTGGCTACAACATTGACATGAAATCAACATCAGGTGGGTATGTTAATGACATCTTAAAAAGATTTGAGATGATAGATTGTAAGCCTGCCAAGATACCCATACCCAGAAACCATAATCTTTATCCTGACCTTGAGGGGGAGGATACTGATTAACATTAGTATAGGGAGATTATTGGTTCTCTAATGTATCTTATAGCTAGTAGACATGATATTATGTTTGCAACTTGTATCTGTGCAAGATATCAGGATGCTCCAAAGGTGTCTCACCTAGTTGCTGCCAATAGAATCCTCAGATACCTCAAAGGAGCACCTAAAATAGGTCTCTGGTATCCAAGGAATAGTGATTTTAGTCTATATGGATACTCTGACAGTGACTATGGTGGCTACAACATTGACATGAAATCAACATCAGGTGGGTGTCAATTTCTTTATGGAAGGATCATCTTATGGCAGTGCAAGAAACAATCTTGTGTCTCTACATCAACTGCTGAAGCTGAATACATATGCTGCTGCTAGTTGTTGTGCTCAGCTGCTATGGATTCAGAACCAGATGTTAGACTATGGATTTAACTTTATGAACACTCCTATCCACATTGACAATAACAATGCTATCTCCATCACTGAAAATCCTGTGAAGCACTCCAAGACAAAGCATATTAATATCAGGTATCATTCCATTAGAGATATTCATGAGAAAAAATCTAATTAAGCTAATCAAAGTTGATTCAAATGAACAATATGTTGACTTGTTCACCAAAGCTTTTGATGAACAGAGATTTATGTATCTCATTAAAGCCATTATGATGATAAACATTGATTAGTCTACCTCTTTTGAAAACCTTTTTTTAAATATGTAATGTCTTATGCCAATACAATCTAAGCCCTGCTACAAAAGATCTCTCTCTAAAATTTTTCACTAAGTATAAATTCATCCGAAGAGGAATTAACTCTCGGAAGATGTTTTACATATCTTTCAAAGCAAATTCCTCCCAGGATAATTTTATTCTCAGAAGAGTTTTTAGTTTCGGAAGAAGCGATTGATTACATATCAGATCTATTTCCGAATCATATAAAACTCTCTATTCGGAAAGAAATCTTTACTCTCAGAATTAGAACTTTACCTTTGGAAGTAAGAATTTCCTTCGGAAGATAAATTACCTTCGGAAATACTTTATACTCGAAAGAGAGATTTTACTGTGTAACGGAAATCTTTTGGGTCCCATACTATAAAAAGTAAAGATTTTGTAAATGATGTTGGATTGTTTAACTAAACTAAGCCTTACCGCCCCGGCCACATCATCCATTAAAACATTAGATCACCTTATCCTAACTCTATAGAGCACCATTCCACCCTTTTTTAAATAATCCTAACTACTCACTTTCTTCTTCTTACCATATTTTACTGCCCTAAAAGCTTCCTTCAGTCTCAATTTATCCAAGTCCAAACTCATCTACTTTCACCTTTCTCAAATGACACTTAACCCTTAGCACAATCAAGACGCACTTCTTGATTCTTCAAGAGATGCCGACTTCTCTGATATCATTTCTTTTCTTAACCAATCATCTTATGACACTTCCTTGACTAGTAATCCTATGGTTTATTCCAATCATATGGCTGAATTTTAGGAAAATGGTCAGATGGAAACCTAAATGGGATTCAGGTGATAAGATCGAGCATTTGTGGCCAGGAGTTGGTCATTACTGAATAACTCATCAGGGAGCATCTCGAGCTTCATGATGAGGGTGCACCCACAGAGTTCCAAAAGCAGATTTGGACAACACCTACATCCAAATGGGATATGGTGAAGACGTTAGCAGGTCCACAGACTACAAGTTCAACTTCTCATACAACTAGAAGTTCCTGTTGCATGTCTTTCTATTGCCTGTCCAATAAATCTGGATGATGGGATCAAATTCCATACGAACTAGGGTGCCTAGTTCATGGAATGTTGAGAAGACTTAGATTCAACTATTCAAGATTTGTGCTAACCAATCTCATGGGAAATATCCAGCGAGAAACATTCTTCATGTATCCCTGATTTCTCCAGCACATAATCAACTGTGAGTTGGACTAGAGTCAGTAAAGATCGTGTATAGGTTGGACTCATCTTAGTTTAGATTATTTACTTTTGATTGTAATAGGTCTTTTGTTAGTTTCATTATGTATGTATTTAGTTTTATGTAGTTTTGTAGTCCAGCGAAACTATGAGTGAAACTACAGTCAACTGATTAGTTAGCTTGGCGAAACTACTATATCTGCTGGGCGAAACTACTGTTTCTGCTGGGCGAAACTATAGTTTTGGCAGTACAGTTTTGCTGATAGCGAAACTGTCTGTGAAACTAAGACTGCTATATATAGATTTGATCTTTTTCATTGTTGGGTAAGCTTGCAAAACCTTAATCGTTTATCATTATTTCAAGTTACCATTTCAAAGCAATTATTACACATAATTATCATTGTGCTTGACGTTATTGATTATTGATGTTATTATCTTATTTTGAATGAGTTATTATTGTGTTCAATCTTCTTTGTTCATGTTGTTTAGTTTGTGTGTTGGATATTGAACGATTCTTTATCTCATTTGCATTGTTATACGATCAATGGACCAACAATATGGTATCATAGCCTTAGTGCTCTTGATTTGATGGGTTTTTGGTTGTTTTAGTTCAATATCTAGTTTCAATCATTTTCAGTTTAATATAGTGTGTTTTTGATATGGAAATTGATTGAGTTTTGCTAGTTTTTGGTTGTGGAAGCTCTGCTAATCATCAGATCTCAAATTCATTGAGTTTTTGATGATTTCAGATCAATTTTGGGTAGAAAAACAGTTTGAGGTTCGACAAGCAAAACTAGTGTTCCTGCAATGAAACTACGATCATCATTCAGCGAAACTATGGGTGTTATCACTATAGAAATTAGTTTTTAGTTGTTCTATGAAAGTAGTCTCTTTGAACGAAAGTTCTCCTATGCTTGTGAAGGTTTAACAAGCGGAATTGCTGCCGAAAGTGTTTTTGAACGAAAGTTCAAGCTTGTTTCGTGCAAACTTATCGGCCAAACTAAGCATTTTGTTACATTCGGCTAGCGAAACTACTGTCGATATTGTGTGCGAAATTACCAACTCAGTGTAGTTAGCCTTCTCATCGAATTTGTCTGTGAATTTGACAGTGAATTTGCCTTCTTTCTGCAAAACTACTGAATTTTCAGCGAAATTGTCTCTTTTCTTGCCGAAATTACATCAATCCCAGCAATGACTGGGTAAGTAAGATTGAGATTCTTACTATGAATCGAATATGGTAATCAAGTCAATGATTGAGTGGCGGAAACAAACAATCAAATAACATTTAATGCAAGAATATACTCATAAATGCTTTTGTGTTATATCTTTGAAAGTTGATTGATTACAGAGAAAAAATGACAACAATATTCTCTATGTCTATCAGCCGTCACCTCATGTACGAGGTTATCTATTCTATATATAGGCAGACAAGATGCATTTTACAAAATGACTAAACTACCCCTGACCTATTACATTAGAACTAGTCTAAGTCTTCATCCGCATCTTTGCTTGTTCATCCGCATTAACAAATGCGGATGACTTTACTTGACCAGCATTTCTTCACTTGATCATCCGCATTAGTATGTTGGTCATCCGCATTGGTTAATGCGGATGGACAAATACTTATGCACATTTGTTCGTTCATCCTAATTTGTCAATGCGGATGAGCAAAGTCTTGTCCATATTATTTCTTGGTCTTCCACATTTGTCAATGCGGAAGAACAAATACTTGTCCGTATTTTTTTTATGTCTTCCGCATTGACAAATGCAAAAGACAACACTTGGTTTTTCTGAGTAGTATCTTCATCCGCATTTATTGTTGGACTTGTGGGATACCAGCAAAGCAATCATCAAATCACCCATTGAATTGGCATATATGATCCTTTCAAGGTGCAACAATACTCCCCCTAAGGATTATACAGCCTATGTTCTTCAATGTTTGGGAGGTGATTGATGTTGTGAGGATTCTACTGGGTCTTGTTGAGGTAACAAAAATGCAGCTTTAGTTGGATCCAGAATAACTTTCATCATGTTGACAAAATCTGTTGCTTCTAACATTCTGTCCCTACTCAACACATGTATCTTCATTTTGCTCAGGTTATAGATGGCTTCTATTGGTAACTTCTTTAGTGAAATAGGTTCCCAAATAGAAATAGTAGAAAGACCATCTCTATGAATCAGTAAGCTTCCACCCACATCCACCTCAAGTTTGAAAATGTTCCCAGGTTGCAAGGGTGTCTTCTTTTTCTTTATTTTATCTCTTTTGGTATTGATACGATCATAGGCCAATTTTAGCAAGAAGTGCATATCTTGTTCACCTAGCTTATTGTTGATTTCCCTGAAGTGTCTGGTGTATATATAGTGAATGTAGGATTCATTAAGAAATCTTACTTCATATCCACTAAATAGTCTTATCTTAGCACCCTCATTTCCTCCCCACTTCCTTTCAATCACCATCTCATAGGTTTTTCATCATAGTACACATTTGAGAGGGGTGTGGATGAATGAGTACCAGACACCATTTTTCTCTTCAAGGATTTAGTTGGTTTCACCTTCAACTCAGGAAACCCAACTTCTTCTACTTGCTTTGTCTTCTTCTTCTCAAGGGGGTTAACAAATTACTTATCTTTTATCACGCATATTGTCTTTAATGAATTGAAATTGTCAGTCCATCTGAAAATTTTGAGTATGTTGTCAAATTCATATCCCCTAAACATAGCTAAGTGATTAAAAAGTTCCAATTGAGCTAGTTCTTTTAAATGATGGATCTCCAGGGCATTTACAAGAGCTGAGTACTTAGTAAAGAATTGGACCAGCCCGGAGATCCTTTTCCCCACGAACATGTTCCACATGCTGTCATACTTCCAAGCAATTATTTTCTGATCAACTTTGCCTTTGGGAGTAGACACCCTCTGATTAACTCAGCAGTTGTTAATCCTTCTTGCAGTTTTAACTGAGAGGGTTTTGCAAACCATTCTGGGTATTTATGAACTACAGGAGCCAACATTTCTTGATCTTTCTGATTTAGCATCATGTCTTAAGTAGTTACTATAGATCTTGGCTTCTTGTTCAAGATTTCTTCTTCTACCCTCTTAAGCATTTCTTTCTTTTCATTGATCATTTGGAGTGTAGCAACCCTTAATGAGTTTGTCTTCATATTCCTAATCTTTCTTCTTGTGAATCCTTGGCTTGAAAGATAATCCTTCATTTCCTTATCTGACATGCTATAAGGATCAGGAAATAGTGGATTAGGAGTTGGGGTTGACTTCTTAATGGATGATAGTTTAGGCAGAGGAACCTTTCTTGAAAATGATTTTTCATACTCAGTAGTTGTAGATTTCTTCATAGCAGACTCTTTATGTACAGGAACCTCTTTGGTGACTGATTTTTCATACTCAGTTTCCAAGTTTGGATCTAGTAGCTTATTCACCCTCTCTTATTCTTCCTTCATTTCTTCATATGTCATTCTAAAGACTTCATCTAGATCATACCCATGATTGATCAAAAACACTGCTCTTATCATCAGGTCATCAGATTGGGCCTTTGACACCATTTCTTCCACTGGTTGTTCTATTTTCATAGGATTGTCCATATGAACATCCTCTTTAGCTTCATAGCCTCCAGCTATCTCTCCTTCTTTCAAATCAATGAATACAACTGGTTTCTTCAATTGTGCCTCAACCTTTTCATGTTCTTCCAGGAATTCTACTATAGTAGCAAGACTTCTTGGGTCATCTGGTTTGGCTTTGTTAGCTGGTTCTTCTTCTTTCATTGGCCTTTTTCCTTTAGCTTTCTCAGATAAGTATTTCCTCTTTCTGGCATAAGTTTGAAGTGGAGGACGAGAAGAGGATTCTGCTTGTTTCATTTCCTCAGGCAATTTTTTAGCCTCTTCTTGTATGTTTTCTTGATCATCATCCCCTTTTTCTTTTGCTTGTTCATTATTTTTCTTTTCTTTTTCCCACAATTCTCTTATCATTTCCTTTTGTTCCCCATACATAGCCACAACAGGTACAATCTGCATACTCAACTCTTTCTCCAATGGGACTAGAGATTTAGGAATGACTACAATAGGTTTAGAGGTGGTCCTTTGGTCTGCAACAAAGTCCCAAAAATCTTCATCAATTGTAAATTCTTCTGAAGTAAAGCTATCCATAGCACTGATTAGTTCTTCAAATTCATCTTTCTTAGTTTGAGTAGCCTCTGATTGCCCAGAATAAATCACCATTTCTAAGCTTTGTTCCTCATTCTTTAGTTGGTTTTCATCTTCTCCTTGATCATCATTATCAGTGGTAGATTGTTTCTCATTATCAATTACCTTTCCATCATCATTTTTATTTTCTCCAGTCACAGCACTTCTTTGAATTTCAAGTAACAGTTCAAGTTCAGAGATCCTTTTAGATTGAGTTTCAACTTGACTTTGGAGGTTTGATATGATTTTAGATTGAGTTTCAACTTGACTTTGGAGGTTTGATATGATTTCAGCTTGTTCCTCAATAATGTTCCCTTGTTCTTCCATAGCTATGGTTTGAATGGGAATAGTGTCAACATGGCCACTCACTTCTTCTCTAGAATGATTCAGGGCAGCTTTCAATTGGTCAATTTCTTTCTCTTTCTCTTTCTTTTCAGATCATACTTTTCTTTTACTTCTTTTAATTCCTTCTCGTTTTCATCAAGCTCTAGAATCCTGTCATCAATTATTCTAGCTCTCCTATTTAGTATTCTTTCCATCCTTTCCACCTTTTATAGGAGCTCAGATATCAACTTATCCTTTTCATCAGGCCTGTTTGTATTAGATTCAACAAAAGCTTTCTAATGGAGCAGTCTCAAAAGTTGCTCTCTTTGCAGGCATTTGAACATGTTGATCCTCCTCATCTAAAGATGATTTGGATGCTTTAGAAGTGCTAGTTGAGTCTCCAATTTCAGTTGGGTTATCATGGGTGGGCAAAGTTGTTGTGGTAATGTTGGTGAGTGATGAGGTGGTGATATTGGTGAGTGATGAGGTGGTGATATTGGTGAGTGATGAGGTGGTGTTGGTTGTGGTGTTAGTTGTAGTGTTGGTTGTGGTGTTGGTTGTGGTGTTGGTTATGGTGTTGGTTGTGGTGTTGGTTGTGGTGTTGGTTATGGTGTTGGTTGTGGTGTTGGTTGTGTAGCTTGCTCATCAGCAGCCTGTTCTTGCCCTTGATTTATCTATTGAATCATCCAAGGAAGAAGAGGTGAGTGAGCTCCACTGTAAAAGTTTCTAGGGTCTCTCTTCTTAATGTACTTGTATGATTTTGCATCATAATGAGGAATGTCAAGCACTGGTCCCTCAGTAGCAATGTCTAGAAATGCTTCATTTATCATGCACTGGATAAATCTTTGGTACATCAAGAACTTGTATCTTCTCCCCTCTTGTATGTTTGAAGTCAGGCCATTAAAAACATAGGCGGACATATTGAATGGCCAGTTTGTACAAAGAGCACCGATTGCGGAGGAAGTAGTGATCGGAATATCATTCCATCATGTTTTTCTCTTGGATAAGTAGTGCTGAAACATGTGGATTAGAAATCTCCAAGGCAGATCAACCAATCCTTTAGCAATTTGTTTGGCTTCAACTCCTCCTTCATAACCAATTAAGCAAAGAATGTGGTTATTACATCGTCATCAAGCTCTAAAGGTGCATTAGCATCATCACCAAAATCCAAGCATCTTCTAACAGTGTTTTCAGTGATGCTTAGAGTGTGATCATTGTCAATTCTTCCAACTATAGTTCTAACACCATCTTCTTCAATTACTTCAGCTGAATTCCAGAAAGACCGTATGAAGTTCTCATAGATGGTGGGTCTAACAATGATAGCGTAAGCTACCCTTGTTGTAGAGATGAATCTAATGATATCTCTGAGTCCCTCAGCTTTGGGCACATCAAGGTTTAAATAACCGCTAACATTGTGGAGCTTTCTCCATGAAAGATTTGCCATATAATTTGCATAAAAGACATATGTGTCAGTTTTAATGAGAACTCATGAGTATTGTTTATCAGTTTGACATTAAGTGGTCAAAGATGAACTTTTGACATTACTGTATCATTGTTGTTACATCAAAGGGTGAATTTGTTGTTCAACAATCACAGTTTCGATGTTTGAACCATTTATTAGATGTTATTTCATTGATTTGTTACACATTTTCATTGTTCATCATGCTCTGTTTTTTACACCAAACATGACTATGAAGGTTTTCATTATGAGTAAAATTTCTATTGATTTGCTTGTTCATTGAAGTCGAAAAGGTGTATTATATTACATCAATAAATTGAATTTGTGTGTCCTTCATTATCATTCGGTTCATTGTTTAATTTAGGTTTAACAGTCTGAAAGTTGGGTCTAGACGAAATGTTTTTGGAAATTTCACCTTGTTTTTGATGCAACTGTAGTTTTAGAATCAATAACAAGAACAAGTTGAGTGGAATCACACAAAAATCTTTGGTTGTTTATGATGAAGATGATCGAAGTGGGTGTACTGTGTATTTGCGCTCGTCTCACAATGAAGTCTCTCAAATTTGAAAAGTATTAAATGACCTATTTAAATTCCTTTAAATAGTCAAATAATGCATTCTGAAAGATTTTGCAAGTTTAAGAGCAAATGCGGTCACCACTGTAGCAAATGTGAAAGTGTAAATATATTGACTTTTCGTCATCCGCATTTGTTAACTCTAGCAAATGCGGAAGAAAAAAATTTGGACTTTGACTATCCGCATTCGTTCACTGTAGTAAATGCGGAAGGTTTGTTACTTCTGTTTTCTTCTATTCGCATTTGTTCAATGTTGTAAATGCGGAAGAACTAAGTTCATCAGCATTTATTCACTGTGACAAATGCGGTTGACCAAACTTATTCAGCATTGCTCATTGTAGTAAATGTGGTTGAATAAACTTTGTCAACATTTCCTCACTGTAGCAAATGCGATAAAATAAAATGCACATTTACTTGATCATCATTCATTCACAAGAGATTGATCACTTAATTATTTCGGATTGATCATACATGAGCATTGAAGATATGTATCCATAAATGCGGATAAGTAAAACAAATGTGGAAGTGTAAATTTCATCCGTATTTGACAAATGTGGTTGAACACTTAAAAGTTTATCCGCATTGACTAATGTGGTTGAACACTTGAAAATTATTTTATCCGCATTGACAAATGCGGTAGAACAATCATTGTCAGCATTAGTTTCCCTTGAAAATATAAAGCTACCCGCATTGGTTATAAGTAAGGGTTACGTTCACCCGCATTAACCAATGAACTCACCTGTATGAACTTTTGAACTTAATCATAAGTTAATGTGACTGAATTGATTTTTCATCTTATGAAGACTTGTCCTTGATTGATTTTTCTTATGAAGTTGACTGTTAAAATTTTCAATTCTTTCTTGGATTGACTTGTACGTCAGAAGTGATACAAGTTTCCCAGTTTTCACTGATCTTGGACTTATCATGCTTCTAAGAATCTGCATAAGCTGAGATATAATGGTATGACTTTTTCCAACAACACCAAAATTCTTTTTTGTTTTGTTTTGAAGGTAAGTTAAGCTAATAAAAAAATATGGACTTACTCAAAAATTTTAAATTACTCCCCCTAAAGTTTATATCCACATATGGATAGAAACTTTAATCATTTAAAATTTTTTTAATTTTATTATGCTTATTAATAATGAAGAGAATTATCTCTTTTGTTGGGATCATATCAGTCTTCCATTACACATGTGCATCCTTTATGATTAAATGGACATGTTTATGAACTTGAAGATTGAAGGTATGTTTATCCTCTTAAACTCATACAAGGTTGATATTTTGATGCAAATGATTTTTATTATGTTTTGGTTGATTTAATTATTTAATGTGTACCTCACACACATGAGCATGGAATGATCAACCATCCTTATACAATGCATGGTAGAACTTTTTCACAACTTTTCTAACCAGGTACTTAAGTTATGAGAACTCATTTTCACTGATCCTCATTGGGATTCTTTTATTTTTTGATCCTTTTCATGATGATCCTCATTGGGATTCTTTTCACTTCCTTTGGGAAGGTGATCCATGATGAGATTCTTTTGTTCATTCACTTGGAATGTATTGCTTTTGTAAATTCATCCAATTTGGATGTGTTTCTCAGTGGGAATCTTTTGGATCAGGACATCTGCACTATGTGCATGTTTGATTAGGTCTTTGCTCAGCAAAACAAAGATGAAACTGATGTAGGTGAAAGAGAGTCATAAAGTATCATTACCTGGAGTGTGTAAGATGTTAAAACCATAACCAGAATCTGGTTTTGAATCTAGAATACTTGGGAGCAACAAGCTGATGCTGCAATATACTTAGCTTCTGCTGTGGACACAGATACATTTGTCTGCCTCTTGCATTGCCAAGATACTAGTCTAGGCCCAAGAAATTGACAACCCCGAGAGGTGGATTTTCTATTAAAGTTGCATCCTCCATAATCACTGTCTATGAAGGCATAGAGATTAAATTCTCCTTCCTTTGGATACCATAATCTAAGAGCTGGTTTGCCCTTCAGATATCTGAATATCCTCTTCACAACATTCACATGTGATTCTTTTGGATCAGCTTGATATCTGGCACACACACAAACACCAAACATAGTGTCAGGCATACTGGCTGTTAGATACATAAGTGAACCGATCATTGATCGATAATGAGTCTGATCCACTGATTTTCCTTCAGGATCAGGTCCAATCTTCACTTTAGTATCAACAGGAGTTCTGATAGACTGACAGTCAGTAAAGTTGAATTTCCTCAACATGGTTTCCATGTATTTTGATTGATTGATGAAGATTCCATCTGCTGTCTGTTGGACTTGCACCCCTAGAAAGAAGGTGAGTTCCCCCATAGCACTCAGTTGAAATTTTGAGTGCATAAGGTTTTCAAATTCTTTGCAGAGTTGCTTGTTTGTTGAGCCAAATATAATGTCATCCACATAGATCTGGACTAACAACATATCTTTTCCTCTTTTTCTTCTGAAGAGAGTCTGATCAATTTTCCTCTTTCATATCCATGTTCAAGAAGAAAGGATGATAGAGTCTCATACAACTTTCTTGGGGCTTGATGAAGACCATACAGAGCTTTGTCAAGCTTGTAAACCCTGTGAGGGAAATCTGGATCTTCAAAGCTAGGTGGTCGACTCACATAGACCTCCTCAGCAATCTTTCCATACAAGAAGGCACACTTTACATCCATTTGATAAACAGTAAATTTCATGGATGCAGAATATCCAAGAAAGATTTTGATTTCTTTTAGTCTAGAAACAGGTGCAAACACTTTATGATAGTCGATTCCTTCTTCTTGAGTGTATCCCTGTGCCACTAGTCTTGCTTTGTTTTTGATGACGATCCCTCTATCATCAGTCTTGTTCTTGTACACCCATCTGGTACCGATAGGGTATTGTCCTTCGGGAAGATCTACTAGTTGTCATACTTCTTGCTTCTTGAATTGGAGCAATTCTTCGTGCATTGCTTCAATCCAACTATTGTCTTGAAGTGCCTCTTTGATGTTCTTGCGTACTGTTTGACACAAAAAGCATGAGAACAAATAGATGTTTGCAATACTGGATTTGCTTCTTGTCACCCTCTCATTAAGATCACCAATAATGGTTTCAACTGGATGATTCTTGTGTATTCTTGTGGTTGGTATGGAGAAACCAACAATTGTAACATCAAGATTGGACACATTTAGTTCATTATGGTCAGAGGCACATTCATTTGGTACTATTGTTGAACTATGAAGAGTGTCAGACTCTGTTTTAGCTGCTACTTCAGCTTTAGCTGCACCGTCATTACTTTTATCATTTGATGTTCTTTGTGTTTCAGCAAGAGGAGTAGCTTGTTTTTGATTTCTGATCTCAGTTGATAGATCATCTGAGTGTGATGGTAACAGGCTTGGTCCTCCTTCAGTTGAGACACTCTATTTTTATGATGATTATCTGATGGGATCAGCTTGAAGAGGAAGGTCTTCATCAGGAGTAAGAGGAATCAATGGAAAGTCATTTCTTCTTTCTACAGCTGAAGAAGTTTCACCTGAGTGGCGATTTCCTGCATCAGACAAGTGAAATTGATCAAATGATTTTGTAAAAGAGTCAATATCAAACAACCAGTCGGGACCATTTGTAGATTTGGGAAACTAATGTTCCTTGAATTGCATATCTGTTGATTCATCAATAATGTTTAATGTAGGATTAAACATTCTGTAAGGCTTTGAAATAGAAGAATAACCTACAAAGAATCCTTCATCAGACTTGGATGAAAACATTCCCAGATAGTCTCGGGTGTTTAATATTAAGACAGGACTACCAAATGATTTAAGAAATCCAATGAATGGTTTTCTATGAAAGAGCAGTTCATAAGGAGTCATGTTGTTTTCTTTGACAAGTAGAGTTCGATTCTATACAAAGCACGATGTATTAACTGCCTCTGCCCAGAAGGTGATTGGTAGTTTAGCATCGGCTAGCATCGTTCTTGCTGCTTCAATTAGTGTTCTATTTCTCCTTTCAGCTACCCCATTTTGTTGAGGAGTTCTAGCTGCACTGAGTTGATGAGCAATGCCTTTGGTTGCACAAAAAGAAAGCATACTTTCATTTTTGAATTTAGTACCATTATCACTTCTTATTATTTTGACCTTAAGATCGAGTTGATTTTCAATTTTAGTGATAAATTCTTGTATGATTTAGGATGCCTCGTTTTTATGAAGTAAGAAGAAAACCCATGTGAATCGTGAAAAGTCATCAATAATCACTAAACAATACTGTTTCTTTCCAATACTCATTACATGAGTTGGATCAAACAGATCCATGTGAAGTAACTACAATGGAGTATTGTTAGTGTTCACCAGCTTGGTTTTGTGAGATGATTTGTGTTGTTTTCTTTTGAGGCACGCTGAACAGTGATCAATAAAATGAAATTCTTTTTGAGGAAGACCAATGACATGATTTCCTTTGACCAACTTGTTCATATTTTTGAAGTTTGTGTGCCCCAAACGTCTATGCCAAAGCTGTGACTCACCAAATGATGCTTTTGACAAAATACATGTTTCTTCTATAGGTGATGCAGAACACAGTTTAAGACACATGTATTGTTCTTCCTTGGGGTCTTTAAGACACCCATTCCTCAAGGATATGAAATCCATGTTTTAGAATGTAGGAATGAGTGTCTGTAAAGTGAGTGGAATATTTCTTGTCGTAGATCTGAGACACGCTAAGCAGATTGAAATTCAGCTGTTCACAGTAGTTCACTCTATCAAAGCTCAGCATCCCGTTTGTCATAGATCCTTCGCCTGTAATTCTACCACGTTGTGAATCTCCACCAAATGCCACAGTAATTCCTTGTACATGCTTGAAGTCATGAAGTAGGGAACGATCTCCAGTCATGTGTCTGGAGCATCCACTGTCCACATACCATAAGCTATTGGACCTGTGTGGATGAACCTGCAAGCAAAAATAGCTAATTAGAATAAGGAACCCAAGCCATGATGGTCTTGGATTTTCCGTTCCTATTCGTGATGGTGACTTCTTGGTATTTCCCTCTAAATTGTGGTTTAGACGGAGGGTCCTCGGAGATTTTTGGTAATAACCGGGTCGAGTCATCTCATCAACATCTACTGAGGATTCAGATGAGTAATGAAATCGTTGGTCTCTGTTTCTTTGTAGAAATTTAGCCCATTTTTCATTATCAAAAGTAGGTTTTTGTTTTGAAAGCTCAATTTTGTGTTTCATAGTGAAATGTTTTCTTTGACCCTTCGTTAATTCCTTCAAATTATTCCTGTCATTCGTTAATCTAGGTGTCCTAATTGAGTATTGTGAAAATGAGGTCTGACAGATTGTGTCACAGTGGATATTTTTGAGATGGGCTTGTGTTGGGGAATTCTCAAACCCATCTGATTGAAGTAACAATCAGATGTATTATGATTGTTCATGTCACAGATTGAACAGTACTTGTTGAAATAGCAGTTTTTGGTGGAGTTCATATCATAGATAGAGAAATATTGATTAAAGAAGCATTTATTTGTCTTGTGATTGAACAATTCACAAATGTCACAATACATTTGTTTGTTTCTTGAATCAGATTTTGCCTTGTGTGACTCAGCTGATATTTTCTTTTGTTGAATCACTTTCTTTTCTTTAGGGGATGAATCAGAATCAGCCTTTTTTGTACTTTGCTCAACAACACTACCTTTTTTTAATTTACTGGGTTGTTTCTGTTTCTTCAACCCACTTCTCACCTCTTTCTCAAGCTGGTCAACATGTTCCTTGTTGCTGATATCAAACCCAACTTCCTGCCTTAATCTTGAAGACTGAGGGTCTGATAATGTTTTATGTGTTGAACTCAGTGATCCTGTTTGTTTCTTTTGCAGTGAAACCTTTTCTGATTTGCTTGAATTTTTTAGAGATATGATCTCATTATCAGAACTGCTCTCAGTAGTGGGTGTCACTGACTTCACATATTTGTTTTTACCCTGTAAAACAGAGGGTATGAATTTTATAAAAAGGACAATTGCTTTATAGGGCTTGAGGGTTTCATGACACTAACTGTCTTGTCTGAACACTCTTTGGTTTTGATTGGGTGACCTAACTTGATTTTATCCTCATTGGTTTCAATGTAAACATCAGGTTTGTTTTGAGGATTGGTCACTTGTTTTACTATAGATTTAGGTTACATAGTTTTAGTTTTAATCTCTTCTGTGAGTGAACTAATTCAGGCATGACAGTGTAGTTGTCATTGTATGGTGGAGGACATGAATTATACACAATCCTTTTGAGAATCAAGCATCTCTTGCAGCTTGACTGAAGACATTTGAATCTTTTCAAGTTTCACTTCAGTCAGTGAATGTTCAGCCTTAGATTAAGCTAACTTTTCAGTAAGTAGTTCATTCTCAGCTGCAAGAGTGTACTCTTCACCATGCAGTTTTTCTATGTCAGAGATAAGAGATTTGATTTTGATTTCAAAGCCTTTTATTTCTCTTTTCATCATCTCTGACTTTACCTTTTCTTCCTTAATTTTATCTGCCAGTTTATGGTTATGCTCCTTATAACCTTGCAATTCATTACTACATTTTTCACTACAAAGGTTGGATTTTACCTCAGTAGGCATTGGAGATAGAGCATCATTGATGTGAGCCATAAGAGCATGATTCTGAAATTGAGGCTTGACTTCCTCTGCATACACGCTCCAGTCACATACCACATCTTGCTTTATCACGAGTGCATTGGCAGAAGACTGACTGCTTCCATGAGCTTGATTTGTTAGTTGGGGTGGATTTTGATATGATTGGTGTTGATGAGAAAGATGATACTGCTGCTGTTGGTTGTGGGATGAAAGCTTGAGTTAGGCTGTGAGGATGACTGGCCTTGAGAGTTCCTTTGATAGTTGTTTCTCTTGGGTGCATTGCATTCTCCGGAAAAGTGGCCAGCCATGCCACAGTTAAAGCATTTCACCTTGGATTTATCATATCCAAGTGTTGTATTTTCATTTAGGCTCAGCTTTCTGCCTTTTCTAAAGAATTTCTTGGCTCTCATGGCAATCATGGCCATTTGCCATTGTAGATCCATTTTTCCACATCATCATGATCCATCCTCCAAATCTTCCTGAATTAGATGAGCAGAAGTGAGTCTTCCTCCTAAGTATGCTTCAAAGCTTGCAACAAAGGCATTGCAAGTTGCTTTTGTTCTTCAGATCTTGTGTCTTCAGGAGTGGTTTGAGGAGCAACAGTGACTTTGGATGTTTGAGGAGTAGCCATGACTCTGGATGTTTGAGATGATGTCGATGGATGATTGATTGGTTGAGTTTTTCAGTTGATCTCTTCATGAGATGAAATCATCCTCCTCAATGATGAAGGCATTTTCCACAGAATGAGATTCTCATGGAAATTTGTAGGCTTCAATCTGTCTTGGTCCACCAAGGTTTCTGCTTCTTTCATCAAGTTCTAATGCTTCTATTTTGGCTATCATGATATCCAAAGGGGTACTCTCAAGATCAAGAGTATTTTCAGCATTGTTACATTCTGTTCCAGCTTTCAGGGAGGCTATGAAGCATCTTCTTGTTTAATTCTTTGATCTTGTAGGTGACTCCCATGATTTCCAAATCATTTACCAACTTTACAAATCTATGCAGTTGTTTGGATATGGACTCTCCCTTGGTGTGGTGGAATGTTTCATACTGATTAACAAGCTTATCCTTGTGAATTTCAGCTACCTCACTGCTTCCTTCACACATGATTTTCAATGCATCCCATATAGCTTTTGCAGTACCATACTTCTCTAATCTTGTCAGCACATCCATCTTGAGTGTTTAAGTTAGTATGGAGTAGGCTTTGAGGTCAATCTTGATTTTCTTATAGTCTTCATCATCTAGAGTTAGATCTTCAATGGGTATTCTTGTAGTTCTGTAAATTGTAGCTTGACCTGCAGATAGAGTGACAGGATGTGTGGCCCCTTGCATATTGAGATCCAGAAATCAAGATCTACACCTGTGATGTAATTCCTAAACCTGATTTTCCACTGTTTAAACTCTTTTTTGTGTTTAGGCATAGGAGGTTTAGGTGTATGACCAAGTTCTGAGTAACTATTAGAATCCATTTTAGCTAAGTGTTTAACTGGTATAAATATAGATTTAGATGATTTTTAGGATTGATTAGCCCAACTTGTCCAAACAGTTCTAATGGATTTCAGAATCAGATTTGTGATTGTAGTGAGTTTCTTGCTGTTGAGAATATTTTGGTGAGAATATGTTGACAGGAGTATTTTCTGATGTTTACTAAGTAGAGATGATGATATACTCTACTAGCAACTTGATTACCAGATCAATCGAATTCTATTCAGTTCTTGCATAGATCTGAAAGAGAACTGAGAGCCAATGCTCTGATACCAATTGATTGGGTAAGTAAGATTGAGATTTTTACTGTGAATCGAATATGGTAATCAATTCAATGATTGAGTGGCGGAAACAAACAATCAAAGAACATTCAATGCAAGAAATAAACTCATAAATGCTTTTGTATTATATCTTTGAAAGTTGATTGATTACAGAGAATAAATGACAACAAAATTCTCTATGTCTATCGACCGTCACCTCATGGATGGGGTTATCTATTCTATATATAGGCAGACAAGATTCCTTTTACAAAATGACTAAACTACCCCTGACCTATTACATCAGAACTAGTCTAAGTCTACATCCACATCTTTGCTTGTTCATCCGTATTGACAAATGCGGATGAGTTAACTTAATCATCATTTCTTCACTTGATCATCTGCATTAGTATGTTGGTCATCTGCATTGGTTAATGCGGATGAACAAATACTTATGTGCATTTGTTCGGTCATCCGCATTTGTCAAATGCGGATGAGCAAAGTCTTGTCCGTATTCTTTCTTGATCTTCCGCATTTGTCAATGCGGAAGAACAAATACTTGTCCGTAGTTGTTTTATGTCTTCTGCATTGACAAATGCAGAAGAAAACACTTGGTTTTTCCGAGCAGGATCTTCATCCACATTTATTCTTGGACTTGTGGGATAGCAGCAAAGCAATCATCAAATCACCCATTGAATTGGCATGTATGATCCTTTCAGGGTGCAACAAGCAAAACTACAATGTCAAAGTTAACATCACTCACTCTTGCTGATCTTGAAAGTGTTGCTCCCAATAGGCCTCCAAGACTCTTTAATGGAGACAATTTTGAATATTGGAAGAGATGTCTCAAAGCTTTCTTCTTCTACACTGATCACAACCAATGGAAATCGATTATTTTTGGTCCTCACATACCAACTGTCACTGTTGGTGATGTTTTCTCTCAAAATAAGGACCCATCTTCTTTCACTGAAAAGGATCTGAAGTTGATCGATCGTGACCAAATGGCTTTTGGTGCTTTAACTCTATGCCTGGCACCATACATCTACAATCGAATTGCAGAGCATAAAATGCTAAATCTCTTTACGATGCTCTATGTGAGTTCTATGATGGTAACAATGATTTGGTAAAGGATAAGAGCATTCAAGCTGAGAAGGAGTTCAATTCCTTTGTTGGATACAAGAACGAGAGTCTGACAGATCTCACTAATCGCTTCTTGACAGTTTCAAGCACCTTAAACAAACCCGATGAAAAGCTCTCCAATAGTGAACAAGTTAACATGCTACTAGACTCTCTCCCACCTCAGTGGAGTCTTCAGGTGAGAATGTTAAAGCAAGAAAGAGGGTTCACAGATTACAAGCCGGTGGATATTATCTATAAGCTTTAATCCTTTGAGTGGACATGAAGAGAGGGAATTTAACCAAACCATGATGCCTACATCTGGTTTTACTCAAACTGCTGCTTTATTATCATCGCTGCAAGCTCTCAGATACAGAATTCAATTCAAGGAAGAGTTAATATAAGTAAATCTTTAGGAGGAAATGCTACTGTTGGAAGATACCAGATTAATTCTAAGGCGAATGTTGAAACATGAGTTCCATCAGAAACAATGGCTCTTTTTGGAATGTTTGTTCAAAGTTATGAAGCATTTGTGGCAGGAGAGTTGAAAGGTAAAGGACTGAAAATGGAAGACATGTATTAGGTAGACCTAATGATCTTGATGAAACTGACATCCAATGGCAAATGGCAATGTTGACTCTTACAGCTCGAAGATTTATGGAGTGCACTGGACGAAAGAACTTCAGCGGACAAACCTCTAATTCAAAACTGGGATTTGATAAGTCAAAACTGAGATGATTCAACTGTAAGCAATTAGGACATTTCAAATGTGAATGTCCATCACCAATTGTCACCGATTCCAGTAATTTAGGAGTTCCAAGATTAAAAATTAAGAGGGAGAAGGAAGATGGGAATCACAAAAAGGAGACTGCATTGGTTTCTAACTTTCATTGGAGTGTAGTGGTTGAGGAAACAAGGACTAAGATAAATCATGCTTTAGTAGCTGAGTTGTTAAAGGTAAGGGAAGGACGATAGTGAAGATGTATTTGATCCTCTCAAGGAATTGAAGAGGAGATTGTGGTGTCTAGAATGAGAAAGAAGATGAAGATGTTAGAATGAAGGCAGGTAAATATGAAGGTCTAAAGCAGGAAGGAAGTTAATCCACTGGGAAAGAAAAGGATTACAATGATGATACTATCACCATTGAGGAAAGCAAGTCAAGTACTCCGGTATGCCAATGTGAAAAGGCCTTAGCAGCTGAACACGTGGTGATAGGACTTCCGTATGAGGTAATTCAGGATATGTGTTCATCTACTTGTAAAATAAGATTATTTGGGAATTAAAAAGGTAATCAGTTAGTAATTGATAATGAAAAGGATTTGAAAAAAATTAATGAGGAACTTAAAATCAATGAATCAAAATATTTTGTTATATTAAATGAGGCTTTAAAAGAAAGTGATCATCTAAAACGAATCATTTTAAAAAGAAATGTTGATATTAACACTTTGACTAAAAGAGTTGCCCTTGCTGAATTTGAAACAAGCAAACTTCAGTTAAAGTTAGACAAATGGACCCTATTAGGAATTAAACATGATGATATATAAATCTCAACGGGGAGCTAGGATTAAAACGGGTTTGGGATATGAAAATGTGAAGGTTATCCTCTACCTAGTACATACTATTATTCTCCTATGTCCGTTCCTCATCAAGAACAAAATCCTGATGGAAACCAGCAGACTCAGTTCCATCGTGGGTGGATGGTGGAGATGGTATATCAGTGGTAGTGGCCCTAGATGGAGTGGGGCCTGTATCTCCACCATCACCACTGTCGCCATCATCGTCGTCATCAACTGGTAGACCTATAGGTTCAGAATCAGAGTCACTGTCATCATGACGCCATTTTCGTCTTCCTGGCGTCACATAATTCTCGTTTGCCAAATGGCCAATCAACCTCTTCACTAGGGGGTTCACTTGTTTGCCCCTATACACCCTCATTCGACCCAAGGTCGTGTCATCATAATTTCCAAGTAATTGCATCATGACATCCTTGGGAGAAGGGAGCTTGTCATTGAAGATTAGCTGTAGAAACCTGGGGTACATACAAAATCATTCCTTCCCTTTTGCTTCCAGGTTCTCTATCAGATACGAAAAGATCATACTCGAGAAGCTGAAAGGGTGGTTCAGCCCAGTGCCACGAAGGGATTTTGAATCTGATCTGATAGATCATCGAACCCACCCCTCCTCGAAGCAATGCACTTCAGAATCACATGTGCCAAGTATTTCTACCGAGGGCACAGGTTGCTCTTCTTGAGCACACCCGAGTTTATGTCCCCCGCGTACTTGATTCTGAGGAAGCAGCCCCTCACAGTCAGTGGATGTAATTTCGTGGGGTGATTCGTATCGTCCCCAAATTCAAGAACTTTCTGGAAATTAGCAGCAGTAACCTCGATATCATGACCCAGAATGGAGCTCCGTATATTGTTGGCTCACGAGAGCGATCAACTGAGGCATTCTCCCAGAATGCCTGGTGTAATGACCTGTAGGGCGTGCAAGGTGTAGATATAGCCTTATGTATCCGGGAGCGTTTAAGGAAGGCTATAATCTCTGTGAACTCGGCCCCGTTCCAAGTAGTATGATCCAAGTGAGCACATATGTTGTGCTTTGGGTTAATGGACCATCTATCAGCCATTTTTCTGAAATACAAGACACAGAATCATAGTACATAATACATCAAAATTCAGTTCTAAGTGTAATGTTAAATTCATTCTGATTCATTCGTGCGAATGAATCATGCGCTGGAGTCAGTCGCTTGTTCTTTCGTGCGACTGAGCTCGTTCGGGTGAATGAGACATGCGATTGAGTTCAATATGCTGACTGAGTCTGCGATTGGTTCAATCAGCCGACTGAACTCATTCACCTGGTTCATTCGGCCGATTGACCCAATCGCAAGATTCAATCATGCGATGGAGTTCATCCGGACGACCAGTCGCTTGTCCCACTTTTCAGTCGCCTGTGGTTCGAATCTTGACCAATTCAAGTACTTTAACATGGTTTAATGGTCCGTTAGACTCGCCATCTGTCACTAATAACCTATTAAACTTAATTTTAACATTTTGCTTAGTTTATGTAGGTTATTAGGGCAATTTTCAGTCCGGTTCTCCTTTCATTCGAATATCACATATTTGGATGCAAGATCTTATGATTTCGGTAAGATTTAACTGCAATGTACCTGTATAATCGTCAATCGAGCGTCAAAGAATCAACAGCAATGTGAACACAAGATCTCTAAAAATTTTGGCAGAGTAACGGGAATAAATGCGATTTGGGTGCGATTAAGAGTGATGAGTACAACGCGATCGACTGAGGCCCTTTAAAAACTGAACTGTAGTTAAATCGGCCAATTGGCCTCATTCGCTTAGTTCATTCGGGCGACTGATGTTCAGTCGTGCGATTGGTTCAGTCAGTCGGCCGACTGAGTCTCAGTCGGTCGACTAACTCATTTGTGCCCTTTCATTCGCACCCTCAGTTAACCAACTGAGTCTCAGTCGGTCGACTGACTCATTCACACCCTGTCATTCGGTCGAATGGATCATTCATATACGCCATTCGGGTGAATGACTAAATTTCATGTCCAGTCGTGAGAATGGGATCCATTCACATGGTTGGTCCATATTCATGGTCCAATCGTGTGAATGGGTCACACTTAGTAAATGATCTGCCATTTTGAACATATACTTTTAAGACCCTTTTAACTTTTGGAATAAACATTATGAGTTTTTGATCATCTCACACATGATCATTTTAACCAATTTAGTCACCTCAGACATGACTTTTTTAAACACTTTGTCACCTCATACGTGACTGCTTTAAACTTGAAAATTCATGTGGTCATCTCAGACATGAACCTTTTAGTGTGTTAATCTCTTATCTATTGTCATGATGTAGTCCGGCAAACAAACAAAACCAAAAGACTAAGTGAATAATAATAAAAAGTAAAATAACGTACCAAAAATAAAGACTTGTTTTTGGCTTTTTGTGAGAGATAAATCCTAATATAGAAATCTACGGGATTTGGTTCCGGAATAGGCAGCTTCAACTTAGATTTCCACACCTGGACCAATTCAATTTTGGAATCATATAGGCAAGTCAAATCATTTGGGACTTGTTGTCAAAATCTTTTGATGCTCTATTCTTGGTTTTCATCCAGAGTCGGTAGCAACGTTTAGGAAATCATACTGGAACTATTAGATTACCACATTGATTTGAACTTTAGAGAATTGCAGCCACAATAATTGTTAGTATATTTGTCCTCTTAAATCCATACACAGACTTTTGACACAGGCTGGCGATAGGTTTAGGTTTAATTATTTCAACTAACATTTGTGGATCCCACACTTATATGGTAATCAACATTCCTCAGGAGCTTTTGAGCGGTCTACGGGTATTTTTACAAGAAGAGACTATTCTTAGAGATTTCAAAGAGAAGCCAATCCTTAGGTCAGTGCCATCACGCAGCAGAGAGGCGACCAACAACAATGAATTCTAGAATATCTAGGTTATGCTTATCCTCTGGTCAGTGTCATCGCACAGCAGAGAGGCACACAACCTATCTCCTTGTTAGAGCAGCTTGATTTTATTTTGCACAAAATGCACCAACAACATAATTCATTAGCTTGATAGCATTTTTCTTTCATTTTTTTCCGTGCTTTGCTCTATTTATGGTCATCCACACACATTTGTGGCGTTTACAAGCTCATTACCCCTTATTGGAATATTGTTGGTGTTAACCAGTGATAAGATGGAAGCCCACAGTCAGTTGAACAACTTAGTTTGATCTTGAAATCACCGGTCAGGTCTTCTCATCTATTGTGCTGAATCTACCGACATATCATTTGTGATCTAGCAACCTCTAGATCTACTCTCTGTGTGTTACCTCATAGTTACCAGTTTTTCTATCATCTTCCCTTTTTGTATTGCTTAGACTACACAGACTTATACTTTGAATTTTTGCATCTTTCTAAATTAAATTTTAAAGTCCCTCGTGATGTGTTCCTGTGTACTATCATATTCAAAAGGGTTTGAATCGGTATCACAGATACGATCTTCCTTATATCAGCTTTCCACTCCTTCTCTCTCGTCCTTTTTTTTGTAATAATGTTACTTGCTGACTTATTCTCCCCCTAAAATACTAACATCATAACTGGTTTAATTATTTTAGGATTTTAATAAACAGCAGATACCATAAGTTTAAATTTAAAACGGACTAAAGTGAAATAAAATGAAAGAATTACTAAGCTACATCGGACTACACATGATCATCATCAGGAATAACATCACTTTGCTTTTTAACGCCATTGACCTCTAGCAGATATTGAAAACGTGGTTTATCAAAGGCTTTAGTATAGAGGTCAGCGCGTTGAAAATCCGTATTAATTTTTACCATATCAATTAAGTTCTTTTCAAAACAATCTCTTATGAAATGGTATTTAATACCGATATGTTTGGTCTTTGGATGTCGGACCGGATTTTTAGTTACTGCAATTGCAGCAGAGTTATCAACAAAAATAGGAGTAGAAGAAAACTTTAAACCGTAATCCTGCATTTGCTATTGAATCCAGATGATTTGTGAACAGCAACTTGTAGCAGCAACGTATTCGGCTTCATATGTTGACAATACAACCGATGTCTGCTTCTTACACTGCGAGGTAACTAATCTTCTCCCAAATAATTAACACCCTGCTGATGTAGACTTGTAATTCATCTTATAGCCCCCATAATCCGAGTCACTATACGCCATGAGCTCAAAGTCATCATCTTGAGGATACCACAACCCAAGTGGGGTGTACCCTTCAGATAACGAAATATCCTCTTGACCCCGATCAGATGGTTGACCTTAGGCTTAGCCTGATATCTAGGACATAAACTGTAGGATTCTGTGTGCCCAAGACACTTAGAATATTGATGTGGTTAGTACGTTATGATCCAAGTCGGGTTATACCCAATGACAAGCGTAGCAAACACCAATTAATATTTAATTGATGATATGATCATGCACTTAAATATTTACACCAATTTAGAAAATGGGTTTTCTAAACAAGTTGCATATGAGATGGAACAATTATTAGGATATTTTGTTCAATAATACTATTTGTAATGTTATTTAAAAAGGTTAGATAACATTACAAATTAATAAGGGAGTGCATAGATTGTACAATTAAAAGGTTAGTTGTATATATCTAGTAAAAGGACTAGTTACACATATAATGTGTGATAAAATTTAAGGGGGGAAACTTTTTTTTAAAAACAGCGTGGCTGCCCCCCCCCCCCCCCCTTAATTCTCATTGGACCTTTTGTCTTTGAAAACACACAAGTCTTGACTACCCTTGCACACAACTAACTCATCATTCATTACATGCAAGAACACCAAAAGAAAGTGCTCTCTCTCTCAATAGCTACGGCCAGAAGCAGCAGATTTTGGAGTTTTGAGAGCGGTTTTGGTGAGTTTTGGTGTTGATTCTTCCTAACAAGAATGTGCTTTGCAAGGAGGCTTGGGGTATACAAGCTTGAGGGCTCCTTCCTTGGAGTTTTGGCCGAGATTGAGCTTTGAGCTTGATCATCCTTCTTCCCCTAGTCGTTTTAGCTGCTGGAAGGAGGTAGTTTGGCAGCTTGTTTGGTTGTCACATTATGAATGTTTTATGTGTTTATATAGCTTGCTTATTCACATATTAAAGATCCTTTTGATTTGGGTTTGTTTTTCATCTTAAAACACCATTAAGAAAATGAAAATTTTCAGCTTAAACATGTTATAATTCTATACTTCCGCTACGTTTTCAGAAAGTTTAAAAGGTTAAACTTGTCTACTTTGTGTTCTATCAACCCATCAATGGCATCAAGAGCCGGTTATGTGGATAACTTGCTTGTTCTTAGTCTTTAAAATCGGTTTTAAAGATGTATTATCACTTATTGGAGGTTGATTTTGGGCTGTTGTTTTGTATGAATGATTCCCCAAACTTTCAAGGTCATATCACACATGCTAGTGATTAGACCTTGAAAGATATATATTATGAAATGTTGATTGTTTGGACAATGTTTAAAACCCAAAATTTCAGTTTGTTAGGTTGGCTGAAATTGGTGGTTTTAAGTGGGGTTTCATTATATGTTTGGTTAATATGATCATTGGATGTTAGTGTGAATAACCTAGCCTTTGGCCCCTTTGATTTGGATGATTGGAATGGTTGCTTTTATTCATTCAATTGGGTTGTAATATTTATGTTTATTATTTGGGTTGTAATTATTTGTTCATTTGGTTATAATTAATAGATTAGGTGCATTTATTTTATTAGAAAAATGTATTAGGATACAATTTTGTAAAAGGAAGATGCACAAGATCAAGACCCAAAGATGGACATCAAAGACATGGAACTTGAAGCATATGGATGCAAGTTCAAGTGGGGGTCTAAGATGACCTCAATTTTGTGTTGAGTTCAACCCTTAGGAAAGACCTTATGATGACACTTGTGATGGCAAACAAGTGTTGTCAACTTAGTGGCTATGGTTGCACTCATGTTTGTATGCTTGTGCTTGTTGAATGTTTATTATTGATTGTATGGTTGATATTTTGACATGCATTACAAACTAATTAACATACTTAACAAGCTGAAAATTAATAGTTCTTTATCACTAAAAATTAATAAAAGGTTATTAAATTGATTAATGATTTTAAAGATTAAAAATTGGTTTTAATCAAAGGACCATAGGGTACCTTGTATTTGAAAGCATGCAAATACAAGTACATAGAGTTTTCTAAAACTTGTATTATGAAATCTCTAATATTTTAAACAAGATCAAAACCATCCTTTTACACAACACTTGAGTCACTTAGGAACTCTTAGTGGGATAAAGGCCACCTAACCATTTTGAGGGAACTTGCGACTTGAGGTGAGAATGCCTTATTTGTGGGATAAAGATCACCTAACCACTTATTTTGGCAAACTCACACGTAGGTGTAAGTAGGGTATCTTGATTTGCAAACCATGTCAAATGGATCACCTACCGTAGGTTTCCAAATGGTGTTGATGGGATTAACATGCCGACTTTACATATGATGTTTCAAGTCGATCCCATATTTCTAGAAGTTGCAAAAGGTTGCAATCGTCAAACATTGACCACCTTATTAATTTAAATCGTGGGATAAAGGTCACCTAACCACAATTTAAATGTAATGTTGGGTTCTAGATTTTAATATAAAAAAATGACCTTAAAAGGCATTTATTATTAAAAATAACAATATCAAAAGTACTAAAATAGATCTTTGTTAAATTTTGTAGATGGCCACCAATAATGATAATCACGATAACTCATCCGCGTCAAACCAATCATTACGAGCGATCCTCCAAAAGGAACGTCTAAATCATAACAACTTTATTGATTGGTATCGAAACTTGAGAATCGTTCTCAAGCAAGAGAGAAGATCATATGTTTTAGACGACCCTATCCCCGATCAACCTACTGAGGATGATGAGGAGGCCTACAACGATTGGCTCAAGTACACTAAGGACTCTGTCCAAGTGTCTTGTCTCATGCTAGCGAGCATGACTACGGATCTCCAAAAGGAGTATGAACATCACGGAGCATATGTCATGATAACCCAGCTGAAGGAAACGTTCCAAACACAAGCAAGGGTTGAGCGCTTAGAAACGGTTCGACCACTCCATGCATGTCGTATGGACGACAAGCAATCTGTTTCATCTTATGTACTTAAGATGAAAAGTCATTTTGACCGCCTCGAGAGGCTTAATTGTCCTGTCTCGAAGGAATTGGCCACGGAGTTGATCCTTAATGGCCTTACCAAGAAGTTCGAGACATTCGTGTTGAACTACAACATGAATGCTTGGGACAAAAGCATTGGTGACCTTCACTAAATGCTTAAAATGGCTGAGGCGGCCATGGGTAAAAGGGTTTTACCCGTTCTCACCATCAATGAAGGTGGGAACAAGAAAAAAGCCTCATCCGCACCCAAGGCAAAGGTTGCCAAGGGTAAGGGACCCGTATGGGGAAAAGGGAAAGGGGTGGCAAGGGTGCCACCCAAACCGCCAGAGAAGAAGCAAAAGGTTGCCACCAATGACCCATGCTTCAAGTGTGGGGAGATTGGACATTGGGCAAGAAATTTTCCTGTCCATCTCCAAGAGTTGAAAGCCAAGAGGGATGTCGGGCAGACCTCAGGTACAATATACATGATTCATATTGATCTTAATGTTACATCTTCAAACACATGGGTATTAGATACCGGATGTGGAACTCATATTTGCAATTTGTTGCAGGGGTTCAAAAGAAGTAGGGACTTCAATCAAGGGGATGTTAGCCTCTTCATGGGCAATAGAACAAAGTCCAAGTTGAAGCTCGTGGGGACTACATCTTAAAACTTCCAAGTGGCTTGGATGTATTTGAAGAATGTTTTGTATGCTCCTAGTTTGACTAGGAACATTATTTCTGTATCCCAATTAAGACTTTATGATTATGTATTATCTTTTATTGAAAATGATATTCATGTTTCTTTAAATAATATGTTCTATTTTAAAGCTATACCTATTAATGGTATTTATGAATTGGTTCATGAAAATGCTTTAAATAGTTCACTGTACCATACTAACACCAAGAAACTCAAGTTAGATTTGAGTGATACCTATCTTTGGCATTGTCGTCTTGGTCATATAAACAAGAAACGTATACAAACACTTCAAAAGAATGGTCTTTTAAAAATGAATGAATGTGATTCATTTGATGTTTGTGAATCTTGTTTACAAGGTAAAATGACTAAGGCACCCTTTAGTGGAACTAACGAAAGGACAAAAGATTTATTAGGAATCATACATTTGGATGTATGTGGTCCTTTTAAACCAATGACTAGGAATGGTGAAAGATACTTCATTACCTTTACCGACGATTATAGTCGCTATGGGTATGTGTACTTATTAAGGCACAAAGATGAAGCTTTTGAAATGTTCAAAATCTTCAAGAATGAAGTAGAAAATCAACTCAACAAGTCAATTAAAGTTCTCCGCACCGATAGAGGAGGTGAATACCTGAGTGATGCTTTTTAAGACCATCTTAGGAGTTGTGGGATTGTCTCACAACTCACTCCACCTGGAACACTGCAACACAATGGTGTGTCTGAGAGGAGGAATCGAACCATATTGGATATGGTCCGATCTATGATGGCTAGAAGCACATTACCTTTATCCTTTTGGGGTTTCGCTTTGCTCTCCGCGACCCGTATTCTAAATATGGCCCCAACCAAAAAGGTGGAAAGGACACCTTTTGAAATATGGCATGGAAGAGTTCCATCTCTATCATACTTAAGGGTCTGGGGTTGTGAGGCTTATGTTAAGACTCCCACCCGAAATAAATTGGAAGTCCGTTCCACCAAGTGTATCTCTGTTGGATACCCTAGAGATTCTATGGGATATTATTTCTATGATCCACTGGAACAAAAGGTGTGTGTTGCCAGAAAGGGTGAGTTCTTAGAAGCAAAGTTCCTCATGGAAGGAACTTGTAGTAGAACAGTGGATCTTGAGGAGGATCAAGAACCACAACCTGATGCACGTTTGGTTGAAACTAGCACTCAACATGAGGATGTTGAAGATGATCAAATGGTTGATCAATACACACAAAACGTTCGCAGAAGTGGTAGAACTAGTAATCCACCTAAGATACGGATTTTTCATGGATGGATGCTATGTGGTAGATTCAGATGAACCGACCACATACATGATGCAGTGTCCAATTGGATTGTGACAAATGGCTCGAGGCCATGAGTGTTGAGATGCAATCCATGCATGAAAATCAAGTATGGGACTTGGTTGTACCACCTTAATTCCAAAGTAGTTGGAAGCAAGTGGGTTTTCAAGAAAAAAAACGATATGCATGGAAACTTGGATACTTATAAAGCTAGACTTGTAGCAAAGGGTTTCACTCAAACTCAAGGGGTTGACTATGATGAAACTTTCTCACCTGTTGTAATGCTAAAGTCTATAAGGATATGTTTGCCATAGTGCTCATTATGATTATGAGATTTGGCAAATGGATGTCAAAACCGCTTTCCTAAATGGATATCTTGAGGAAGATGTCTATATGGTTCAGCCTGAAGGTTTTGTCGATCCAAACCATCCTAATAAAGTATGCAAGTTAAAGAAATCAATCTATGGATTGAAGCAAGCGTCGAGAAGCTGGAATCATCATTTTGATGAGGAGGTAAAGAAATTTTGCTTCATCAAAAACGCTGATGAGGCTTGTGTGTATAAGAAGGCTAGTGGGAGCATAGTAACTTTCCTAGTATTGTATGTTGATGACATACTAATATTTGGAAATGACATTCCAACCTTGGAAGGTGTAAAAACCTGGCTTGGAAGTGGTTTTTCCATTAACGATCTTGGAGAAGCCGCCTATATTCTGGGAATAAAGATCTATAGGGATAGATCAAGGCGGTTGATTGGTTTAAATCAAAGTGCGTATATTGATAAAATCTTGAAAAGGTTCAAGATGGAGAACTCTAAGAAAGGTACCGTACCTATTCAAAGAGGAACGATATTGAGTATGACTCAATGTCCTAGCTCAAAGGATGAGCAAGATAAAATGAAGGCAATCCCATACACATCTGCTATTGGATCCATCATGTATGCAATGATATGCACTCGACCGGACGTGTCATGCTCCTTAAGCATGACAAGTCGTTACCAGCAAAATCCTGGAAACAGTCATTGGATGGCTGTTAAGAACATACTTAAGTACCTAAGGAGGACAAGAGATATGTTCCTAATCTATGGATCTGGTGATGAGGAACTCGTTGTAAAAGGTTACACGGATGCGAGTTTCCAAACCGATCGTGATGATTCTCGGTCACAATCGGATATATTTTCATTCTAAATGGAGGAGCGTCTCTTGGAAGAGCTCCAAGCAGGATGTGGTGGCTCTATCAACTACAGAATCAGAATACGTTGCCGCCTCATTGGCAGCTCAAGAAGCTGCATGGTTGAAGAAATTCATTGCCGATCTGGGGGTTGTCCCTTCCATTCAGGACCCCTAGAGATCTTTTGTGATAACGAGGGTGTGATTGCTCAAATCAAGGAACCTCGTACTCATCAAAAGACAAGGCACATTGAGCGGAGATTCAACTACATACGAGATGAAGTTGAAAAGGGAAAGATATGTATTCGCAAAGTTCACACGGATCAGAACATTGCGGATCCTCTCATGAAGCTCCTTGAAAAGGCAAAGCATGAAGGTCATACTTGTGCCATGGGACTTCGATATTCTAGTGATTGGATTTGATCTGTAAATTTTTGTATTTGGATATGTGGAACTATTTATTATTTGAATAAAATTATTTGGTTATAATGTTTCAATTAATGTTCCAATTTAGCATGTTTAACCATGAGTAAATTGTTTACTCTAAATGTCCGTAGTCGTTCATACTTGTGGGAACAGTGTGAGGGTAAGATTATTATGAACTTGGATTGGTTGATATTCATAAGGATGAATATAGAGCATTGGGTTGCTACCAAGGTTCATAGATATTTGTGGGATACAAATATTGGACTAACCCGCATCTCAAATTTTACTACATGGAATCTTATTGATTGATCATAAGTAAATTTGAGTAAAGGCGAATATCATTGGTATCCTTCGACCTGAGATACATATTGGGTTTTGATATTCACCAAGTATCATACCTTGAGCTAATTCTTCACTGTCCTGAAATAATGGATAGCACATAAGGGTATGTTCAGGTATGACATGAGGTGTTTGTAAGAAACGTATGTAGTCAAGATGGAATTTGTTCCTCTTATTCGTTGAGAGTTAGATGTCAAAGGCCAGATTAAGTTAAATCAACAAGGAATGATCATTTGTGTCCTGGATTTAACATGACATCTGTAACAAAAGGATAGATGATTGATTCACCTAAATCATTTCAAGTAGGGTACTTGAAAGGGATGATGTTATTGAATGGCTATAAGTCATGCGTATTAAGGGTAGTAAACCGTTGTGAGACGGTATTTACTGCTTGCATCAATCTTCTATGAATCTTGGGCAAGTGGGAGATTTTAGGATTCTGTGTGCCCAAGACACTTAGAATATTGATGTGGTTAGTACGTTATGATCCAAGTCGGTTATACCCAATGACAAGCTTAGCAAACACCAATTAATATTTAATTGATGATATGATCATGCACTTAAATATTTACACCAATTTAGAAAATGGGTTTTCTAAACAAGTTGCATATGAGATGGAACAATTTATTAGGATATTTTGTTCAATAATATTATTTGTAATGTTATTTAAAAAGGTTAGATAACATTACAAATTAATAATGGGAGTGCATAGATTGTACAATTAAAAGGTTAGTTGTATATATCTAGTAAAAGGACTAGTTAACACATATAATGTGTGATAAAATTTAAGGGGGGAAACTTTTTTTTAAAAAAAGCGTGGCTGCCCCCCCCTTAATTCTCATTGGACCTTTGTGTCCTTGAAAACACACAAGTCTTGACTACCCTTGCACACAACTAACTCATCATTCATTACATGCAAGAACACCAAAAGAAAGTGCACTCTCTCTCTCTCAATAGCTACGGCTAGAAGCAGCAGATTTTGGAGTTTTGAGAGCAGTTTTTGGTGAGTTTTGGTGTTGATTCTTCCTAACAAGAAGGTGCTTTGCAAGGAGGCTTGGGGTATACAAGCTTGAGGGCTCCTTCCTTGGAGTTTTGGCCGAGATTTTGAGCTTTGATCATCCTTCTTCCCTTGGTCGTTTAGCTGCTGGAAGGAGGTAGTTTGGCAGCTTGTTTGGTTGTCACATTATGAATGTTTTATGTGTTTATATAGCTTGCTTATTCACATATTAAAGATCCTTTTGATTTGGGTTTGTTTTTCATCTTAAAACACCATTAAGAACATGAAATTTTTCAGCTTATAAACATGTTATAATTCTATACTTCCGCAGCGTTTTTCAGAAAGTTTAAAAGGTTAAACTTGTTTACTTTGTGTTCTATCAAACCCATCAATAAACATGTAGCATACATGGTATCAGGTCTTGAGGGAGTGAGATACATGAGGGATCCAATCATTCCTCGGTACATTGTGGCATCTACAAGATCTCCATTTTCATCAGGTGCTATATCATGATTCGTAGCAAGTGGAGTCCAAGTAGCAGAAGCATTTTCCATGTCAAAACGACTGGGAATGTCTCCTACATACTTGGTCTGATGTAGAAATAACCCATTTGGAGTCTGATCCACCTGTAACCCGAGAAAGAACTTCATCTCCCCCATAGCACTCATCTCAAATTCTTTCTTCATAACTACTTCGAATTCTTTGCATAACTCTTCGTTCTTTGAACCGAAGATTATGTCATCGATCTGTACGAGCAGTAGGTAGCCATTTTTTTCTTTGATGAACAGTGTGCAGTCAATGAATCCCCTGCGAAAGCCGTGTTTCTCAAGATGAGTCGAGAGTTTCTCATACCAAGCTCGTGGAGCTTGATGATGCCCGTATAAAGCCTTGTTGAGTTTGTAAACTCTATCCCGATGATAAGGATCTTCAAATCCCTCGGGTTGACTGACATAGACTGTTTCTCTGATTTCCCCATAAAGGAATGCACTCTTCACATCTAATTGGTAGACTTTAATCTTCATGTACGATGCATATGCAAGGAAGATGCGAATGGCTTCCATCCCTGCCACGGGTGCAAACACTTCATTGTAGTCAATTCCCTCGATTTGGCAAAATCCTTGAACCACTAATCGAGCCTTGTTCCTGATAATGACTCCTTGGTCATCTTTCTTGCATTTTAAAACCCAATTAGTGCCAATCACCTTAGCACCTTTAGGTCTATCAACCAGAGTCCATACACCTAACTTCTTGAACTGGAGAAGTTCTTCTTGCATGGCACTCACCCACGCCTCATCATTTAGTGCATCACTGACGTATTTTGGCTCAAACTGTGAGACAAAACACCGATAAGCACCATCATGAATATATCCCTTTTCCATAACTGAGGCGTAATCAGCTGAGTATAGCTGATTTCGGGTTTGTACTCCTGATCTGACATCCCCAATGACATTTTTTAGGGGATTGTAGACGTTTAGTCATGATCCTGGAGTAGTAGGAACAGCTACCTCAGAGCCAAGATTATGAACATTTGGTTCTGCAGCTGAGGTAGTTGGAGTTTGAGGCTCCGAAGTCGAAGGTACATCACTGGTAGATGCTTGTGGACTTTCAGGAACTGGAACCTGTTCCTCCTGACTAATCTGGTCATCTTCTTCAGCTTCATCTTCAGAGGAGGAGTCACTGTCATCGACTACTCCCCCTAACTGAGTAGATGATCCTCCCAGTGAGCTTGATGTTGGTGTATTCAAGATATCATACATCATCCGTGTAGCTAACTCGTTATTCGAGGGAGAGAGAGATGTTGAAGGACTTGAAGAATCCATCGTAGTCGAAGAAATAGGCGAGTCCTTTGCCAGTAGGTGGTGTGGTATATCGCTGAATGTCAACATTACACCACACTTCTACTAGACCCGTTGAGTTGTTGTAAACCCCCTTGTTCGGAATGTTGTAGCCTAGAAAGATTCCTTCATCCGCCTTCTCGCTGAATTTACCTTCTTGTGTTTTCTTCAGAAGTGTGCACGGTGCGCCAAATGGTTCGAGATACTCCAGATTCGGTTTGCGTCTTTGTAGTAGCTCGTAACATGTCTTGCTGTGATGCTTGACAATCAGAACTCGATTCGGTGTATAACATGCATTAGTAACTGCCTCATTCCAAAACTGGAGAGGCAGTTTCGAGTCTACCAGCATAGTTCGTGCTATCTCAATCAAGCTTCTGTTCTTTCGCTCTGCAACACCATTCATCTGAGACGTGTAGGTAGAAGTGAATTGATGTACAATACCCTTTTCCTTGCAGTAAGCCTCCATCCACTGGTTCTTGAATTCCGTCCCGTTGTCTGAGCGTACTTGTCTAACCTTTAGCTTGTAGAGAGATTCCAGTGTGGTTACTAACTCCTTGAAGGACTCAAATGTTTCTGATTTGGACTTCAGAAACATTACCCACGAGAACCTTGAGTAGTCATCAGTAACCACTAAACAGTACAAGTCGCCTCCTACGCTCTTTGTACTGACTGGACCAAATAGATCCATGTGAAGAAGTCAGGAGGAAGTTCTATTGAATGAATTTTCTTTTCCTTATGAGACTTCTTCGTCTGTTTGCCTTTCTTGCAAGCTACACAAAAATCAGGAAGCTGGAAGTTCTTGACATTAACTCCTCTCACCAGATCCTTCTGAATCAAGTGATTCATCTTCCTTTGACTAATGTGTCCTATTCTCCTATGCCAGGGGATGGAATCCTTCTCAGTAGCTTTAGATAGAAAACACTGAACCTCTTGATCCGTTGCAGCAGCTGTTGACAGATCCAAAACATAAAGGTCTTTATATCTTGAAGCCGTCATCAAAACTTGGTCTTCTGGGATCACGTAATCTTTCTTGAGCACGTAACACTTCTTGTCGTCGAAGATGACTTTAAATCCCTTATCGCAGATTCGGGAAACAGAGAGTAAGTTATTTTGAAGTTGTTGAACATAGTTCACGTTATCAAACTTAAATTTGTCATTTCCCACTTCTCCCTGAGCTGTGATATATCCTCCCTTGTTTCCAGCAAACAAAACATGCCCTCCTTTTATTTGCTTGATGTTATATAAAAGAGCCCTGTTTCCTATCATGTGCCTCGATGCTCCGCTGTCTATAATCCACGTATTAGTTTCAGCACTGTAGCGAGCACCCTGCACATACAATGTAAAGGATTAGTTTAGGTTAGGAACCCAAGCCTTTACTGGCTTGGGTTTCCTAGAGGCATCACATATCATAAATTCAACCCATTGACCCTTAGAGGGTGAGGGTAGCCCAGGTTCCTTCTTGTCATCATCATCAGACACAGAGGTTGACTTCTTTTTCCATAAGCCAGATTTGTGCAATGCCTGTTTGTGATACACAGTCGACTGGCTAACGGGTTGAACTTTATGTGCACTAGTTCTTCTAGGTGGAGTTAAAGAACTCCTCTTAGAAGACCTAGGTTTTGGGTCCTGAAGTTCAATTTTTTCCTCGGTGTCTGATAAAGAAAGCAATAGGAAGCAATGTGTCCACATTCTCCACAGTTGTAGCATGACCTGCTATCAACTTTATGATTAAACTTTCTTTGTGGAGACGTGTGTGACACTCTAGTAACATCACTTACTTTAGGTTTTGACTCTGGTTCTTTTGATGTTTGTCCTTGTTTAACAGAGTTAATTGTTTTAACATGTTTAATATCTTTTTCCTTTTGGTTAACTGGTTTTTGACTATTTGAAGTCCTGTTAGGTTCTGATTTGACTCTGTTTGACCCTGACTTTAAGTTAACCTTCTCAATTCTTTTTCCAGATTAGCACAAGGCAATTTACCCTTAGCTTGATGTGGCCTCCTTTTGTTTGTTTCCAGAATCAATGGTTGAGCATGAGGAATCTGGATCACTAATAAGAGGAGTAGACACCACATGATCCTTGATGGGATTGTCATTTACAGGTCTACTCTTAGTGTTCATCAAGGTCTCAGATGGTGGTGGAACCACTTTGTAACCCAAACCCTCCCCATTGTTTCTTTCTCTCACTAAGTGTTGGACTATGTGTGATGAACTTGTCCAACTATGCAGTTTCCGTTTTAATGAGTTTACTTCTACTTCTATAACTGCCTTTTGCTTCGTAGTGTCTTCTAGGGAGTTTAGATAGTACCTAATGTCATTAGCTTGGTTAAATGCAACTACTTTGGTTTCCCTAAGCTGTTTAGTCAAAAGGTCTATCTTTCTTTGTAACTATGGTCATTTTGTTTTAATACTTGATTCGCCTCAGTGCACAATTGTAAATCTTTTACCAAGTTATCATTATGATCTAATAACCTAGCAAATTTCTCCTCTATGCTATTTCTAAATGTATTACAATCAGAACAAGCATGATTATTAAACTTTTGGTCACTGGTACTTACATGAGTTGGTTCAGAAGCATTAGCCATCAACGCAGCATCAGATGTCTCTGGTTCTGGTGATTTTGTCTTTTCTGTCTTTGCTCTGGTAGTCTCCTCTTTAGGCTTGTAGCTGACCTCAGATGCAGTTGTCTCTTCAATATTAGACATCGCTATATCAACTGCTAGATCTCATTCACTTGTAGAATCATCATCAAAGTCTTCTACACTTGCAATGTTTCATTCCCCTAGAGAGACAAACCTAAAGCTCCAGTCCTGTCTTTCATCATCATGAGTAGTCAAGGCTTTTGGATCCTTGCTTGATGAAGTAGAACTAGTAGCTTGCTTGTCTTGACGAGTGAAGGACGAGAATGGGTTCCCGTTTCCCGTCTTCTTTGGCTTAACACATTCTCTCTTGAAGTGCCCATTCTTCCCACAGTTAAAGCAGGTCACTTTGCTCTTGTCAAAGCCAAATGTGGTATCCTTAGTAGCTACCAAGTTCTGTCCGTCTTTTTCACAAACTTCTTCGCTCTCCGGATAGCACTAGCTAAGGCCCACATTATGTCCATTCTCTCAAGCTCCATTTCGTCCATCTGCTCCTAGTCCTCGTCTGCCAGATGACAGTTTCCAATCTTCCCAGCAACAAGTCCATCATAAGAATGAACCACTACAGCCAAAAGATCCATGTGTTCTCGAGCTACTTCTACCGTCACATTACCGAGGTTCTCGGTATTCAGTCTAGTAGCTTTTGTTTCATATCCGATATGATGGGTACAAGAAGACCCCGACGTGTCTGATCCAGAAGGAGAAGCATGTGAAGGACCCGATGAGCTAGACACAAATGCAGTCTGGAGAGGTGCTCCAGATGTCTTAGCTTGAGGTGTGGCATTGTACAAAGCTGGATTCTAAGAATACGAAGACTTTTGAGCTCTGTACTTCATCCTAAGTGCTTCTTCTCGCAGCTTTAGAATGAAGTCATTATATCCAGCTTTGACAGCATTCCATTCTGTCTCAGGTTAGACACGAATGAAGCCCACTTTTCCGGCAATCCGTTTGCAAAGTTAGCAACTTTCTCTTCCATGGTAGTAGCCACCCCATGTGTATGCAGTTCACTCATCAGATGGTAGAATCTATCTATAACATCGTCCAAACTCTTGTTTCCCATCGATGTGAAGTTATCGAATTCCTTCTTTAACTCCTTAGCCTTGATTGCCTTCAACGAAGCATTCCCGTCATACCTCTTTTCCAGCTCATCCCATAGTTTCTTGGACTGCTTATTCTTTGAGTACTCGTGAAAAATGTCTTTAGGGATAGACTGTGTAATCAATGCATAAACCCTCTTCTCTGTATTATATTTGACTTTTTGCGCATCTGTCATCCCTCCTAAGGTTAGCTTTACTCCATCGGCTCCCACCGGCGTACTATACCCAATCTCGATAACTTCCCACAGATTCGTATCCACTCCATTGAGGTAGATCTCAAAATGTTGTTTCCAGTGGGGAAACTCATCTAATGTTAAAAGCTTTGATGGTTTATTATGATTACCCACCTCACTCTCAAGTAACAGCATGTTCTGGATCCTAGAGTCCTTCCAGCAGTAAAGGCTGACATTTGATCTTCCATGGTGAATAACTTTAAGTCAACTTACACAAACTGTCAACTAGTGTGACTGAAGGATGTGATTGGGCTATCCGTGCGAATGAACTATGCGAATGGTTCAATCGTGCGGCTGAACTAAGCGATTGGTTCAGTCATGCGAATGAAGCTGATGCGTATGAACACTGCGAACGAATGGTTCAATCGTACGAATAGCGATGCGACTATGTCCAATCGTGAGTCTGAGCAATGCGAATGAGGTCCAGTCGGGCGAATGGCTCATTCGTGCGACTCAAGCTGCTGTTTTGTGAAAATTTCTAGGTTAAACGTGTTTTAGACATAAAAATTCGAACTTTCGCAAGGTCTAATCGCCTAAGTCCGTAGAAACCAAACTTTGATAAGCAGGGAATGTCCAAGATCACTTCTGACGCAAAAGATTGCGTTTTTAGTGCAAAAACACAAGCTTTTTATCAATCTTGATTGAATCACACGTAATCAAGAGCCAAAGCTCTGATACCACTTTTTAGGACCTGGTATTTGAACGAAATACCTAGTGATTAGCGTGTAAACCAGATCAAATAGTGCGGAATCCTATTTGATTGGCGATCCAATCAGTGAGAACACACGAAGAATCAATAAAGAATTGTAACTAATGTTAGAAATCGATTGGTAATCGATCTAATGTGTTCTATGAACTTGGAGAACGAATTGGGAGGCTTCTGGACGGCTATGGTACGTCTGGAATCGTAGTGAATGAATGCTCACCGTTTTTCATGAATTAGATTGTATTTATAGGTTAGTACTGTTCATTCGGGCGACTGGACCATAAGCATGGTTCAGTCGTGCGATTGAACCATGCGGTTGATCCATTCGCACGACTGAGTGTTCAGTCGTGCGACTGAGTCAATCTTATGTGTCAATCATACAACTGATGCAGTCTCCTTTTTTAGTCGTGCGACTGAGTCAATCGTATGAAGTTATTCATGCGTGTGGTCCATTCGTATGGGCCATTCGCATGAGAACTTCATTATGTTAAGTTTGAATGTATTACTTAATAAACATTATGTGTAACCATTCACACAACTACTATCCTAATTAACCAATTCATTAATGAAATATTAGTCATTAAAAATCACAAACAATCAATATCATTTCATTAATCATATAAAATTACATCAAAATCATATAAACAAGATCTATTACATTTCATATCATGATCTAGGGACATACATGTATCAACAGATACCATAACCCAAGAGCTGGTTTGCCTTTTAGATATTTGAATATCCTCTTCACTGCATTCACATGTGATTCTTTTAGATCAGCTTGATATCTGGCACACACATAAACACCAAACATAATGTCAGCCTACTGGCTATTATATACATAAGTGAACTGATCATTGATTGATAGTGAGTATGATCCACTGATTTGCCTTCAGGGTCAGGTCCAATCTTCACTTTGGTATCCACGGGAGCTTTGATAGACTGACAGTCAGCAAAGTGGAATTTCTTCAACATGGTTTCCACGTATTTTGATTGATTGATGAAGATTCCATCTGCTGTCTGTTGGACTTGCACCCCTAGAAACAAGGTGAGTTCACCCAAAGCACTCATTTGAATTTTGAGTGTATAAGATCTTCAAATTCTTTGAAGAGTTGCTTGTTTGTAGAGCCAAATATAATGTCATCCACATACATCTGGACTAACAACATATCTTTTCCTCCTTTTCTTCTGAAGAGAGCCTGATCAATCTTTCCTTTTTCACGTCCATGTTCAAGAAGAAAGGATGATAGAGTCTCATACCACTTTCTTGGGGCTTGATGAAGACCATACAGAGCTTTGTCAAGCTTGTAAACCCTGTGAGGGAAATCTGGATCTTCAAAGCCAGGTGGTTGACTCACATAGACCTCCTCAGCAATCTTTCCATACAGGAAGGCACACTTTACATCCATTTGATAAACAGTAAATTTCATGGATGCAGAATATCCAAGAAAGATTCCGATTGCTTTTAGTCTGGAAACAGGTGCAAACACTTCATCATAGTCGATTCCTTCTTCTTGAGTGTATCCCTGTGCCACTAGTCTTGCTTTGATTCTGATGATGATCCTTCTATCATCAGTCTTGTTCCTGTACAGCCATCTGGTACCGATAGGGTATTGTCCTTTGGGAAGATCTACCAGTTGCCATACTTCTTGCTTCTTGAATTGGAGCAATTCTTCTTGCATTACTTCAATCCAGCTATTGTCTTGAAGTGCCTCTTTGATGTTCTTGGGTACTGTGATAGGATCAAATGTACCAATTTGTGATGATGTATGAACACAATTCAAAGAAATACAAACAAAGTAATCAAATCAAGCAAGATACCAACAAAATTCATAGTTTCATTAATATCAAGCAAAGACAATTACAAAGTAAGTAAGCAGTTCTAAATCTATTCTAATACAGTTGTTTTTCTCTTATTCTTAACTGCTACATCTCTAAGCTATTTATAATGAAACACAAGGAACTAAAAAATTACAAAACTAGTCCCTATATTATTACAAATAGTAAAAAGACACATAAGGCAACATGTTAATCTTTCTAGAGTACTAACAATACTCCCCCTAAGATTTACATGGTCTTCGGTCTTCAAAATCTTCAATCTTGTCTTCAGCTTTATCTTTCATCTTCAGCTTTCATCTTCTATCTTCTATCTTCAGCACTCAAATAAATCTTCAGGTTCTTCCTTGATCTTGAACATTGGCTTCTTTTTATACATCTCATGTTCTTTCAAAGCATTAGCAATTACAGACTTAAATTTGCTAGCAAGAATGCTTTGTTCTGGTTTTGCTTCATTCGTCTTCATCTCCATTTTGCTCATTCTTTCCAATGTAACTTTTGATAGACATGCGATATCAATATTAGCATATAACTTAATAGGATTTTGACCTTCCTTTGAGTATATTTCTAAAACTCCTTTACTTGAAATTCTCATGAACTCAATGTCTTTGATATCCTTCTTAACAATGTTTGCATATGCAAGAGCTTTCCTTAATGATATTCTTTCCATTACAGCATTCATCACATTTATGATGGAAAGAAAATACTTCTTATCTTGCTTTGTAATCTCTGGAGATACCTGTTCAAACTTTTGCATAGATAAAAATGATATATAACTTGGATGCAATAGTTTCAGTTCAAAAGCACCAAATAATGTAATCATATCCTCATCCCATTGTTCACGATTTCGGACCAGTTTAAGCTCAAAAGACTCAGAGTTATAGAACCATCTGAGAATTGGCTTTGACTTCTGATTACCATCAATCACCTTTAGATCAGGAGTTGTGATTTTTTCAAAATATCTATCATAAAATTCTATCATGAAATGTTCTTCTTCACATTGTAATCCTTTAAGCTTTTTGTTCTTCTTTAATGTAACAAAGTACTCCTTGTCTTCTTGATCACGTCTTGTTTGAAGATAATTACTTGATCTATCCATTCCTATTCTCAATAATTCTATCATCATCTTACCACGTTTAGAATCAGATGGATTAATCAGAGGTAATCTGTTTAACTCTTTCAAGTCTTGCATTGGAAGTTTAATGATGCTTGAGTAAAAATGAAATACATCACAAACTGCATTTACTCTTTTTATCAAAAATGCATCAAATATCTCATCATACTTCCATGCTATTATCTTTACTTGGTTGTAAAATCAGGAGCAATCATAGCATTTAACAACACAGCAATCGATTGTCCTTTTTGCAATACATTTCTCACTAAGTCTCCAGTAAATCTGTGTAAGGCCCCGTTCCTGGAGACGTCATAGTTGGTCAACCACAGCAATTTAATACATTATATATTATAAATATACAAACTCAAATAGCGGAATTACAATAACAAAAGCCATTCATTTCTTTTTAAAACACTGTTGTTATGCAATACACTATTGTTTGACTGATTACAACAGAATTGTTTAACTGCATTACAAAACTACAGCAATATGAAATACGAATGGATGACAGTCTTTCCTGCCGAGTAGCTTCACCCTCGTGCTAATCTCAGCAATAAAATACTTTCTATATGTTGTATATGAAAAATACTCTTTCTGTGAAATACAACTCTTTACTTGTTATGCAAGCACGCATTAACTATATGAACAGATACTATTCGTTCTCTATACTATATGCCTTGTTTACTCTGTATTCTTTTATCTTTATCTTTCACTATCTGTATGGACCAATGAGCAATACCCTAAACTGTATGCGTGGTGAAACTGGTGATGGGCCATCTATATCCCTCAAAATGGTTCTGTTTATTGTATACAAGGCTGACCCAATCACCTAGGGCACGCTGCAAAGGTCCTGCCAATCTCAACTGACTGGCCTTGTGTGCATAATAGGGTAGCTAACCCGCAGCATAGTTGAGCTAACGACAACATGGTCGTGTACCTCCTCTAAGCTTGCAAGACTTGTTAACATTTATTAATGTTCCTCTTCTCTTCTTTATTGCACTTCCTCTTTATTATTACAATATACTTTACGTTACGATAATAAACATACCACGTAAAATCACACACTATAAGTAATAATAATAGCAATAATAATAAGGAACAATCATAAGGCAATAGTAAAACAATCATAATCATGCATGAAACCCGTCATTAATAAACCCTAGTCAACCCACGGTCAAAACCCTAAGAGCACAAACTCCCAAGAATTCTGTAATAAATTCTAAGTGTTGGGCGCTTAGACACTATTTGGAAGCATAGGCCCTGTTTGGGCGTTTCATTACTATGTAGGCGCATCAGTCAACACTTATCCATTTTAACACTTAGGACCATGAGCTATTTAGGTGCATGGACACTATTCGGGCGCATGAGCTATTTAGGACGCATGGACACTTAGGCGCATGGGTTTATTCGGGCGTCTGGAAACATAGGCGCATGGGAATATTCAGACGCATGGGTACTATTGGGGCGCATGGCCCTCCACTTAGTCATCCGACTAGTATTTCTAGATGCATGGACTAATGTTCAGGCGCATGGGTTACACTTAAATTCTTCTAAGGCATTCCTAGGTGCATGAGCCTTACGACATGTTTCTAGGATGTTTTCGAACCCAATCATCAAACCTATCTGTTCTAAGCTTACCAAAGCTATTCTAAACGTGAACAACCTATAAGCATCTAAGAATCATCATCCAACATGCATAATACATACGAGTATACATACATAAACATTTGAAAATCGTTTTAATACATTTCAACCCTAAGAAAAGTTAAAACAAGTAAAACCGGGGTCTAGAAACTCACCTGGTGCAACTTGGGTGTTTCTTCCTTCTAACCCGATTGCAAATGAGTTCAAACACCTAAAAACGCACAAAAAAACACACACACATACACACACACACAGAAGCAAATAAGCACATAAGCATGTAACCGAGATATAACCCGTCATAAACACTTAAAAACCTTAATTCTTACCTTGAATTCAATCTCTTCTTTTTCTTCTTCTTCTTCAACCGAGAGTGTTTCTCTACTCTTTCTCTCTAAACTGAAGAAAAATAGTGATGTGAAGTGAGGGTGGGTGGCCATGCCCACCTTTACACCAACTTTTGTACTTTTGTTCCTTTTGACACATTTAACCCCTCAACTTGGGTTATTGACATTTCCTTTCTTTATTCTTCAACTCATATTCTTTCTTTTCTTTTTAAGAATAACCAGGTGTTACAAGTCCATCCCCCTTAAATAAGTTTCATCCCCGAAACCTGTTATTCCTCAAACAGACGAGGGTAATGCTGCCTCATCTCCTCCTCAGTCTCCCATGTAGATTCGAATCCCTTCATGTGCTTCCACTGTACACGCACAAGAGGAACCACTTTATTCCTTAGTCTCTTCTCTTTATGATCGATGATTGCCATTGTTTGCTCCATATAATTGAGCCTTTCGTCTACTTCGATATCCTCTAGTGGAACAATCATGTCTTTATCAGCTAAACACTTTCTCAGATGAGATACATGGAATGTCGGGTGAATCCCACTTAACTCATCTAGTAACTCCAACCTATAGGCCACCTCTCCTACTAGAGCAATGATTTGGAAAGGGCATATATACCTTGGGATCAACTTTCCCCGCTTCCTGAATCGGATAATACCCTTCCAAGGTGAGACCTTCAACATAACCCGGTCACCAACCTGGAACTCGATTAGTCTGCATCATTTATCGGCATACGACTTCTGCCTATCTTTAGTTGCCTTCATGAAGGCTTTAATCTTCTCAAGCTTCTCGGTCGTAGTCTCGATTCCCTCGACGCTCCCCAATTCCTTCTGACCAATATCACCCCAACAAATGGGTGTTCTGTATCTCCTACCGTATAGCATCTCATATGGTGGCATACCAATGCTGGCATGATAGCTGTGTTGTACGAGAATTCAGCTAACGGTAAGTGGTCATCCCAACATCTCCTAAAATCAATCACACATGTCCGAAGAATGTCTTCCAATGTCTGAATGGTCCTTTCTGACTGACCATCAGTTTGGGGATGATAAGCCGTGCTAATATGTAACCTCGTCCCTATGGCGTCGTGGAATTTCTTCCAAAATTTAGAGGTAAACCAAGTGTCACGATGAGACAAGATAGACATTGGCACGTCGTGACGAGTTACAGTTTCCTTGATGAATAGATCCGCCAACCTCACCGATGAATATGTCTCGCAGATCGGTAGGAAGTGAGCACTCTTCGTCAGACGATCAACAATCACCCACATGGCATCATGCCCTTTCGGAGTACGTGGCAGCTTCGCAATGAAATCCATGGTGATGTGCTCCCACTTCCATTCCGGTATGTCCCAAGGTTGAATCTTCCCATACGGCTTCTCGTGCTCGGCCTTCACCTACGAGCAAGTAAGGCACTTACTCACATACTCCACCACATCGCGCTTCATACCCGGCCACCGATAATCCTTCTTCATATCTTGATACGTTTTTGTGGCACCAGGGTGAATGGAGTAACGATTCTTGTGAGCTTCATCCATTATCTTCACCCGTAGATCCCCAAAACAAGGAATCCACACTCGTCCAAATCAGGTTTTAACACCAAGTGTGTTTTCACCCAATTCCCCACCAAGACCTCTCATCCTTTAAGAGTTAAGATGATCTTCTTTCAGTGCCTCATATTGAAAATCTTGGACTTGCTTCATCACATTGGAGGTCATGATCATTTGATATGCTTTCACCAGAATTGGCTCGGGCCTCTCCTTTCGGCTAAGAGCATCAGCCACCACATTGGCTTTGCCCGGGTGATAGTGGATCTCGCAATCGTAATCTTTTATGAGCTCCAACCACCTCCTCTGCCTCATGTTCAGATATTTTTGCTCGAAGAAGTACTTCAAGCTCTTGTGGTCAATGAAAATGGTGCACTTCGTCCCGTAGAGATAGTGCCTCTAGGTCTTCAATGCAAAGACCACGGCTGCTAGCTCCAAGTCATGAGTGGGATAATTGACCTCATGAACTTTCAACTGTCGGGATGCCTAAGCTATAACCTTCCCTCTCTGCATTAACACACACCCCAACCCTAAGTAGGAAGCATCAGAATAAACTGCCAGATCTTCACTTCCATGGTGTAATGACAGAACAGGAGCTTGAGTCAACCTTGTCTTTAACTCTTCAAATGCTTGCTCTTGAGCTTGAACCCAATAAACATTACATCCTTCGGGTCAACTTGGTTAGTGGAGAAGCGATCTTGCAACAGTCTTGAATGAACCTTCGATAATATCCCGCCAACCCCAAGAAACTACGAATCTCGGATGGCGTCTTCGGTGACTTCCATTGCATCACTGCCTCCACTTTTGCGAGGTCTACCATAATCCCCTCCAGATTTATCACATGACCTAAAAATTGAACTTTACGCAACCAGAATGTGCACTTGAAGAATTTGGCATACAACTTCTCCCTTCTTAATGTCTCCACCACCTCCCGAATATGACCGGCATGCTCTTCTTCGCTCTTCGAGTAGATCAGAATATCATCAATGAACACAATCACTTATCTATCCAATATCGGTTGGCACACTCGACTCATCAAATCCATAAAGGTAGCTGGCGCGTTAGTTAGACCAAAAGACATAACAAGGAACTCGTAGTGTCCATAACGCGTACGGAAAGCTATCTTAGGAATGTCTTGTTCCTTCACCTTCAATTGATGGTAGCCAAATCGTAGATCTATTCTCGAGAACCAACTGGAACCTTGGAGCTGGTCAAACAAGTTGTCAATCCTTGGTAACGGGTACCGATTCTTCACCGTCAACTTGTTCAGCTCTCGGTAGTCGATGCACATTCACATACTTCCGTCCTTTTTCTTTACAAACAATACCGGAGCACCCCACGGAGAGATACTCGGTCGAATGAATCCCATATCCTTCAACTCCTGTAATTGGCTCATGAGTTCCTTCATCTCAATAGGAGCTAATCGATATGGTGCTTTGGCAACGGGTTGAGCACCGGGTATCAAATCAATTTGGAACTCAATCTTGCGATCCGGTGGCACGCTGGGTAAGTCTTCCGGGAATACATCCTGAAAGTCACACACCACTGGTACCTCGGATAATTGCGGTACCGACACATCCAAATCTTTCATGTATGCCAAGTAGGCACTACATCCACGTCTTATGCACTTCCCCGCCACCGCCATCAAAATCATCTTCGGGATCGTAGTAACGCGATCTCCATGAATCGTAACCATAATCCCATCGGGCGCAACTAATCTAATCATCTTCTTGTGACATACGATGTTTGCTTCATAGGTTGCTAACCAGTCCATCCCCAGTACTACATCAAATCCACCTAGGGGCATCACGTGTAACCTAGCAGCAAACCTATGATCTTCTAGTTCTATAAAACAGTCCTCTTTCACATCAGTAATTCTCGTGGACTTACCAAATGCGGTTTCTACATCGAATGGTTCACTAACATTTCTACTAGTAATAGGCAACTTAGCATAGAAAGTAGTGGAAATAAAACTCCTACTAGCACCATAATCAAACAATAGAGAGGCACAAGTTTGGTTTACTAGAAACATACCTCGCACAACATCGGGATCAACTCTGGCCTCCTCCCAGGTCATGGTATAAGCTCTAGCACCTACCCTCTACCCTCCTTCCTCCGGCTTCTTCTTCTCTACTCCAAAGCTCTCCGCCCTCGGCTTCTTGCAGTCTCTAGCGATGTGGCCAGGCTTGCCACACCTGAAGCATACATTCATTCCCATCCTACACTCACCGGTATGCTGGCGTCCATATTTGCCACACCTTCTCAGCCTTGATCTTGACGACACCCCATGGTCGTCCAACTTCACCTTCTTGTTGTTTGGAGTAAAACCACCACATCCAAACCTCAATAAGATCATTTGGATCTATTGGTTCATTTTCAGATAAATAATAGTGTTGTTGATTGATGTCTACTTCATCCATAGCTAGATTCCTTATATAATCAAATAATGGAATGTTTTGAGCACCAGTAATCCATTCATTATCGACTTTGCCATGTTAAACCTTATGTTTATGGCTAGAGCAATGATAGGAGATGCAATGTCCACTGGGAATGGATCCCAACCAGCACTTCTTTTGGACATGCAATGTTGAAATATATAACACAACAATTTCTAGTGTTTATATACTCTTGCTTTGAATAATTATTTCTTAGGAAAGTGATCAGATTGACCCATTTGTAGAAATAGATCTCTACATTCATTGAAAGTATACTCAGCTAAGTCTTCTGGATCATTTTCACCAAGCTTAAGAGCTGTTCTAATTGCTTGTTTAGAAACTTCAAGCATCTATCAGATGTAATAAAAGCTCTTAATACTTTATTCCCTACATCATCTCCGTCTATTTCTGCTGTTCTCCAGAATCTTTTGATCAATCATGCATTAATCATACGTCTTGCACACATTGCATATACATATTTTGATCTGAGTACAAATCTTATCATCTCTTCATAACCAACAACTTCTTTGTTTTTCTCATCTAAAAATACAACAACATTATGTTTAGGCTCAAACTTCAAAGTTGACATCAGCAAAATATAGAGAAAAAGAATATTAGAACATTAAAATTTTGATTAATGACTTTCATTTTTACATATGAATTTACAATTTTGTAATATGGAATTCAATTTTGACTTATGATTTTGACTTTTGACTTATGAATTTAATTTGTGAAATCTTAAAATTTATTCATTTTGTATCTATCATTTTTATCAATCAATTATTTGAATTCTGATTTATCTACTTTTTATTTAAAAAATTTTTTTTATTCAAAAATTGAATTGTCTGATCATCTTCTTCTTCTTCCTTTGAAGAACCCGACTGTTCAATCTATTATCAACATCATTCACAATTTCAGTCGATGACAATATATAAAATGCTCGAAATTTGATACATATCAATAATCCAGAATCAATTTTAGATATGATTAAGATTTGATTAGTTAAACTTTGAATATTCAATAGTATAGTGTTTGAACGCCCGAATAGCAGTCAAACGACTATGTCAATCATCATGTTTTAACCAAAATCTACTGATTTGAATCACAAACTTACGTTTTTAAACATAAATAATATCAACAATCAACAAAATTTGCTACAATCAATGAGAATCTGAGAGTTTGATGAAGACCGAGAGTTGATAGTTCAGAGAGCTTTGTTTTCGGAGAATTTTGAGTGTGAATGGGAAACAAGTGTAAGTGTTCAATATATATTAAGTGAAATTTTAGATGCATGAGCATTGTTTGTGCGTATGAAACCCTAACATTCACAAAATAATGAGACGTATGAGCACTGTTTGTGCGTATTTACTTAGATGCATGATAACTGTTCAGTCGCATGAGCACTGTACAGACGCATAAGCAATGTTTAGGCGCTTTTGCACTATTCAGGAGCATTTGTACTGTTCAACTGCATGAAGTTCCTGAAACGTCTAACACTAGATTAAAATCAGACTCATTGTCACTATTTAGGCGCATGGGTTTGTTTAAACGCCCAAACACTTGGTTAAACTCATGGACTTATTGCAACTATTTAGGCGCATGGGAATATGAAAAACACCCAAACACTTGTATAATTTCCTAAAAGTTCACCATGCTGCTATTCAGACGTATGAACACTATTTAGGCGCATGAGTTGACTTTGATTTCACTTTCATGAGTCTTACACTTGTGTTTTTCCAAATTCTTCACCTGCACACTGTTTAAACATATTAGTAATATTTCATACTAATATTTAAACATTTTAAGCATGCTTTTGAATTTCCCAAAATTTACCTTTTAGTCCCTCAAATTTGAACTTTTTACATTTTGCACACTCAAATTTAATTTTTAACAATTTTAATTCTTCACTTGTTGTTTAACTTTTTAAATTTTATCTTTCCCTTCATTTTAGTCTCAAAACATAATGAAATATCTATTTTTCAACTTTTGAAAGAAGCATTTCCACTTGCAAATTTATATAGGTTCATATTATCATTTTCAAAAGTTACATCATCAAACTCATATACACTTTGAACATATAGCATCATCCTTTCAATTCAACATTTTCACTTTGATTTTGATTTTCTGAGAAAAACTCTTCCATTTATTACTCCCCTAAACTTTTAAGTTTGAACAACTTATAAGTTTCCTAAGGTAACATAATAAGATCACACATCTCATTGTTACATTGCCTTCACACACAGAAAACATGCATAAAATTAAAATGAAAGCAGAATCAAAATCTAGTATAAACAAAAGAATTAATGTGTACAGTGAGATCATATCAATGAATATCAGCACATTTAAATAAAAAAATGTGAATAGCCATAGACAATGAATAAATCCTGATCAAGTGTGTTCCAGGTCAATGATATCACAGCAAAGGAGACACAAGATCTAAGGACAAAAAATGAGTATTTTTGACAAAATATAAACTCACTTACTTTTTCAATTCTTGGATTGATTTGGGTATATTTAGATATGACATCATGTAATTCATACAAAGACTTAGAGAGTTCAACTATCATCAAGACATGCAAGAAAGAACACATACTCAACTTATTACGTGAAACATATGTATAACTAGAGCTCATGTTACTTAAATGAATAGACAATGATCATGGATAACCATTTGATTAGCTCTAACTATCCATTTGAATAGATTATGCACATTGGCATCTTTTGCATCAAAGAGAAAATCCAGGTTTGTAATGACTTACAACAAAGGATATCTCAGCACTTCAGGTCTATGATGACTCATAACAAAGAAGTGATATGATGCTTGTAACAGATCTCATGATTAATCACATCACCATCAGGTGTGAGTGGTGTAACTTAACAAGCAATCAATCTGATAAGCCAATGCATCTCAAAAGTACTTAGATGAATACACACAAGCATAATGATTTAGTGTAATCACAAGAATTTACTTTTTCAGTATAGTAGCATGATATTGTCTACACGTCATATCTGATCATGTCAGACTTCATTAATGAGTGAAATATGCAACTGATCTCACTAATGTGCTATCATTTCTCACATATTTCATAAACAGATTCTTTTCTAAAAATAAACTGACAATTAGAAAAAGACTATTTTTCGAGTTTTGATTTATACTTTTGTATTTGTTTTTCTAAGAAAAAAACACACACACACACACACACAAAAAATACAAACAGGCAATTAACATTAAGAGGATCACTTATGATGATCTTTTGATTTAGAGAGTTCACATATGATTAATAAGACCAATTGACTCCACTAAATACTCAAACCGTCCTCGTAGGAAGGCTTTAGTAAATAGATCCACCAACTGTTTTTTCCATTGCAATTTGAATCAATATGATTAACCCTTTTTCAGAGTTATATCTGAGAAAATGATATCGAATTTCGATATGTTTTGTATTTGAATGTTGAACAGGATTAGCTGTAATGAACATGGCAGCAGTGTTATCAATGTAAATAGGTGTTTTAAGAAAATTGAACCCATAATCCAGTAGCTGATTTTGCAACCAAAGGATTTGAGAACATCCTGCTGATACAACAATGTACTTAGCTTCTGCCGTTGAAATAGAGACATTTGTTTGTTTCTTACATTGCCACGAGACCAATCGGGAACCAAGAAATTGACACCCACCAGAAGTAGATTTTCTATGTTGATAACATCCACCATAATCACAGTCTGTATATACATGTAGTTCAAAGTTCCCCTTGTAAGGATACCAAAGACCTAAAGTTGGTTTACCTTTGAGATACCTAAATATCCTTTTGACAACAATTAAGTGTGATTCTTTCGGGTCTGATTGATACCTGGCACAAACACAAACAACATACATAATGTCTGGTCTAGATGTAGTAAGATACATCAAAGAACCAATCATTGATTTGTTAACATCGGTTGGAGTTCGTATGGATTGACAGTCTTTCAACTTAAATTCTTCAAGAGCTTGTCAACAAAATTCTCTTTATTTATAAAAATTCCATAATTGGTTGCTTGACTTGAAGTCCAAGAAAAAGTTAATCTCTCGCATATAACTTATTTGGAACCGAGATTTCATGATTTCTTCAAATTCATTGCACATTTTGGACTGGTAGAACCAAATATGATATCATCAACGTACACTTGTACACAAAAGAGATCATCATTATGCTTCTTTATGAATAAAGTTGGATCAATTTTCCCTCTTGTGTATCCATGTTGGATTAAGTGTTGTGATAATGTCTCATACCAAATTCTAGGGGCTTGATGAAGTCCATGTAAACCTTTACTCAGCTTATATACTCGATGTGAAAATTCTGCATCCTCAAAGCTAGGAGGTTGCTTCACAAACACATCGTCAGTGATAGGACCATATAGAAAGGCACCATTTATATCCATTTGATACACCTTAAATTTCATGAATGAAGCATAGGCCAGGAAAACTCGAATGGATTTAAGTCTTGCAACTGGTGCAAACACTTCATCATAATCTATCCCTTCTTCCTGTGTATATCCTTGTGCAACAAGTCTCGCTTTGTTCCTTATTACTACACCACGATTATCAGTCTTATTTCTAAACAAGCATTTCATGCCTATAGAATTTTCTCCTTTAGGTAAATCCACTAAATTCCACACTTCTTGTTTGCGAAATTGAAGTAATTCTTCTTGCATGGCTTTTATCCAACCATTGTCCTTTAATGCTTCGGTAACATTTTTTGGAACAATTTGAGAAAGAAAACCAGAGTATAAGCACAAGTTTGCTTGTTCTGATTTACTCCTTGTTGTTCTCTCATTCAATAGACCAATAAAGATGAGAAATTGGATTATTTTTGTGAATACAAGATGTTGGAATCTCATCACATTGAACATTAACATCCAGATTTGTTTGGTTTAAGTTCGAAAGCTGATGTAACAAATTAGAAGAATGTGGATTGAAGTTTGGAGCTTGAGTCGGTAAGTTAATAAAGTAATCAAAGTTAATAGTATCAACTGCATCACCAGAGATGGATGATGTTCCAGACTCAAGTTGCACAAACTCATTACCATCATTACGAATTGGTTGTGATCCTTCCTGATCAAATGAGACTGAATGATCTGAAGCTATATTAGCATGATTATTGTCATTGAATCGTATTGTTAAGTCCTTGACAAATGATAAAAATGGTTAGACTGAGCTAGAATCATCTGGGTTGTCAAAATCTGAATCCTCACTGAGAGATCCAAGATCTCCTCTATAGTTCTTCTTACCTGTAGAATCAAGACAATTTGATTGATTAAACAAGTTAGATTGAAGAGAGTTTGATAATGAATCAAAATCAAATAACCAGGCAGGACGATTTGAAACTGATGGAAAATAATTTTCCAGAAATTTAACGTTGAATGATTCAAGAATTATATTCGTCCTAGAGTTTTATACTCGATTGGATTTTAAAACAGATGAGTATCCAACGAAAAATCCATTATCAGATTTTGCTTCAAATTTTCCTAACTGGTCATTTGAATTAAGAATCATAACATGACAACCAAATGATTTTAGAAAGTTTATGTTTGGTTTCCTGCCAAACATTAACTCATAAGGAGTTTTCATTTTATCTTTCACAATTAAGATTATCTTCTGAACAAAGCACCCAGTTGATATAGCTTCATCCCAAAAAGTGATAGGAATTTTTGCATCAGCTAACATAGAACAAGCAGCTTCAATCAGTGTTTTATTCTTCCTTTCAGCAAGTCCATTTTATTGTGGAGTTCTAGGAGCACTGAACTGATGAGTTATCCCTTTTTGTGCCCAAAACATTTCAGTGTTAACATTTTTTAATTCCATTCCATTATCACTTCAATGATAACTAAACAATATAATTTTCGTCTAATACTCTTGACATTTGTTGGTCGAAAAAGGTCCATATGTAACATTTGAAGAGGTTTGGAAGTTGAGTTTATGAGCTTGGTCTTATAAGACGCTCTGTGTTGCTTTCCCTTCAAACATGGTTAGCTGTGATCAGTCGTTGCAAACTTCTTAGATGGAAGTCCAATGACATGATTTCCAAATACAAGCTTGTTCATATTCTTGAAATTTGAATGTCCGAGACGTCTATTCCAAATCTGGCATTCATCATTTGATGCTTTAGCAATTAGGCATGTTGTTTCTGTTGAAGGATCAACTTGAGACATATCCAGCTTGTATACATCTCTATCCCTTTTAGCTGTAATAATTACCCAATCTTTTCTTATGTGAAAACCTGGCTTCAAAACATAACAGAATGTATAATCAAATAGAACAGAGTATGATTTATCACATATTTGAGATACACTTAAAAGCTTAAAGTTCAACTGTGAACAAAAGTTGACTTTGTCAAAGCTTATTATCCCATTTTATATTGTTCCTTCTCCTGTTATTTTTCCTCCTGCATCACCACCAAAGGCGACGTGTGTTCCATCCTATTAACTTAAAATCTTGTAACAAGGCAGGATTGCCTGTCATATGCCGGCTACACCCACTATCCACATACCATGTATTAAGTGGTCTTTTTGGGCGTACATTCACAACAAGAAAATTAAGTTGAGATATCCACCCAAGCTGAGATGGTCTTGGGTTTTCCAAATTTATCAACAATGGTAAATTGTTTGTAATGAAAATTATTTAAATCAGGTTTATTCTTGATGAATTTACCAATCTTGTTTTGAAAATTGTTTGAGTTATTTTTTAGAACACTCATACCATTTGATTGATCAATTTCTGACACGTATTGATGACTAACCTTTTTATTATTCATTCTTAAAGATCTTGGTATGAATTATTCTTGCACATTTTGTTTAGATCTCACATAATTGTTCTTTTGAAAAAATCTCAAACCTAAAGAAGGTTGATTAGTTAATTTTTAAAATCCATGAGGTTTATTTCTCATATGTTAAGGATTAACATAACCTTTGCTCATGTTTGAATTTGCAAATCCTCTAGTATGTGATCTCTTTCTAAAATAACAATTTACAGTATTGTGAGTCTTCTCATCACAATAAGTACCGTATTTGTTAAAATAACAATCTACTGTGAAATGATTTCTCATGTCACATGTGACAGTACTTGTTGAAATCGCACTCAGCAGTATTGTGATTTTTAATATCACATATTTCACAGTACTTTTGTGGAGTTATAAACAACTGTTTGTTAACTTTTGACATTGACACTATATTCGATTCATTTTTATATTTTGGTGTCAAATAGTTAAACTGTTGTTTTCCATTTTTCATATTTTGATTTTGTGCTAAATTATTTTGCATCTGTTTAACATGAACTTCCTTCTTGAATTCCTTAGAAACAAATATTTTTGCTACAGCAGAAGTCTTAGAATCTAAATTTGATTTCAGATCAGAGAGATTTGTTCTAGTATTTACCTTGTTGTTTTGAAGAGAATTAATATTTAACAAACTGGCTGACATAAATTTTATCGGTTTAAGTTTTGTTATCTGATTTGTCAACTTTTATGAACTTTTGTTTTGTTCAGATTTTGTTTTTGATGATTTCTTTCTCCTTCTTTAATTCTTTAACTTAGAAGAACTTGGTTTATTTCGAGATTGAACATCGTTAGAAGAAGATTCCTTTTCAGATTGAACTTGTTTTAGATTAATAGTGTTTGAATCTTCTGATGTTCCTACCTGTTGTTTATCTTTATCTTTTCTTTGAATTATCACTTCTTCTAATACAGAATGAATTTGATCAGAAGTGTTTTCTTTTGTTTGTTTAGGTTCATAAGTTTTTATCTTGATTGGATGACCGTTTTAATCTTTTCTAGATCATTTTCAACAAAAATTTTTACATTTTCCTTTTCTTCTTCTGAATTCTTGTTTTTGACCTGAAAAGCTTTAAGTTTAGCTTTATTCTTAGGAGAATGATCATGTGTATTAAAGTTCTCTGGTAAAGTGTTTGTAATAGATTCAGGCATAGGTTCACGAGTGAAACCTAACCCTGATTTCTGTATATCTTTTCTCTCACTTACTAGTTTTTCTACAATCATTTTTGAACTTTTTACTTTAGCAAGATCCATTTGAGTCACAGCATGTGCTATCTTCTCCTGTTTAAGATTTTTGGTCATCTCTTCCAATTTTTAGAGACAATTTCTAATTCTTTTATTATTTTGATGAGTGAAGTTTGAAGAGAAATAATCTTTTGATCTGTTGTTTTATGATTAGATTTTAGTTTGTTATGCATTGCCTCTTCTTGTTTTAGTTTCTCACAGATTTTATGTGAGTAGTGTCTATAGTATTCAACATGTTCATAGCATGATTTTATGCAGATTTTTTCTCTCACTTAAGATGGGATTTCAGGGAATTTTAGAGATAAGGTTTCAGATTTTGAAGATGAAGTGTCAACCTTAGGTTGATCAGACTGTGCCATTAGAGCTACTTCATTTGTATCCTCCTTAGGATCAGATTTGTCACTCCAATCATAGTCATCTTCTTCATTCTCACCTTCCATCTTTGGATCATTATTTTCTGACCAATCTTCTCCCTGGATTTCTACAACAATAGATAAACTTGATGTTAAATCATTAGTAAACTGTTCAGCATATGCACTCTAATCATCACCATCTTTAATGTTGACTACTAAAGCTTTCTTGGTTTCATCAGGTGATTTTGTTTCATCTTTAAGCTCAGGCATAGGAAGACTTTGATAATGCTATTGAAAAGTCTTCTGAGCTGATTGAAACCTTTGATTGCTAGAACTTGATTGAGCATTTCCTCCATTATTCCTTGGAGATTTGCATTCTCTGGAGAAATGTCCATAACTGTTACAGTTAAAACACCTTGATTTTGACTTATCAAACCCAACAGTCTTGTTAGCACTTGGCTTGTACTTCCTGTTGACATATGAGTGTTTTTGTGTCGAGTAAGCAATCATCACCATCTGCTAGTTTAAGTCCATCTCTTCAACACCTTCAGGATCCATTTCAAACAATCCTACAAAACAAGGTCTAATTGAGTTAAATGGCTACCTTGATATGCTTGAAAACTAGCCATAAATGCAGTGAATGTAGTTTTAGACTCTTCATCCACTAATAGGAAGTTTATCACATCTTTAACTTTGCTAGATTTTGTTGATATATATATACCTAGATTTGGATCTTAATGTATTATGGCTTGAATGTCATACGCTTATGTAATGCTTGGGTACTTAATGAAATGAGAATGTTTGAGTTGTGTGACGCATATTAACTAGATTATGTAGGTTTGTGATTGTTTGAATTGATATGCATAATGTTATAATAATGAATGCATTCAAACTTGGTTAAGTGAAGTTCTCATGCATCCGACTGGACCATGCGCCCCAACAGTGGTCATGCGTCCGAATGGCCATGCGACTGAGTGTCCATGCGCCTAAATAGTCCATACATATGAACAACTTCATGCGACTGACTTAGTCGCACAACTGAACACTCAGTCGTGCGAATGGATCAACCGCATGGTTCAATCGCACGAATGAACCATGCTAATGGTTCAGTCGCCTGAATGAGCAACCCTAACCTATACACACCACCTAATTCATGGAAAAACGTAAGCTTCATACACACTTCAACTCCAGACGTACCCTAGCCGTCCAGAGACCTCTAAGATAATACTCCAAGTTCATAAATCGCATTAGATCGATTCATAATCGATTCTTAACTTTAGATTCAATCATATAATTGTTTCTACGTGCGTTCTCACTGATTGGATTGCCAATCAAATAGGATTCCGCACTATTTGGTTTGGTATACACGTTAATCAGTTAGTACATCGGCCAGTACACGATCCCTAACAAGTGGTATTAGAGCCTTGGCTCTTGATTACATGTTGATTCAATCGTTTTAATACAAAAATTGTGTTTCTTCACTAAAAATGCAATCCTTTTGTGTCAAACGGAGTCTTAGACGTTTCCTGACCATAGAGTTTAGTTTTTCCGGCATACGGCAAGTAGGGTTTGTGAAAATTCTAGTTTTTGCAGCCAAAAGACGTTTAACCTACGAATTTTCAAAATATAGCGGGTTCAGTCGCACGATTGGCTCAATGGCACGACTGAGTTCATTCGCATGCCGCAAACGCACGATTGGACTCATTCGTACTCTCATTCGTACTCTCATTCGTACGACTAAGAACGTATTCGGACTGTTCAACCACATTAGTTCATTTGGACGACTGACTCATCCGAATTAGTTCAGTCGCACGATTGAACCATTCGCCTAGTTCAACCGCACGAATAAGCCCAATCGCATACCTTCATTCGCATACATAAACAGTCTGTTTAAAAGTAAAGTTAAATAAAATGGAGGACCAGTTTTCAGCATACATAGCAAGTAGAGACACTCACATTCAGGATCTACTGCTGTTGGAGAACGAAGTGGGAATTCATAATAAGCCCCTGAAGCTTATCACGTTAGACGACTACCCACAATGGAAGCAATGTTTCGAAATCTACTTAAATTTAGTAGATACAATTGTGGGAGGCAATAGAATCGGGGTACAACATGCCTGTTGGTACTGACAGTGTCAAACGTACGTTAAGTGGCATGTCTGATGCACAAAATGTAAAACACAATGCTGAGAAGAAAGTCTACGCTTTGCTTACTCAATCTATTCTGAAGGACATCTTCCATTAGTACTCAGAATATACTCAAGCAAAGAAACTATGGGATGCGTTGGAGAAGAGGTATGACTTAAATGCCTCACTCAAGGCCATTAAGGCCAAAGCCTTGAAGAAGGAGTTTGACAACTTCTCTTCAATGGGAAAGGAAGGCCTAGACGATGTGATCGACAGATTCTACCACTTGATGAGTGAGATGCACACTCATTGAGTAACTACGTCGATAGAGGATAAGGTATCCAACTTTGTAGATTGATTAGTAGAGAAATGGGGTTCCTTCGTTTCTAATCTTAGACAGAATGGGATGCTCTCGAAGTTAGACATAAATGACTTCGTTCTAAAACTGAGAGAGGAGGAGCTTAGGATGAAGTATAGAGCACAAAAGGCCAACTATGACCAGAATCCTGCGCTCTACAACGCAACTCCTCCGGTCAAGACATCTGGAGCACCACTGCAGACTGCCTTCATCTCAAGCTCAGCAAGTCCAGCACAAGCATCTACATCAGGGTTTGAAACGTCAGGGTCATCTAGTACCCAGTATATTATACCTGAAGCCAATGCAGCAAAATGACCAGACAGAACTTGGTTGCTTCCAAGGACACAACTTTTGGCTTCGATAAGTCAAAGGTAACCTGTTTCAACTGTGGTGAGAAGGGACACTTAAAACGGGAGTGTGTGAAGCCAAAGAAGACTGGTAATGGCAATCCTTTCTCGTTCTTCAATTGTCTGGACAACGCCACATCTAGTGGTTCTACTTCATCAAGCAAGGACCCTAAAGCCTTGACTGCTAACGATGATAGACAGGACTGGAGCTTTCGGTTCATCACACGGGAGAGTCCAACATAGCTAGTGTGGAGGACTTTGTTGATGATTCCGCTAGCAAGGGAGACATAACAATAGAGCTCGCGATGTTCAACTCTAAAGACACTGCACCTGTGGTCAACCACTTGCCTGAAGAAGGAAATCTACATCAACTTCAGAATCACCAGAATCACCGGAGCCAGAGACAACAGATTCAACATACATGGCTGATTCCTCTCCAACATCTCAGGTATGTACTACTGACCAGTTGCTTAATAATCATGCTTGTTCTGATTGTATAAATTTAGAGAAAGCATAGATTTAAAATTTGCTAGGTTATTAGATCATAATGATAGTTTAGTAAAGGATTTGGAACTGTGCACTAAAGCTAATAGAGTTTTAAAACAAAATGAGCACAATTACAAGGAAAAGATAGACCTTTTGAAGAAACAGCTTAGGGAAACAGAAGTAGTTACCTTTACCAAGCTAATGACATTAGATATTATCTTAACTCCCTAGAGGACACTAAGAAGCAGAAAGAAGTTTTAGAAGTAGAAGTCAACTCCTTAAAACAAAAACTGCACAGTTGGACAAGCTCATCTCACATTGTCCAACACTTAGTGAGAGAAAGAAACAATAGGGAGGGATTGGGATACAAAGGGGTTCCACCACCACCTAGGACCTTGATGAACACCAAAAGTAAACCAATTAATAATAACCCCATCAAGGATCATGTGGTGACCACTCCTCTTGTTAGTGACCCAGATACCACAAGTAATCAATTGCATCTGGCACAAAGAAAAGGAGACCACTTCAAAGCCAAAAGGAAAAATGCCTTGTTCTAACCTGGAAAAAGAGTTTGAAATTGTTATATAAAGTCAGGTTCAAACAAAGTCAAATTAGAACCCAAAAAGACTATTAAACCTAATCAATCACGCACATCATGTCAAAGTCTAGATAAACAACAAATAAAAGATTTAAAACCAGGTAAAACAATTAAGTTTGTAAAACCCGACCATAAATATAACAAAGAAGTGTCTCAATCTAAACAAAATAAGGTCAACCGTGTGACACCTACATCTCCACAAAAATATTTAAATCGTAAATTTGAAAGCAGATCCTGCAACAACTATGGAAAGTACGGTCACATTGCGTCTTATTGTCCTTATTATCAGACACCGAGGAGGAAAGTTGAACTTCCTAGATCTTTTAAGAGGAACTTAGTAACGCCTCCTAAAAGGGATAGTGAACCCACAATTCAACCCATTAGCAAGTTGTCTGTTTATCACAAACAGGCCTTACACAAAGCTGGTCTATGGAAAGAAAAATCCACCTCAACATCTGAAAATGAGAACAAACAGACATCTAAGGTTTCCTCAACCTCAAATGGTCAATGGGTTGAGTTTATGTTATATGATGCCTTAGGGAAACCCAAGCCAGTGAAGGCTTGGGTTCCTAACATGAACTAAAGTTTTCACTGAATGTGTAGGGTGTTCGCTATAGTGCTCAGACTAACATGTGGATTGTAGATAACGAAGCATCCATGCACATGACGGGGAACAGAGCTCTCTTATCAAATGTCAGACAAATCAAAGGAGGGCATGTTTCATTTTCTGGAAACAAAGGAGGGTACATCAGAGCCTAAGGAGAAGTGAGAAATTAGAAAGTTAAGTTTCACAATGTAAACTATGTCCAATGATTATAGAATAACATAATTTTTGTTTCTCAAATATGTGATAAAGGCTTCAAAGTTGTGTTTGACAACAAGAAGTGCTACGTTCTGAAGAAGGACTACGTGATCCCGGAGGATCAAGTTCTAATGTCAGCTTCAAAATAGAATGATCTTTATGTCCTGGATCTTTCAAAGACCTCCACAATGGATCGTGAAGTTCAGTGCTTCTTGTCCAAAGCTACTGAGAAGGAGTCCATCTCATGGCATAGGAGAATGAGACACATAACTCCAAGAAAGATGAATCACTTGATACAGCATGATCTAGTGAGGGGAGTGAATGTCAAAAACTTCCATCTCCCGGAGTTTTGTGTTGCGTGCAAGAATGGCAAACAGACAAAAAAGTCTGATAAGGAAAAGAAAGTTCATTCCATAGAACTACCTCTTGAGCTTCTTCACATGGATCTGTTTGGTCCGGTCAGTACAATAAGCATCGCAGTCGACTTGTACTGCTACGTAGTTACTGATGACTACTCAAGATTCTCTTGGGTACTATTTCTAAAGTCCAAATCAGAAACATTTGAATCCTTCAAGGATTTAGTAACTACACTGGAATCCCTATACAAGCTGAAAGTACGACAAGTGCGCTCAGACAACGGAACCAAGTTCAAGAATCAGTGGATGGAGGCCTACTACAAGGAAAAATGAATTGTGCATCAATTTACCTCTGCCTACACTCCTCAGATGAACGGTGTTGCTGAACGAAAGAATCACAGCTTGATAGAGACCGCATGGACTATGCTTGCAGACTAGAAACTGCCTATTCAATTCTAGAATGAGGCAGTTGCAAATGCATGTTATACACTCAATCGAGTTCTGGTAGTTAAACATCATGAAAAAACGTGGTATGAGTTACTACAATGACGTAAACCTGACTTAGAGTATCTCGAGCCATTTGGCGCTCCATGCACCCTGTTGAAGAAGACTCAGGGGGGAAAATTCCGCGAGAAGGCAGATGAAGGGATCTTTCTAGGATACAACATACCAAGTAAGAGAGTCACAACAACTCAACGGGTCAAGTAGAGGTGTGGTGTACTGTTGATATTCAAAGATACACCACACCACCTATTGGAAAAAGGCCTGCTTAGTTCTTTGACTATGATGGATTCTTCAAGTCCTTTAACATACCTCTCTCCACTTCCAAAGATGAGTTGGCAAACAAGATGATGTATGATGTCTTTAACACACCGTCTCAAGATTCAACACCATTCATTTCACAAAGTCAATCATCTACCAACTCAGAGGGAGCACTTGATGTCATTGACTCTTCCTCTGATGAAGAAAATATGGAAAATGATCAGAACAACCAGGAAGAACAGGTTCTGACTACCACCTGTTCACCGGCATCACACAGTGATGCTCCTCAGCCCTCTGAACCTCAGACTCCTATAGCCTCAGATCTAGAACCAAATGTTAACAATCTTGATTCTGAGGTGGTCGTTCCAACAACTCCCGGCTCACGTCTAAACGTCTATCATCCATTGGATAATGTCATAGCAGATGTGAGATCTGGAGTTCAGACCAGAAATCAGTTGTACTCAGCTGATTATGCCTTTGTGATGGAAAATGGATACCTTCATAATGGTACCTATCGATGCTTTGTGTCTCAGTTTGAGCCAAAGTTTGTTAGTGAAGCCCTGAATGATGAGGCATGGGTGAGTGCCATGCAAGAAGAACTTCTTCAGTTCAAGAAGTTAGGTATATCGACTCTAGTTGATAGACCTAAAGGTGCAAAGGTCATTGGCACCAAATGGGTCTTGAAATGCAAGAAAGATGATCAAGGAGTGATCATCAGAAACAAGGCTCGGCTTGTTGTTTAGGGTTTTCGACAAGTTGAGGGTATTGACTATAATGAAGTGTTTGCACCCGTGGCAAGAATGGAAGCAATCCGCATCTTCCTTGCCTATGAATCGTATATGAAGATCAAAGTATATCAACTAGATGTGAAGAGTGTGTTCCTTCATGGTGAGATCTGAGAAACAGTGTATGTCAGTCAACCCGAGGGATTTGAGGATCCATATAATCGGGACAGAGTTTACAAACTTGACAAGGCGCTATACAGGCTTCATGAAGCTCCAAGGGCCTCGTATGAGAAACTCTCGACACATCTTGTGAAACATGGTTTTCGCAGGGTAGTCATTGACTGTACACTATTTATCAAGGAAAAAGATGGACATTTACTGCTGGTACAAATCTATGTCGATGACATAATCTTCGGATCAAAGAACAAAGAATTATGTAAAGAGTTTGAAGCAGTAATGAAGGCTGAGTTTGAGATGAGTGCAGTGGGAGAGATGAAGTTCTTTCTCGGGTTACAGGTGGATCATAAAGTAGGTGATATTCTTAGTCGGTTTGACATGGAGAATGCTTCTATAGCTGGAACTCCTCTTGCTACAAATCATGAAGTAGCACCCGACAAGAATGGTGATCTAGTGGATGCCACTATGTACCGAGGGATGATTGGATCTCTCATGTATCTCACTGCCTCACGACCTGTTATCATGTACGCTACATGTCTATGTTCACGATATCAGGCAAAGCCTAAAGTGAACCATCTTATTGGGGTCAAAAGGATTTTTCATTATCTGAAGGGTACACCCACACTTGGGTTGTGGTATCCTCATGATGATGACTTTGAGCTTATGGCATATAGCTACTCGGATTACGGAGGCTGCAAGATGAACTACAAGTCTACATCAGCAGGGTGTCAGTTCTTTGGAGAAGATTAGTAACCTGGCAGTGTAAGAAGCAGACCTCGGTTGCATTGTCAACCTATGAAGCCGAATACGTTGCTACTGCAAGTTGCTGTTCACAAATCATATGGATTCAACAGCAAATGCGTGATTACAGTTTGAAATACTCTTCTACTCCTATCTTTGTTGATAACTCAGTTGTAATTGCAGTCACTAAAAACCCGGTCCAACATCCAAAGACCAAACACATCGGGATTAAATATCACTTTATACATGATTTCTTCGAAAAGAACTTAATCGATGTGGTAAAAAAACACAGATTTTCAACACGCTGACCTCTATACAAAGGCTTTTGACAAACCACATTTTCTATATCTGTTAGAGGTCAATGGCGCTAAAAGAAAAATGAGGTCATTCCTGACGATGACCATGTGTAGTCCGATATGTCGTGTAAATTATTTTTATTTTTATTTTTAATTTTCAGTTTTTAATTTATCTGCGTAATTTTATGTTGGTTAATTAAAATTAGACTTATTGTATTGCCTATTAAAATCCTAAAATGCTAATCCATTACGGTTTTAAAATTTTAGTGGGAGAATAGGTTTAGACAGTATAAAAAACGAGGGAGAAGGAGAGGTAGCTCATAAAAATAAGATCATATATGTGATACCGATTTAATCTTTGGAATATGATAGTACACAGGAGAAAACCATGCTGGACTTTAAAATTTTAAATTGAAAAAGATGCAAAGCTCAAGTATAAGTCTGTGTAGTTTGAGCAATATAAAATGAAATATGATTGATAATCTAGCTACTACTAAGGTAACACAAAGAAAGCAGACCTAGAGGTTACTAGATCACAGATGATATGTTAGTAGATTCAACACAATAGATGATTAGACCTATTGGTGATGTCAAGATAAAACTAAAATGTTTGACTAGCTGTGGGTAACACCCTATCCCTGGTTAACACAATCAACAAGATTTCGATAAGGGGTGATGAGCAAAATAAACGCCACGAATGTGTGCGTAAGATAAAAGCATGAGCAAAAGCACTTAAAAAATTGCAAATACAATCAAACTGATAACCTATATTGTTGGTGAGATCTGTGCAAAAAGAATGTAATTGCTCAAAGAAGAAGATAGGTTATGTGCCTCTTTGCTGTGCGGTGGCACTGATTTGAGGATAAGCATAACCTATATATTCTAGAATTCATTGTTGTTTGCTGCCTCTCTACTATGCGGTGGCACTGACCTGAAGCTTCGCTTTTCTTTGAAAGTTCTATGAATAGTTCTTCTTGAATACTACCCTGAGACCGCTCAAAAATATTCTGAGGAATGTTAATTACCATATAAGTGTTGGATCCACAAATGCTTGTTGAAACAAACAAACCATAAACCATCACCAGTCTGTGTTGAAAGTCGGTGTATGGATTTAAGAGGACAAGTATACTAACAATCATTGTGTCTACAATTCTTGAAAGTTCAAATCAGAGTGGGGACCTAATAGTACTTGTATGATCTCCTAAATTTGCTAAATAACTCTAGATAAAAAACAAGAATAGAGCATCAAAGGTTTTAGATAACTTGTCCCAAACAATTGAATATCCTGTATGATTCCTAATTGAATTGGTCCATGTATGATTCAAATGAATTAAAGCTGCCTTTACAAAAAAAACAATTCTTCAGATTTACATCTTAGGATTTACCCCTCACAAAAACATGTCTTAGTTTTAAGTTTTAGTGTTATTTCTTTTATATTTGTTTATATTTTGTCAATTTCTATGTGTTTAATATCAGACTATGTCATGGAAGTTAATAGGGAACCATATCATCTAAAAGGTCACGTCTGAGGTGACCACACGTGCTTTCAAATAAATATAGGTCATGTCTGAGGTGACAAAATGTTTTAAAAGGATCATGTCTGAGGTGGTCAAAAGGTTGTCAAGTTAAAATGATCATGTTTGAGATGATCAAAGGTTCATAATGTTAAATCAAAAGTTAAAAAAAAGGGTTTAAGTGAAAAATGGTCATAAAGTCTAAAATCATGAGTATGACCCAATCGTGTGAATGGACCATACTCATGCACTAAACAGCCGAATGGACATGAGTATGAACCATTCAGCCGAATGGATTATTAGAATGAGCAAGTCGACCGAATGGAGGTGTGCGAATGAGTCAGTCGCCCGACTGAAACCTAGTCGCCCGACTGAAGGAAATCGACTAAGCCAATCGCACGACTGAGGTCCATTCGCCCGAATGAACATAGTGAATGGGTCCAGTCGGCCGATTGAACTCAGATTCAGTATAAATAAGGCACAGTCGATCGCATTCAACTCATCACCCCCTAATCGCCCTTAATTCGCACACACTACCGTTACTCTGCCCAAATTTCATTAGATCAAGATTTTTTACTCTTATTTCTATACTGACGATTGTAGATTGATATACAAGTACAATGTCATGATATCTCACTGAAATCTGATGAAATGGTGCCCTAACTTTAAGACTCCCGACTCAAACAAGAACCAGACACTACATGGGCTAATGACCTACTTAAACCAAGTAAAATGTTAAAATTGAAGGTTTTAGGTTATTAGATATGTGATTGTGAGTCTAAAGAGCTATTACACAATGTTTAATTTCAAGAATTGATCAAGATTCAAATCTTCGGTCAGTCGAACAGTGGGTCATGCAACTAGTCACCAGGTTGAACACCAATCGCACGATTTAGCTGGTCGAATGGCTCAATTGGCCGAATGGACCATACGGATGAACTCCATCGGCCGACTGATCCAATCACAGGCTTAGCCACCCAACTAAACTCAGTCGCCTGTTCAATCACCCGACTGAATCCAGTCGCATGATAGGACAAATGACTGAACACAGTCGCATGGTTTAATCGCATGAATGAACCAGGATGAATTCAACCAAGTTAATTAAGACTGGTTTGTATTGTGTCGTTATCTAATGTCTATGTGTCTTTTGTTACAGATCGATGGCTAATAGATGGTCTATCAACCCCAAGCACAACAATTCTGCTCACCTAGACTCCACAACTCGGAATGGTGCCAAGTTTGCAGAGATCATCGCTTTTCTCAAGCGATCAAGGATCCACAAGGCCATTTCTACACCATGCACTCCCTACAGGTCTATACAACATGACTTCTGGGAGAATGCATCTATTGATCGATCACGTGAGCTGTACAACATACGGAGTTCTATTTGTGGCATGGATATACAGATTACCGCTACAGACATTCAGCGCGTACTTGAGTTAGGAGTTGATACTGATCACCCCACCAGACTTTACCCACTTATGGTGAGAGGGTGCTTCATGAGGATAATGTACAATGGCGACATAAACTCAGGGGTGCTCAACAGAGCAAAATGTGTCCCCAGTATAAGTACTTAGCACACGTTATCCTCAAATGCATAGCGTCGCGAAGGGGTGGGTTCGACGACCTATCAGACCAGATTCAAACTGCCTACGTGGAACTGGTACTGAACCACCCTTTCAGATTTTCTAGCATGATTTTCTCTTATCTGATAGAGAACTTGGAGGCAAATGGCAAGGAGGGTTTCTGCATGTACCCTCGGTTCTTACAGATGATCTTTAAGGAGAAGCTGCCTACATTGCCAAAGGAGAGCCACGATGCTGTGGCTTTAGAGATTATGGATGATACGACATTGGGTTGTATGAGGGTTTACCGGGGAAAGCAGGTCAAGCCCCCAGTAAAGAAGCATATAGGCCATCTGGCCAAGGTGGACTACGTGGCGCCAGGGAGACGTAAGTGGCGTCACATAGACAATGATTCAGAGGTCGAGCAGTTACAGCTCCCAGAGGATGACTTCGACGACGATGAAAACGGTGATGGTGGAGATGCAGGGCCCACTTAACCAAGGGCCCCCACTGCCGATATAGCATCTCCAGCATCTATCCATGATGGAGTAGAGGGTGCAGGATTCCATCAGGACTTCATACCTGATAAGGAGGAGGATACTAATGAGGAGCCCCTAACCCGCACTGTGGGGAGCCGGGTAGTTGCCACCGACCGAGGTATTCGGGAGGTTGGTGGACACCATGGAAAATCTGGGGAGACTGACACGGATCCAACATTTGCTCCTGATCAGCCAAGCTGTGTTTCAGGGGGAGCATCCTCCTCGAAAGTATCGAGGAAAAAAGGATGGCTCAGCCCCATGGCTTGAAGAAGAAGAAGAGAAGACTGACGTTTATAACTACCACCACTTCTACCACCACTACCACCACTCCGCCTACCACCACTACTCTGTCCACTACAACCACTCCACCTACCACCACTACTTCGTCTACTACAACCACTCCACCTACCACCAGTACTACCACACACACTCCATCACCACCTTCATTTATATTACCACCAGTCTTCACCACTACCAACACCACCACCACCAGCCACTAATCAGACCATCTACAATCCCTTCCTTCCTATCAGGATCCACTCTAGCTCCTAGTAGGGTAGAGGAACAGCTCTCAGCACTTAATTGTATGGTGCTGAAGCTATTGGTTGCCGATGACGAGAAGACTGCTCAGATGCGACAGCTAGTAGACCTTACTACTGATCAAACTATACAGATATCTCAGCAGGCACAACAGATAGAGCAGCAAGCCCAGCTGAAGGATGCACAGTGCGTAGAGATGTCCCAACTCGGGGAGCAGCATGCTCAAGCAGCTAAAAGGATAGAGGAGTTGGAGACCACCAACAAGACCATCATGTTGCGTCTAAAAGGATCAAAAGAAGAGCCCTTAAAGATCAAGGAAAGAGATGGAGATGATGACAGTGATGATGATGATTATGATGGTGATGACATTGAGGATGATACTGATGCTGCTTATGATGCTGATGATGTTGATGATGATGATGAGGATGCATTTGCTGCGGGTGCTACTTCTGCAAGCGAACGGAGGACCAAAAGGACTCAAGATCAGGGTGCGTCCACATCCGCCCCGATAGCTGAAGAGCAATTGATACAGGATAAGAGTAATATTTAGTTATTTACTATATTCAAATCATATGTGTTCAAATCTTGTATCTCATATTGAAATGAATGATTATATTTATTTGTGGTATTTCTGTCTTGATTATTAACTAATGATTGTTGTGTTACTTGTATAAATCAAGCAGATCCAAACTTTCAGAGGGATGAACATGATGTTGCTCCCCTCCAACAGATCAAGACTCAACTCACAATGATTCTTGATCTGCAGGTGTTGTTAGGAGATCGGTGATGTACACTCCTGAAGAAGGAGAGATCATTCACAATCTCACTCACAAGCAAATTGTAGAAATGTTCAAGCTTAATCCCGATGAGATTGTCAAGGACGCTCCAACTTTTGTAGAAACCAGTGACGATGAGTTGAACAACATTGATGAGATAGAGATCGAGGACATCACTGCAGAGCATTATCCCCAGTACGCTGACAAAGAGGGAATTGCGGTCCCCAATTTGGGTGACTCCCTGGTCGGTGATACATTTAAGATATTAGATAAGTCCGAGAAGGTTGAGGAACAAGCCCAAGCCTCAAACAGTGATGTTGATATCAGAAAGCCTGAATAGCAAACTGTGTACACCAAGCTCTACAATGTGAAGAAACATCACATGGTGTGAGGCAAGATTATTTCGTACGCACATTTTGATGATCTTAATGTATACGCGGTGAAGAGAAAGAAAGGTATTGAGTATTTTAGATTCCCGCGTGATCTAAAGACTCTACCTAGTTTTGAGCTCAACCAGCTGGCTAAACTAAAGCTTTTATACGCTGACCCGAGAAAGATGTCAGGTTGGTTTGAGGCTGCCCGGAAGAAAGAGTACAACACTAGGTGGGTCAACTTCAAACCTCAACAAGCTACGAGGTATAGCAGACGTTCTGAAGTTGATCCTATAACTGGAATGCCAAAGATAGTGTTGAAGTGGAGTGCTCCACAAACAATGTCAAAGATCCCTCTATGGGAGATGCCACAGGACTTCACTCCTCACTTCAAATGGTCGTACTATGATTGGAAAACATGGGAAGTTGTCATAGTTCTGAACAAAGAGGAAAGAATGGATACTATCAAGGTATTCGACCCGATGTGGCTTACCAACTTGTCAGCTGATGACGTTTACACTCTATACAAGTGGCCACTGTTCTATGACACGCAAGATATTGTACAAGCCCTCTAATTCCAAAATGTGATACAACTCTACTTTGCATTTGAAATACATGCAGGAGTCACAAGAGAGGAAAAGTAGAAGAAGTATGAGGAGGTTATGAAGAAGGTAAGACGATAGACAGATCTAGGTCCAAAGGGGAGTTCGTTGATACATATGTACCTAGATTTGGATCTTAATGTAATATGTCTTGAATGTCTTATGCTTATGTAATGCTTGGGTTCTTAATGAAATAAGAATGTTTGATTGTGATTTATAATGTTTAATATTTCATTAATGAGTTGTGTAACGCATATTGACTAGATTATGTAGGTTTGTGATTGTTTGAATTGATATGCATAATTTTATAATAATGAATGCATTCAAACTTGGTTAAGTGAAGTTCTCATGCGTCCGACTAGACCATGCACCCCAACAGTGGTCATGCGTCCGAATGGCCATGCGACTTAGTGTCCATGCACCTAAATAGTCCATACGCCTGAACAACTTCATGCGACTGACTCAGTTGCACGACTAAATGGATCAACCGCATAGCTCAATGGCACGAATGAACTATGCTAATTGTTCAGTCACCCGAATGAGCAACCCTAACCTATAAATACGACCTAATTCGTGGAAAAACGTAAGCTTCATACGCACTTCAACTCCAGACGTACCCTAGCCATCCAGAGACCTCTAAGATCATACTCCAAGTTCATAGATCGCATTAGATCGGTTCCTAATCGATTCTTAAAATTAGATTCAATCACATAATTGTTTCCACGTGCGTTCTCACTGATTGGATCGCCATTCAAATAGGGTTCTGCACTATTTGATTCGGTATACACGTTAATCAGTTAGTACATCGTCCAGTACACGATCCCTAATAGATTTAGCAGAGTTAGATGAAGAAGTCTCTGTTTGAGCATTAGATGTTTGAGACTGAGATTTAGGAAGAGATTGAGAATGAGACTGTGTTGTATAAGCAGGAGCACTAGTGAATGATGAATTAGTGAAAAATCCTGCTCCAACAAATAAATCTCCCTATTCTTTTGTAATTTTCTCACTTTTTGCCATGAATGCATTTTCAATAGTGTTTGCAGCAAAAGCAACCACTGATACTGAGACATTGATGCTGCTCTATCATTATTCCTTGAGCTTTCATTAATATCTACTGACCTATCTTGGCAATGAGTGGATCTAGATCCATAGGGAACTTCTCAGTATGTTTTACTAAGGTTATTGTTTGTTTCCATGATGAGGGTAAAGCCTTGAGTAGTCTAAGATTTAGATCTTCAAGATCAGGCTTAATACCAGCTGTTGACATCTCAGTTGTAAGTTGAACAAATCTGTTCGTCATTTGGTTTATGGTTTCTCCAGACAAATCTTGAAACAATTCTAATTGCCTTTTCAACTTTTGTTTCTTGAGATTTTAAATCTCCTTGCCTCCTTCACAAATGGTTTTTAAGGCTTTATACATGGTGTATCCAGTTTGATATCCATCAAGCCTTGCAAGAACTTCTAGTGGTAGTCCTTTACACATCAAGGAATATGCTTTGATATCATTCTTTACTCTTCTCAAATCATCTCCTTGAAGACCATCTTCAGTATAGGATTCTTGAGAATCTTTAGTATAAACAAACCCTCTGTCAGGCCCATAAGTGATTATAGGGATGTATGGTCCTTTCTCTATAAATTTCCAATGATCAGTGTCAATGATATTAAATGATGTTTTAACCTAAGAGACCAATTTTTTAAATCAGCTCTATTTTTAAGTTTTGGAACTCTATTTTCAGAATCTTCTGATTTCACCATTCTTATATTTTTGTTGTTTTTCTTAGATTTTGAATTAAGAAAAGAAATGAAAAAGTTTTTGAAAATTTTCTTTTTAAAAAAAATTGTAAGTATCATGGGTGATGCGCCTGAACAGTAATCAAAGTCCCAAACAGTTAACGCGCCTAAGTTGAGAGACGTCTAAGGGAATGCCTTAGAAAGATTTTCCAAAACGCCTAAGTTGATGTTGGTCCATGTGATCGAAGAACAGTACAATTGATAGGATAATTTGATCAATATCAAACACACAATCCAAATTACAACAATTGAGAAGTGAATATGATGAATCAAGACATAATTGGTACTCAAATGAACGAACTCACTTAATAACAAAAAGCACAATTGTATTTCAATGAAGTAACTGCTTAGAAATGGTAGCTTGCAACAGAATTCCACGATTAGGGTTTTGCAAGCTCACCGTACAAAGTGAAATGACAATAGTATATATAGCAGTCATAGATTCGCTGACAGTTTCGCTACCAGCAAAACTGTCATGCCGAAACTATAGTTTCGCCCGGCAGAACACAAGTTCGCTGGGTAAACCAAAACAGCAAACTGTGAGCGAATGTATAGATTCGCTCACAGTTTCGCTGGACTGCCAAAACTGCTAATTACAAACAAAATACAAAGTGAAACTAACAAAAGTCCTATTACAATGTAAAGTAAACATCTATACTAAAGTGAGTCCAACCTAACATGATCTTCAATACTCCCCCTAGGTTGGACCTCACTATCTTCACTTCTCTTGATTTGACTCGTCGGCTCCGGTTTCCTCTGCTGCTGTTGATCTATCTTCATCACCTCCTGCAGCAACATCATTAGAAGCTTCAGCCATTGATCCTCCAAGGTTAGTTCCTGCATCACCAGCTTCCTTAGAATGACCACTAACTCTAGCAAACTGCCTGGTCATGTCTTGAACATCCATGGCAAAGTCATCTTGTGCTCTCACCTTTTCAGCCAAACTCTTTACCTCCGCCGTACTCCTCGTATTTTGTTTGCCACATTCATAAACAAGCTTGCCTCTTTTCGTGTTTCCTCTCCTGCCCCAGCCTTAATATGATTTTCACAAAGAGTCAAGAGATCTTCATCACTGAAGCTGAATAATTCCATCGGGTCAAACACCCTAAACTCTTTTCCGTGTTTGGCTCTAATCACCACCTCGCCAGTGTTATTATCATAAAACCACTTTTCAAAGTCCTGTAAACGTTGGGGAAGAGGATCAGCCAATCTTACCCTGTTTACAGTCTTTGGTGGTTTGACTCTCAAAACAATCCTCCCTTTGCCAGTCTCCGGTCTTTATCTTTCTTTGATCTTTTTCATTCAGCCTTCATGTATCCAAATGACTCAAAATTATCATTAAGTCCATTTTTAATTACCTTCTCAAGAAATACTGCCTTTTCACTTAAATGAGCATTAATCAAAGGCAAAGTGGCCAACCGTCTCAGATCCCATTTGGGCAAGGTCTTAAAAGCCTTCCTCTTGAGCATGTAGCTGATATGACCTCCTCTTCTTTTAATCATAAACATCTTTAAACTAGGATTATAACACCAACTTATTATCTTCTTGTCTGCCTCTTTCCTGCTTAAACCTTCCATATTTTGAAACAAAGGAGTAAGTTCTTCAGCCTCCTTCTCCTTCACCAACCAGTCACTCTTATCCATTTCAAACACATCAGCTTCATCATCTCCCTTCTTAGCAACATACACCAGTGGTCTCTCATCTACTTCATAAAACTCTGGTTCAGAATCATAATCAACCAATTGCTCATCCTCCTCTTCTTCATCAATCAAACCTTTTCCTTTATCAGACATTCCTCAGTGGTAGCAGTACAACCACTTCTTCACCTACACTATCCTTATCAAAATCAAACTGTAGGTTAACAAACCCTGCTTCAACAATATCATCATCCGCATTTCTTCCAGCATCTTCTCTTGGGATCTCTTGTTCCCCTGCTTCAGTATTAGCTGCTCCAGAAGTGCCCTCTCCTACCTTGGATGAAGTACCCACATTCAAGAATGAGTACTTAGATATATCAGTCATATCATCTAACTCAGATTGAGTTAGTTGACTAGGTAGGCCAGCAGCAGCTTTCATCTGAGAAATTTCTTCAAACAATCTCTTAATCAAATTATTCAGGTCAACCAACATCTTTTTCATTCCTTCAATTACCTCATACTTCTGTTTTTCCCTAATCTCCTGATTCGTCAGTTTAGTCTTTATCATACTTGACAGGATCAGCGATCACAAGTTTGATGTATAGAGTTCAAAGCAGCGGAATACGAACAAGAATTAGACAAATTGTAGCAAGCAATCGATACTTGTATGCATTAAGAGCACATACGGTTATAGGGAGAGAATATATGTTTCTGATTTCAAGGAATGTTTATAGATATAGAATATTTCTAATCAAATCATTCATTCATTCCATTCATTCACTCACTCCACATATTACAATAGGTTGTCACTCCTTATATAGAGTGCAACAATCACTGCTGTTATCACGGAAAGTGACAACTGGCAGATCTAATACAAAAATAACTAACTCTTAACAACTACTGAGAACATATCAGAGTGTTAAGTACAAAATATAAAACTACTGAAACTACAACGACTGAAGAACAAGCTCTTCAGTCATTTTACAAAACTACTGAAACATAAAACTACTGAAACTAGAAATATAAAACTACTGATATCACAACTACTGAAGAAGTACTCTTCAGCAGTTGTGACAACTACTGAGGCTTCAGTACTTGATCTTCAGACTTTGACCTTCAGGTGTTTCATCAGCTGATGACTTCAGTAGATATCATCAGCTGATGTCTTCAGTCTTTCTCTTCAGACTTTGTACATCAGTTGTTGATCTTCAGTACTTGTAAACTCTTCAGCTGTTGTACTTCAGTACTTTGGTCTTTCAGCTTCAGCACTTGTGTTCTTCAGCTGTTGTACTTCAGCACTTTAGTTCTTCAGCTGTTGAGGTCTTCAGCACTTGATCTTCAGCTGTTGAAGTCTTCAGCACTTGTCAAACTACTGATGAGGCTTTCAGCAGTTGTTGTGATACCATGTGGGACTTAGAGGTTTTCTGATCTTGGCTCATTGGTTCTTTTGGTCCAACAAACTCCCCCTGAACCAATGCAGCTAAAACCTCTAAATTATTTATTGTCCCACTTATTGTTGGCAAAGTGTTGGTCTTTTTCCTTCTTGATGAGTAGAGAAGATGACCGAAGTAAGCTCCGGCCTGGGAAGAAATCTCAGATATTTGTTTGGCAGAGTATGAATGGGAACTCTGTTTTGGGGAACTGGACACAGAGTTATTATCCCATTCATGAGATTTACTTCCCCATAATGAGTTTGTATGACTCTCGAACATAGGCCTCAAGGAGAACAACTTGTTCCTCCTGACTGAGTTCTTCTACTCCTCCTTCGAAGAAGAACTCTGGACCATAGTACTCTGATAAGTACTTCATGGTCCTGCCATTTTTCAGCTCCACCGTAGTTACCTCCCTATATACAAATTCATCAGGATGGTTGCCTTCAAGGAGTAACTGGAGCTCATTCTTCTGGATGTCTTCAAGCTTTTTATATAACAACCCCTTCTTAATCATCTTGTTTTCTAGTAAAGCTTGAGGGGTCTTCTTTGCTTGGTGAGCTCTCTAGAATTCATCAATGATTTCCCAAGGTGAGACTACAACGGCCAACATGATAGTAGAATCTATTGTTTTTCGTACCTGGCCATTGTATCTGTGAGGAATAGTTCTTTTATGGATTCTAGAACTCACCCTGGGGTCCGGCCATACTCTCACTCTCTCCTTCTGATACTGAAAAGTGTGCCTGAGAGTGTACAGCCTTTGAGCATGCCCTTTCATGGCTTGAATAGATGATGACTGAGGAAATTCCTTGTCAACCATCTTCAACAATTGCTCATCGTGCTGTTTCTGCTGTTCTTCTTCTTCTATCTTGATTCTGACCATTCCCTTGAGAGTCAGGTGTGATCATGGGTTGACTTCGGGGTTTTGGCAGCTTTAGAACAGCAGAGAGTGGCAGACTATCATCTTCATCCTCCTCTTCGTCTTCTTCTTCCATCCTCAGCACCCTTCTCCTCCTTCTGGGTGCATCACTGGATGATGGTTGGGTGGTGAAGGAATTGGTTTTGAAGAATGAGGATGTTTGGATTTTGGCTTAGAGATTGGTTGGGAGATTTGAGGGATAGGATCTGTTTGAGTGGGTGGAAGGGAAGGTTGATCCAGCATCTTTGTAGTTAGTTTCGCCTTTGTGAGTTTAGCCATCTCTAACCTTTTACCAGCCCCAGCCTCATCAAGGGCTTCCACAATAATCCCTTGTTGAATTGCTCAGACAGACAGATTCTGGTGGCTATAGCTAGAATGCTGTCCCTGGTCCATGCGCGGATCTCCATTAATGATCTTCCTAAGTATTTTGCAATAAAGCGGATCATTATTTCCAACCTCCCTTTTTCCAGAGCATCATACCCTGCCCATCGGGTTTGTATCTCTTGCACTTCCAACCTTCTGATCTCACTATCCAGTGTGGCTGTGTCAAACCCCTGCCTGAAGAGTTGTTCAATTATTTTATCCATGGAGCGGTTGTGTGTAGTGTCAGCTTCTTTTACCAGCTCCTCCAAGGATTTGTCTTCAGCAGTATGACCATCAGCACTACCATCAGCACTTTTCTTTCGCTTGTAAGTGAGCAGAGGTTGCTTTTCCTTCTCCTCTTCTTGGGCTTGCTTCTCTTCCTTCTTTTCCTGTGATCTTTTCCTCTTCTTTTCTTTCACTACAGTACTCTCCCCCTTTCTGGATGCATTGGAGGAGGGGGTTTGTACCGCAGAAAGAGTCTTTTGGACAACAGCATCAATCAAGGGCTGTAAAGTTGAGGAAAGCTTCTCATCAATGGCTTTAGTCACAATATCAGTGATTATGGGTGTGATGAGAGGGAGGGAATTTTGAAGTACAACACCTATTTGCTCAGGATGGTTCTGTTCCTGAGAAGTAGGGCATGAAGCAGAGGCAGGTGGTTGAGTTTGCAGTGGCTCAGTGTTTGGGAAACCTTCAAGTGAAGGTGCCATCTGTGGGTGGGTAGAGGCAGATGGTCTTTCTCCTTGGGAGAGTTGGTCAAGTAGGTGTTACAGCCTACTGACTTTCTCTTCAAGGATTGTGTTCTGGGCAAGAACATCATAGAAAAAGCCCAGGTCATCATCAGGCGAAACTGAATCATCTGACCTCCTGCTTGGTGCAGGATTTACATGCGCTGGGTGTAGACCAGTTGGTGCATGTGCCCCTTGTGCTTGGTACTGGGGACTTCCAGCCTCAGGACAGTGTCCATCATCGGCTGTTGCCTCTAGTGAGGTCTTAGCAATGTTACCAGCCTCATTCTGATCATGTGCAGGAGATAGAAGTGGTAAACCCTCACTAGATATTCTAAGCTCCTTATCCACCCTCACTATATTCTAAGCTCCTTATCTACACCAGGAGATAGAAGTGGTAAACCCCTATGCTGTGGGTTCTCAAGTGCACTTTGTTCCTCCCCTCAATTGTAGAGGTATTCCCAGTAGTAAGTGGTTTCCGGGGAGGGGGTGAGGAGTGCAGTTGAGTCAGCACTTGTGCAACTATTAAAGTTGGGCTGTGAGGGGTGGTTGTTTGGGGTGAAGGGATAGAAGCAGTGTGCACCTGGGGAGGTTGGTGCTCTTCAATGGCAATCCCCTCAAGTGAGGAAGATCCCAGATATGTAGGTACCCCTTAAGTGGTTGCTGCAGGCTCCTGTTGAGAGAAAGCCTGAGCGGCTATAGCTGGAAGAGTCATTGTATCCACTAGGGGGTTTGGACTAGTGGATATATCGTGCGTTTGTGTTGCAGGGGCATCCTCAGGGGACTCAATTCCCTGAGTAGCCGTTTTGGGTTTCTTTTTGGTGGGTTTGGTGGGGACTTTTGATTTGGAGGTGGTTGCTGTGGGTTCCAGCTGCGTGGGTTTTCGCAGCTTGGCAGCCATTTTTAGTGTCTGGTCAGAGTTGTGCCGGGAGTATACTTCCGGCAGAACAGCCGTAGCAGGGACTCCAAGCCAACAAGTCCCTCAGCATTAAGCTGGTTTGTAATGATGGCCATTATGAACCGTGGATATAGTATCCAACGGTTGGCAGTTAGTTTTTGAGCCATATCCTTGAGCTCTGAAAATATTATTTCTAAAAAATTTAGTGTTGTTGCTCAAGAATAGAATACATTACCTGCTGCCATTTTGTCGACATTGATCCCAAGACGACGTCTTAGGGGCCAAACATACATTCACCATGTGAAAAATCAGGCGCTCAGCGTCATTAAAGTTTTTCTTCATGATAGTGGAGGCACTGAGATCGCCTTGATATCCATGTTGGGCAAAGGATAGATCTTTGGTGCCCTTCGGATATCCAGCAGGAGAACTAGCATCATTCAGATGAAGAATTTTACGGATTATTGCAGGAGTGATGACTACTTCGTTGTTTACGACCGACTGGAGAGATGGTGTGTTGTTCTCCCCAGTGGTAATAGTGACGTTCATCCAAAATTGTTGAAGGGATTCGGCATGTAGTATGGGATTCAGAAGAAATGTCGTATGGTATTGGACTGAACCATAAGATCGATAGCAGTATCGAACTTAGTCCAGATGGCGATTTAGTGAGGTAGGCAACACAATTGTGTCGCGGTTTAATTTGCATGGACGCCATTGAGAAGAGGGAAGTTTTTGGAGAGGAACGTTAGGTTGAAGAAGATGAAGCATTGAGAGCTTAGGTCAGGGATATTTATAGGTACGGGTAAGAAAACGACTGAAAGATGTGGTGTTAGGCATCAGTAGTTTTAAACGACCGTTGACATGGTATTATCCTTTCAGACGTTGAAACAGCTAAAGTCGTGGTGTTAGGCATCAGTAGTTAGAAAACTACTGAAGACCGTGGTTTTGACTTCAGATGATTGAAACAACTGAGGACTTGGTGTTTGTCATCAGTAGTTATGAAACTACTGAAGACAGTGGTTTTGTCATCAGCTGTTGTAAACAACTGAAGACTTGGTATTAGTCATCAGTAGTTATAAAACTACTGAAGACATGGTTTTGCTTCAGTTGTTTAGAATGAAAACAGTTGTACAAACGACTGAAAAGAAATTTCTCATCAGCTGTTTTCGTCAATTCTTAGCTTTTCAGCTGTTTCATACTATCCTCAACCATTCATCAGCCTTTTTGGCTGATTTCAGTTGTTTCATAGGACATCAGTACTTATCTGTTTTTACTGATTGCAGTAGTTGTAGCTGCATCAGTAGTTGTAACTACATCAGTAGTTTAGAACAGATGAAGTACTTCAGTACTTGTGAACATTTAGCCTTCAGTAGTTAGAAAAACTGCTGAGGTAAAAGAGCTCATCAGTACTTATATGTGACATAGTTACTAATGATCATCATACTTATTACTAAGATCATCAGTAGTTGTCACTTATTCTAGCTGCAGCATACCAAGCCTTAACACCAGGTTGGAAAGTTGAACTATCCAAAGGCTTAGTAAAAATGTCTGCAAGGTCATCAGCACTAGGCACAAACTTAGGATCAATCAGACCTTTTTCAAAACAATCTCTTATAAAATGATGTCTGATCTCTATATGTTTGGTCCTAGAGTGCTGGACTGGATTTTTGACAATGCAAAGAGCTGAAGCACTATCCATTAGCAATGGAGTCTTAGTCTCTGTAATGCCATAATCCAGAAGTTGGTTTTGAAGCCAGAGTACCTGAGATGTACAGCTTGCAGCAGCAATGTACTCTGCTTCAGCAGTTGATGTAGCAACTGAGGTCTTTTCTTGCTCTGCCAAGAAATCAAGCAGTTGCCTAGGAGTTGACATCCACCAGAAGTTGATTTCCTGGTCAACTTACACCCTGCATAGTCACTGTCAGAAAAAGCAACTAATTTACCAGAATGTCCAGTGGAATACCATAAACCTAGAGATGGAGTGCCTTGCAGATATCTAAAGATCCTCTTGACTGCAATCAGAAGAGACACTTTAGGTGCAGCCTGAAATCTAGCACAAACACATGTAGCAAACATAATCTGGTCTAGAAGCTGTTAAATACATCAAGGACCCAATCATACATCTGTAAAGTGTTTCATCAACCACTTTACCTTTCTGATCTGTATCCAGTTGTGTGGTGCTGCACATGGGGTAGAACAGGCCTTACAGTTTGTAAATCAAACTTTTGCAAAAGATCTTTTGTGTATTTGGACTGATGAATGAAAATTCCATCAGCCTTTTGTTTGATTTGCAACCCCAGAAAGAACTGTAATTCTCCCATGGCACTCATTTCAAACTTCTGTTGCATCAACTTTGTAAAGGCATCACACAACTTTGGATCAGAGGATGCAAAAATGATATCATCTACATAAATTTGAACAAGTAGATTATTTGCCCAGCTTTCTTAATGAATAAAGTCTTATCTATGGAGCCTCTAGTGAAATTGTTTTCCAGAAGAAAGTTTGATAATGTCTCATACCAGGCTCTAGGAGCTTGTTTTAACCCATAAAGAGCCTTATCAAGCTTATACACCCAATTAGGATGTTTATTGTCCTCAAAGCCTGGAGGTTGACATACATAAACCTCTTCTTTAATTTTTCATACAAAAATGCACTTTTGACATCCATTTGAAAAACTTTAAGGTTTTGATAAGCAGCATAAGCTAAAAACAATCGAATTGCTTCCAGTCTGGCTACAAGGGCAAAGGTTTCATCATAATCAATACTTCTTCTTGTGCAAACCCCTGAACAACCAGTCTGGCCTTATTCTAATCAATAAGCCCGTGTTCATCAGTTTTGTTCCTAAACACCCATTTAGTGCCTATTGCACACTTACCTGGAGGTAGAGGAACCAGTTCCCACACTTGCTGTTTCTTGAACTGAAGAAGCTCAAGCTGCATGGCATCAACCCATCCATTATCCTTTAAAGCAATGTGATAATTCTTTGGCTCTTGCTGACTGATGAAGAGAGCATAGAAGCAGAAATTTGACAATTGACTTCTTGTTGATACTCCAGCAGTGATATCACCAATGATTTGAGACATAGGGTGATTCTTCAGATCTTGATACACAATGAGATCTGTGCAAGTGTTTGTAGCAGGCAACAGTAAACAGATGGTGATGGGGAATCATTTCCTTGAAACCAATCAGTGGATGGTAATTCAAAGGAAGTTGAATTCGAAGAGATCTCATCAGCATTTGTTGTGGATGGTGCTACTGGAGCTACAGGAACATCAGGTCTAGCTGAATCAGGCAGCTGATCACTAAACCTGAAGAGGTGAGTACTGCAATGATCATCATCATCAGCAGTACCACCAGGTGGTGAACTGTTGACAGGAGCAACAGCAGGATTTAATAAGGAACATATTGCAGTATGTCCAAATCAAACAACTCCACAAGGCTTTGTGGAATCTTGTCCTTTGGAGATTCATTGAACTTAACATGTAGAGTTTCTTCAACCATCTTTGTTCTGCAGTTGTAGACTCTGTATGCCTTGCAAGTAGATGAATAACCAACAAAATACCCTGCATCCACCTTAGGATCAAATTTATGGAGTTGATCCTTTGTGTTGAGAATAAAACAGGGACACCCAAATGCTTTGAAAAATGAAATCAGAGTAGCCAAATGATGGAGGACTTCATATGGAGTCTTCATCAACCTCTGATTTACTAAAACTCTATTTTGCACATAGCAAGCTGTGTTTGACAGCTTCAGCCCAAAAGGTCAGTGGCAAACCTGAGTCAGCCAGCATGGACCTTGCAGCTTCAATGAGGGTCCTGTTCTTTCTCTCCACTACCCCATTTTGTTCTGGAGTCCTTAGGATGCTAAACTGCCTTTTGATTCCCTTGAAAGATAGTCATCAAGTGTATGATTTTTGAACTCAGTTCCATTGTCACTCCTAATACACTTGACTGGAAGGGAATACTGCTTCTCAATATACAACACAAAGTGAATAATCTTCTGAGCAGCCTCATCCTTTGAATGTAGAAAGAAAGTCCATACAAATCTGGAGTAATCATCCACAATTACCAGACAGTATTCTTCTTTGCCATGCTCATTACTCTCACAGGACCAAATAGATCCATATGCAGTAATTGCAAGCAGGCAGTGGACTTAGGCACTTCAATAGGAGGGAATGAGACTTTGTGCTGTTTTCGTTTTAAACAAGCAGTGCAGGTTTCATCACGGTGGAACTCCTTTATTGGTAAGCCTCTGACTAAACTATTGTGGGTAAGCTTATTCATGTTTTTGAGATTAACATGACCAAGCCTTCTGTGCCACAGTTTAGATTCTTGAGAAGAGGCTTTGGAAAATAGGCAAGGATTGCCTTTGAGATCTATTTTCTTAGAAAGATCTAAGGCATACACTTTTCCTGTCCTGTTGGCTCTCAGGAGAGTGTGATCATCCAACACCTTGTCAATCAAGTGCAAAACTTTGGATGACAGAATCCTATAGTTTTGACTGGTGAAAAGAGCAACATGGCCTTTATCACACATTTGACTGACACTCAAGAGATTGTACATGAGATTTTCCACATGATTAACATCATCAAATTTGATGTCTCCATTGGAGACAAAACCCTTACCAATGATGTAACCCCTAGCATCATTGCCAAAAGAAACAAATCCCTTCTTTCCTTGAGAGTAGTCATGAAGAAGAGAGCTGTTCCCAGTCATGTGCATAGATCCCCCACTGTCTACATACCAGATGCTACTTTGGCATGTTAAAGAACCCTACAATAATAAACAATCAGTTAGTTTTAGAGACCCAAACCTTTTGGTTTTGGGCCTGGTCTCATCAATAGATGGTAAACTAACAGGTTTATCTGAAACAACATCCTGAGAGGAAGAAGATGGTTTAGAAGAGGAGTCCTTTGGCTTGGACCTCCTTTTCTGTGGTTTCAACATAGGAGCATCTAGTTGGTTAACTCTACCCAACAGATGTTGAACCATCATTACCAGCTGTGTCTGATTTTGTGATAAAGCTTTCAGCTCATCAGACACATGCCAGTGGAGTTTGATAAGTTCCTATGTTGCACCTTCTTGTTCTGAGCACTCTCAGCTGTCACCTGTTTAACCCCTTCCTTTTTGGATTTCTTTGAGGAGTTAAGGGTTACAGGATTTGATGTTGCTGATACAAATGTGGTCTCAAACTCAGTTTTCATTTTTACCATTTTCTCTTTAATTTCTTCTTTTGTTTGAGTTTGGAACCTCTTTTGTACCAACAATCATCTGTAAGATGATTGAACAAACCACATACTTCACATGGTTTCTTCTTCTCATCTTAGGTTGATCATCAACTAAAGAGGGTGAAGCAACTGAAGACTTGTTCTTCAATGCTTTGGAAGCATTGTTTGCTTTCTTGACTGCCTCTTTAGTGTCTTCAAACTCTTTCTGCTGGCAGTTTTCTTCTCTTCAGTACTGACAGCAGTTGAAGTTTGAACTTCAGGTGTTAAATCCTGCTCTCTAGTCCTTTCAGGACCTTCAGGATTAACTCCTGAGTTGATCAACTCATTCATGTGAGTATCAGCATTTGAACCATCAACATGAGCTGATAGGTTCAAAGAGGGCTTGATGCTGACAGCTACTTCTGATTGTGCTGTATCAGAAGGTAGATCACATGATGTGATAGATTGGTTATCACTCTCACCATCAGATTCTACTTCTGCTCTTGGAGTAAAATCTGTAGGTGGAGTAGTGTGATTGTAACCAATTCCAAACTTCACATTTGAAGCAGATTGCTTACTAAGAAGCATTTCAAAACCTTTGCATGATTGTACCCATCTATCACACTCTACCTGGGTAACTGCATGGGTTTCTTTGAGATCTTTGTACTTCTCTAGAAGTACCTCTTCTCTAGCCTTATCATCAATTATTTGGCAATTCAGTTTATAAATCTCATCATTTTTATCTTTAAGCACAGACTCAAACTCAGCTTTGTTTTTGGAAATTATTTGTTCTAACTCAATGTTCTTATAATTGGAGCTATATTTGCTTCTCTAATGGAAGCAAATGCTGCTATGCATGGTTCAGAACATAATTTGGCTTAGCCTTAGAGGATACCTGTGATACCTGAGGTGTGGAGGCATTAGAAAATGAAGTATCAGCAGACTCCAAAGCCATAAGAGCTAGATTCCCAAAAGGACTGTCACCACCATGTTGACCAGCACCTGAAAACAGTTGGTCATGACCAGACATGTCATCTGGTAAACTGCTCCAGTCAACAACTCCTGGTGAGAAGCTGTTGTGTTGAGGTTGAGTTTGTTGATGAGATTGGGATGGCTGAGGTTCTGGTAGTGCATGAGGTTGTGGTGCCATAGGAACTTGAACTTGATTTGACTGTGGCATGTAATAACAAGGGTACGGATATGGCATTTGACCCTGAGGAACAAAATATGCCGGTTGTTGTTGAGGATGATGACTAGAGGTGACAGGATGTTGCCCTCTGTGTTGTTGACTATTGCCAGGAAAAGTCACAAAGGGTGCAGTGGAGTTAGATCCAGTTGATCTACACTCTCTTGCAAAGTGTCCAAGCCTTTGGCATTTGTGACACCAACATGCTCTTGTCAAAACCAACTTTGGTTTTGCTAGAGAGTCCTGGGATTTTCTTCCAGTTCTTTTATAGAACTTCTGAGATCTGATATTTATCAGGGCCATTTGGCTCAAAATATCCATCTCTTCTAAGTCATCATCAGCAATCCCCTTGAGATCATCCATAATGAAGCATAAATTGTCATTATTACACCCAGTAAACTGACCATCAATACTCACAAATGCAGAATCAGAAGTGCTTGAAGAGAAATTAATATGCTCATCATACTGGCATTCAGATGAAGCATATTCTGACTCATGACCCACCAAGGCAGTGTTGCCTAGTACAAAGTCTTCAGTGAGCTTTCCAGATGAAGACAGCTTTCTCTTCTGTTCTATCTCTCTCTCAAACGTGAGCAGTTTCCCATGGAGTTGGGTGAGAGATAGTTTGTCCAAAATTGCACTGGAGCGTAGGACAATAGTATATGTGTCCCATCTCTCAGGCAGTGATCTGAGAAATCTGTTATTCATCTGGATATTTGTGTACTCAAGTTTAACCATTTTAATTCAGAGATCAAACAAGAGAACCGCTCATATTGTTGAGTCAGTGTCTCACCCTTTCTATGAGAAAATGTCTCATATTGTTGGGCGAGGATTTCTCTATTATTTGCCAAGACCTCATCTGTTCCTCCAAATTGTTCTTTCAAAGCAATCCAGAGGTCATGGGCAGTTTCATGATGCATTAGCCCAGAATAGATTTCATTTGGCAGTGCCATGGCCAGAATTCCATGGGCTTTTGCATCAATTTCAAGCAACTTCTTATCCTCATCTGAGTATTGCTCCCTTCTCTTCGGAACCATTTGATTGGTTTCCGGGTTATTCACCATAGGCTTGTGGATCATGTACCACTGATGTCCAACAACCTGCGCTGTTAACAGACAGGTGATGGAGCATTCGTCTTTGCCATATGTTATACTCATTCCTAACCAGCATGGTGGCTTGGTTGAGGAACCAGTATTGTGAGGATCATTGGAGGGAGTAGTCATTTTCAGTTCAGAAGCAATTTAGTTCAAGCTTTTAAAAGTTTTACACAGACCACAACACACTCAATGAAAACCAGGAAAAGATCTCAGGATGAATGACCAAAATACAGAAAATTCAATCTCTATAACCGTTTCTTGCAAAAACAAAAGCTAATTCAATCAAACTTAGATCTTGAATAGCAGTTTCAATGATCATTTATTAGATCGATCAATGATTAACCTGGCTCTGATACCATTTGACAGGATCAGGTATCACAAGTTTGATGTATTAGAGTTCAAAGCAGCGGAATACGAACAAGAATTAGACAAATTGTAGCAAGCAATCGATACTTGTATGCATTAAGAGCACATACGGTTATAGGGAGAGAATATATGTTTCTGATTTCAAGGAATGTTTATAGATATAGAATATTTCTAATCAAATCATTCATTCATTCCATTCATTCACTCACTCCACGTATTACAATAGGTTGTCACTCCTTATATAGAGTGCAACAATCACTGCTGTTATCACGGAAAGTGACAACTGGCAGATCTAATACAAAAATAACTAACTCTTAACAAACTACTGAAATGTTCACAACTACTGAGAACATATCGAGTGTTAAGTACAAAATATAAAACTACTGAAACTACAACGACTGAAGAACAAGCTCTTCAGTCGTTTTACAAAACTACTGAAACATAAAACTACTGAAACTAGAAATATAAAACTACTGATATCACAACTACTGAAGAAGTACTCTTCAGCAGTTGTGACAAACTACTGAGGCTTCAGTACTTGATCTTCAGACTTTGACCTTCAGGTGTTTCATCAGCTGATGACTTCAGTAGATCCATCAGCTGATGTCTTCAGTCTTTGTCTTCAGACTTTGTACATCAGTTGTTGATCTTCAGTATTTGTAAACTCTTCAGCTGTTGTACTTTAGTACTTTGGTCTTTCAGCTTCAGCACTTGTGTTCTTCAGCTGTTGTACTTCAGCACTTTAGTTCTTCAGCTGTTGAGGTCTTCAGCACTTGATCTTCAGCTGTTGAAGTCTTCAGCACTTGTCAAACTACTGATGAGGCTTTCAGCAGTTGTTGTGATACCATGTGGGACTTAGAGGTTTTCTGATCTTGGCTCATTGGTTCTTTTGGTCCAACAATACTCAACTCATTGGCCAATGAAGTATTTAGACTACGAATAACATCCTCATCAAGACCAGCACTAGCCTCTTTCCCTGCTGTGAAACCCGCATGTCAATGTTTTGATCTCTGTTCAGGCTCACAAAAGTCATTTTCTTTCTCCACCCTTATCTCCTCTAATTGTGCATCTATATCTTCTTCAAAATCATAATCTTTCTCTTTTACATATCTCTTTCTCTTCTTAGCTGCATCAGCTTGTTGCACCCTTGTTTCCTCAGTCAGACTCATCGACCCGTCTGATATAATTCCAGCGTTTTGGAGGGTACATATTTTCCCAGAGATGAGTGATTTTACCACTGAAATCATGGCGGATAGCACAACAATCAGCAAATATCCGAGGGTTCATCTGCACTAATCTCTTAACTTCACCATGTTTAGGAACATCAGGAATAAGATCATCAATAATTATCTGAATAAAGCGAGGATATAACAACCATTTATCCTTCTTCACAGCCATCACATTCTCTACCATACATGCAAAGATCAGTCTAGCAATGTTTGCTTTCTCCCCTTTATAACATATCACCATAGCTTTTGCCCAGTCAAGATTAAGTCCATCGGATCCACCCTTACGGTGATCTAAGCACATAATAAAAACATGAGCTATATATCTCCATTCCTTAGATAAAAAAGACTTTTTAATCTCCTCCTTGAACCAAAAGCTGGTCCCTCATACCCCATTTGTCTGAAAGCTTGGAATACTTCAGACTCTGTCATATCCACTTCATCACCAGTATCATCTTCTAGTCTAAGAATCCTCGACACGCTCTCAGCAATAATAGTTATATCATCATCAATCACTCTAGCTGTGATTCTCTGTACATCTCCTCCAGTGTTGTATTCTACTGATCTCCAAAAATCTCTAATATGAAGATCATAGATAGTGGGTGAGTGAGAGATAGCATATGCAATGGGTGATCTCTGAAGCCATCTAATGCAGTCACGAAATCCGGCCGCCTTTGGAAGAGTATCGTCTAATATGGCAGTGATGTTATTCCTCTCATCAAACTTGAGATTCGCCATGATAACCTGAGAAGAACAACAAATAAATTTGAATAAGAATACTGAAAATAAGAAAATAAAACAAAAACAAAAGAAACAAACAATTTCGACAAGTGAAACAATAGTTTCGCTCACTAAGACATGATAGTTTCGCTGAATCAAAGACAATTTCGACAAGGAAAACAAACAGTTTCGACAAGCGAAACTATAATTTCGCTCATTGAAACTTGTTATTTTCGCAGAACAAAAATTAGTTTCGACAAGATTAGAAGAATTAAAGTAGTTTCGCAATTAGTTTCACCAAATATTAACTTAGTTTCGCTATTACAAATTAGTTTCGTTGACCTAAGAAAATACAAGCGAAACTGTGTAAATTAAAGATCAGTCATTGCGAAATTAGAGAAGATATGGCGAAACTGTTAAGTTTGCTCGAACAACATAACTTTACAGTTTCGCAGAAAAGATGTGAACTTTCGTTCAATTTCGCAGAGAAATTAGTAGTTTCGCTGAACGAACAGCGAAACCACCGAAGAGACACAATCTAGATAACTTAAGAATAGACTATTTAAACCAGATTAGAAAGTGAATCAGTGTTCGAAACTCACATACGAGGTGAATCTCACAAAAAATCAGTCCAAATCACAAACACAAGTCAAAATCGCCCTAAAAGTTACGAAAAAACCCTAAAAGTGAAACTGAGCGATTGTGCGAAATTATGAGAGAAAATACGCAAACATGACTTATATAGCAAATAGTTTCGCAGAAAGCGAAACTATAAATTCGTCTGGCGAATTTACAGTTTCGCCCAACCTAGCGAAATTGCAGTTTCGCTTTGCGAAATTATTAGCGAAAGAATACTTTCGCACCTTTTATTTTATTATTATTATTATTTATTTTTTATTTTATTTTTATTTTATTTTATTTTTATTTTATTTTATTTTTATTATTATTATTATTATTTTGTTATTTTTATTTTATTTTTATTATTTTTTAAATTATAATACTTACGGAAGCACATCTAATAATGAGATCTAAAATAATCAGAGATCACATTCTCTAAATATTTTAGAACATAAAGATGATCAAAAAATCATCTACCAGTCATGAGATTATACTGAATACAAGATCTGATCACAATCGGCACACAAACAACTGAAATTAGAACAAATCAATAGCGATTGCTAATATAATTGTCCACTTAAACTCATGCCTTATCCTTTTTCGAACAACAGCTTATGATTCATTTAAGGTTCGATTAGATCCTTTAAAATGCAAGACCCCACAATCATTTGGTAAAAAATCCTCACCCAAACTCAGGATTTCTTGAATTATGAATCAATATTCAAAGAACAAGGTTTGTGAATTAGTGTGCAAATGATTATCAACAGAATATTTCATTCTGAGAGAAATTCATCGATAAGATGATTTGACATAATTATATCAAAATGGTGAGAGCTCCAGATCTATACTCACGTATAACAGAGGAGATAACCATTTGAACATGTGCTGATGAGAGCTCCAGGTCAGTACTATCGTACAGCAGAGGAGATCATCACTCCAAGTCAGTACTCACGTACAGCAGAGGAGATAAGCACAGACACAAGACATCTTGACACTAAATATACCAGCAGAGGATGATGACAAAACCAAGCAAAATGAACGAAAGATTTATTCTCAATCCAATTTTTGTCAGGACTCAGTTTTTGTGCAATCCTAAACGATTGAGTAAATCCAGACATTCTTAAGCATAAAATTTAATTTAATCAAAAAGTTGCTGTCTACTTCATTCGTCAGGCAGAGTCTATCAAGCATATCGTTAAAGAATCTGATCCATTTCTTTTTTTTTAATGTGAAAAAGAATCCAGTAACAATTACTATCATTTCTCATCATGTTAAATTCCAATCTCAGAATAATGATATTACTTCCCCAAATTTTTACTTTCATATTTCTATTATTATCAATGAATTTTCATTTTAATTAATTTTTTTATATGTATGTTATAATTTTTTTAACAATAAAGAAATAGAAAATGAAAATGTTTAAAAAGATATTAACCCAAGCATAGAAATCAATTCATAAAAACGAGGTTTATCAAATGTTTTTGTGAAAAGATCAGCTTTTTGATTTTTTGTATCGATGGGCATAATATTAATGAAACCTTCTCTTGAGCATCACGAATAGCATGGATGCGTGTTTCAATATGCTTTGTGCAGGAATGATGAATGGGGTTTTTAGCAATTCCAATGGCAGCCTCATTATCACAGAATAAAGGTGTATGAAGGAAATTAATGCCATAATCAATCATTTGATGTTGGATCCAGAGAACTTGAGAGCAGCAGCTGGAGGCAGCAATATATTCAGCTTCCCCAGTAGAAAGTGAAACAGTAGTTTGTTTCTTGCTCTGCCAGGATACCAGACAATTTCCCAAATATTGACAACCTCCAGACACAGATTTTCTGTTTAACCTGCAACCATTGGAATTACTATCAGAGTAAGCATGTAAATCAAAATTTTCACCATACGGATACCACAACCCGAGACGAGACGATCCTTTAAGATAACGAAATATTCGTTTGACAGCTTTCTCATGAGATTCCTTTGGAGCCGACTGATATCTAGCACAGTATCCAATAGCGAAAGTGATATCAGGACGACTTGCAGTAAGATACATGAGAGAGCCAATCATAGACCGAAAAAGATGAGGATCAACTGGTTTTCCATTTTCATCCGGAGTTAGACATGTCTGAGCAGTAAAAGGAGTCATCTCCGTAGACGCATCATCCATCTTAAATTTCTTCAGAATATCTTTAATGTACTTTTCTTGATGAATAAGAATTCCTTCTTTCTGTTGTTCAACTTGCAATCCAAGAAAGAAACACATTTCACCCATCATACTCATTTCAAACCTTTGGCTCATCACTTCTTCGAACTCTCTACACAATTGAGAGTTTGTAGATCCAAAAATAATATCATCGACATACACTTGAACAAAGATCATTTCACCATTCACCTCTCTTTTAAATAAGGTCATATCGATGGTACCACGAGAGTAACCGTTGCTTAGAAGATATTGCGTAAGAGCCTCATACAAGATTCTGGGTGCTTGATGAAGACCATACAAAGATTTATCAAGTTTACACTTTATCAGGAAAATCAGGATCTTCAAAGCCTGGTGGTGACACACATATATCTCCACATCAATGTCTCCGTAGAGAAAAGCACATTTCACATCCATCTGGTAAACTTTGAATTGTTTATGAGCAGCATGAGCAAGAAATATTCTGATTGCTTCAAGACGAGCAACTGGAGCAAAGACTTCTGTATAATCAATTCCTTCTTCTTGAGCAAAGCCTTGCACTACAAGTCTAGATTTGTTGCGCACCACCACACCCCGATCATCTGTTTGTTCTTAAATACCCATTTTGTGCCAATGGGATATTTGTTGGGAGGTAAATCAACTAAGGTCCAAACCTGAAGCTTTCTAAACTGTTGAAGTTCCAATTGCATATTCTACCCAACAAGGATCTTGTAAAGCAGCATGAACATTTTTGGAACAATTTGAGAAATAAAGCATGAGAAAAGACAAACATTAATCAGACCAGATTGGCTTCGCGTGCGAACACCATCAGAAACAGATCCAATCACATTATCGAGCTGATGATCTTTCAAAGTTTTGTAATCACTTGAAGAAGGAAAGATAGTTGAAGAAGTATCAGCCATGTCCGGAGAAAGATTAGAGGAAGGTGTATCAATGACAGGTGTGAATCAGGTAAGTTAGGAGATGTAGGAGATAAAAATCAGATAATGGAGCTTGATCAGGCATTGGAGACGATGAGCTGACATCAGTTGAAACAACATCATTTACTAGCGGGATGGATGGAACAGACGATGGAGATGATGGAATAATATTCGTTTGAGTACTTGGAATTGATGTATCATCATCGAAAACTGGAAAATTAAATGAATTGAACACAGTATTTGAGTCAAAGAACCATGCAGGTTCGGATTTCACTTCAGAAGGATTGGATTCTTGCCAATCAACATAGAATGACTCTTGAACAGTACGTGTTCTCTTGTTATAAACTCGGTACGCCTTTTGTGAAGAAGAGTATCCAACAAAATAACTCGTCAGAAACACACCAAATTTTGTCTTTTGAGATTGAGTATTTAGAAGAGTACAAGAACATCCAAATGGTCGAAAGAAATCATTAGTGGCTTCCTCTTATGAAAAAGTTCATAAGGAGTCTTCATTTTATCTTTCACAATTAGCACCCTGTTTAGAACATAAGATGCACAATTAACAGCTTCAGCCAAGCAATAATGGGTAATGAGGATTCTATCAACATTGTACGAGCAGCTTCCACAAGAGTGCGATTCTTTCTTTCTGCAATACCATTCTGCTGGGGTGTTCTTGCAGCACTAAATTGTCTCACAATCCCTTTTTGAGCACAAAATGAATCAAGAATCTGATTTTAAATTCAGTGCCGTTGTCACTTCTTAATCCCATAACTCTTCTCTTACTTACTGATTCAATAGAACTGATAATTTCTGCAATTCCTCTGCAACTTCACTTTTGTGCAAGAAACCTCACCCATGAATAGTGAGAAATCATCTGTAAAACAAGACAAAAAGATTTTTTAGCAATTGATTTAACACTAATTGGCCCAAATAAATCAGTATGTAACAACTCAAGAGGACTTGATATGCTATTTAAAAGTTTGGGCTTATGAGTTTTCTTATGTTGTTTCCCTTTGGCACATGCCATGCATTTTTCAGTAACAGAAAAATCTTTTAAAGGAAGTCCTCTAACAAGATGTTCTTGACTAATTTATTAATTATCTTAAAGTTAACATGGCCCCACAAGAGTGACTCAGAGGTTGATGCTTTTGAGAGAAGATAAGTTGCAGTAGCCTTTGACTCATTTGAATTCATATCAAGAAGATATGTATCATGTTTCCTTGGAGCACGCATGAGAATTAAATCCTCTGGAATAACTATCGCTGATTTTAAAAATAAACATTCGTCAGATTTAAATAGAACAGGAATGTCTTTATCACAAATTTGAGAGACACTCAGAAGATTAAAAGCCAATTCAGGAACATGGTTGACTTTTTCTAGAGTAAGAGAACCATTGGTAACTTCTCCTTGTCCAATCATTTTTCCACCCTTCTTATTTCCAGAAAATGCCACATATCCTCCATCTATAATCCGATAATTGGTCAACAATCCTTTAATCCCGTCATATGCTTGGAACATCCGCTATCAACATGCCATAGACTGTGTACAATCTTTGAAGAGGATCCCTGAAATGAATTAACAAATCATTTAGCCAGGAGCAATAGGGATCCAAGATTGAACAACTTTTGTTTTTAAAGAAGCAGATTTTTTACAAAAGAAATTATTAACCAATTTTGTCAATTTATTCCCAAAAAATTCCTATTAGAGGATCTTTGAATCAAAGGGCAATTTTTGATAAGATGATCCTCTTCACCACACCTGAAACAATGATGTTTGAATCTAGGTCGATGGTGTGATGAGGTAAAAATAGGATCAATAATAATCTCCTCATCACATTCAGACAAACTAGAATCAACATCACTGAATGTCTCATACATCTCATGATATTTTTGTTTATTTGAATCAGAGTTCTTCTTGTCAAAATCAAAACGTGACTCTTCTGACAAATCAGTAAATCGTACCATTGGTACCAGTGTCAGATAAAGACGAACTACATTTTTCTGACGATGTCATATTTAAGGTATGAAAGATGGAATAGGTTGAAAAGAACTTTTCGAAAGAATTAATTTTAAGTTGTTTAGTTGTTTTAGGAGAAACATCAGATTCATTGCATTCATTACTAGAACAAAAAACATCACTATCATGATTTGAAGTACAAGATGAAATAGGACTATCAAGAGAACATGAGACATTCAAGTCTGTTACATTTGAACTAGAAACAAACACTGAATTTAAACTAGACTTATTATCTAAAACAGACTGCTTATTGTCAGGTGTACTAGAACTAGTGCATCCAAGCCCACTAGTTGGTCCATAGTCGTAGTCTTCACGAATGTACTTAGAGTTATTCCCGACTAAACCTGCAGACATACTGTCAGTATCTGATTTGATTAAATCATTAGAAGGATGAGGAACAGGCATAGGAGAATAACAGTATGTACTAGGAGGAGGATAAACCTGTACATTTTCATAACCCAAACCTGTTTTAATTCTTGCTCCCCGTTGAGATTTACAAAGATCATCATGTTTCATTCCAGAAATAGTCCATTTATCTCACTTTGACTGAAGTTTGCTTGCTTCAAATTCAGCAAGAGCAACCCGTTCAGTCAAAGTATTAACCTCTACATTTCTTTCCAAAACAATTCTTTTTAAATGATCAGTTTCTTTTAAAGCCTCATTTAATTTCACAAAATATTTTGATTCATTCATTTTAAGTTCATCATTAATTCATTTTAAATCCTTTTCATTATCAATTAACAAACGATTAGCCTTATAAATCTCAAAAAGTCTAATTTTGCAAGCAGATGAGCACATATCCTGTATTACCTCATAAGGAAGTCCCATTACCATCCTTTCGGCAGCTAAAGCTTTATCGCACATGCATGCTGGAGTACTTGATTTCCTTTCCTCAACAGTACGGCCGCATCATCCTTCTCTTTTCCTTTCATAGCTTTTGAATTCCTTTCTTCATCTGAACCTGTAATTTCCTCTTTCTCCTCTCCATCTGCCTTCTCTTCTTTCTCCTTTACTGAAGATTCATTTTCTCCTTTGATTCCTTGAACAGCACAAATCCATCTTTATCAACTTCCATCTCATCACTTTCCACAACCTCAGCAACTAACGCGTGATTTATTTCAGATCTTGTTTCTTCCACCTCCACACTCCAGTCAAAGTTTGAGATCAAAGCTGACTCCTTTTTTGATTTCCTTGTTCCTTTTCTTTCTCTGCTGTCAATCTTGTTACTCCAGTGTTACTAGGATCTGTGACAATTGGTAATGGACATTCACGTTTAAAATGTCCCAATTGTTTACAGTTAAAGCACCTCAATTTTGACTTATCAAATCCTAGTTTTGAGGTATAATTGACCACCAAAGTTCTCTCTTCCTGTTCTTTCCATGAATCTCCTGGCTCTTAAAGTTAACATCGCCATTGCCATTGAATATCAGTTTCTTCTAAATCATCAGGATCAACCTGATACATATCCTCCATAGTCATTCCTTTACCTTTCAATTCACCAGCAACAAGAGCTTCATAGCTCTGAACAAACATTCCAAAAAGAGCCATTGTTTCAGATGAAATTGAAGTTTCAGCATTCACCTTAGAATTTCCCAATTCATTTCCAACATGATAACTACCACTCGAGAAATTACTTGTATTGCTCCCTCCTTGAATTGGATTTTGAATGTGAGAGTTTGCAGCGGATGACAACAAAGCAGCATTTTGAGAAAAACCAGATGTAGGCATCATAGTCTGGTTAAATTCTCTTCTTTTCATATCCAACTCAAAAGATTTCAACTTGTTAATGATATCCATCAGCTTATAATCTGTAAAACCTCTTTCTTGTTTGAGCATCCTCACTTGAAGACTCCACTGTGGTGGAAGAGAATCAAGAAGCCTGTTAACTTGTTCATTGTTGGAGAGTCTTTCATCATACTTCTTCAGAGTGCTTGAGACGGTTAAGAAACGATTTGTCAGATCTGTCAAACTTTCATTCTTGTATCCTACAAACGAATTGAACTCCTTTTCAGCTTGAATACTCTTGTCTTCACCAGATCTGCATTCCCATCATAGAATTCACAGAGAGCATCATAAAGGGATTTAGCATTTTTATGCTCTGCAAAACGATTGTAGATATCTGGAGCCAAGCAGAGAGTTAGAGCACCAAAAGCTTTTTGATCACGATCAATCAGCTTCAGATCTCTTTCAGTATAAGAAGATGGGTCTTTGTTCTGAGAAACGACATCACCAACCGTAACCGTAGGTATATGAGGACCTGAAATAACCGATTCCCATTGATTATGATCTGTGTAGAAAAAGAAAGCTTTGAGACATCTCTTCCAATCTTCAAAATTATCTCCATTTATGAGTCTTGGAGGTCTATTAGGAGCAACACTTTCAAGATCCGCAAGTGTAAAGTAGTTAATTTCGACATGATAGTTTCGGCAGAAAAATTGATAATTTCGCTGACAAGTTCGCTAACAAATTCGCTGAAAGAGGTGACTTGGCTAACAGTTTCGCTCAAACAATACTATCGCAGATACTTTCCCAAAAACAAACACTTTCGCTTGCAATTTCAGCAGCACTTTCGCTTGAACAGAGACAACAATTGCTTAATTTTGCTCCTAAATTCGCAGGAAACAAGTTTGCACTTTCGTTCAAAATAGATTCGGCAGCAATTTCACTTGATGATTGGTCAAAAACACTAATGAACTTTCGTTCAAGGGAATACTTACGCTGAAACTCTAGAAAACAACTTTAGATCCAAAATAACTCATAATTTCGCTGAATGAAGATGACAGTTTCGCTGTAAGAACAGTAATTTCGCTGATCGATCTCAAAACCCTTTTTCACCTCAAAATCAATCTGAAATCATCCAAATCTCAATGAATTTGAGATCTGATGATTGTAGAATCTTCCTCAATCAAGAACAAGCATAATTCAATCAATTTCAATGCCAAAAACAGCTGATAATCCATTGAAAATTGATTGAAACTAGATATTGACCAAAACCACAAAAAACTCAACAAATCAAGAGCACTAAGGCTCTGATACCATATTGTTGGTCCATGTGATCGAGAACAGTACAATTGATAGGATAATTTGATCAATATCAAACACACAATCCAAATAACAACAATTGAGAAGTGAATATGATGAATCAAGACATAATTGGTACTCAAATGAACAAACTCACTCAATAACAACAAGCACAATTGTATTTCAATGAAGTAACTGCTTAGAAATGGTAGCTTGCAACAGAATTCCACGATTAGGGTTTTGCAAGCTCACCGTACAAAGTGAAATGACAATAGTATATATAGCAGTCATAGATTCGCTGACAGTTTCGCTACAGCGAAACTGTCATGCCGAAACTATAGTTTCGCCCGACAGAACACAAGTTCGCTGGGTAAACCAAAACAACAAACTGTGAGCGAATGTATAGATTTGCTCACAGTTTCGCTGGACTGCCAAAACTGCTAATTACAAACAAAATACAAAGTGAAACTAACAAAAGTCCTATTACAATGTAAAGTAAACATCTATACTAAGTGAGTCCAACCTAACAAGATCTTCAGTTGATGCGTCTGAACAGTAGTAAAACGCCTAACAGTTATAATGCACCTACACAGTTGTAATGCGTCTCAATAGTTGTCAGCCATCTAAACAGTTCTAATACGCCTCAACAGTGATGATATGTCTGGACTTTCTCTTTAACAGTAGTCAAACGTCTGAACTAAAAAATGCCTAAATAGTGCTGATGCGACTAAACAGTAGTCAAACGCCTAACACTTAGACAATTTTTTAGCAAACCTCAACTCTAATGCGCCAATTCATCATGTTCATATGAATGTAACTAACTCAAATCTTCTTAAATTCCTCAAAAGTTGATGAATTGGATTGAGACTTTCCAATTAGACATGTTTTATATCGATAATCATTCTTCTAACACTAGTTTCTTCCAATATCAACAACAAATCCAACAATTTTGTAATTTTCAGTTCGAAAAATAGTGAATTTTTCGAACACAAATTCAACAAATTATCTCAAATTTGATGAATTTAACTGCTGATTATGGTTTAAAACATGTTTCTGATGATGAAACACATCTGAAATCCATACATTTCAATTGAATCATCTATCAATCATAGATTCAGTGAATTTTTTGAGTTTTAAAGTTCGACAAACCTCAAAAATCACACAACCAACAGCTTTGATACCATTTGATAGGATCAAATGTACCAATCTGTGATAATGTATGAACACAATTCAACGAAATACAAACAAAGTAATCAAATCAAGCAAGATATCAACAAAATTCATAGTTTCATTAATATTAAGCAAAGGCAATTACAAAGTAAGTAAGCAGTTCTAAATCTGTTCTAAAATAGTTGTTCTTCTCTTATTCTTAACTGCTACAAGTCTAAGCTATTTATAATGAAACACAAGGAACTAACAAATTACAAAACTAGTTCCTATACTATTACAAATAGTAAAAAGACACATAAAGACAACATGTTAATCTTTCTAGAGTACTAACATACTGTTTGACACAGAAAGCATGAGAACAAATAGATGTTTGTAATACTGGACTTGCTTCTTGTCACTCTATCATTCAGATCACTAATAATGGTTTCAACTGGATGATTCTTGTGTATTCTTATGGTTGGAATGGTGTCACCAGCAATAGTTACATCAAGATTGGAGACATTCAGTTCATTATGGTCAGAGGCACATTCATCTGGTACTGTCATTGAATTATGATGATTGTCAACTTCTGTTTCGGTTACTGCTACATCTTCAACAACACTGAGATTGCTTGGATCATTTGATGTACCTTGTGTTTCAACTGGAGGAGTAGCCTGTTTTTGATTTCTGATGTCATTTGACAAGTCATCTGAGTGAGATGGTACCAGGCTTGGACCTCCTTCATGTGTTCATCAAATGTAGGAGGAATCAATGGAAAATTATCTCTTTTCTCTACAGTTGACGAAGTATGACTTGAATGTATATTTCCTGCATGAGACAAGTTAAATTGGTCGAATGATTTTGTAAACATGTTAATAGCAAACAACTAGTCAGGACCATTTGTTGATTTGGGAAATGAATGTTCCTTGAATTGAACATATGTTGGTTCATTAATAATGTTTAATCTAGGATTAAACACTCTATAAGCCTTTGAAACAAAAGAATAACCTACAAAGAATCCTTCATCAAACTTGGATGAAGACTTTCCAGATAGTCTCGGGTGTTTATATTGAGCCAGGACAACCAAATGATTTAAGAAATCCAATAAATGGTTTTGTATGAAAGAGCAGTTCATAAGGCGTCATGTTGTTTTCTTTGACAAGCGGAGTTCGATTTTGTAAAAGCAAGATGTATTAACCGCCTCTACCCAGAAGGTGATTGGTAGTTTAGCATGAGCTAGCATCATTCTTGCTACTTCAATCAGTGTTCTATTTCTCCTTTCAGCTACCCTATTTTGTTGAGGAGTTCTAGTTGCACTGAATTGATGAGCAATGCCTTTGGTTGCACAAAAAGAACTCATACTTTCATTTTTGAATTTAGTACCATTATCACTTCTTATTATTTTAACCTAAGATCAAGTTGATTTTCAATTTTAGTGATAAATTCTTGTATGATTTGGGATGCTTCGTTTTTATGAAGTAAGAAGAAAATCCATGTGAATTGTGAAAAGTCATCAATGATCACTAAACAATACTGTTTATTTCCAATACTTATTACATGAGTTGGTCCAAATAGATCCATGTGAAGTAACTTCAATGGAGTGTTGTTAGTGTTCACCAGCTTGGTTTTGTGAGACGATTTGTGTTGTTTTCCTTTGAGGCACGTAGAACAGTGATCAATAAAATGAAATTTTTTTTGAGGAAGACCAATGACATGGTTTTCTTTGACCAACTTGTTCATGTTTTTGAAGTTTGTGTGCTGCAAACATCTATGCCAAGGCTATGACTGATCAAATGATGCTTTTGACAAAAGACATATTTCTTCTTTAGGTGATGTAGAATACATGTTTAAGACATATGTATATTCTTCCTTGGGGTCTTTAAGATAACCCGTTCCTTAGGGATCTGAAATCTAGGTTTTAGAATGTAGTAATGAGTGTTTGTAAAGTGAGTGGAATATTTCTTGTTGCAGATCTGAGACACGCTAAGCAGATTGAAATTCAGCTGTTCACAGTAGTTCACTCTATCAAAGCTCAGCATCCGGTTTGTCACAAATCTTTCACCTGTAATTCTACTTCCTTGTGAATCTCCACCAAATGACATAGTAGTTCCTTGTACATGCTTGAACTCATGAAGGAGAGAACGATCTCCAGTCATGTGTCGGGAGCATCCGCTGTCCACGTATCATAAGCTATTGGACCTGTGTGGATGAACCTGCAAGCAAAAGGAGCTAATTAGAATAAGGAACCCAAGCCATGATGGTCTTGGGTTTCCCGTTCCTATTCATGATGGTGACCTCCTGGTATTTTCCTCTAAATTATGGTTTAGATGGAGGTGTCCTGGGAGATTTTTGGTAATGAATGGGTAGAATCATCTCATCAACATCTACTGAGGATTTAGATGAGTAATGAAATCATTGGTCTATGTTTCTTTGTAGAAATTTAGCCCGTTTTTCATTATCAAAAGTAGGTTTTTGTTTTGGAAGGTTAAGTTGGTGTTTCATTATGAGATGATTTCTTTGACCCTTCCTCAATTCCTTCAAATAATTCCTGTCATTTGTTGATCTAGGTGTCCTAGATTATGTATTGTGAAAGTGAGGTCTGACAGAATGCGTCACAGTGGATGTTTTTTAGATGGGCTTGTGTTAGGGAATTCGCAAACCCTCCTGATGAAGTAACAATCAGATGTATTGTGATTGTTCATGTCACAGATTGAACAATACTTGTTGAAATAGCATTTTTTGGTGGAGTGATTGTTCATATCACAGATAGAGCAATATTGATTAAAGAAGCATTTATCTGTCTTGTGATTGAACATTTCTCAAATGTCACAATACATTTGTTTGTTTCTTGAATCATTTTTTGCCTTGTGTGACTCAGCTGATATTTTCTTTTGCTGAATTACTTTCTTTTCTTTAGGTGATGAATCAGAATCAGCCCTTTTAGTAGTTTGCTTCACAACACTACCTTCGTTTAATTGTCTGGGTTGTTTCTACTTCTTCAACCCATTTCTTACTTCTTTATCAAACTGGTCAACATGTTCCTTGTTGCAGATATCAAACCAACTCCTTGCCTTAATCTTGAAGACTAAGGGTCTGATAATGTTTTAGGTGTTGAACTTAGTGTTACTGTTTGTTTCTTTTGCAGTGAAACCTTTTCTGATTTGCTTGAATTTTTTGGAGATATGATCTCATTATCAGAACTACTCTCAGTAGTGGGTTTCACTATCCTCATATATTTCTTTTTTACTTTGTAACACAGATGGTATGAATTTTATGAAAGAGACAATTGCTTTTACAGGGCTTGATAGTTTCATGACACTCGTTGTCTTGTTTGAACACTCTTTAATTATGATTGGGTGACCTAACTTGATTTTATCCTTATTGGTTACAATATAAACATCAGGTTTATTTTGAGGATTGGTCACTTGTTTTACTATAGATTTAGGTTCCATAGTTTTAGTGTCCATTTCTTCAGTGAGTGAGACAAATTCAGGCATGATAGTGTAGTTGAAATTATATGGTGGAGGACATGAATTATACCCAATCCCTGACATGTCCGTTGGATCCTTTTGAGAATCAAGCATCTCTTGCAGCTTGACTGAAGACATTTGAAACTTTTCAAGTTTCATTCAGTCAGTGAATATTCAGCCTTAGATTGAGCTAACTTTTCAGTAAGGAGCTCATTCTCAGCTGCAAGAGTGTACTTTTCACCATGCAGTTTTTCTATGTCAGAGATAAGAGATTTGATTTTGATTTCAAAGTTTTTTATTTCTCTCTTCATCATTTATAACTTTACCTTTTCTTCCTTAATTTTATCAGCAAGTTTGTGGTTATGCTCCCTATACCCTTGCAATTCATTAATACATTTTTCACTACAATGTTTAGATTACCTTTGTAGGCATGGGAGATGGACCATCATTGATGAAATTGAGGCTTGACTTCCTCAGCATATATGCTTCAGTCACATACTCCATCTTGCTTTATCACGAGAGCACTGGCAGAAGACTGACTACTTCCATGAGCTTGATTTGTCAGTTGGGGTGGATTCTAATATGATTGGACTTGATGATACTGCTACTATTGGTTGTTGGAGTGAAAGCTTGAGTTAGGCTGTGAGGATGACTGGCCTTGAGAGTTCCTTTGATAGTTGTTTCTCTTGGGGGCATTGCACTCTCTAGAGAAGTGACCAGCCATGCCACAGTTAAAGCATTTCACCTTGGATTTATCATATCTAAGTTTTGTATTTTCATTTAGGCTCAGCTTTCTACCTTTTCTAAAGAACTTCTTGGCTCTCATGGCGATCATGGCCATTTGCCATTGTAGATCCATTTCTTCCACATCATCTGGATCCATTTCCTCCAGATATTCTTGAATTAGATGAGTAGAAGTGAGTCTTCCTCCTAAGTATGCTTCAACGCTTGCAACAAAGGCATTGGAAGTTGCCTTTTGTTCTTCTGATATTGTATCTTCAGGAGTGGTTTGGGGAGCAGCAATGAATATGGAAGTTTGAGGAGCAGCAGTGACTCTGGATGTTTGAGAAGATGTTGATGGATGATTGATTGGTGGAGTTGCAATGAATCCAGTGTTGTTCATTTGATCTCTTGATGAGATGAAGTCATCCTCCTCAGTGATTGTTGGACCAAAAGAACCAATGAGCCTGATTAGAAAAACCTCTAAGTCCCACAGACATTACAACTGCTGAAGAAGGTCACAACGGCTGAAGACATCAGCTGATTATAAGGTCTGAAGACAAAGTCTGAAGACAAGAATTGAAGACTACTACTCAAGACAAAGTCTGAAAGTAAAGTACTGAAGACAAAGTCTGAAGCTATCAGCTGAAGACAAAGTCTGAAAAACAATGTCCGAAGAACAAAGACTGAAGACAAAGACTGAAGACAAAAGTGATCAGTAGTTGTGATGATTTCCTTTCAGTACTTGTAATTTACTTTTCAGTAGTTATAGTTTCAGTAGTTTAGTTTCAGTAGTTTTATGTTTTTGTACTTAAGCATTCTCTGAGATATAATCAGTAATTGAGAACATTCTTAGTAGTTTGTATAGTTTCAGTAGTTTGAATCATTCTGTTAGATGTCACTATCAAGTGACATCAGCAGACGTCACATATCCTATATAAGGAATGTTGACCTAATTGTAAAGTGTGACATTGAGCCACCACGAAAGCATATGAGTGAAATATCTCTTTTGCAGAATTCTCTTTTTCTATAACCATTATTGTTACATTGAATATCAATTGTGTTCTTGTGAATTGTTTAATTCGTTGTTCGAATTCCGCTGCAATACTCTCTAATCAGTCAAACTTAGATCACTGATCTTAATAGTGATCAAGGCATTTTCCATAGAATGAGATTCTGATGGAAATTTGTAGGCCTCAATCACTCTTGGTCCACTAAGATTTCTTCTTCTTTCATCAAGTTCTAATGCTTCTATTTTGGCTATCATGATATCCAAAGTAGTACTCTCAAGATCAAGAGTATTTTTCAGCATAGTTACATTCTATTTCCAGCTTTTAGGGAGGCTCTGAAGCATCTTTTTGTTTAGTTCTTTGATCTTGTAGGTGACTCCCATGATTTCCAAATCATTTACAAAGTGTACAAATCTATGCAGTTGTTTGGATATGGACTCTCCCTTGGTGTGGTGGAATGTTTCATACTGATTAACAAGCTTATCCTTGTTAATTTCAGTTACCTCATTGCTTCCTTCACACATGATTTTGAATGCATCCCATACAACTTTTGCAGTACCATACTTCTCTAATCTTTCCAGCACATCCATTTTGAGTGCTTGAGTTAGAATGGAGTAGGCTTTGAGGTCAATCTTGATTTTCTTGTAGTCTTCATCATCTAGAGTTAGATCTTCAATGGGTATTCTAGCAGTTCTGTAAATTGTAGCTTGATCTGCAGATAGAGTGACAGGGATGTGTGGCACCTTGCATATTGAGATCCAGAAACCAGGATCTAAACCTGTGATGTAATTCCTAAACCTGATTTTCCATTGTTTAAACTCAGATTTATGTTTAAGCATAGGAGGTTTAGGTGTGTGACCAACTTCTGAGTAACTGTTAGAATCTATTTTAACTAAGTGCTTAACTGGTATAAATATAAATTTAGATGATTTTTAGGATTGATTTGTCCAACTTGTCCACAGAGTTCAAATGGATTTCAGAACCAGATCTGTGACTGTATTGAGTTTCTTGCTGTTGTGAATATTTTGGTGAGAGAGTGTTGACAGGAGTATTTTCTGCAATTTACTAAGTAGAGATGATGATGTACTATACTACTAACTTGATTACCAGATCAATCGAATTCTATTCAGTTATTGCGCAGATCTAAAAGAGAACTGAGAGCCAAAGCTCTGATACCAATTGACTGGGTAAGTTAGATTGAGATTCTGTGAATCGAATATGATAATCAAGTCAATGATTGAGTGGCGAAAACAAACAATCAAAGAACATTCAATGCAAGAAATATACTCATAAATGCTTTTGTATTATATATGAAAGTTGATTGATTACAAAGAATAAATGACAACAAAAATTCTCTATCTATTCACCGTCACCTCATGTACGAGGTTATCCATTCTACTTATAGGCAGACAAGATGCCTTTTACAAAATGACTAAACAACCCCTAAACTATTACATCAGAACTAGTCTAAGTCTTCATGTGCATCTTTGCTTGTTCATCCGTATTGACAAATGTGGATGAGTTAACTTGATCAGCATTTCTATACTTGATCATCCACATTAGTATGTTGGTCATCCACATTGCTTAATGCGGATGAACAAATACTTATGTGCATTTGTTCGATCATCTGCATTTGTCAAATGCGGATGAGCAAAGTCTTGTCCGCATTGTTTCTTGTTCTTCCGCATTTGTCAATGCGGAAGAACAAATACTTGTCCGTATTTGTTTTATGTCTTCCACATTGACAAATGCGGAAGACAACACTTGGTTTTTCTAAGCAAGATCTTCTTCAGCATTTGCTCTTGGACTTGTGGGATTCCAGCAAAGCAACCAATAAATCATCCATTGAATGGCATGTATGATCCTTTCAGGGTGCCATATTGAGTCTCCTCAGTCTCAAACCTATGCGCCCATCACCCAAACTGAAGCCCCTCAAGGTGAGTATTTATACTCCTCTGAGCAGCCACAAAGGGACAGCCCCACCATAGGCTTAATGCCAGTAGACATTGATCAAGGTTCCGGGTCATTAGGTTTAACCACTCTATCGTTTACTGACCTTCTCTTCAAAACTGATAAAGAGATTACGTCCCTTCATGGGAATGAAGTTGATCTACAACACTCTCTCAAAGATCAATAGAGCCTAGAGAGACCTCTTGTCTCTAGCCCTCATCAGCAAGCTTTTACTGAGGTGAGTCGCACTGATGTGGAGGGGACTCATGCAGATTCAACTGCCACTACAGAAGGTGCCTCAATGAATCTTCCGGATAGTGGTAACATTTCTAAGATTGAATCTGCGGCAACCATGCCTTTTGATGACTCTAATAGAGACATTATTATGATCGTTATCGTATGAAGTGCTAACGGCAACTGCCACTACAAATTCAACTGCCACTACATAAGTATGGTCCATTAGCATAAAAAACTACCCGACTAAGTTGAACACATTTCTCAATCATTATTGACTTAAAACTATGTATAACAACCTCAAACCTATATATGACGTTCATACATATGAATTATACTAAACACAATAATAATATGAAATACCCAAAGACAAATAAACATCAAGATACATATCTTATTTCATTAAGAAGTCACATTACATATGTGTTAGAAATGAAAGACTTTTACATTTAAGAACATAAACTAGGAACATGATGTATCAACAAACTCCCCCTTGGACCTAGTTTATCCTATTTTCTAACATTCTTCACATGCTCTTGGAATTTCTTGTACTTCTCTTCTTTAGTGACTCCCACGTGGATCTCAAATGCGAAGCAGACCCGCATAGCATGTTGGAATTGTAGAGCTTGTTTAATATCTTACGTGTCATAGAACAGTGGCCACTTGTATAAAGATATCTTCAGCAAACAAGTTGGTAAGCCACATCGGGTCAAATACCTCGATAGTCTCGATCTTTCCTTCTTTGTTTAGAACTATTACCATGTTGGATCAAGAAGAAGGCTAATGCAACCAATACTATATCACTTTTTTATATATTGGTGCTGCATGCAAAAGGCTTCCGAAGCTTAGCATGGAACTTCTGAAGGTTGTAGAGTTCTTCCGAAGACAAAATGAAAGATCAACTTCCGAAGACAGAACTCTACTTCCGAAGACGAGTGCATACTTCTGAAGTTCAAGACTTAGAAGAATAAAAGACCACTTCCGAAGTATGATGAAAAGAAGAAGTCTCCAAGCCTTGGAAGAAGCAGCCTCTTCCGAAGTATAAGTGGCTTCGGAAGTAGTTACTCTTCCGAATCCATTTAACCTTCGGAAGACACCGCTATGAACCAGTGGACACAAGTATGGTCTCTGACACTCCGTTGCGACAAACACCCATCCGAGATACCTTAATCTTTAGTCTTGTAGTATAGACTTTAGCTATAGGATCCCAGCTGGTATCAAAGTATATCCGGCTGTGGATAGTATTATACATACGTTCTCCTTGTAACTCATTGTAAGCATAGACATCATCTGCTTGTAAGAGTCTTGTATTTTGAGTTGAGAATCAATATATAAAAGTATCTTGAAAATTATCTTTCTGTGTTCTTAGTTACTTTCTATATTGTGATCAACTTTTATTGATTCTTCATACCCCTGAGTGTTGTTCTAGGTGAGTTTGAGAGAAAAACATTGTGTTTATGTGACAAACACCGATCCTGCAATTGGTATCAGAGAACCTTAGGCTCTTGATTGCGTGATCTTACCATCCAAATCAACCTATTTTTACTCCTCCCTACCATTCACTCACTCAAATGGCCCTTAACAAATCTGAGGTATAGATGGGAACAATGACAAAAGCTCCCACCATTACCCCTGAAAAGTTCAGGTCTTGGAGTAGAAGAATAGAAGGCTACATTAGATACCAAGACAACAGACTATGGAACTCCATTGTCAATGGACCGTACAAGCCAAAGGTGGCATCACCCGGTGGAAATGGTGCCATGATAGAGAAGGTTGTTGAGGACTATTATGATCACGACAGGAAGAAGATGAACATCGATAGCAATGCTATGACTATTCTCATGACTGCAATACCGAACTCTATTATGGTGGGCTTCGAGCATTGCAAGACTGCCAAAGAATTGTTTGATGCACTTGCTCTGATGTACTCAAGCTCCAACGACTTAAAGAAGGACTCATTGAAGCAGCAGTTCGAGAACTTCACTCATATTGTTGGACAGACCCTCAGCTAGCAGTACTTCAGGTATATGGATCTTATCTCTTCCCTTTAGTCTGTGAAAATCACTCCTAAACTTAGAGATCTCACCAGAAAGTTTATGAGTGCTCTTCCCAACGAGTGGACATTCTACTGTGTCTCTATGAAGAGAACAGAAAACTTGAACACTCTTTCCATGACTGAACTCTACGGCATCCTTGATGGATATCACCTAGAGATGGAGAGTAAGAAGAGCCACCCAACAAACAGATCCATGAGTCTTCCTCCTAGCAACGCTTTAATGGTTGCTGAAGGCTCATTAACCTCTCAACCTCAGCATTACCTGACTTATCAGCAGCCATCCTGCTCTTCTAGACCTTACATCACTTTTCCTGAGACTCCAAGGTCTCAATAGGCTCAACACAAGTCCTTCCAAAAAGTTATGCCTTTGTTTCAGGAAGTGGACACTCAGGAGATTTTCAGTACTGTCTTGATGATCTTGAGTGTTTTAGTCCAGATGATGTAGAGTACGTGGACATTGTCCAGCAAATGGCTCTCTTAACTTACAGAGCGAAGAAGTTCTTTATGATAACTGGAAGGCATTTCCCTCAAAACCCAACTACCAGCAAGTTCGGGTTTGACAAGACCAAGGCAAAGTATTACAACTGTAACCAACTGGGTCATTTTGCATGGGAATGCAAGGCTTCGAAGACCAATCCGAGAACCCCACAGGCCTCCACACATCCCTCAACCTTAAAGCCCACTCAGAGGTAAACTGAAACAGCTGCAATGGCTCAAGAAGTTGACTGGAGCTTCATGGTACATGATGTGACTCCTGCTCAAGCTCTCATGGCCAGAACAGATGATGCCCAGGTATATTAACATCTCCGTACTCCAGCATGTACAGCTAAAGTTAAACTCTATCAGGACTACAATATGGAAATCAGTTCTGATATTGAGTCTTTAAATATTCTAAAATTTGATTTTTAAAAGAGTTGAATTTGACTATCAAAAGAAAATTGATGAGTTAGAGAAAACTGTATCTCTTTTAAAACAATAACACACCAACTACAAGACTCAAATCAAGGATCTGATATCCAAATTGTCTGAGGCTCAACCCCAGCATGTCACTACTGTGGCTCAGGCCAGGAAGCATGCTATTTCTGAGCAGAACTTCCAAGCTATTCTTGCATCATCCTCCCATTCCAAACTCTATTATCAAAACAAAGGAGGGTTGGGAACCAATGAAATCGCTCCACCATATTCCTATGAGTCTATTAGATAGCCTAGATGTGGTACTAAAGAGCAAGAGGTTCTAACTGATGACCCTTCCTTTCTAGAGTTGAAGGATGATGCATCAATAGTGGCCACCACAGGGAAGGAACAGGTAGATGTAACCATCTCCTCCTGTGAAGATCAAATCCTAACAACTTAAGGCCGAAGAAGCAGAGCTAAAACTGCTAGAAGAACTGCCAAGAAGGTGGCTAAGTCCAAACTGAAGATTGACCCCAAGCAGAAGGGTGTCTTTATCTCAGCTGGATTCCAAGGGGTAGGTACTTCTGATTCAGGAAAGGAATGTAATACCAGCATTCCTTTCCTACCAAAGGATCAGAAGTTAAAGGGAAAGTTGCTGATGAAAAAAAGAAGCCCAAGAAACAACAACCCTCACTTTCCCAAAAGACTAACATTGCATGCATCATGTGTGGCCTGCAAAATCACATGGCAAAAGATTGTTACTACAATCCTGCAAGCACACATTATGCAAATAATGATAGGAAAGAAGGATTCAAGGAATGCTTCACATTTGGATCTTTTCAAACGGTTCAAGTAATGAAAAAGGGAAGGCTAGTCTCGGAAGCCAGGTTGCTTTCGGAAGAAACTCCTTCTTTTGAAGGGAAAATGGCCTTGGAAGCAAAAGCCATTAAGGTTTGGAAGAACAAGAAAGCTCCCTTAAAACCATCCAAGAAGAAGACTGCTTCAAAAGAAAAGGCGGTGAAGGCTTCTTCCGAAAAGAAAGAAGCTTCGAAAGAAGGCCATGCTACAAAAGCTTCAACAAGCTCATCCTCCAAGGTCAGCCAAAGGGTGGGCTGGAAGATCAAGGAAGATGTTGCAGCGCAAACCTCTTCTTCAAAGATCTCTATTGAATCCCCATGCATAACTTTTGGTTAAATTATGTCATCATCTTTGGAAGAACTCGAGACCAGCAAGGCTTGGGCTTTTAAAATAAAACTAACAATCTCATCTTATATGCAGGGACATCCATTTGACAAAAACAACAATGTTTGTATTGTAGATAGTGGATGCTCTCGGCACATGACAGGGAACAGATGTCTACTTTAATAGTTTTAGAACTATGATGGAGGTCCTTTCCAATTTGGAGCTGAGGCCGAAGGATATATTTCTGGCAGAGGGAGTATATCCAACGGTAAATTAAAAGTTGACAAAGTTCACTTTGTCAAGCAGCTTGAACACAATCTGTTAAGTGTTTCTCAATTCTATGATCAAAAGCACCAGATGCTTTTCACAGAACATGAGTGCATTATCCTCAAACCATGGATAACAATTCCTCCGAAATTGGTGCTTCTTAGATCTCCCAGGAAAGGGGATATGTACAAGCTAGATATGAACAATGCTTTCCCAATGGGTGAAGTATCATGCTTTCTTTCCAAAGCTGATAGTTATGAGTCAACACTGTGGCATAAGCGTATGTGTCATGTAAATTTTAAGACAATGAATAAATTGGCTAAAAATAACTTGGTACATGGTTTTCATAAAAAAGGAGTTTTTCTGCAAAGATAACTGTGTTGCATGCCAAAAAGGGAAACAACACAGGACATCTCATAAATCCAAATGTGTTAACTTTATCACTACTCCATTACACTTATTACACATGGATCTTTTTGGTCCCAAAAGTATAATGAGCATTGGAAGGAAATCATACTGCCTTGTGATAGTTGATGATTTTACAAGATTCACATGGGTATTCTGTTTAAGAACTAAAGATGAAACTACTAAAACATTAAAATCTTTTATTCTTAAAATAGAAAATCAAATTGATCACATGGTTAAAATAATTAGAAGTGATCAAGGGAATGAGTTTAAGAACTTCGTTCTTGACTCATTCTGTAACTCAAAAGGGATTGCTAGACAATACAGTGCTCCTCGAACTCCTCAACAAAAAGATGTTGCTGAGAGCAGGAATAGGACACTTATTGAGGCTGCTCGAACTATGTTAGCTGATTCAAAGCTACCTCTAACATTCTGGTCAGAGGCAGTCAACACTGCATGCTATGTGCATAACAGAGTTCTTGTAGTTAAGCCACATGGAAAGACCCCTTATGAGCTATGGAACAAAAGGCCACTATTCATTGGCTTTCTAAGGTCCTTTGGAAGCAGGTGTACCATACTTAACACAAAGGAAAATTAGCAAAATTTGCTGAAAAGTCGGATGATGCTATCTTTGTTGGATACTCTTCTAGCTCCAAAGCTAACAGAGTATACAACATTAGAATCAACAATTTGAGGAGTCATCCAATATAGTTGTTAATCAGCACACTCCTTGTGTTAGGGGGAATGGCCCTGATCATATTTTTGATTTTGAAGGAACAGGCAACTGTTAATACTAGTTCACAGCCAACCATTGATGATGTTTCTCATTCATTCAGTCAGTCCTCATTGAATGACTTTGAAACAACAGCTGGACAGAGTGTTCCAGTTCCTGAGCAGAATATGTCCAACCTAGACTTATCTCTGCAGCTGGAAGTGATTCCTCGTCTTAAGATTCACAACACTCAACCAACTGAGAATATCATAGGGGATGTCACTGAAGGTGTGAGAACAAGAGGACAGACTCATCAAGGTAATGTCTGCTTGTACTCATGCTTTCTATCTCAGATGGAACATAAGAAGGTAGAAGATGCCTTGAAAGACAGTAGCTGGATTGAATCGATGCAAGAGGAGCTGCTTCAATTCAAGAGACGGAAGGTATGGAACCTATGTCTGCTACCATCTGCTCAAGTACCTATAGGCACCAAATGAGTTTTCAAAAACAAGAGAGATGATAGAGGCTTGATCATCAAGAATAAAGCAAGACTTGTAGTTCAAGGATACACTGAAGAGGAAGGAACCGATTATACTGATGTCTTTGCACCAGTTGCAAGACTTGAGGCAGTTAGGATCTTCCTTGCTTATGCTGCATCCAAGGACTTCACTATGTATCAACTTGATGTCAAATGTGCATTTCTATATGGAGATATAGATAGGGAAGTCTATGTATGCTAACCATTAGGATTTGAACACCCACAACACCCCAACTATGTGTGCAAGTTGGACAAAGCTCCGTATGGGTTGCACCAAGCACCTAGGTTGTGGTATGAGACTTTGTCTCAGTTTCTTCTAAAGAATGGCTACACTAGAGGTACCATTGATAAGACTCTCTTCATCAGAAAGTCTGGAAAGGACATCTTGCTCGTTCAAGTCTATGTTGATGACATCATATTTGGTTCTTCAAATGACCAAATATGCTGGACTTTGAAAGCATTATGAAGAAAGAGTTTGAGATGAGTTCCATAGGAAAAATGGATTTTTTCCTTGGAATTTAGGTAAAGTAGATGAAGGAAGGGTTTTTCATTAATAAATCTAAGTATGTCTCTGACATCTTAGAAAGATTTGAAATGAAAGATTGCAATCCTGCCAAGACACCCATACCCAGAAACCATAATCTTTGTTCTGACCTTGAGGGGGAGGATACTGATCAACATCAGTATACGGCAATTATTGGTTCTCTGATGTATCTCACACCTAGTAGACCTCATATCATGTTTGCTACTTGTATTTGTGCAAGATATCAGGCTGCTCCAAAGGTGTCTCACCTAGCTGCTGTTAAGAGGATCCTCAGATACCTCAAAGGAGCACCTAAACTAGGTCTCTGGTATCCCAGAAACAAAGATTTCAATCTCTATGGATACTCTGACAGTGACTATGGAGGCTGCAATGTTGACAAGAAATCAACATCAGGAGGATGTCAATTTCTTGGTGGAAGGATCATCTCATGGCAATGCAAGAAACAATCATGTGTCTCTACATCGACTACTGAAGCTAAATACATTGCTGCTGCTAGCTGCTATGCTCAACTACTATGGATTCAAAATCAGATGTTAGACTATGGATTAAACTTTATGAGTACTCCTACCCATATTGACAACAACAGTGTTATCTCAATTACTGAAAACCCGGTGAAGCACTCCAAGACAAAGCATATTGACATCAGGTATCATTTCATTAGAGATATTCATGAGAAAAATCTAATTAAGCTAATCAAAGTTGATTCAAATGAACAATATGCTTATCTGTTCACCAAAGCATTTGATGAACAAAGATTTAAGTATCTCATAACAGCTATTGGGATGATAAACATTGATTAATTTAATCTCTTTTGAAAACCTTTTTAATATGTAAGTCTTGTGTCAATACAGTTTAAGCCCTGTTATTAGAAGTTCTCTCCAAAATTTTCCAAGTATAAATTCCTTCCGAAGAGAAATTAACCCTCAGAAGACATTCTCATATCTTCCGAAGCAAGATTTCTCAAAAGATAACTTTCTTCTCGGAAGAATTTTTGGCCTCTGAAGAAGCGATTGATTGAATATCAGATCTACTTCCGAGACTTACAGATTCTCCATTCGAAAGCAACTCTAACCTTTGGAAGCAAAGTTTTGGCTTCTGAAGTAGGAATTGCCTTAGGAAGACAAGTTACCTTCGGAAATGTTTTCCACTCGGAAGAGAGATTCTACTGTGTAACGTAAATCTTTTGGGCCCCACACTGTAAAAAAACAAAGATATTGTTAATGATGTCGGATTATTTAATTGATTTTAATTTTACCGCCACTGTCAATTCATCCACTAAACCATCACATCACCTTATCCTAACCTCCATTACCGCCTTACCACCCTCTTTTAAATAATCTTTACTTTTCAATTTCATCTTCTTACTTGCCATTTTACTGCCCTAGAAATTTCTCCTCTCCAAATTCACCCAAGCTCAAAATCATCTACACTCACCTTTCCCAAATGGCACTCAACCCTCAGCACAACCAAGTCGCACTTCTTGATTCTTCAAGAGATGCTGACTTCTCAGAAATTATCTCCTTTCTCACCTAATCAACCTACTACAGCGCCCTTACTGTTAACCCCACTGTTTACTCCAACCAAATGGTAGAATTTTGGGGAAATGGTCAGGTCAAAACCCAAATGGGATTCGTGTACTGCGGTCCAGCATGTGCAGACAGGAGTTGATCGTCACTGAACAACTCATCAGGGAGCACCTTGACCTTCATGATGAAGGAGCTCCTATGGAATTCCCAAAGGAAGATTTGGATAGCACTTATATCCTAATGGGATATGGTGGAGACATCAGCAGGTCGTCTGTTTACAAGTTCAACTTCTCTTACAATTGGAAGTTCCTCCTGCATGTTGTTCTTCATTGCTTGTCCAACAAATCCGGAGGATGGGATCAAATCCCTTATGAACTAGGATGCTTAGTTCATGGATTGGTGAGAGGCCTGCACTTCAATTACTCACGATTTGTGTTTTCAAATCTGATAGGGAATCTGCAAAGGGAGACATTCTTCATGTATCCGAGATTCCTTCAACACATAATCAAGTATGAGTTGGACCAGAGCATGCTTGTCTATGCAGCTGCTCTGACTGTTCCCCACATACGGCCTACCATCTTCAAAACATTGAAGAAGGTATCCACCAACTTCACTGGAAGGTACACCATTTTGCTTCCAGGTATGACTGAGTGCATAGCTCCTGGTGACATCCCTGTTCACCCCACAGGTGATAAACCCACACCAGCAACCACCACCACAATGCCAACACTACCTTCTCCACCCATCACTATCACTTATCAAATATGCCCCAAACGAACCCTTGTTTAATCTACTCTGATTGAACAAGCTCCTCCTGTTCAATACAAAAAGTCTAGAGTGGAAACATGGGCTCCCACTTAGTCAGAGGTCTCTCCATCCTTCTCTTTTGACATCAATTTGGGTTTTGAGTCTCCTCACTCTCAAATCCAGGAGCCCGACACCCAATCCAACAGCCCTCAGAATGAGTATCTACACTCTTCTGAGCAGCTAACAAGGGACAGCCCCGCCAGAGGCTCAATGCCTGTAGACATTGACCAAAGTCCTGGGTCAGTAGGCTTAACCTCCCTATCTTTCACTGACCTTCAATTCAAAACTGATGAAGAGATAACATCACTCCATAGCAATGAAGTTGCTCTACAATACCCACTTCAAGATCAACAAGCCTGGAGAAATCCCTTATCTCTAGCCCCCATCAGCAACCAATAACTAAGGTGAGTCCTACTGATGTGGAGGGGACTCATGTAGATTTAGTTGCCACTATAGAAGGTGCCTCAATGGACCTTGTGGACAATGGTAACATCTCTTAGACTAAATCTATGGCAACCAAGCCCTTTGATGACTCTAAAAGAGATATCATTGAGCATGGGAAACCAGGGTGCCAAGAAACCACATCTGGTGGTGAGGCTGAATATACTAGGTATGTTACCTCATCTCCCCGTGATTCTTTAAAAGAAGATGAGGGAAGCATGCAACTCCTTGTTAAAGACCTTCTATCTAAAGTCTCAAACCTTGAATCCTTGGTTAGGACTTTAGAAGCAAGGTCTGCCACTCAACAACTTGAGATTGACAATCTCAAGGCTCAACTAGCTGAGAAACAAACAGAGAGTTCTGTTAAGCATTTACCTATTCAGGTCTAACTGACTTCTTCCTCTAGCTCATCTAGCTCTCAATATGATGCTAACAAAAAGGGGGAGAATGTTAAAAGACAAATACATGAGGAACCACAGAGCCGACCTTCAACTTCAACATCTTCCTCTCCCATTATCTCAGCAACTGAGCCACCTCAAGTCATTCTTCAGATTGACCCAGGATGCTCAGTGATCTTTATAGACTCTTCACCAAGTTTCTGTTGAGATCCTCCTTTGAGCAGCCAAGCCATGATACTACAATGATCTACTTTGGAGCTGAAGAGCTTCAGAGGCTGACTGCACCTTCTACCACTGTGGAAGAAGTTGGTCAACCTAAGGTCCACATGGACCTAAGATATAATTCGAAGGGGAAATAGGGACTGATGGCCCAGCAACTGAAATAGTTAGGACAAAATCTGCATCTCCTCAAACTTCCAAAGCTGAAGTTAAAGCCTTGGAAGAACAAGCTGAATCTTTCAAAGCTGAAATGGAAGCTGCGGAAGGATTGTTTAAGATGTCTGAGGAACTAAACATTACAGATGGAATCCTTGAAATGGCATCTGAGGTGAACAGTGAGGACTTTCTGATGCCACCTCTATCCCAGACACCATCTCTGCCTCTCTCACAATCAGAAACCTCTCTCCAAGAACCACCACAGTCAGGATCTTCAAAAGAGAAAGGAAAAAGGAAGACGAATGCGGAAGAGCTTCAGGAGGAGGAGAAGATTGAGAAACTCAAAAAGAAAGGAAGACTTCAAACTGAGAAGTTGCTAGCTGCCAGTACAAAAGCAGCTACATCCAATCAGGAGGCTGTCATCAATAAAAGGAGAAAGGAGATCATTGATCAGCTCATTGAGTAGGGAGCTACCAATGAAGAAACACTCCTGCTACTATTAGAGGAGTGGTGGATCTGGAGAAGGCAACCAGGCTGAAACTTGAGGAAGAAGCCAGGTTGGCCTTGGAGATAGAGGAAAAGAAACAGAAGGAGGCCGAATTGCAGCTAAAGAGAGAGACAGGGTGAACTTCATACTCTCCAGAGGCTTTGAACTTCAAGAACTTTCTCCACACAATGATGATACGATCCTCTGGCTCTACAACAAAAAGCAAGATCAAATGGAGAAAGAAAGGAAAAAGGTTGCAAAAGAAAAGGCCAGAGAGAAGAAGAAGGAAGAAGAGGCTAGGGTCACTGCCTTAAGAAGCTCATTGAGAAAGCTTGGATGAAGGACTATCTTCGGGCTCATGGCTTCTTTGGTAGGAAGGTGGGTCCCATGTCTGAAAGGACAGTCCAACGGATTATTAGTGAAATTAAAGCTGACATCTGGATGGGGAAAAGGAAAGAGATGTATAGAAGGGTAAAAGGGATGACCTTCACTGCTTCTACCCAACCAACCTGAACCTTCACCCTTACCATTCACCATTAAACCTGAACCTTTCACCCCTAAACCCACATCACTACCCTCACCTACTCCCTCACCTCAACCACCCAAACTTCCCATCATCCAACCCAAAACACTAGGTAGAACCTCTGGACCTAAACCTACCCAATTACCATCCAAACCATCCCCTCAGCCTTCTCAACATCTCTCCCTTGAGGAGTTTAAGGCAATTAGGACAAAGCTCGTCAACTACACTACTCTGAGCGAAGTCTCTTGTGTAGAAGACTCTGTCAATATCACCTATGTTGATGGTTCTTCAAGTTCCCTCACAAGAGATAAATTCCTTGATTTTCCTAGAGAAACTTTGGACCAGGCTGCGAGACTTATGGGACTCAACTCAGATTTTTTGAACGATGAAGAAAAGAAGCTCAGAAGGAAACTGGTGACTCTGCTGGATACAAAGAAAGAGGACAAGATTCCTAGCAGTCTCTTACGCTAGAAGGAAGATAATCCAGGGGAGGTTTGATGAACCTTCTCACAACTTTGTTGTGGATAGGGAGAATGGTGAAGTAAATAGACTCTATGCAACCTTTCTGCTACACTCTAGCAGGTTCGACATTGCTGAGCTAGCAGAGAAGCCATTCTCTAACCCCTCCAACTCTGAAACTGCTGCACTCATCAGAAATCATCTCAGCAGTCTTCATCTAACTGAGGTAACTTCAAAGGCAAAGATTAAAGAAGAGTTGAAGTTGAGAAGAAAAGAAGACAAGGAAAAATATCCCACCAAAGGTACTGTCTTTCTACAGATGGTGGAAGGTCCTGAATTGGAACCTATAGTTCGATGGGAATATGACTATAGTTCCCATCAACTAACTCTTTTCAGTGGGCAACAACAAAGGGTACATGTTATCCAAGGTGACAGACTGTATTTCCTATCCACCAAGGATCTGTACAACTTCTCAGCACCACTTCAGGGAAGAATAAGGAGACAGACAAATATTTACTCTCCTTGGTGCTGAAAGTTTTGAGAAGTCGAGACAAGTGAAATTTGGTAGCATCAGCCTAGGGGGAGTTTGTTGGATCAAGAACAAGGCTAATGCAACCAAAACTATGTCACTTAAGTTATTTTTGGTGCTGCATCGAAAAGGCTTCCGAAGCTTAGCATGGAACTTCTTAAGGTGGTAGAGTTCTTCCGAAGACAAAATAAATGATCAACATCCGAAGATAGAACTCTACTTCCGAAGACAAGTGCATACTTCCGAAGTTCAAGACTTAGAAGAATAAAAGACCACTTCTGAAGTATGATGAAAAGAAGTCTCCAAGCCTTGGAAGAAGCAGCCTCTTCCGAAGTATAAGTGGCTTCGAAAGTACTTACTCTTCCGAAGCCATTTAACCTTCGGAAGACACTGCTATGAACCAGTGGACACAAGTATGGTCTCTGACACTCCACTACAGACTTCTGATACAACATGGCTTCTTCCTAAAGAGCCATGTTGTTGACCATACTTTATTCCACTGTTCACCTTTTCATGATAGTACATGTTACCAACTTTAGTTGGTGACAAAAGGTAAGTCAGGGACATGTCCTGACTACCAAATCTCATATAAGACTTTATCTGAGATACCTTAATCTTTAGTCTTGTAATATAGACTTTACCTATAGGATCCCAGCTGGTATCAAAGTATATTCGGCTGTAGATAGTATTATATATAGGTTCTCCTTGTAACTCATTGTATGCACAAACATCATCTGCTTGTAAGAGTCTTGTATTTTGAGTTGAGAATCAATATATAAAAGTATCTTGAAAATTATCGTTCTGTGTTCTTAGTTACTTTCTATATTGTGATCAACTCTTATTGATTCTTCATACCCCCGAGTGTTGTTCTAGGTGAGTTTGAGAAAAAAACAATGTGTTTATGTGACAAACACCGATCCTGCATACCGCTTCCCCCATCCTCCAGTCATAATCCCACTATTTGAAGTGTGGAGTGAAGTCCTGAGGCATCTCCCATAAAGGAATCTTAGACATTATGCATGGGGGACTCCACTTCAGCACCACCTTTGGCCTTCCAGATATAGGATCAACTTCAGTCTTATTAATGAACCACTTAGGTTATTGAGGTCCGAAGTTGACCCATCTCGTGTGGTATTCTTTCTTCAATGATTTCTCAAACCATCCCGACATCTTCCTCGAGTTGGCATACAAACGATCTAAACATGCAATCAGTTTAGCTCAAAACCAAGAAGAGTCTTCAGATCATGTGGATATCTAAATTTTCAATCCCCTTTTCTCTTTTCACAGCATAGACATCCAAATCATCAAAATAGGCCCAATTGATGATCTTGCCTGACACTATTTGATATTTCTTGACTCTATAAAGTTTGGTGTAGGCATTCAGCTTTGGAGGTGCACGTTGGGCCTTCATTTCTGATAAACAAGTTGCCCATTCAGCCTTCTTTATATCAACATTAGCGTCTGTAGCTTGGCATTACTTTCATCCTTTGCTTTATCCTTCTTTATCTCATCCAACTTGACAAAAGTATCACTGCCAAAAGTTTCACCCAAATTACAGATAACATTACCCTCAGGGTTAGTGTATTGAGGATAGAAATCAGATGTGACATCCTCGATCTCATCTCATCCACACCTTGTAGCTCCTCATCACTCAAAACATCTACTTCCGGAGCATCTTGGACAAGCTCATCTGGATTTAGTCTAAACATATCAGCGAGCTGCTCATCGGTCAGATCATGAATGATTTCTCCTTCCTCTGGAGTGTAGGTCACAGACCTTCTCATAATCCCTTGCAAATCAAGAATCATAGTAAGTTGAGTATTGACTTTCTAAAGGGGAACATTATCTATCCTCAACCTGTGGAGCTTTATTCTTTCCCTGATCATGTGTCTCTTTAGTTGGAGCTATAGAGGACGCAACTCTTTTGGAGTTCTCTCCTTTGCTGCTTGAGTTGAGGCTGATGCAGATGCATCACCTTCGTGATCATCCTCCTCATTATCATCATCTCTCTTTCCCTTTCAACTTCCACGAGCTTCTTCATCATCATCATCTTCTTCTGATTCATCATCTGTCAACTCATCATCATCATCTCCACCATCATCTCCATCATCTTCAATCTTCAGGGGCTCACCCTTGGTTCCCTTTAACCTTAACACCAGCTTTTGTTCTTCTTCTCTAGCCCCTCTATCTGCTTGACGGATGCCATCACAAGTTCATTTTGAGCCTTCAGGGCATGGTGAGCTCGAACTAAAGCTCTCTCATGAGCAGCGTTCTTCTCTGTAAGCTGAGCTATCCATTTGCCATGTGCGGTATTGACTGCCAGCAGCTGATTTATCTGGTTGGCTCTCAGATCATCTATTGCTAGTAGCTTCAGCACCAGTTGGTTTAGGCTGGCCAACTATTCCTCTAGCCTAATAGTGGGTAGAGTAGAGCCCTGTGTATGTGGGAATTGGGTGGATATGCTAGCTTGGAGTAGTGGGTGTAGTGGTGGATGTTGTGTAGATAGGAGTAGGAATGGAAGTGGATTGTGGTGGAACTGATTTGGCTATTGTGGGTGAGGTAGGTGTGAATGTTTGAGTGGTGGTGGGACTACTAGTGGCAGTAGAGGTGGTAGTGTGCTGAATAGTGGTGGTGGAGTAGGGAACAGTGATGGTGGAGTGGGGAGCAGTGGTGGTGGTAGTGGCTGTGGTGGTGGAAGAACTGATCAATTTAATCTTCTCCCTCTTACCCTTTTTGCCATAAGGATGGGCCATCCTCTTTCTCCTAGAACCCTTGGCTATAGGGGCTCCCCTAAGCTAATTGGCTAGTCAGTTGTGTATGTTGGATTTGTGACATCAGTGTCACCATCCTTAGTACTAGCTTGGCATCCACCAACTGCCTCTTTCCCCTTTTCGATAGCCATAATATGGCTCCCGACTCTCCTGGTGAGAGGCATATCATCAGTCTCATCCTCTTCATCTAACAAGAAATCCTAGTGGAAAGCAGCGTGCTTAGATCCATTAGGAGCAGATACAATACTATGTGGAGGTGGTGGAGATATAGTCGACGTGTCAGTGGCCCGTTATTGAATGGGGCCAGCATCTCCACCTCCTTGACCATCATCATGGTCGTCATCATCATCGTCTTCTTTGTCAGTAGGAACCACAATGGGATCAAGATCTGAGTCACTGTCATCATGACACCATTTCTTACGAGAAGGCACCACATAATCCTTGTTGGCCAGATGGCCAAAGAGTCTCCTGATCGGGGGCTTCACCTACTTCCCCGGTACACCTTCATCCTACCTAGATGGTATCATCCATCACCTATAACATCAATACATAATCCTTCTCCTTAGGCAGCAAAGGAAGCTTCTCATCGATGATCATTTGTAGAAACCTTGGAAACATGTAAAACCCTTCCTTGCCTTTAGCCTCAATGTTCTCTATCATGTACGAGAAGAACATGAGAGAGAAACTGAACGGGTGGTTCAGTACCAGTGCAACGTATGCATTCTGGATTTGGTCGGACATCTCATCGAATCCTGCACATCTGGAGGCTATACACTTGAGGATCACATGTGCCAGATACTTGAACTGGGGGCACATGTTGTTCCTGTTCAGTATGCCGACATTGATGTCACCAGCGCATTTGATCCTTATAAAACATCCACGAACAGTTAAGGGATACAACTTGGTTGGATGGGCTCTGTCTTCCCCCAATCCAAGACTCTCCTCAGGTCGTCTTCCCTGATCTATATGTCTTGTTCGTATATAGAGCTCCAGATACATTGGGGCTCAACGAACCTATCAACTGCAACATCTTCCCAGAAAGCCTGTTGAATCGATCGGTATGGTATGCTTGGGGTTGAAGTGGCTTTGTGGATCCTCGACATACGTAGGAAGGCTATAATCTGGGTGAACGCAGAAGTGTTCCAAGATGTAGCATCTAGATGAGCACAGATGTTGTGCTTGGTGCTCATAGTCCATCTCTCAGCCATATTACTGCAACACAGGAAACATATAAATTAGATTTGTTCATAAGAGATAAGAGTTGAATTTTAACTGATTTTGATCAACTGGTTCAATCATGTTATTGAACCATACAACTGAGTTTAGTCGTACGATTGAGCCTGCAACTGAACTTAGTCATATGCTATGCCATGCGATTGAGTCAATCGTGCGACTGAGTCACCGATTGAGTCAATCGTGCATCTGAGTCATCGATTGATTCACTCGTGAGATTGAATCATGCACCTAGCTCAATCGTGCGACTGAGGTTCATATGCGTGTCCATTCGCATCTTACACTATTCGACACCATAAATTTGAATCTGTATTAAGGAGTCTAAGATAGTGGAGATGGAATTGCCCTTGGTATCCCTTCCTTAAATAGACTTTGTATTAAGGAGTGTATGTAGTCCACATCAATGTGAACTTGAGGAAGTTGTAACTATGCATTATTGCAAGTGAGGATGGTGAGTCCACAGTGTCCATACTCGCTGAAGAACTCCCAGGTTCTATGATTGTAATGACTTTCTCCCCCTTTTCGGTAGCATCACCCACTTGCATAGGTGAGCCAGGAGTTAGGTCAATCACATCCATAGGTTCTTGTGTTCCTGGTTGAGCTCCTCTTAAAGGTCTCCTAGCTAGTTTGTCCATAAGATATGAAATCTTATGTTGCTGATCATTGACCCTGTTTTGCAAGGTAGTCACTTAAGATTCAAGGTGACTGAACTTAGAGACTAAATTGGTGCATGTTTGAGACAGTTTTTGCATCTTTAGTCTTAAATTCCCCTCATCCTCATCAGAAGGATCATTAGGTAATGAGATGATTGGACTAGAGTCCTCACTCTCACCACCAACTTCAGGTACTTGGCTGCTAGATTTCTTCTGCTCACTAGCAATCTCAGTTGAGATGGCAGTGGGCTGAGTTGCCATGGTTAAGGTCTTAATGATGTAATCACTTTCAAAAGTGAGAGCCTCTTCCATATGGACATCCTGAATAGGTTTAGAAGTGTCCACCTTAGTAGTAGGTGACTGATGGGGGCTAGAAATAGGAGCCTCAGAAGCACTCATCTCTCTTTTAGTAGGTGAAAAGAAGAGAGAATCATGATACTCACAAAAACCTAGATCTTCATCAGTGTAGAAGTCAAGGTTGGGGATTGGTTGGCTGAGATCTAAAGGTTAGGGATGGTAACTGTCCCCTGATAGTTGATCACTTGAGTGTTGAGACTCAGAGTGATGGCTTAAGGCAGTTTGGCTTATGAGCTCATCCGGCTAAGCATGTGGAACCTTAGGATTGATCTTTGAAGAGATGGGAGTGGTCTGCACCTCAAGAGAAGTGGGAGCTCTAGTGTCCACTTCTTCGTGCATGGGTGAGTGTATAAGGGCCTGCACAGACTGAATAGCCTGAGAAGGGGTTCGTTTGGATTTTCATTGCTAAGTGAGGGTGATTTGTTGCTGTTTAGGTGGTTGGGATGTAGAAGGTGTGGGTTCGACAAGAGCTGGTCCTACAAGGTTTTCACCTTGAGCAATGAGCTCTAACATTTTGGGGACTAGGGTTGTTTCTACCCCAGAGAAGCCAACAGTGGGCTTTATCAGTATTTTAAAGATGTCGGGCTTCATTTGTCCCAATTTAAGAATGTTACCAGTTCCCCTTAACTATGAGCCCATCTCACAGTTAAAAATGTACTCGACATATCTAGGGAACATGTAATATTCTAAGGAGTCCAAGTTTGCAAGCGGGTTAGTATAAACAAACGGAGAATACCTAAACTTGGCCCCCTGAATCATTCCATGGACAATGATGGAGAGATCCTCAAGAATCTGGTCCCATCCACCATGCTTGTTTGAGGAGTTGTGGATAACCACATGGAGCAGGAATTTCCACTTGGATGAGACCTTCCCTTTCCTGAAGGTCTTGATAGAGTAGTCTCCCTCATAACCATCTGCTCAAAAGAATGATTTACAGCTTCGTTTGGGAAGAAGACCTCACCTTCTTCATCATCCAACTGAAGATGCATGTTCATGATGGCCGGAGTGATGAAGGCTGTTCTCCCCTGCACTGTGGCAGACAGTGACTTCTCCCCATCAATTACGACCTCTTGGAAGGTCTTCCAGAATTCTAGCAGGTGATCCTCATAGAGTGGAGGATCAATGGTTAGGGAGGTGAAGTAGTTCGACAGAGCTAATAAATAGCAAACCTTTAAGAAAAGAGGATCTTTCTCAGAGCTTAACAGAGCAACCCGATTATGTTGCCTGTGTAACTGCATGGTAAAGTTTGGGTCATTTCTGTGAAGAAGGTTGGCCATTTTAAGAAGCTTAAGGATGAAGAAAGATGAAAAAAGTAATTTCAGAGAGAAATTTTGGGGTTTTAGGTTTGGAGGAAGAAACAGATGATAGAAAGAGGGTGAAACCATTGGGTTTATATGTGAAAATGATTTCAGATAAATTTTAATGAAAGAGAATAAACTTTGAAATCCGGATGTCGGTCCCACCTCTGAAAAAGTAGTTTACTTTTGCTCAAAAGTTAGTTTTCTTGGAATTCAAAAAGCTTCCACAGGTAAATTATCTTCGAAAGTTTTGATGAAAAATCTTCCGAAGCTAAAATGACTTCAGAATATTTTCCTAAGAGTTGTGAAAATTTTGACTTCGGAAGAAAATCAAGACTTGAGAGTTTTGTTCAAGAACAAAACTTCCGAGAGTTAATTTGCTTCGGAAGAAAAAGGTACTTGAAAACATATAAGTGCCAAAGAAAATTTTAAGCTTCGTAAGATATTTAAGAAATTTCTTCCGAAGGTAAAATACTTGGGCAGTTAGTTGTTTTAAAAGCATAAGTTTCTTCCGAAGTTAAAAACATAACTTCCAAAGGATAAAAATTTTCATAATTCTAAGGAAACTCTTTAAAAAGTTTTTCTTCATACAAAGAAAAACAAGAGCTTATGATAGTGATGAACTAGACAACTCAGGACACACATGTGTTAAGAAATAATAAGAATTAGTTTTAAGAAAAGCCTACACAAAGTTGATCATCCCAATAGCTGATACAAGATATTTAAATCTTTGTTCATCAAAAGACTTTGTAAACAGATCATCATATTGTTCATTTGTGTGAACTTTGACTATTTTAATTAATCCCTTTTCATAATTATCTCATATTAAATGATACCTGATGTTGATGTGTTTGGTCCTTAAGTGTTGCATAGGATTCTCTGTGATTAAGATAGCACTATTGTTGTCTATGTGAATGGGAGTCTCCTTGAAGTTTAACCCAAAGTCCAGCATTTGATTTCGAATCCAAAGCACTTGAGCACAGTAGCTTGTAGCCGCAATGTTTTCAACTTTAGCAGTTGATGTGGAGACACAAGAATTTTTCTTGCATTGCCATGAGACAACCGTTCCACCAAGAAACTAACATCCCTTAGATGTAGACTTTGCAGTCATGTTGCAACCACCATAATCACTATCTGTATAAGCATACAGATTGAAGTCAAGATTCTTAGGATACTATAAACCAAGTGTTGAAGCACCTTTAAGGTATCTTAGAATCCTTTTGACGGTGATAAGATGAGACATCTTAGGGTTGGCTTGATATCTTGCACAGATGCACATGGAAAACATAATATCAGGCCTGCTAGTAGTAAGATGCATAAGAGACCCATGCGTGCAGAGATACTATGATAGAGTCTCATACCACTTCCTAGGTGCCTGATGCAGCCCATAAAGAGCATTGTCAAGCTTGCAGACATAATCAGGATGATCAGGGTCTACAAAACCAGGTGGTTGTTTGACATACACCTCTTCATCAATCACTCCATAGAGAAAAGCACACTTCACATCAAGTTGAAAGACCTTGAAGTTCTTGGATGCAGCAAATGTCAGGAATATCCTAACAGCTTCCAGTCTTGCTACAGGAGAAAAGACATCAATGTAGTCAACTCCTTTTTCTTATGTGTATCCTTGAATAAGTAGTCTAGCTTTGTTCTTGATGATGAATCTTGTATCATCCTTCTTGTTCCTAAACACCCATTTGGTTCCAATGGTAGTCTTCCCATAAGGAAGGACAAAGGTTCGAAACTTTCTGTCTTTTGAATTGAAGCAGCTCCTCTTGTATAGCTTCAACCAAACTTCCATCCTTCAGAGCCTTATCAACTTTCTTTGGCTCTATATGGGATAAGAAGCAAGAGTGAAGACAAACATTTGATTTATGGGATTGTCATCTTGTTCTTACCCCTGTGACAACATCTCCAATGATGTTTGTGGTGCGGTGAGACTTGTGGATCCTAAGCTGAGGGATCCTAAGCTGAAAGATCTAAAATAGAGAAATTTAGATCTGGCATAGATGTTTCTCCCACCACATCAACAAACTTATCAAGAGAGACTTGATCCAAGGAGTGTGTGACATCATTGATGTTGTCATCAATACTGTGGTTATCAGAATCAAGAAAGTCTTGGTCACTGTCACCACTACCATCATTGTCTTCTACAATTAAACTGTCTTTATCTTGTTATGGAGCCTCTGAGCTGGAATTTGAAGGCATACCAGATGTATCAGCTGAGTTTGTCATTATGGTGCTGATAGAAACTTCATTTGCAGAAGTAGTCCTAACTGGAGCAGAAGATGTGTTACTTGAAAGTCTTCTCAGCTCAAATCTTCGATCAGGATCACCTGTATTTCAATTTTTGCAGATCCTGAAATAGTCTCACGAGATTTGTTAAAACAATTGGTAACTAAATCAAGATCAAAAAGCTAGTCAGGACAAGAACCAGCCACACAGGGTCCATCATCTGATTTCTCAACAAATTTGGCAATTTGATCCTTGGTATTCAAGATGGTGCAAGGAAAACCAAATGACCTGAGAAAACCAATGAAAGGTTTCCTCTTATGCCAAAGTTCATAAGAAGTCTTGCCATGAGTCTTAACTACTAAAACTTTGTTCTGCACATAGCAGATAGTGTTGACTGTCTCTGCCCAGAAGGTGATGGGCAGCTTAGAGTCAGACAACATGGTTCTTGCATCTTCAATCAGTGTCATGTTTCTCCTCTCAGCAACACCATTCTGCTAAGGAGACCTGGGAACATTGTATTTCCTTGTAATACCTTTTTCATCATAAAATGCATCAAGGATTTGGTTCTTGAATTCAGTTCCATGATCACATCTTATGATTTTGACTTTGTGATCAGATTGATTCTTAATCTTTAAGATGAAATTCTTCAGAATCTCCAGAGTTTCATCCTTAGTTCTAAGGAAAAAGACCCAAGTGAATCTTGTAAAGTCATATGTGATCACTAAGAAGTAAGAGGTCCTTCCTAGACTCATTACACTAGTAGGGCCAAAGAGATTCATATGTAAAAACTGTAAGGGTGTAGTGATGGAGTTCCTTTCCTTAAGCTTGTGAGATACCTTATGTTGCTTCCCTTTAAGGCATGCAACACAATGGTTATCACTTGTAAAGTCTTTCTTTGGCATTCTAGTCACCAAATCATACTTAATCAGTTTATTCATGTTTTTAAAGTTTACATGGCACATTCTTTTATGCCATAGGAAAGACTCATCACTATTTACTTTAGACAGAAAGCATGAAACTTCTCTAGAGGGAGATGTTTCTTGTAGATCTATCTTGTACATGTTCCCTTTCCTGGGGGCTCTAAGCAGAATATGCTCATGAGAAATGACCACCCCGGGCTTGAGAAAAATGCACTCATGCTCAGTAAAGAGCATGTTGTGACTCTGATCACAAATTTGGGATACACTCAGAAGATTGTACCCATGCTCCTTGACAATGTTTACCTTTTCAATGCTGAGCTTACCATTTGTGACCTTGCCCCGTACAGAAATGTAACCTCCTTCATCTCCTCCAAAAGCAACTGGCCTTCCATTAATCCTTTCAAATTTCTAGAGTAGTGACCTATTGCGTATCATGTGCCTGAAACAGCCATTATCAATGACCCAGACATTTCTGTTTGTCTTGAGTTGTCCCTGCACAAAGAAAATGATTAGTTACAATTGGAAACCCAAGCGTTACATGTCTTAGGCACATTAAGAGAAACAAAAGGTAATGCAACAATAATAGATCCTATTGTTGTGCTTTAAGGATCTTGAGCTATTGTTGATAGAAAATTCTTAGTCACTTGGTCTTTCTTAGACTTCCACACCACCTTTGGAAGCTTGGACTTGACCTTCAACACTTTGGAAGCTTTTGATACTTGAGAAGTTTTGATGACTAAACCTTCGGAAGATTCTGCAAACACTGTAGCAGACTTCAGTGCTTCGGAAGTATTCTTTCCTTCCGAGACCAACTTTTCTTCCGAAGGCAATTTTGCACTAGCCTTCTTCTTAATTTTGGAGCTTTTGAAGGTAACAGATTTTCCTTCTGAAGCTTGAATCTTCTTGGAACTCTTGGAAGTCTTTTGCTTGATCATGTGAGGAGTACCCTTTGGATTGTATGGACAATCCTTAGCAAGATGAGCAGTACTCTCACACTTAACACACTCCATTTTCTTCTTCCCAAGAGCCTTCTGGGAACAAGACTGACTTTGGTCACATCCCTTCTCCACCCTCATCTTTGCAGATGCTGAGACAATCCTTTTGGGCTGAGAACTGTTCTTGGAGTTTGACGGTCTAGGCTGTGTAGTAGTGGTACACAGCAGACCAGTCTTGTTCAAGGTACTGAGATGATTTGAACATGAACCAGAACTCTTAGCAGAAGGGTTGAGGCTGATATTTTCAGTCTTTGCCACTTCAAACCCTGCAGAGATAGAAACTTGTTTCTACTTGGAGTCAAAAGTAGCCTTGATTTCTTGAGCCTTCCTATCTTTTCTTTTGCTCTTTCTGATCAAGTTCTTCCTTATTGACTTGATCATCACAGTCTTCTTTTTCTCCTCAAAAGGATAGTGGCCCTTCTTAAAATCCTCCTTTTCACTCTTCTCAGAGGAATTCTTCATTATCACTTCTTCATCCTTTTCACTCAAAGGATCTATGAGAGGAATCTCATCTTCACAAGTTTCATACCAAGGTGATCGTACAGACAAGATTGTGTCTGGAGGAACTATCTCATTTAAATACTAGTCCCTACTTGTTTTGATAGCATACTTTGTTGTGCAGGGATGAGGATATCATGTTCTTGAAGGTCTCTTCTTCAAGAACACACTTGTCTACCCTGCTTTGCTGATCACAAGCTCAGCCTTGCACTCGGTCAGTTTGGTTATGAGATCCTTGATCTGAGTCCTAAAGTTTGTATGCTCATGTTTTAGAACTGAAATAGTTTTCTCTAAGTCCTCTATCTTCAGTTTATAATCATTTTCAAACTTTCTAAAATTAGCTTTTAAAATGTTTAAGGACTCAAGATCAGATCTCATTTCCAAGTTGTAGGACCTGTATCTATTTACTTTAGCAATGCATTCAGGGGTTAATAGATGTTCCAATACCTTGGCTTCATCATGATCTGCCATCAGTGCTTGGTTTGGAGAAGCATCCTCCACCTGGAAGCTCCAGCCAAAGCCTTCATCTTCAATAGCAACAACAGCCTACTACTTTGGCTTCTCATTTTAGGGAGCTTTGTCAGTGTAGTTGGGTCTAGACTATGTTTGGCCACCATTTGTTCTAGGTCTCTTACACTCCCTGGCAAAGTGGCCCATCAAGTTACAGTTGTAACACTTGACTTTGCCTTTGTCCAGGCCAAATTTTCCACCGGTTGCATTGCTTGGAAACTTCCTTCCAGTCCACTTGTAGAACTTCTTGGCTCTATGAGTGAGAAGAGCCATCTGTTGGACCATCACCATGTACTCCAGATCATCTGAATGGATACAGTCAAGGTCTTCAAGGGTGAAAAGAAAGCTGCCACAACTTTCATCAAAAGACACAAAGGCTTGAGAAGAACTTGTAACTTGGAATGGGCTTCCTTGACTATAGTTCTCCCTTGGTGTCTCTAGGAAGGTGATGACAGGACCCGTTGGTGAGTTGTCAGGTTAGCATATGAGATGATGTTGGGTATCTTTGCTATCCCTTTCAACCACATGAAGTGCTGAACCCATTTGATTAATGGAGTTTCTAGACGAACCTTGCATGTTTATCTCCATCTGGTAGCCACTAAGAATCCCATATAACTCTGTCAGAGTGAGAGTTTTGAGATTCTCAGTCCTCTTGATCACCGCACAGTAGTGTGTCCACTGCCTAGGATGTGAGGACATGAACTTCCTTACAATGTCTCTATTCTCAAGAGGAACTCCTCCATCCACAAGGGTATCTAGAATGTTAACATACCTGACGTATTGCTCAGTCATGGTTTCACCTGCTTTAAAGGTGAAGTTTTCAAACTGCTGCTTTAGGAGATTCTTCTTGTTCTTTTTAGCTTCTAAGGAACCCTCATATATCAGTTTCAATTCATGCCACAGCTGCTTAGCTGTTTTGCGTTTCTTGAAACCTCTGTATACAGAATTTGGAAGAGCAGTCTGAAGGGCTGTCATGGCTTTTCTCTCAATCTTTACTCTCTTCCTGTCTTCATCAGAGTGGTTTGCCATAGCCTTAGGGATCATACAAGCACCAGGTTTAGAAGGAGTGCTTGGTATGTAAGGTCCATTCTCAACAGGCTCCCATATTCTTGAGTCTAGAGACCTGATGAAGCCTTTCATTCTCAGGCACTAGGTGTCAAAGACATCAATAGTGATTAGTGGGGACTTGTTCATGGTTCTAGTTTCCATATCAATTTTGGAACTGGCTGACATTTAAAAAGTTGAGTATTTGTGTGTGTGAGGGATCTTAAGATGGTGAGATCTTATATCAAGAGCCTGAATGCTCTAATACCAAATGCAGGACCGTAGAAGGGTTGTCAAATACAACACAACAACACAAAGAGGAGAGTAACTAAACTTTATCAAATAGTGAATTGGATTAACCACAAGTAAGGACACTAAGAACTCAAGTAATTAATAGACAAAACACAAGAGCAAGATACACAAGGATGGTTTTCAAGGTAGCAGTATATTGATTTCTCAACGTTCTATTACAAGTGTTACAAAGCATAAAGATAAAGTTACAAGAACATGAGATACTTATACTACATCCTACAACCAGCCATACTATGAAAGCCAGCTAGATACAATTGACTAGACATAAAACAAAATCAATTGTAGAGTCAAAAAGGCAGATTGCCTTTTTGACTTTGTGACTATGACATACTATAGCTCACATCCTTATCTATAACAAAAAGGATAAAGTACATGAAGTAGAAAGTTTACAGACTCAAGACCTAATGTATAGTTACCAAAAGCATGGACCTTTTCACCAACTCATGTAAGTTGGTGACATTTTAGAGTTGCAGTGGAAATAGGCGTAGCTTTCTAGAAAAGTACATCAGATAAAGAATGTTGTTAAAGTATTCGGAAGACATTTGTCTTCAATAGTTGAGCTTCAGAAGACTTTGTCTCTAAAGCTTTGGAAGACTTCATCTTTGGCTTCAGAAGATATTGGTCTTGGCTTTAGAAGATTTCACACTTAGAATATTTCTATAGCTTGTGTCAAACTTCCGAAGCATTCTTCTTCAGTACTTGTGTAGCATTCATGCAGAAAGACTTTGGTTGCTTGAGCCTCTTCAAATATTCTCTACAGGTTGCATATCATTCAGGATGATAGACTGTATTTCCTGTCAACTGATTATTTGTACAAGCTTCTCAACACTACTTTTGGTAAGAACAAAGAAACAGATACATATTCGCTTTCCCTGGTGCTAAAAGTTTTGAGGAGCAGGAACAATTAAGGTTTTGGTAGCATCATCCTAGAGGGAGTTTGTTGGATCAAGAAGAAGGCTACTGCAACCAAAACCAAATCACTTAGACAAATTTGGGTACAACTTATAAAAGACTTCCGAAGCCAAGTATGGAACTTCCGAAGGAAATAGAGTTCTTCCAAAGACAAAGTAAAAGTTCAACATCTGAAGACAAACTCTACTTCCGAAGACAAAGTGTTCACTTTCGAAGATCAAGTCATAGAAGAAAAGATCAGAAGTGAACTTCCGAAGTATGAAGAACAAAAGAAGTCCATCAATCCTTAGAAGAAGTAGCCTCTTTCGAAGTATAAGTGGCTTCGGAAGAACTTGTTCTTCCGAAACCATTTAACCTTCGGAAGACACCACTACGAACTAGTGGACATAAGTATGGTCTGTCACACTCCGCTACATACCTCTGAGATACTACATGGCATTTTCTCAAAAGCCATGTAGTTGACCTTGCTTTATTCCACTGTTAACTTTTATTAGTTAGTATTATTGCCAACTTTAGATGGTGACAAAAGGTAAGTCATGGACATGTCATGACTATCATATCTTAGAGAAGACTTTATCTAAGATACCTTAAACTATAGTTTTGTAGTATTTGCTTTAGTTAGATGATTCCAACTGGTATCAAAGTATATCCGGCTGTAGTTGTATGACAGGATCAGTAATCACAAGTTCGATGTATTAGAGTTCAAAGCAGCGGAATATGAACAAGAATTACAAATTGTAGCAAGCAATCGATACTTGTATGCATTAAGAACGCATACAGTTATAGGGAGAGAATATATATTTCTGATTTCAAGGAATGCTTATAGATGTAGAATATTTCTAATCAAATCATTCATTCATTCCATTCATTCATACTCCAAATATTACAATAGGTTGTCACTCCTTATATAGAGTGCAACAATCGCTGCTGTTATCACGGAAAGTGACAACTGGCAGATCTAATACAAAAATAACTAACTTAACAAACTACTGAAATGTTCACAACTACTGCGAACATATCAGAGTGTTAAGTACAAAATATAAAACTACTGAAACTACATCGACTGAAGAATAAGCTCTTCAGTCGTTTTACAAAACTACTGAAACATAAAACTACTGAAACCAGAAATATAAAACTACTGATATCACAACTACTGAAGAAGTACTCTTCAGCAGTTATGACAACTACTGAAGAAGTACTCTTCAGCAGTTGTGACAAACTACTGATGCTTCAGTACTTGATCTTCAGACTTTGACCTTCAGATGTTTCATCAGCTGATACTTCAGTAGATATCATCAGCTGATGTCTTCAGTCTTTGTCTTCAGGCTTTGTACATCAGTTGTTGATCTTCAGCACTTGTAAACTCTTCAGCTGTTGTACTTCAGTACTTAGGTCTTTCAGCTTCAGTACTTGTGTTCTTCAGCTGTTGTACTTCAGCACTTTAGTTCTTCAGCTGTTGGAATCTTCAGCACTTGATCTTCAGCTGTTGAAGTCTTCAGCACTTGCCAAACTGCTGATGAGTCTTTCAGCAGTTGTTGTGATACCATGTGGGACTTAGAGGTTTTCTGATCTTGGCTCATTGGTTCTTTTGGTCCAACAAACTCCCCCTGAACCAATGCAGCCAAAACCTCTAAATTATTCGTTGTCCCACTTATTGTTGGCAGAGTGTTGGTCTTTTTCCTTCTTGATCAGTAGAGAAGATGACCCATGTAAGCTCCGGCCTGGGAAGAAACCTCAAATATTTGTTTGGCAGAGTATGAATGGGAACTCTGTTTTGGGGAACAGGACACAGAGTTGTTATCCCATTCATGAGATTCACTTCCCCATAATGAGTCTGTACGACTCTCTTATGTAGGCCTCAAGGAAGGTGATTTGTTCCTCCATGGTTAGCTCTTCAGCACCTCCTTCAAACAATGATTCAGGCCCATAATACTCAGACAGGTATTCGGCCTGTTTCCCATTCTTTAGCTTCACAGTTGTTATTATTCTGTAAGCAAACTCATTCGGGTGATTACCCTCTAGGAACAACTGGAGCTCATTTTTCCTGACTTCCTCAAGCCTCTTGTAAACTAACCCCTTTTTCACTATTTTGTTTTCCAGCATCTTCTGAGGGGTTAGATTAGCTTTGTAGGCCTTCTTGAAGTCTTCTAGGATTTCCCAGGGTGAAACTACAAAGACCAGAGAGATCACTTCATCTACGATCTTTTTCACCTGGCCAATGTATCTCTGAGGTATATTTTTCTTATGAATTCTGTGAGAGACCCTGGGATCAGGCCAAATCCTCACTCTTTCCTTTTGATATTGAAAGGTATGCCTGAGAGTGTAAAGTCTGAGGGCTTGCTTCTTCATGTTGATGATAGAAGATGTGGCTGCATAAGCTTTGTCAACTCTCTTCAGTAATTCCTCATCATGCTATTTATGAAGCTCTTCTTCTTCTAGCTTCACTTTAACCATTTGTCTCTGGACTTCAGGAGTAATTGCTGAGGAGTGACTTGTGGCCTTAGGCAACTGAATCACAGCTGAGAGCGGCAGCCTATCTTCATCATCTTCTTCATCATCTTCTAGCCTCAATATCCTTCTCTTCTTCTTCAAGGGTATATCATCAGCTATGGGTTTTGAGGGTAAGGGAGTTGGTTTGGTGGGTTGTGTTTTGGGTGGTTTTGGTGCGGGAATGTTGACAGGCTGTTCTAGCATCCTTGAGGTGAGTGTGGCTTTTGATTGCTTGGCTAGCTCAGTCCTGCTCCCAGCACCCGCTTCATTCAAAGCTTCAATAACAAGCCCCTTAGTATATGCTTCAGACGAACAGATCTTGGTGGTGATTGCCAAGATACTGTCCCTGGACCAAGCTTTGATTTCGATCATTGATCTTCTAAGATATTTTGCAATAAATCTAATCATGATTTCAAGCCTTTCTCTTTCAAACACTTCATAACTTGCCCATCTATTCTGGATTTCTTCAATCTCTAGTCGTCGAATCTCAGAGTCAAGTTTATTGGTGTCATGGCCTTGCCTAAACAGTTGATCAATGATGTTGTCCATTGATCTGCTGTGTTCGGCATCAGCCTCTTTTATCAGTAGCTCCAAGGCTTTATCTTCAGCAATGTGATCATCAGCACCTTTCTTTCGCTTGTAGGTGAGCATTGGTTGCTGTTCTTTCTCCTCCTTTTGGGCTTGCTTCGCTTCCTTCTTTTCTTCGGATCTTTTCCTCTTCTTTTCTTTCACTGCAGTACTCTCCCCCTTTTTGGATGCATTAGAGGAAGGGGTTTGTACCGCAGAAAGAGTCTTTTGTACAGCAGCATCAATCAGGGGCTGTAAAGTGGAGGGAAGCCTCTCATCAATGGCTTTAGTCACAATATCAATGATTATGGGTGTGATGAGAGGGAGGGAATTTTGAAGTACAGCACCCATTTGCTCAGGAGGGTTCTGTTCCTGGGAAGTAGGGCCTGAAGTAGAGGCAGGTGGTTGAATTTGGAGTGGCTCAGTGTTTGGGGAACCTTCAAGTGAAGGTGCCATCTGTGGGTGGGTAGAGGCAGATGGTCTTTCTCCTTGGGAGAATTGATCAAGTAGGTTTTGCAGCCTACTGACTTTCTCTTCAAGGATTGTGTTCTGGGCAAGAACATCGAAGAAAAAGCCCAGGTCATCATCAGCCGAAGCTGAATCATCTGACCTCCTGCTTAGAGCAGGATTTACATGCACTGGGTGTAGACCAGTTGATGCATGTGCCCCTTGTGCTTGGTACTGGGGACTTCCAGCCTCAGGACAGTGTCCATCATCAGCTGTTGCCTCTAGTGAGGTCTTAGAATATTACCAGCCTCATTCTGATCATGTGCTGAGTCAGAGGAGGTGGCAGCCTCACTAGATATTCTAAGCTCCTTGTCTACACCAGGAGATAGAAGTGGTAAACCCCTGTGCTGTGGGTTCTCAAGTGCACTGTGTTCCTCCCCCTCAATTGTAGAGGTATTCCCAGTAGTAAGTGGTTGCTGGGGAAGGGGTGAGGAGTGCAGTTGCGTCAGCACGTGTGCAACTATTAAAGTTGGGCTGTGAGGGGCGGTTGTTTGGGGTGAAGGGATAGAAGCAGTGTGCACCTGGGGAGGTTGGTGCTCGTCAATGGCAATCCCCTCAAGTGAGGAAGATCCCAGATATGGGGGTACCCCTTTTCTGGTTGCTGCAGGCTCCTGTTGAGAGGAAGCCTGAGCGGCTATGGCTGGAAGAGTCATTGTATCCACTAGGGGGTTTGGACTAGTGGATATATCCTGCGTTTGTGTTGCAGGGGCATCTCAGGGGAACATTCCCTGAGTAGCCGTTTTGGTTTCTTTTTGGTGGTTTGGTGGGACTTTTGATTTGGAGGTGGTGGCTGTGGGTTCCAACTGCGTGGGTTTTCGCAGCTTGGCAGCCATTTTAAGTGTCTGGTCAGAGTTGTGCCGGGAGTATACTTCCGGCAGAACAGCCGTAGCAGGGACTCCCAAGCCAACAAGTCCCTCAGCATTAAGCTGGTCTGTAATAATGGCCATTATGAACTGTCGATAAAGTATCCAACGGTTGGCAGTTAGTTTTTGAGCCATATCTTTGAGCTCTGAAAATATTATTTCTGAAAAGTTTAGTGGTTGTTGCTCAAGGATAGAGTACATTACCTGCTGCCATTTCGTCCACATTTGATCCCAAGACGACGTCTTAGGGGCCAAACAGACATTCAGCATGTGAAAGATTAGGCGCTCAGCGTCATTAAAGTGTTTCTTCAAGATGGTGGAAGCACTGAGATTGCCTTGATATCCATGTTGGGCAAAGGATAGATCAGTGGTGCCCTTTGGATATCCAGCAGGAGAACTAGCATCATTCAGATGAAGAATTTTGCGGATTATTGCAGGAGGTGACTGACTTCTTTGTTGTTTACGACCGACTGGAGGGATGGTGTGTTGTTCTCCCCAGTGGTAACAGTAACGTTCATCCAAAATTGGTGCAAGGATTCGGCATGTAGTATGGGATTCAGAAGAAATGCCGTGTTGTATTGGGACTGAACCATAAGATCGATAGCAGTATCGAACTTAGTCCAGATGGGCGATTTAGTGAGGTAGACAACACAGTTGTGTCGCAGTTTAATTTGCATGGACGCCATGGAGAAGAGGGAAGTTTTGGAGAGGAACGTTAGGTTTGAAGAAGATGAAGCATTGAGAGCTTAGGTTAGGATATTTATAGGGTACGGGTAAGAAACGACTGAAGGATGTGGTGTTAGTCATCAGTAGTTTTAAACGACCGTTGACATGGTATTATCCATTCAGACGTTGAAACAGCTGAAGTCGTGGTGTTAGGCATCAGTAGTTTAGAAAACTACTGAAGACCGTGTTTTGACTTCAGATGATTGAAACAACTGAGGACGTGTTGTTTGTCATCAGTAGTTATGAAACTACTGAAGACAGTGGTTTTGTCATCAGCTGTTGTAAACAACTGAAGACTTGGTATTAGTCATCAGTAGTTATAAAACTACTGAAGACGTGGTTTTGCTTCAGTTGTTTAGAATGAAACAGCAGTTGTACAAACGACTGAAGAGAAAGTTCTCTTCAGCTGTTTTCGTCAATTCTTAGCTTTTCAGCTGTTTCATACTGTCCTCAACACATTCATCAGTCTTTTTGGCTGATTTCAGTTGTTCATAGGACATCAGTACTATCTGTTTTTACTGATTGCAGTAGTTGTAACTGCATAGTAGTTGTAACTACATCAGTAGTTTAGAACAGATGAAGTACTTCAGTAGTTGTGAGACATTTAGCCTTCAGTAGTTATAAAAACAACTGAGGGTAAAAGAGCTCATCAGTACTAATATGTGACATAGGTACTAATGATCATCAGTACTTATTACTAAGATCATCAGTAGTTGTCACTTATTCTAGCTGCAGCATACCAAGCCTTAACACCAGGTTTTGGAAAGTTGAACTATCCAAAGGCTTAGTAAAAATGTCTGCAAGCTCATCAGCACTAGGCACAAACTTAGGATCAATCAGACCTTTTTCAAAACAATCCCTTATAAAATGATGTCTGATCTCTATATGTTTGGTCCTAGAGTGCTGGACTGGATTTTTGACAATGCAAAGAGCTGAAGCATTCCATTAACAATGGAGTCTTAGTCTCTGTAATGCCATAATCCAAAAGTTGATTTTGAAGCCAGAGTACCTGAGATGTACAAGTTGCAGCCGCAATGTACTCTGCTTCAGCAGTTGATGTAGCAACTGAGGTCTGTTTCTTGCTCTACCAAGAAATCAAGCAGTTGCCTAGGAATTGACATCCACCAGACGTTGATTTCCTGGTCAACTTACACCTGCATAGTCACCGTCAGAAAAAGCAACTAATTTACCAGAATGTCCGGTAGAATACCATAAACCTAGAGATGGAGTGCCTTGCAGATATCTAAAGATCCTCTTGACTGCAATCAGATGAGACTCTTTAGGTGCAGCCTGAAATCTAGCACAAACACATGTAGCAAACATAATATCTGGTCTAGAAGCTGTTAAATACATCAAGGACCCAATCACATCTGTAAAGTGTTCATCAACCACTTTACCTTTCTGATCTGTATCCAGTTGTGTGGTGCTGCACATGGAGTGGAACAAGGCTTACAGTTTTGTAAATCAAACTTTTGCAAAAGATCTTTTGTATATTTGGACTGATGAATGAAAAATCCATCAGCCTTTTGTTTGATTTGCAACCCCAGAAAGAATTGTAACTCTCCCATGGCACTCATTTCAAACTTCTGTTGCATCAACTTTGTAAAGGCATCACACAACTTTGGATCAGAGAATTCAAAAATGATGTCATCTACATGAATTTGAACAAGTAGATTATGCTGCCCAGCTTTCTTAATAAATAAAGTCTTATCTATGGAGCCTCTAGTGAAATTATTTTCTAGAAGAAAGTTTGATAATGTCTCATACCAGGCTCTAGGAGCTTGTTTTAACCCATAAAGAGCCTTATCAAGCTTATACACCCAATTAGGATGTTTATTGTCCTCGAAGCCGGAGGTTGACATACATAAACTTCTTCTTTAATTTTTCCATACAAAAATGCACTTTTGACATCCATTTGAAAAGCTTTAAGATTTTGATAAGCAGCATAAGCTAAGAACAATCGAATTGCTTCCAGTCTGGCTACAGGGGCAAAGGTTTCATCATAATCAATACCTTCTTCTTGTGCAAACCCCTGAACAACCAGTCTGGCCTTGTCTTAACAATAAGCCCATTTTCATCAGTTTTGTTCCTAAACACCCATTTAGTGCCTATTGCACACTTACCTGGAGGTAGAGGAACCAGTTCCACACTTGTTGTTTCTTGAACTGAAGAAGCTCAAGCTGCATGGCATCAACCCATCCATTGTCCTTTAAAGCAATGTGATAACTCTTTGGCTCTTGCTGACTGATGAAGAGAGCATGGAAGCAGAAATTTGACAATTGACTTCTTGTTGATACTCCAGCAGTGATATCACCAATGATTTGATACATAGGGTGATTCTTCAGATCTTGATACACAATGAGATCTGTGCAAGTGTTTGTAGCAGGCTCAGCAGTAATAGATGGTGATGGTGAATCATTTCCTTGAAACCAATCAGTGGATGGTAATTCGAAGGAAGTTGAATTCGAAGATATCTCATCAGCATTTGTTGTGGATGGTGCTACTGGAGCTACAGGAGCATTAGGTCTAGCTGAATCAGGCAGCTGATCACTAAACCTGAAGAGGTGAGTACTGCAATCATCATCATCATCAGCAGTACCACCAGGTGGTGAACTGTTGACAGGAGCAACAGCAGGAGTTTGATAAGGAACATATTGCAGTATGTCCAAATCAAATAACTCCACAGGGCTTTATGGAATCTTGTCCTTTGGAGATTCATTGAACTTAACATGTAGAGTTTCTTCAACCATCTTTGTTCTGCAGTTGAAGACTCTGTATGCCTTGCAAGTAGATGAATACCCAACAAAATACCCTGCATCCACCTTAGGATCAAATTTATGGAGTTGATCCTTTGTGTTGAGAATGAAACAGGGACACCCAAATGCTTTGAAAAATGAAATCAGAGGAGCCAAATGATGGAGAATTCATATGGAGTCTTCATCAACCTCTGATTTACTAAAACTTATTTTGCACATAGCAAGCTGTGTTGACAGCTTCAGCCCAAAAGGTCAGTGGCAAACCTGAGTCAGCCAGCATGGACCTTGCAGCTTCAATGAGGGTCCTGTTCTTTCTCTCCACTACTCCATTTTGTTCTGGAGTCCTTGGAATGCTGAACTGCCTTTTGATTCCTTTGAAAGATAGAAGTCATCCTTTGAATGTAGAAAGAAAGTCCATACAAATCTGTAGTAATCATCCACAATTACCAGACAGTATTTCTTATTTGCCATGCTCATTACTCTCACAGGACCAAATAGATCCATATGCAGTAATTGCAAGCAGGCAGTGGACTTAGGCACTTCAATAGGAGGGAATGAGACTTTGTGTTGTTTTCCTTTTAAACACGCAGTGCAGGTTTCATCACAGTGGAACTCCTTTATTGGTAAGCCTCTGACTAAACTATTGTCGGTAAGCTGATTCATGTTTTTGAGATTAACATGACCAAGCCTCCTGTGCCACAGTTTAGATTCTTGAGAAGAGGCTTTGGAAAATAGGCAAGGATTGCCTTTGAGATCTATTCTTAGAAAGATCTAAGGCATACACTCTTCCTGTCCTGTTGGCTTTCAGGAGAGTGTGATCATCCAACACCTTGTCAATCAAGTGCAAAACTTTTGATGACAGAATCCTACAGTTTTGACTGTGAAAAGGACAATATGGCCTTTATCACACATTTGACTGACACTCAAGAGATTGTACTTGAGATTTTCCACATGATTAACATCATCAAATTTGATTTCTCCATTGGAGACAAAGCCCTTACCGATGATGTAACCCCTAGCATCATTGCCAAAAAGACAAATCCCTTCTTTCCTTGAGAGTAGTCATGAAGAAGAGAGCTGTTCCCAGTCATGTGCATAGATCCCCCACTGTCTACATACCAGATGCTACTTTGGCATGTTGAAGAACCCTGCAATAATAAACAATCAGTTAGTTTTAGAGACCCAAACCTTTTTGGTTTTGGGCCTGGTCTCATCAATAGATGGTAAACTAACAGGTTTATTTGAAACAACAGCCTGAGAGGGAGAAGATGGTGTAGAAGGGGAGTCCTTTGGCTTGGACCTCCTTTTCTGTGGTTTCAACATAGAGTGTCTAGTTGGTTAACTCTACCCAACAGATGTTGAACCATCATACCAGCTGTGTCTGATTTTGTGATAAAGCTTTCAGCTCATCAGACACATTGCCAGTGGAGTTTGATAGATTCCTATGTTGCACCTTCTTCTTCGGAGCACTCTCAGCTGTCACCTGTTTAACCCCTTCCTTTTTGGATTTCTTTGAGGACTTAAGGGTTACAGGATTTGATGTTGCTGATACAAATGTGGTCTCAAACTCAGTTTTCATTTTTACCATTTTCTCTTTAATTTCTTCTTTTTGTTTGAGTTTGGAACCTCTTTTGTACCAACAATCATCTGTAAGATGATTGAACAAACCACATACTTCACATGGTTTCTTCTTCATCTTAGGTTGATCATCAACTAAAGAGGGTGAAGCAACTGAAGACTTGTTCTTCAATGCTTTGGAAGCATTGTTTGCTTTCTTGACTGCCTCTTTAGTGTCTTCAAACTCTTTCTACTGTCAGTTTTCTTCTCTTCAGTACTGACAGCAGTTGAAGTTTGAACTTCAGGTGTTAGATCCTGCTCTCTAGTCCTTTCAGGACCTTCAGATTAACTCCTGAGTTGATCAACTCATTAATCATGTGAATGTCAGCATTTGAACTATCAACATCAGCTGATAAGTTCAAAGAGGCTTGATGCTGACTTCTACTTCTGATTGTGCTATATCAGAAGGTAGATCACATGATGTGATGGATTGGTTATCACTCTCACCATCAGATTCTACCTCTGCTCTTGGGGTAAAATCTGTAGGTGGAGCAGTGTGATTGTAACCAATTCCAAACTTCACATTTGAAGCAGATTGCTTACTAAGAAGCATTTCAAACCTTTGCATGATTGTACCCATCTATCACACTCGACCTGGGTAACTGCAAGGGTTTCTTTGAGATCTTTGTACTTCTCTAGAAGTACTTCTTCTCTAGCCTTATCATCATTATTTGGCAATTCAGTTTATAAATCTCATCATTTTTATCTTTAAGCATAGACTCAAACTCAGCTTTGTTTTTGGAAATTATTTGTTCTAGCTCAATGTTCTTATTAATTAGAGCTACATTTGCTTCTCTAATGGAAGCAAATGTTGCTATGCATGGTTCAGAACATAATTTGGCTTTTGCCTCAGAGGATACCTGTGATACCTGAGGTGTAGAGGCATTAGAAAATGAAGTATCGGAAGACTCCAAAGCCATAAGAGCTAGATTCCCAAAAGGACTGTCACCACCATGTTGACCAGCACCTGAGAACAGTTGGTCATGACCAGACATGTCATCTGGTAAACTGCTCCAGTCAACAACTCCTGGGGTGAAGAAGCTGTGTTGTTGAGGTTGAGATTGTTGATGAGATTGGGATGGCTGAGGTTCTGGTAGTGCATGAGGTGGTGGTGCCATAGGAACTTGAACTTGATTTGACTGTGGCATGTAATAACAAGGGTACGGATATGGCATTTGACCCTGAGGAACAAAATATGCCGGAGATTGTGTTGAGGATGATGACTAGAGGTGACAGGATGTTGCCCTCTGTGTTGTTGACTATTGCCAGGAAAAGTCACAAAGGGTGCAGTGGAGTTAGATCCAGTTGAACTACACTCTCTTGCAAAGTGTCCAAGCCTTTGGCATTTGTGACACCTCAACTTGCTCTTGTCAAAACCACTTTGGTTTTGCCAGAGAGTCCTGGGAATTTTCTTCCAGTTCTTTTATAGAACTTCTGAGATCTGATATTTATCAGGGCCATTTGGCTCAAAATATCCATCTCCTCTAAGTCATCATCAGCAATCCCCTTGAGATCATCCATAATGAAGCATAGATTGTCATTATTACACCCAGTAAACTGACCATCAATACTCACAAATGCAGAATCAGAAGTGCTTGAAGAGAAATTAATATGCTCATCATACTAGCATTCAGATGAAGCATATTCTGACTCATGACCCACCAAGGCAGTGTTGCCTGGTACAAAGTCTTCAGTGAGCTTTCCAGATGAAGACAGCTTTCTCTTCTGTTCTATCTCTCTCTCAAACGTGAGCAGTTTCCCATGGAGTTGAGTGAGAGATAGTTTGTCCAAACTTGCACTGCAGCGTAGGACAATAGTATATGTGTCCCATCTCTCAGGCAATGATCTAAGAAATCTGTTATTCATCTGAATATTGTGTACTCAAGTTTGACCATTTTTAGTTCAGAGATCAAACAAGATAACCGCTCATATTGTTGAGTCAGTGTCTCACCTTTCTATGAGAGAATGTCTCATATTGTTGGGCAAGAATTTCTCTATTATTTTCCAAGACCTCATCTGTTCCTCCAAATTGTTCTTTCAAGGCATTCCAGAGGTCATGGGTAGTTTCATGATGCATTAGCCCAGAATAGATTTCATTTGGCAGTGCCATGGCCAGAATTCCATGGGCTTTTGCATCAATTTCAAGCAACTTCTTGTCCTCATCTGAGTATTGCTCCCTCCTCTTCGGAACCATTTGATTTGTTTCCGGGTTATTCACCATAGGCTTGTGTGGACCATGTACCACTGATGTCCAACAACCTGCGCTGTTAACAGACAGGTGATGGAGCATACGTCTTTGCCATATGTTATACTCATTCCTAACCAGCATTGGTGGCTTGGTTGAGGAACCAGTATTGTGAGGATCATTGGAGGGAGTGGTCATTTTCAGTTCAAAAACAATTTAATTCAAGCTTTTAAAAGTTTTAAACAGACCACAACAAACTCAATGAAAGCCAAGAGAAGATCTCAGGATGAATGACCAGAAATACAGAAAATTCAATCTCTATAACCGTTTCTTGCAAAAACAAAAGCTAATTCAATCAAACTTAGATCTTGAATAGCATTTTCAATGATCAATTATTAGATCGATCAATGATTAACCAGCTCTGATACCATTTGACAGGATCAGTAATCACAAGTTCGATGTATTAGAATTCAAAGCAGCGGAATATGAACAAGAATTAGACAAATTGTAGCAAGCAATCGATACTTGTATGCATTAAGAACGTATACGGTTATAGGGAGAGAATATATATTTCTGATTTCAAGGAATGCTTATAGATGTAGAATATTTCTAATCAAATCATTAATTCATTCCATTCATTCATACTCCAAATATTACAATAGGTTGTCACTCCTTGTATAGAGTGCAACAATCGCTGCTGTTATCACGGAAAGTGACAACTGGCAGATCTAATACAAAAATAACTAACTTAACAAACTACTGAAATGTTCACAACTACTGCGAACATATCAGAGTGTTAAGTACAAAATATAAAACTACTGAAACTACATCGACTGAAGAATAAGCTCTTCAGTCGTTTTACAAAACTACTAAAACATAAAACTACTGAAACTAGAAATATAAAACTACTGATATCACAACTACTGAAGAAGTACTCTTCAGCAGTTGTGACAAACTACTGATGCTTCAGTACTTGATCTTCAGACTTTGACCTTCAAATGTTTCATCAGCTGATAACTTCAGTAGATATCATCAGCTGATGTCTTCAGTCTTTGTCTTCAGGCTTGTACATCAGTTGTTGATCTTCAGCACTTGTAAACTCTTCAGCTGTTGTACTTAGTACTTAGGTCTTTCAGCTTTAGTACTTGTGTTCTTCAGCTGTTGTACTTCAGCACTTTAGTTCTTCAGCTGTTGGAATCTTCAGCACTTGATCTTCAGCTGTTGAAGTCTTCAGCACTTGTCAAACTGCTGATGAGTCTTTCAGCAGTTGTTGTGATACCATGTGGGACTTAGAGGTTTTCTGATCTTGGCTCATTGGTTCTTTTGGTCCAACATTGTATTATATATAGTTTCTCTTCTAACTTATAAAATCATGCTTGTAAGAGTCTTGTAATACTTTGAGTTGAGAAGCAATATATGCGCGTACCTTGAAATTTATCTCTTTGTGTTCTTGCTACTTATTATATTACTATCAACTCTTAGAAGAGACTTTTCTTCATTTGATCTGAGTGTACTATAAGTGACTTTGAGAGAAAAACCAAGTGTTAAGTGACAAAACCGATCCTACACAGCCCCCATGCTTGTTGGACAAACTGTGGATGACCACATGAAGTATGTACTTCCACTAGGAGGAGACCTTCCCTTTCCTGAAGGTCTTGACAGAAAAATCTCATTCATAGCCCATCTACTCAAAAGAGTGGCTGGCCGCTTCTTTAGGAAAGGACAACTCACCTTCCTCAGCATCCAGCTGAACATGGGTGTTTATGATGGCTAGAGTGATGAAGATTGTCATCCCCTGCACTATGGCAGACAGTGCCTCTCCCCATCCAGGATGACCTCTTGGCAAGTCTCCCCGAAATCAAGCAAATGATCCTTATAAAGAACAAGATCAATGGTAAGGGAGGTGAAATAGTTTGACAAAGCCAAAAATCAACAAATCTTTGAGAGAGGTGGATCTTTCTCAGAGTTTAACAGAGCAACCAGATTGTGTTGCATGTGTAACTACATAGAGAAGTTTGGGTCATTTCTGCGGTTGAGGTTGGCCCTTTGAGAAAGCTTAGCGGTGAAGGAACTGAAAAACAAAGGCGGTTTCAGAGAGAGGTTTGGGAATTTAGGTTTGTGAAAAGGATTTCCAACAAAGTTAATGAAAGAGGATAAACTTTAAAATCTGGATGTCAGTCCCACCTCTGAAAAAGGTAGTTTGCTTTTAGCTCAAAAGGTAGTTTTGTTGGAAGTCAAAAATATTATGAAGGTAATTTGTCTTCGGAATTTTTCGATAAAAGGTTCCGAAGCCAAAATGACTTCGGAAGATATTCTTGAGAGTTTGAAAATTTGCTTCGGAAGAGAATTAAGACTGGCTGTTTTATTCAACTAAGAATAAAGCTTCCGAGAGTTAATTTGCTTCAGAAAAAGTTGTCCTTGAAAACTTTCAAGTACTTAAGGGAAATTTTAAGCTTAAGAAGATATTTCAAAAATTTCTTCCGAAGGCAATTTTACTCAAGCAGTTGTTTGTGTTTATAGGCATAAGTTTCTTCCGAAGATAAAACCATATCTTTTGAAGGACATAAAAGATCAAGATTTTCAAAAATCTAAGGAAAGTCTTCTAAAAAGATTTCTTTCAAGGAAGACAAGAGCTTATAAAAATGATGAAATAGATAACATAGGACACAGAGATTTTAGAAATAATATGAATTAGTTATAAGAAAAAGGTACTCAAGGTTAATCATCCCAATAGCTAATATGAGATATTTAAATCTCTATTAATCAAAAGCTTTAGTGAACAAATTAACATATTGTTTATTTGTGTTAACCTTAACTAGTTTGATCAAGCCTTTCCTAACGTTATCTCTAATCAAATGATACCTGATATTGATGTGTTTTTGTCCTTGAGTGCTGCACAGGATTCTCTGTAATAGAGATGGTACTTTTGTTGTCTATGTGAATGGGATATCTTAAAGTTAAACCCGTAGTTCACCATATGATTCTGAATCCAAAGCACTTGAGCATAGCAGCTTGCAACAACAGTGTAGACTTTGCAGTCATATTGCATCCATTATAATCACTATCTGTACATGCATATAGATTAAAGTTAGAATTATTTGGATACCAAAGACCAAGTGTTGAGACACCTTTGAGGTATCTTAAAATTCTCATGATAGTGATAAGATGTGACATCTTGGGGTTGGCTTGATATCTTGCACAAACACATATGACAAACATGATATCAGGCCTGTTAGCTATAAGGTAAATAAGAGACCAAATCATAGCCCGATAGAGATGTTCATCCACACATTCCTCCTCAAGGTCAGGCCCATGGCAGTGGTTTCTTACTATGGGTGTCTTTGCAATCTTGCAATCAGTCATGTTGAACCTCTTGAGTATGTCTTGAACATACTTTGATTGACTTATGAAGATTCCATCTTCAACTTGCTTCACTTCAATTCCTAGAAAGAAAATGAGTTTCCCTATGGCACTCCTTTCAAATCTATCGTTTATCAGCTTCTTCAAGTCTTTGTAGAGATTTGGATTAGTTGAACTAAAGATGATGTCATCTACATACACTTGAACTAGCATCAAGTCATTTCCTATTCCTTTGATAAAGAGTGTTCTATCTATAGTACCTCTTCTAAATCAATGCTTGTAGAGATACTAAGATAGAGTCTCATACCACTTCCTTGGTGCTTGATGCAATCCATAAAGAGCATTATCAAGCTTGCAGTCATAATCAGGATGATTAGGATCTTCAAAGCCAGGTGGTTGTTTGACATACACCTCTTCATGTAGTCAAGTCTTCCTATAGAATCAAAGACGTCTATGTAGTCAATTTCTTCTTCTTGTGACTATCCTTGAACAACTAGTCTTGCCAAGTTGAGGGGTTAAAAGTATCAAAAAGGACAAAAGTTTCCAAACATGGTGTAAAAGTGGGCATGGCCGCCCATGATGCCTATACACATAATTTATTTCGGGTTTTTAGAGAGAGAAAGTAGAGAAGCTCTCAGATATTTGAAGAAGAACAAGAAGAACACCAGATTAAAGGTGAGATTTGGTGTTGTTAAGATGTTCTTGACCGGCCTATGACTTAGTTGTTTGTTTATGTGTGTTTCGTTGTGTGTTTTTGGTGGGATTCTAGGTGTTTGAACTCATTTGCAAACGAGTTTGAAGAAGTCATACTCAAAGGTTGTCAATGGTGAGTTCTATAACCCTTCTTTTACATGTTTTATATGATTTTGGGGCTGGAAATGCATGAGTGAATGTTTTTGTTAGTATGGGTGTTGCACCCGTATGTATGTGTGTGTGAGTATGTGGGCGGGTTATGTTTTTGGGTGATTATGATGTTATGATGATGTTATCTTCATGATATGATGCTTGGGACACTAGACATAAGCTTAGAACCTGTTGAATTCATGATTGAGACTGAATTAGAATGATTTATAGTATGTTAGTTACTCATGCGCATGAACAGTGGCCGATGCGCCTAACTGTCCATATGTATGGGACCCTTATCGCTTACCCGGTACTATGGTCAGGCCACAAGGCACAATGTATGGGAGTCTATATATAGTCTTCAGCAAAGTACCCGCTTTATGCATAATGGTGGGGTATAGCATATGACATTGCTACAAATAAATTTACCATGTTACTATGATCAGGCCACCGGGCACAATGTATGGGAGTCTATTTATAGACTCCGGCACAGTATATGCATGATGGTGGGGTATAGCTCATGGCATTGGCCTGGAGCATAGAGAAGTTAATGATGAATACAGGTAAGGTACGCTAGGGAAGATAGCGAATGATAATGATGACGTATGATGATGAATGAACGAAAGTTAATGAACGATGATGAAAGATAAAATTTTATTATCTATGTGTACGTATGATTTATGATTGCGTATGAAAGTAAAGAAAGATTTTAAATGAAAGTAAAGTATATTTTATTTTAAAACTAGGACTCACTTTGTAATGCTGGTTTTTATCTATTTCTAGTTGGCAGGTAATTGATTGCTGAGGATGGCACAAGCGGCTACTTGGCTTATTTTGGATTGTATCCATTTTGTATAACAATAATGTTTTTGTGATGTAATGCAACAAGTTATATTTTGTAATATGTCAACGATGTATTATTATGCAAAGGCAATTATAATGATATGAAAAGGTTTAAATTTTTTCCGCTGCAATATTTTAGTAATGGTAAATGTAAATGATATGTTTTTATTTGCAATGATCGACTAGCTATGAGCGTCCCGGGAACGGAGCCATACAAGTTGGTATCAGAGCCATAGTTTAAGTGAAACGGGTAAATTTTCCAAATAAACCTAAACTTAAATTGAAAATGGGACAAGGGAAGGGATGCCAGTCCGAGTAGTTGCGTGCCATCAGGTATTTTCTTAAGTTTAACCAGTATTATGTGCACATGTTATGTGGTTTATATGCTTTTCGTATATTTTAATACTATTTAGTCAGGATAAGAAATGCTTGGAGTGTGAAGAGTAAAGTAAGTGGCTAATCACAACTAGCCATTGTAATTAGAGATTACTAGACTTGATATAAACTTAGCTATTACCTTGAATGACTGTGTTAGTGTTTGAATCATATAACGTGTTAAAGGATGGCTAGTGGTAGATCTTCAAAGGCTTTAGAGGTGGAGGCCGTGGTGGACGTGGTGTTGGACAACGGGTCACGAGAAGAAGGCCTTAAGCTGAAGAGGTGGCTCATGAAGAGCCTAACACCCCTCACCCGGAGGGTGGTGATGAGAGTGCTAACCTAAGGGCCTCGGTGAAGGAGGTTGTGGTGGAAGGGGTTCATCAGGTCATGAAGACGATCATATAGTCTATGGTGACAGAAGTGATCAATGCTATGCAGGAAGGAGAAAGGAAAGAGAGGAATAGGTCCTTGGGAAGGAGAGAGCATCCGGAGACTAAGATGGTTGTCTCTACTAACAAGGGGGAACAAGAATAGTTTGTGTCGGAGGTGGCACAAGGCTATAACTATGGGTCATTTCAGAGATGCAAGCCCTCGACTTTTAATGGCAATGGCACTGCTGCTGCTGCCTATCACTAGGTGCGAGAGACGGAAATTGTTCAAGATATCAGCTAGTGTCGTGAAGATCAGAAGTAGAAGTTTGCCACTCACTCATATCTGGACTCGGCCTTATGTTGTTGGGACAATATTGTCCAGGCCGAGGGTAGTAGGGCGATCGGTAGGATGAGGTGGAGTGAGTTGAAGAAACTAGTGATTGAGGAGTCCTGTCTTCATAGGGAGCTTGATAAGGTTGAGAGAGAGTTCCTGTAGCTGGAGGCAGGAACCATGACACACCAACAGTACACTACCAAATTTAATGAGATGGCACGACTAGTGCCGGATGAGGTGACACCTTTGTCATGAAAGATCAAGAGTTACATTCAGGGCTTGCCGGTGGATATCCACAAGCACATGATCACCGCCCCACCAAACAAGTTCAGGTCAGTGGTTGATTTCGCGAGAACACTGTATGATGAACGGGAGGTGGTGGCTGAGGTGAGCAAGAAAGGTGGTGGTGATCGGAACTAGAGCGGGAAGAGGTTCGAACGGGGTGGTGCCCCGGCAAACAACATAGGTGCACGGGTGGATGACCGACGTGTGGTCATATCTGGTGTTGGGTCGAAGAAGTGTAGTAAACGTGGGAAGGAGCACAACGAGAATGTAGGTGGGGATCGAATGTATGCTCCAATTGTGGGAGGACGGGGCATATAGCAATGGATTGTCATGTGTAAGATGTTTTAATTATGGTGGAGAGGGCCACATGAGTCAGGAATGGAAGAAGCCAACGGCTGAGAGTTTTGTAGCAGGGAAGAAGACGACCGGGACTGATCGGCAAAGGGCGAGTGTTAGGGCACTCATGATGACGTGGGAGGAGGCTAGGACAGATCCTGATATTGTGTCAGGTACGTTTATAGTAAACTAAACTCTAGCTTCTGTGTTATTTGATTCTTGTGCTAGTAAGAGTTTTATTTATGTTGCCTTCTATGCTAAATTACTTCTTTGTAGTAGGAGTATAGATAAGCCTTTCGATGTAGAAATTGCCATAGGTAAGTCTACCAGGATTTTTGAGTTGATATAAGGCTGTGACATAGAATTGGAAGGTCATAGGTTTCCTGTTAGACCATTAGTGATAACCATAGGCGGGTTCGATGTAGTCCTAAGAATGTATTGGTTGGCGGACTACGAGGCGAACATTTTGTGTCGCAAGAAGATGATTCAATTGGCAGTTCTTGACGGGAGTTCGGTGATGTTTTATGGAGATCGAGTCACTACGATCCCAAGAGTTTTAAATTGCGGTGGCACAAAAGTGCTTGAGGAATGGATGTAGTGCCTACTTGGCCTACGTGAAGGATGTGGTTACGCCAACACCATAATTGTCCGATGTACCGGTTGTGTGTGACTTTCCGGATGTGTTTTTAGAAGACTTACCAGGAGTGCCACCGAACCGCGAGATTAAGTTCTAGATCGATTTGATATCGGGTGCCCAACCTCTTGCTAAAGGCACTGTATGGGTTGGCTCCGAACAAGATGAAGGAACTGATGAACCAGTTACAAGAATTGCTCTATAAAAGGTTAGTTAGACTGAGTATCTCTCCATGGGGTGCTCTAGTCTTGTTTGTGAAGAAGAAAGACAGTAGTATGAGGATGTGCATTGACTACCACGAGCTGAATAAGCTGAAGGTGAAGAATCGGTATCCATTCTCGAGGATTGATGACTTGTTTGATCAGCTCTACGGTGTCAGTTGGTTCTCGAGGATAGACTTTAGATCTGGTTACCATCAATGAAGGTGAAAGAGAAAGATATTCCTAAAACAACTTTTCACACACGTTATGGACACTTCGAGTTCCTCGGTATGTCCTTTTGTTAAACCAACGCGCCAGCTACTTTTATGGACTTAATGAATCGAGTGTGTTGACCAATGTTGGATAAATCAATGATTGTGTTTATTGATGATATCCTGATTTATTCGCATGACAGGGAGGAGCATGTCGGTCACATTCGAGTGATGTTGGAGACGTTGAGAACGGAGAAGTTGTATGCTAAATTCTCCAAGTGCGCATTCTGGTTGTGCGAAGTTCAATTTTTGGGTCATGTAGTGAATCCCGAGGGGATTATGGTGGACCTGACAAAGGTGGAGGCGGTGATCCAATGGAAATCTCCAAAGACGCCATCCAAGATTTATAGTTTCTTGGGTTTCGCAGGTTATTATAGGAGATTCATTCAAGACTTCCCCAAGATAGCTTGTCCTGTTGACGAAGTTGACCCGTAAGGATGTGAATTTTTTTTGGGGTCAAGATCAAGAGAGGGCTTTTGAGGAGTTAAAGGCAAAGTTGACTCAAGGTCCTGTCTTGTCATTACCTGAAGGAAGTGAAGATTTGGTGGTTTATTCAGATGCTTCTTACTCGGGGTTAGGTAGCGTACTGATGTAGCGAGGAAATGTTATAGCTTATGCATCCTAACAATTGAAAGTTCATGAGGTCAGTTATCCTACTCATGACTTGGAGCTAGTAGTTGTCATATTTGCGTATGAGATGAAATGCACCATATTCACTAACCACAAGAGTTTGAAGTACTTCTTCAAGCAGAAGGACTTAAATATGAGGCAAAGGAGATGGTTGGAGCTCATAAAGGATTAGGATTGCGAGATCCATTACCATTCGGGCAAGGCCAACATGGTGGCGGATGCCCTTAGTCGAAAGGAGATACTAGGATCGATTTAGGTGAAAGCCGATCAAATGAATATGACCACTGATGTGATGAATCAGGACAAGGAGTTTCAAGAGGAGGTGTTGAAAGAAGATCATCTAAACTCCGAAAGAATGAGAGGTCTAGTCACGGAGTTGGGTGAAAACACACTCGGTGTTGGATATCGATTTAGATGAATGTGGATTATTTGTTATGGGGATTACGTGGGAAGATTATAGATAACACTCATAAGACTTGATACTCTATTCATCCCGGTGCTACAAAGATTTATCAATACATGAATAAGGATTATTGGTGGCCGGGTATGAAATACAATGTAGCAGAATATGTGAATAAGTGCCTTACATGTTTACAAGTGAAGGCCAAGCATCAGAAGCCGTACGGGAAGATCCAACCATTGGATATACTGGAGTGGCAGTGGGAGCATATCATCATGGACTTTATTACGAAGCTATCATGTACCGCGAAAGGGTATGATGCTATATGGGTGATAGTTGATCATCTGACGTAGAGTGCTCACTTCCTACTAATCCGTAAGACATATTCATCAAAAAGATTGGTGGATTTTTTCATGAAGGAGATTGTAACTCATCATGGTGTGCCGGTGTCTATTGTGTTAGATCGTGGAAAATAATTTACATCTACGTTTTCGAAGAACTTTCACAATGCGATGGGGACGAGGTTACATATTAGCATGAGATGTCAGTCGGAAAGGACGATTCAAAAGCTAGAAGATATGATTCTGGCATGCCTCATTGACTTTGGAGGAAGTTGAGATGACCACTTACTGTTAGTTGAATTCTCATACAACAATAGTTATCATGCCAGTATCGGTATGCCCCCTTATGAGATGTTATACGGTAGGAGAAGTAAAACACCCGTTTGTTGGGGTGATATTGGTCAGAAAGAGTTGGGAAGTATTGAGGTGATCTAGGCTACAAGTGAAAAGCTTGAAAAGATCAAAGCCTTCATGAAGGCAGCTAAAGATAGGCAGAAGTCCTCTGTAACATCTTGTAATTTTATGTTAATTAAATGTTCACATCGTTAAATTCTTGTAAAGGCCTTCTTTATTAATTATGAAACCGATAGATTGCTTGGGTACTCTTGCTTTTAGTTTGAAAATTTATAGTTTTATTGCATTAACTTAATGTATAATAATCATACTAATAATAATAACTGAAACATTGATAATGTTAATAACAAGAATAATAATAAATTAAAAAAATATTGTCTATAATAAAAATAAACTATAATAATTAAAACAATAATAGTTACAAAGTGTAATAGTAATAATAATAATAATAAAAATAATAATAATAGTAATTATAATAATAATAATAGATTGTAAAATTTAAAAGTCAAATTATGTAAAACTCAAAGTTGAAGGGACCTTTTTGGTAATTAGGAAACTTCAAATATTTAAGTTTGGACATAAAATAATAAAAGTAAGGATGTTCAGGGACCAATTGTGTAAATAAAATAATAAAAGTAAGGATGTTCACGGACCAATTGTGTAAACTTGTGAAACCCAAAACTTCTTCCCCCTTTTTAACCCGTGAATCCGGCGACAACATCTGGCCACCTCCGGCCGACCTCCGGCGAGGCCACAAAACCCGTTAATCCTTCGAATTAATTAACCCAAACCGTTGCAATCGATTCGTGAAACTGATTCGAACATGATTCTGAGCTTTAATTGGGTTCGAATGGCGATTATGAGGTCGATTAGTGTGGAGTAACCGATTACTCTCAAACGCCAATCATTCCACAATTAAAATCTCATAATGACCTAATTAATCGAACCAAATTGACCGTTAAAACATTTCTAAACTCTTAATAAACAAAATTTCATCTGAAACTCACATATACACCGCATTCCATCATCATCTCCTTCGCGAACCAACCACTCATTCGAACTCCGCCAACTGGTCATCATAAACCGAAATTGGAAGAGGGCTTTTGATCTCAGAGATCATTAGAAGCTTCCTGCACAAACAATTGGATTATTATTGGCATTTGCACATCGAACAGAATCAAGTTGTGGTCGCGACCTGTTCGTCACCTATTCTTGTGCTCAACACTTAAATACGGGTAATCAAAGGCATGTACATACTTGATTTTTGTTGGGGAACAAAAGCCCTAACATTAATTTGATTGGCAACATCGATTTGGGGTTCAATTTGAACCTAAACGAATCTAGGGTTCTTAGGATTTGGGGGTTTCTATTTGATTTGTTTTAAAAGATATGGGAAATGGTTTTTGTCAGGCATAGGCTACCCAGCCTAATGGTAAAACATTATCATGTCATTCTTGAGGTCCCGGGTTCGAACCTGGGCACCCTCAATTTATTTTTTGGGCATTTGCAGCCTATAAAAATTGTAGAAAAATTTTTAAAAATTATAAAAATAAATTTTGTAAACTTTGTTATTTTTAAAGTTAACTAATTATTTTCTGGAAATTTACCAATCAAAATACATTAACATTTTTATAAAATATTATTAACAAATGCTATAATTGGTTTAGAAATAAACATTAAAAAGTTGAAATCATTAGATTATTATTGGTCATAGATTAATTATGTTAATTACAAAATTTTATTCACATTTCATAATTAAATCATTATAAGGATTCAATTTCTTGAATTTCATAAATCTATCAAAAAGGGATTAATTAAGATTTCTTCAATGTACTAATATATATACATAGATATATATTTATGATTCCGATAACAAATTCCATTTATAAAAAAACCCCAAATTCTTATTGAAACCCTAGTTCTCGTTGAATCGTTTAACTTATAAATAAACTTAAATCTTGTATATATATATATATATAATTTTAGGTGCCTTGTGAAGAACTACATTGGATTCAGTCCTTATTACATTTCTTATTTAATCGTCATTCTATACTTATTTGATCATGTGAATATTTCTATACCCCTTTTTATATTTTTACACTTTTGGGGTGAAACATGTTACTTTATAAACTTCGCACTTGTAAACACGTTTGATTCTTGTAAACTTATGGCATTTCACCTGTATGTTATGGTTAGTTGAACTTTGTGGCTACCGCGTAATGTCGAATATATGTACAATCATTAACTATTGCTAGCCTGGCGAAGTCATAGATCTATGGGCCAGACAAGCATGCTTGGTTGATCCAAGTACACTTAGCTAATTGTATATACTTTTAAATGTTTGAGACTTGTAAAATTTTGTTGAGGTTTGATTGTGCATTCTGTCTTACATCCCTAGTTTTAACATGTTTTAGGAAATACTCAAGCTTGATCGCATTTTTCGAAGTTGTTCACACCTAGGAATGGACCTAGTTAACTTAATGAATAAGCTTATTATATTTCTTATATTGTGTTCTTATTTGAGACTTATGCATGTAATGTACCTTTCAAACTTATGAATAATATATTAGGATTTAATAATAGCGTTATATGGCTGTGAACGATCTTAATTCTCACTCCTCGACTTTTCCGCCGTCAAGGTTGGGATGTGACATCGTATGCCGATAAGAGACGTAGACTGATTAAGTTCTCGTGGGTGATAGAGTTATGTTGAAAGTCTCACCTTGGAAAGGTATTATTCGGGTCAAGAAGCAGGACAAGTTGAGTCTAAGTTATATAGGGCCTTTCTGAATCATTGCTCGAGTAGGAGAGGTGACCTATAGGTTGGAGTTACCCGATGAGTTAAGTGGAATTCACCTGACATTCTATGTATCTCATCTGAGAAAGTGTTTAGCTGACGAGGATATGGTTTTACCACTGGAAGATATCGAAGTTTACGAACGGCTCAATTATATGGAGCAGCCAGTGGTGATCACTGATCGTAAGGAGAGGAGACAAAGGAATAAAGTAGTTCCCCTTGTGCATGTACAGTGGAAGCACAGGAAGGGATCCGAGTCTACGTGGGAGACGGAAGAAGAGACGAGGAAGCATTACTCACATTTGTTTGAGGGATAACATGTTTCGGGGACAACCTATCTAAGGGGGGGTGGACTTGTAACACCCGGATATTTTTAATGACAGAATAGAAATAATAAAAAGTGAAGAAAAAAAAGAAACACAATTTAACCCAATTTGAGGGGTTAAAAGTGTCAAAAAGGACAAAGTTTCAAATGTTGGTGTAAAAGTGAGCATGGTCGCCCATGTTGTCTACACACATAATTTCTTTCGTGTTTTTAGAGAGAGAAAGCAGAGAAGCTCTTGGATATTTGAAGAAGAACAAGAAGAAGACCGATTAAAGTAAGATTTGGTGTTTTTAAGATGTTCTTGACCGGCCTATGCCTCGGTTGTTTGTTTATGTGTGTTCAGTTGTGTGTTTTTTGTGGGTTTCTAGGTGTTTGAACTCATTTGCAAACAAGTTTGAAGAAGTCATACTCGAAGGTTGTCAACGGTGAGTTCTAGAACCCCTTTTTTACATGTTTATATGATTTTAAGGCTGGAAATGCATGAGTGAATGTTTTTGTTAGTGTGGGTGTTGCAATCGTATGTATGTATGTGTGAGTATGCGGGTGGGTTATGTTTTTGGGTGATTATGATGTTATGATGATGTTATGTTCATGATATGATGCTTAGTATGCTAGAAATAAGTGTAAAACATGTTGAATTGATGATTGGGACTGAATTTGAATGATTTATGATGTGTTAGTTACCCATGCACCTGAAAAGTGGGTCATACGCCTAAGTGTCTAGACGCCTAAGTGTTTTCCCTATGCGCCCAAATGGTGGCCATGTGCCTAAGATAGACTAAATTTGGCTAAGTGCCCCAAACGCCTAGATTGCCCATGCGCCCAGGCACTCATGCACCTACATAGTGCCCATGCGCCTAGAATCTTGCCAGAATGCCTAAGTGTTGGTTCATGTGCCCAAATAGTGTCCATGCGCCCAGAAGTTCCCCATGCGCCTAAGTGTTCCCCATGCGCCCAAAAGGGCATGCGCCTGCATAGTGCCCATGCGCCTATGACTTAGAATATTTTTCTGAAATTTTGGGGAAAATGTAAAGTGTAGGCTTTGACTTGGGATGTTCCCGTGGGTGATGTATGTTGACCTTATGATGATGGGTGATGTATGTATACCATGTATGATGATGTGATGGGTATGGCATGGTTTTGTTTATGTTATGTTCCTTATTATGTACATTTATTTTTTGTGGCTTTAGGTGGTATGGTTATGAAAGTAAATGGAAAGTATTATGTAACGTAAAGTTAAAGATAATGAAAAGAGGAATGTAATGAATCAAAGAATTCATGTGTTAGTGAAAGGAAAGTAAAGAAAGTCTTGCAAGCCTGGCATGGAGGTTCACACCCAATGAAGGGGTGTTAGCTCAACGGTGTGTGGGTTAGCTACCTCAGAAGGATGCACACTGGGGTCTAATATTTGTGATTGGCCATATGTATGGGACCCTTGTCGCTTACCCAGTACTATGGTCAGGCCACCGGGCATAATGTATGGGAGTGTATTTATAGACTTTGACCTAGTACCCGCTTTATGCATGATGATGGGGTAGAGCACATGACATTGGACAAATAAATTTACCCCAATACTGTGGTCAGGCCACCAAGCATGTTAGGATCAGTGATCTACGTTTGATTGATTAGAGAGTATAGCAGCGGAATTCTAACAATGAATTAGCCAATTCACAAGAACAAAGAGATATTCAATGTAAGAACAAAAACGGTTATAGATAGAGAGAAGTCTGCAGATATATTTCATTCAATATTCGCTTTCGTGGTAACAGAATGTCACAATTACAATTAGGTCAACACCTCTTACATAAGAGATGTGACGTCTGCTGATGTCACTTGATAGTGACATCTAACAGAATTTATCACAAACTACTGATAGTTAACACAGCTACTTAAGATGTCAAACAGCTGACATCTTCTTACAAAAATGCTAAGTGTTAACTATTATTACAACTACTGAAAAGAAACTACTGAAACTATAACAACTGAAGAACATACTCTTCAGTTGTTTTACAAATACTGAAACAAAGAAAACTACTGAAAGGTAAACCATCACAACAACTGAAGAATGCTTCTTCAGCTGTTGTAACAAACTCTGATGGCTTCAATACTTGTACTTGAGCTTCAGCTGTTGTCATCAGCTGATGTCTTCAGTATTTATACTTCAGCTGTTGTACTTCAGTACTTTAGTCTTCAGCTGTTGAAGTCTTCAGCACTTTAGAACTTCAGCTGTTGTACTTCAGCACTTTAGAACTTCAGCTGTTGTACTTCAGTACTTTCAATCTTCAGCTGCTGCAGTCTTTAGACTTTGTTAAACAGCTGATCAAGTCTTCAACAGTTGTTGTGATGTCTGTGGGACTTAAAGGTTTTTCTGATCAGGCTCATTAGTTCTTTTGGTCCAACAAACTCCCCCTGAACCAATGCAGCCAAAACCTCTAAACTTATTAGAGTTGTCCCACTTATTATGGCAGAAATGTTGGTCTTTTGGTCTTCTAGATCAGCTCAGAAGTGATCCCTTTTTAAGCACCGGCCAGGGAAGAAGTCTCAAAAATTTGTTTGGCAAAGTATGAATGGGAACTCTGTTTTGGGGAATTGGAAACAGAGTTGTTACCCTATTCATGAGATCTATTTCACCATGATGAGTCTGTACGACTCTCTTGTGTAGGCCTCAAGGAAAGTGATTTGTTCCTCCATGGTTAGCTCTTCAGCACCTCCTTCAAACAATGATTCAGGCCCATAATACTCAGACAAGTATTTGGCCCGTTTCCCATTCCTTAGCTCCACAGTTGTTATTATTCTGTAAGCAACTCATCCGGGTGATTACCCTCTAGGAACAACTAGAGCTCATTTTTCCTGACTTCCTCAAGCCTCTTGTAAACTAACCACTTTTTCACAATTTTGTTTTCCAGCATCTTCTGAGGGGTTAGATTAGCTTTATAGGCTTTCTTGAAGTCCTCTAGGATTTCCCAGGGTGAAACTACAAAGACCAGAGAGATCACTTCATCTATGATCTTTTTCACCTGGCCAATGCATCTCTGAGGTATGTTTTTCTTATGAATTCTGTGAGACACCTTGGGATCAGGCCAAATCCTCACTCTTTCCTTTTGATATTGAAAGGTGTGCTTGAGAGTGTAAAGTATGAGGGCTTGTTTCTTCATATTTATGATAGAAGATGTGGCTGCATAAGCTTTGTCAACTCTCTTCAGGAATTCCTCATCATGCTGTTTATGAAGCTCTTCTTCTTCTAGCTTCACTTTAACCATTTGTCTTTGGAATTCAGGAGTAATTGCTGAGGAGTGACTTGTGGCCTTAGGCAACTGAATCACAGCTGAGAGTGGCAGCCTATCTTCATCATCTTCTTCATCATCTTCTAGCCTCAATACCCTTCTCTTCTTCTTCAAGGGTATATCATCGGCTATGGGTTTTGAGGGTAAGGGAGTTGGTTTGGTGGGTTGTGTATTGGGTGGTTTTGGTGTGGGAATGTTGATAGGCTGTTCTAGCATTTTTGAGGTGAGTGTGGCTTTTGATTGCTTGGCTAGCTCAGTCCTGCTCCCAGCACCCGCTTCATTCAAAGCTTCAATAACAAGTCCCTTAGTATATGCTTGAGACGAACAGATCTTGGTGGTGATTGCCAAGATACTGTCCCTGGACCAAGCTTTGATCTCAATCATTGATCTTCCAAGATATTTTGCAATAAATCTAATCATGATCTCAAGCCTTTCTTTTTCTAACACTTCATAACTTGCCCATCTATTCTGGATTTCTTCAATCTCTAATCGTCGAATCTCAGAGTCAAGTTTATCGGTGTCATGGCCTTGCCTAAACAGCTGATCAATGATGTTGTCCATTGATCTGCTGTGTTCGGCATCAGCCTCTTTTATCATAGCTCCAAGGCTTTCTCTTTTTCCTTCTCTTATCGGTCTCCACATTCAACTCCAACTCCTTTTCCACTACTATCCCTTCTGTTTCTTTCTCCTTTTCTTTCTCCTCTGTACTCCTCTTTCTTTCTGCTTTCACTGACTTAATCTCCCCCTTTTTGGTTGCATTGGTTGCAAGGGGTTGATTTCCAGAAAGCTGTTTGCCCACAACCTCCTCTATCAATGGTTGTATCACTAAGGAAAGCCTCTCATCAATAGCTTTGATCACTATGTCAGTGATTATGGGTGTGATGAGAGGGAGGGAATGTTGAAGGATAGCAACTATTTGCTCAGGAGGGTTCTGTTCCTGAGAAATAGTGCCAGAAGCAGAGGCAGGTGGTTGAGTTGTTGGGAGTGGTTCAGTGTTTGGGAGACCTTCAGATGAAGGTGCCATCTGTGAGGTGGTAGAGGCAGATGGTCTTTGTTCCTTAGAAGTTTTGGCAAGCAACTCTTTGAGTCTGCTCACCTCCTCTTCTAGGATGGTGTTTTGGGTGATTACATCGTAAAAGAAGCCCAGGTCATCATCAGTAGTTACTGAATCACCTGACCTCCTGATAGGATCAGGATGAACATGCACTTAGTGTAGCTCAGTTGTAGCATGTGCCCCTTTGTCTTGGAACTGGGGACTTCCTGCCTCAGGACGTTGTCCTTCATCAGCAGTTGCCTCTGGTAAGGTCTTAGTAATGGTACCAACTACAACTTGATCATATGCTGAAGCAGGAGAAGTGGCAGCCTCACCAGAAGTTTCAATCTCCATTGCTACACTAGGAGAAGGAACATTGTAACCCCTATGCTGTGGGTTCTTAGCTGCACTTTGGTCCTCCCCTTCAATGGTAGAAGTATTCCTAGTTGTAATTGGTATCTGGGGAGGGGGTGAGGAGTGCAACTGAGTCAGCACTTGTGCAACAAGTAATGTAGGAATTTGGGGGGCGGTTGCATGTGGTGATTGGGTGGAAGCAGATTGCACCCGGGGTGAATGGTGCGCTTCAATGGTAACCCTCTCAAGGGAGATAGGTTCCAGCAGTGTACGTTCCCCAATGTTGGTTGCAACAGGATCCTGTTGAGAGGATACGTGTGCGGCTGTGGCTGGTTGAGTCAGTGTCACAACTGGGGGGTTAAGACCAGTGTGTGGTTCCTGTGTTTGTGGTACAGGGGCATCCTCAGGGGACTCAACTCCCTGAGTAGCCTTTTTTGGCTTTTTGGATTTGGGGGTAGTGGGGACTTTGGTTCTCGAGGTGGTGGCTGTGGGTTCCAACTGCGTGGGTTTTCGTAGCCTGGCAGCCTGTTTCAACGTTTTGTCAGAGCTGTGCCTGGAGTATACTTCAGGCAATACAGTCGTTGCAGGGACTCCGAGACCAACAAGTCCCTCAGCCTTTAGCTGATTCTCTATTATTGCCATAATGAACCGAGGATATAATATCCAGCGGTTAGAAATAGATTTTGAGGCCATGTCCTTAAGTTCCAGAAAAATGATTTCAGAGAAGTTTAGGTTCTGTTGCTCATGGATAGAGAATAGTACCTGCTACCACCTTGTAGACATTTGATCCCAAGAGGAAGTCTTAGGAGCCAAACAGACATTTACCATGTGAAATATGAGACGTTCAGCATCATGGAAATGTTTCTTTAGTATGGTGGAGGCACTAAGGTTTCCCTGATATCCATGGTGGGCAAAGGATAAATCAGTTGTGCCCTTTGGATATCCAGCAGGAAAAGTGGCATCATCCAGGTGTAGGGTTTGACGAAGGATATCGGGAGTGATGACCACTTGGTGGTTGTTGACGACCGACCGGAGAGACTCTGTGTTGTTCTCCCCAGTGGTAAGGGTGACATTCATCCAAAACTGGTTAAGGGATTTGACATGAAGGATTGGATTGAGAAGAAAGGCCGTTTTGTAGGGTGACTGGACCATAAGATCAATAGCGTTATCGAACTTAGCCCAGAATGGCGATTTGGTGAGGTAAGCTACACAGTTGTGTCGCGGTTTGAGCTGCATGGTCGCCATTAATGAGATAGAAGTTTTGGAGATATGAACGTTAGGTTTGAAGAAGATGAGGCTCTGAAGGATTAGGTTGGGAATATTAATAGGGTACGGGTTAGAAAACGACTGAAGGGTTTGGTGTTAGTCATCAGTAGTTTTAAAACGACTGTTGACATGGTATTACCCTTTCAGACGTTGAAATAGCTGAAGTCGTGGTTTTAGGCATTAGCAGTTATAAAACTACTGAAGACCATGGTTTTGACTTCAGATGTGTGAAAACAACTAATAACTTGGTATTAGTCATCAGTAGTTGTGAAACTACTGAAGACATGGTTTTGTCATCAGTTGTTGTAAACAGCTGATGACTTGGTATTAGTCATCAGTAGTTGTGAAACTACTGAAGACATGGTTTTGTCATCAGTTGTTTAGGATGAAACAGTAGTTGTAGAAACCACTGAAGAGAAAGTTCCCATCAGTAGTTTACGTCAATTCATAGCCTTTCAGCTGTTTCATACTGTCCTCAACACTTACTCATCAGCCTTTTAGCTGTTTTCAGTTGTTTCATAAGACATCAGTACTTATCTGTTTTGACAACATCAGTAGTTACAACTACATAAGTAGTTGTTACTTTATCAGTTGTTGTAACAGAAGCAGTACAATATGTGATATGGTCACTAATGATCGTTAGTACTTATTCACTGAGATCATCAGTAGTTATCACTTATTCTAGCTGCAGCATACCAAGCCGTAACACAAGGTTTTGGAAAGTAGAACTATCCAAAGGCTTAGTAAAAATGTCTGCAAGCTCATCAGCACTAGGCACAAACTTAGGATCAATCAGACCTTTTTCAAAACAATCCCGAATAAAGTGATGTCTGATCTCTATATGTTTGGTCCTAGAGTGCTCGACTGAATTTTTGACAATACACAGAGCTGAAGCACTATCCATTAATAATGGAGTCTTAGTCTCTGTAATGCCATAATCCAGAAGTTGGTTCTGAAGCCAGAGTACCTGAGAAGTGCAACTTGCAGCAGCAATGTACTCGGCTTCAACAGTTGATGTAGCAACAGATGTTTGTTTCTTACTCTGCCAAGAAATCAAACAGTTGCCTAGGAATTGACAACCACCAGAAGTGGACTTTCTAGTTAACTTGCACCCTGCATAGTCACTATCTGAAAAAGCAACTAATTTGCAAGAGTGTCCAGTGGAATACCATAAACCTAGAGATTGTGTACCTTGCAAATATCTAAGATTCTCTTGACTGCAATCAAATGAGACTCTTTAGGAGCAGCCTGAAATCTGGCACAGACACAAGTAGCAAACATGATATCTGGTCTAGAAGCTGTTAAGTACATCAAGGACCTAATCATACATCTGTAAAGTGTTTCATCAATAGCTTTACCTTTCTGATCTGCATCCAGTTGTATGGTGTTTCACATGGGAGTAGAACATGGCTTACAGTTTTGTAAATCAAACTTATTCAAAAGATCTTTTGTATATTTTGACTGATGAATAAAGATTCCATCAGCCTTTTGTTTAATTTGCAAGCCTAGAAAGAACTGTAATTCTCCCATTGCACTCATTTCAAACCTCTTTTTCATTAATGTTGTAAAATCATCACACAACTGGGGATCAGAAGATGCAAATATGATATCATCAACATAAATCTGAACAAGTAGCTTATGCTGATCCACCTTCTTAATAAACAAAGTTTTATCAATGGAGCCTCTAGTGAAATTATTCTTAAGAAGAAAAGTGGAAAGTGTCTCATACCAGGCTCTAGGAGCTTGTTTTAACCCATAAAGAGCCTTATCAAGTTTATACACCCATTCAGGATGTTTATTATCCTCAAAACCTGGTGGTTGACACACATAAACTTCTTCCTTTATTTTACCATATAAAAAGGCACTTTTGACATCCATTTGAAAAACTTTAAGATTGTGGAATGCAGCATAGGCTAAAAACAATCTGATTGCCTCTAGTCTGGCTAGAGAGGCAAAGGTTTCATCATAGTCAATACCTTCTTCTTGTGAAAACCCCTGTACAACCAGTCTAGCCTTGTTCTTAACAATAAGCCCATTTTCATCAGTTTTATTCCTAAACACTCATTTAGTGCCTATTGCACACTTACCTGGGGGAAGAGGAACCAGTTCCCACACTTGCTGTTTCTTGAACTGAAGTAGCTCAAGCTGCATGGCTTCAACCCATCCATTGTCTCTCAAAGCAACATGATAGTTCTTTGGCTCTAGCTGACTGATGAAGAGAGCATAGAAGCAGAAGTTAGACAATTGACTTCTTGTTGAAACTCCAGCATTGATATCACCAATAATTTGAGACATTAGGTGATTCTTCAGTTCTTGATAAACAATGAGATCTGTGCAAGTGTTTGTAGGACCTTCAGCAGCAGCAGATGTTGATGCAGACTCTTGAAACCAAGAATTAGATGGTAACTCAAAAGATGTAGAGGAATCAGAGATCTCATCAGCATTTGTTGTGGATGGAACTGCTGAAGCTACAGGAACATCAAATTTAGCAGACACAGGCAGTTGGTCACTAAACTTTAATAGGTAAGTATTGATATTATCATCATCATCATCATCAATACCACCAGGTGGAAGACATGCTGCAGAAGATGATTTTTCCACATGATCTGCAACAGCTGGAGGTTGATAAGGAACATATTGCAGTACGTCCAAATCAAACAACTCCACAGGGTTTTGTGGAATCTTGTCCATAGGAGATTCATTAAACTTCACATGCAAAGTTTCTTCAACTCTCTTTGTTCTATATTTGAAGACTCTGTATGCCTTGCAGGTAGATGAATAACCAACAAAATACCCTGCATCCACCTTAGGATCAAATTTTTGGAGTTAGAGGGACACCCAAATGCTTTGAAAAATGAAATTAGAGGAGCCAAGTGATAGAGAACTTCATATGGAGTCTTCATCAACCTCTACTTTACTAAGGCTCTATTCTGCACATAGCACGCTGTGTTAACAGCTTCAGCCCAAAAGGTCAGTGGCAAACCAGAGTCAGCCAACATGGACCTTGCAGCTTCAATTAGGGTCCTGTTCTTCCTCTCCACTACTCCATTTTGTTCTGGAGTCCGTGGGATGCTAAACTGCCTTTTGATTCCCTTTGAAAGGTAGAAGTCATCAAGTGTATGGTTTCTGAATTCAGTTCCATTGTCACTCCTTATACACTTGACTGAAAGGGAGTACTGCTTCTCAACATACAACACAAAGTGAATAATCTTCTGAGCAACCTCATCCTTTGAATGTAGAAAGAAAGTCCATACAAATCAGGAGTAATCATCCACAATTACCAGACAGTATTTCTTCTTTGCCATGCTCATCACTCTCACAGGACCAAATAGATCCATATGCAGTAATTGCAAGCAGGCAGTGGACTTAGGCTCTACAATAGGAGGGAATGAGACTTTGTGCTGTTTTCCTTTTAAACAAGCAGTGCAGGTTTCATCACAGTGGAACTCCTTTATTGGTAAGCCTCTGACTAAACTATTGTGAATCAGCTGATTCATGTTTTTGAAATTAACATGACCCAGCCTTCTGTGCCACAGTTTAGATTCTTGAGGAGAGGCTTTGGAAAATAGGCAAGGATGGCCTCTAAGATCTATTTTCTTGGAAAGATCTAAGGCATACACTCTTCCTGTCCTATTGGCTCTCAGGAGAGTATGATCATCCAACACCTTATCAATCAAATGCAGAACTTTGGATGACAGAATCCTACAGTTCTGACTGGTGAAAAGAGCAACATGGCCTTTATCACACATTGACTGACACTCAAGAGATTGTAGTTGAGATTTTCCACATGATTAACATCATCAAACTTTATTTCTCCATTGGAGACAAAGCCTTTTCCAATGATGTAACCCCTAGCATCATTTCCAAAAGAAACAAACCCCTTCTTTCCTTGAGAGTAGTCATGAAGAAGAGAGATGTTCCAGTCATGTGCATAGATCCCCCACTGTCTACATACCAGATGCTACTTTGGCATGTTGAAGAACCCTGCAATTATAAACAATCAGTTAGTTTTGGAGACCCAAACCCTTTTGGTTTTGGGCCTGTTCTCATCAACAGATGGTAAACTAACAGGTTTGATGGAAACAACAGCCTGAGAGGAAGAAGATGGTGAAGAAGAGGAATCCTTTGGCTTGGACCTCCTTTTCTGTGGTTTCAACATAGGAACATCTAATTGGTTAACTCTTCCCAATAGATGTTGAACCATCATAACCAGCTGTGTCTGATTTTGTGATAAAGCTTTCAGCTCATCAGACACATTGGCATTGGAGTTTGATAAGTTCCTATGTTGAACCTTCTTCTTTTGAGCAATCTCAGCTGTTACCTGTTGATCAACTCTTTGATCATGTGAGTGTCAGTAGTGGAACCATCAACATCAGCTGATAGGTTCTAAGAGGGCTTAGTGCTGACTTCTACTTCTGATGGTGCTGTATCAGAAAGTAGAGCACATGATGAAATGGATTGGTTATTGCTCTCACCATTAGATTCTACCTCTGCTCTGGGAGTAAAATTTGTAGGTGGAGCAGTGTGATTATAACCAATGCCAAACTTCACATTGGAAGCAGATTTCTTACTAAGAAGCATTTCAAAACCCTTGCAAGAATTTACCCATCGGTCACACTCTACATGGGTAGTTGCAAGTGTTTCCTTGAGATCTCTATACTTCTCTAGAAGTATCTCTTCCCTAGCTTTATCATCAGTTATTTGGCATTTAAGTTTGTAAATCTCATCATTCTTATCATTAAGCACAGACTCAAATTCAGCTTTGCTTTTGGAAATTATTTGTTCTAGCTCAATGTTCTTGTTAATTAAAGCTACATTTGCTCTCTAATAGATGCAAATGCGGCTATGCATGATTAGAACATAGTTTGGCTTTTGCCTCAGAGGATACCTGTGATACCTTGGTATAGAGGCATTAAAGGATGAAGTATCAGCAGAATCCAAAGCCATAAGAGCTAGATTTCCAAAGGGACTGTCACCACCATGTTGACAAGCAGTGAACAGTTGTTCATGACCAGACAAATCATCTGGTAAACTGCTCCAGTCAACAACTCCTGGGTGAAGAAGCTGTGTTGTTGAGGTTGAATTTGTTGATGAGATTGGGAAGGTTGAGGTTCAGGCAATGCGGTGATTGTTGTGAAATGGGAGCTTGAACTGGATTAGATTGAGGCAAGTAATAGCAGGGAACAAGATGACATTTGACCCTGGGGGACAAAGTATGCAGGAGATCTAGGGTGTGAATGATGACCAGAACCAGCAGGATGTTGCCCTCTGTTTGTGGACTAGTACTAGGAAAAGTCACAAAGGTGCAGAAGAGTTAGATCCAGTTGATCTACACTCTCTTGCAAAGTGTCCCAGCCTTTGGCATTTGTGACACCTCAACTACTCTTGTCAAAACCAACTTTGGTTTTGCTAGAGAGTCCAGGAAATTTCCTGCCAGTTCTCTTGTAGAACTTCTGAGATCTGATATTAATCAATGCCATTTGGCTCAGAATATCCATCTCTTCTAGATCATCATCAGCTTCCTTTCAAATCATCCATGATGAAGCATAGATTGTCACTATTACTGCCAGAATGACTATCAATACCAACAAATGCATGATCAGAACTATTTGAAGAGAAATCAATATGCTCATCATAATTGCTTTCAGATGCAGCATATTCTGACTCATGACCAACTAAGGGTATTCCCTGGTACAAAGTCATCAGTGAGCTTTCCTGATGAGAACAATTTCCTTTTCTGCTCTATCTCTCTTTCGAATGTAAGCAGTTTCCATGAAGTTGGGTGAGAGATAGGCTATCCAGATTTGCACTGGAGCGTAGGACAATAGTGTATGTGTCCCATCTCTCAGGCAGTGATCTGAGGAACCTGTTATTCATCTGGCTGTTGGTGTATTCCTGATTCACCATTTTCAGCTCAGAGATCAAGCAGCAAAAACGCTCAAACTGTTGAGTGAGTGTCTTACCCTTTCTATGAGAGAATGTCTCATATTGTTGGGCAAGGATTTCTCTGTTGTTTGCTAAGACCTCATCTGTGCCACCAATTGTTCCTTCAGGGCATTCCAGAGATCATGAGCAGTTTCATGATGCATAAGCCTTGAATAGATTTCATTAGGCAGTGCCATGGCCAGAATTCCATGGGCTTTAGCATCAATCTCAAACAGTTTCCCATCTTCATCAGAGTATTGTTCCTTCTTCTTTGGAACCATTTGATTGGTTTCCGGATTGTTCACCATAGGCTTATGTGGTCCATCTACCACAGATGTCCAACAACCTGAATTGTTAACAGACAGGTGATGAAGCATTCTTCGCTGCCATATGTTATACACGGTCCTAACCAGCATCGGGGGCTTGGTTGAGGAACCGGTATTGTGAGGATCATTAGAAGGAGTAGTCATCTCAGATTCAATCAAATTCAATTTAGCTATAACAGATTTAGAACAAAAACACAACAACCAATTGAACCAAGAGAGATCTCAAAATAAATGAACGAAAGCGTCAGAAATTCAATAATCTATAACCAGTTCTTGCAAATATGCTAATTCAATCAAACATAGATATCAATTAGCAGTTCAATGATCAATTGTTAGATCGATCAATGATTAACCTGCTCTGATACCTTGTTAGGATCAGTGATCTACGTTTGATTGATTAGAGAGTATAGCAGCGGAATTCTAACAATGAATTAGCCAATTCATAAGAACAAAGAGATATTCAATGTAAGAAAAAAAAACGGTTATAGATAGAGAGAATTCTGCAGATATATTTCATTCAATATTCGCTTTCGTGGTAACGGAATGTCACAATTACAATTAGGTCAAACCTCTTATATAAGAGATGTGACGTCTGCTGATGTCACTTGATAGTGACATCTAACAGAATTATCTCAAACTAATGATAGTTAACACAACTACTGAAGATGTCAAACAGCTGACATCTTCTTACAAAAATGCTAAGTGTTAACTATTATTACAACTACTGAAAAGAAACTACTGAAACTATAACAACTGAAGAACATACTCTTCAGTTGTTTTACAAATACTGAAACAAAGAAAACTACTGCAAGGTAAACCATCACAACAACTGAAGAATGCTTCTTCAGCTGTTGTAACAAACTCTGATGGCTTCAGTACTTGTACTTGAGCTTCAGCTGTTGTCATCAGCCGATGTCTTCAGTCTTTATACTTCAGCTCTTGTACTTTAGTACTTTAGTCTTCAGCTGTTGAAGTCTTCAGCACTTTAGAACTTCAGCTGTTGTACTTCAGCACTTTAGAACTTCAGCTGTTGTACTTCAGTACTTTCAATCTTCAGCTGTTGTAGTCTTCAAACTTTGTTAAACAGCTGATCAAGTCTTCAGCAGTTGTTGTGATGTCTATGGGACTTAGACGTTTTTCTGATCAGGCTCATTGGTTCTTTTGGTCCAACAAACTCCCCCTGAACCAATGCAGCCAAAACCTCTAAACTTATTAGAGTTGTCCCACTTATTATGGCAGAAATGTTGGTCTTTTTGTCTTCTAGATCAGCTCAGAAGTGACCCCTTTTTAAGCACCGGCCAGGGAAGAAGTCTCAAAAATTTGTTTGGCAAAGTATGAATGGGAACTCTGTTTTGGGGAATTGGACACAGAGTTGTTAACCCATTCATGAGATCTATTTCCCCATGATGAGTCTGTACGACTTTCTTGGCTTATTTTGGATGGCATCCATTTTGTATAATGCTAATGTTTTTGTGTTGTAATACAACGAGTTATATTTTGTAATTTGTCAACGATGTATTATTTTTTGCAAAAACTATTATAATGATATGAAATGGTTTAAATATATTCCGCTGCAAAATTTTAGTAATGGTAAAAATAAATTATATGTTCTTAAGTGCAATGATCGACCAGTTGTGAGCGTCCCGAGAATGGGGCCTTACATTTGTCCTCTTGTTCTTACCCTTGAACCAACATCTCCAATGATGTTTGAAGTGGGATGAGACTTGTGGATCCTTAGCTGAGGAATTATAGCAAGTTGTTGAGAGAGATCTAAATTAGAAAAATTTTGATGTGGCATTGAGGTTTCTCCCACCATATAAGCACACTTATCAAGTGAAACTTGATCCAAAGAGTGTGTCACATCATTGATGTTGTCTTCAATGGAGTGGTTATCAACATTAAAAAATTCTTGATCAGTTTTACCACCACCATGGTCTTATAAATTTGAAGCTTTTTTATCTGGTTGTTGAGCCTATAAGCTAGAATTTGAAGGCATTTCAGGCGTATCAGTTGAATTTGTCATTGTTGTGTTGATAGAAACTTCATTTGCAGAACTAGTTACAATTGTAGCTAAAGATGTATAGCTTGATGGTCTTCTCAGCTCAAATCTTGGATGAGGATAATCTGTTAATAGAATATCTGTAGATCATAAAACATTCTCACGAGATTTGTTAAATTAGTTGGTCACTAAATCAAGATCAAATAGCCACTCAAGATCCGAACCAGCTAGACTGGTATGTGTTCATTAAAAGTCATATTTCTTGTTCTAATATTGTATACTCTATAAGCTTTAGCTTGAGAAGAGTATCCAATAAAATGTCCATTATCTAATTTCTCAACAAATTTGGTAATTTGATCTTGGGTATTCAAGACGGTGCAAGGACATCCAAATGACCTGAGAAGACATATGAAAGGCTTCCTTTTGTGCCAAAGTTCATATGGAGTCTTACCATTTGTCTTAACCACTAAAACTCTGTTTTGCATATAGTAGACAATGTTGACTACCTCTACCTAGAAGGTGATGGGCAGTTAAAGTCAAACAACATAGTTCTTGCAGCTTTAATAAGTGTCTTGTTTCTCCTCTCAGCAACACCATTTTGCTGAGGAGTCCTATGAGCACTATATTGTCTTGTAATAGCGTTTGCATCACAAAATGTATCAAGTATTTGGTTCTTGAATTCAGTTCCTTGATCACATCTAACTGGGTTTTATTAAGAGTGATATTCTTACTGAGAATCGAATATGATAATCAAGTCAACGATTGAGTGGCGGAAACAAACAATCGAAGAACAATCAAGCAAGAAAATTACTCATAAATTCCGTTTGTATTGATATATGAATGTTGACAAATTACAGAGAATAATTACAACAAAATCCTCTATCTGTCAACCGTTACCTCGGTACGAGGTAAACTATTCTATTTATAGACAAGACAAGATGCCTTTACAAAATAAGTAAATACCCCTGACCTATTACATCAAAAACTAGTCTAAGTCTTGATCCGCATCTCTGCTTGTTCATCCGTATTGACAAATGTGGATGAGATAATCTTGATCCGCATTTACACTCGATCATCAGCATTAGTAAGTTGGTCATCTGCATTAGTTAATGCGGATGAACAAATACTTGTGCGCATTTGGTCGGTCATCCGCATTTGTCAATGCGGATGATCAAAGTCTTGTCTGCATCTTCTTTTGTTCTTCCGCATTAGTCAATGCGGAAGAGTAACTTGTTCAGCATAAGTATTGTGTCTTCCGCATTAGTTAATGCGGAAGAGTAAACACTTGTCCGCATCATATTTTTGTCTTCCGCATTGCCTAATGCGGAAGATAACACTTGTTATTTTTCTTGCATAACTTCATCCGCATTGCATCTTGGACTTGTGGGATTCCAGCTGAACAATCATCAATTCACCCATTGAGTTGGCATGTATGATCCCTTCGGGGTTCAACAATACTCCCCCTAAGGATTATACAACCTAGTTTTACTCAATGTTTAGGAGGTGATTGATGTTGTGAAGATTCAGCTGGGTCCTTAGGAGGTAGTATGAATGCTGCTTTGGTGGGATCCAGAATAGCCTTGATCATGTTTACAAAACCAGTTGCTTCGGACATCCTGTCTCTACTCGGCACATGTATTTTCACTCTACTCATGTTGTAGATGGCTTCCATTGGTAACTTTTTCAGAGAAATCGGTTCCCATATGGAGATTGTCGAAAGACCATCTCTATGAATCAATAAACTCCCTCCCATATCCACTTTAAGCTTAATAATGTTTCCAAGTTGCAGTGGTGTTTTCTTCTTCTTTCTTTTGTCTCTTTTAATCTTTATTCTGTCATAGGCCAGTTTCAACAACTTGATGCATTTAAAAAAGAAGTGCATGTCTTGTTCACCCAATTTGTTGTTTAATTCCTTGAAGTTCCTGGTATAAATGTAGTGGATGTATGATTCATCAAGTAGTCTTACTTCATATCCACTGAAAAGTCTAAATTCAGCTCCTTCTTTTCCTCCCCACTTCCTTTCTAACACCAGCTCATAGGTTTTCTCATCATAGTACACATTGAGATAGGAATGGAAGAATGAGTACTAGACACTACTTTCCTCTTTAAAGACTCATTGGCTTTACCTTCAACTTAGGGAATACTATTTCTTCTGCTTCCACCTTTTTCTTCTTTTCTAGGGGATTGACAAATGTTTTATCTTTTCTTAAGCAAATTGTCTTTATGAATTGAAGTTATTTGTCCCGCTGAACATCTTAAGTATATTCTCAAATTCATATCCCCTGAACATAGCTGCATGTTTGATCAGTTCAAGTTGAGCTAGTTCCTTCAAATCATGAATCTTAAGGGCATTTACTAGAGCTGAGTACTCTATAAAGAATTGTACTAGCCTTGAGATTCTCTTCACCATGAACATGTTCTAGGTGCTATCATACTTCCATGCTATTATCTTCTTATCTATCTTCCCCTTGGGAGTAGATACCCCTCTGATCAGTTCAGCAGTGGTCAGTCCATCCTGCAGCTTCAACTGAGAAGGTTCTGCAAACCATTCAGGATATTTATGGAGTACCGGGGCAAGTAGTTCTTGATCTTTTATGTTCAGAAGCATGTCTTCAGCTGAAATTCTGTTTCTGGGTTTGGTCATTGTCAATTCTTCTTCCAGTTTCTTTAGTTTATCTTTCTTTTCATTAATCAATTGAAGTGTGGCAGCCCTTAAGAATTTGTCTTCATGTTGCCAATCTTTCTTTTTGTGAATCCTGACTTGAAAGATATTCCTTCATTTCCTTATCAGACATGTTATAAGGATCAGGATATAATGATTCATGGGATGAGGTTGATTTCTTCATTTGTGAAAGCTTTTGTAGAGGACCCCTTCTTGGTAGTGGAACTTCATACCTTGTGGGTTTCTTCAAGGATGAGTCTTTGAGTATTGGAGTGCCCTTTGACATTGTCTTCTCATAGGCAGTGTCTATTGTTGGATCAAGCAACAACTTCACTTTCTCTTCGTCCTCTTTCATTTTCTCATAAGTCATTGCAAACACTTCACCAGGATCATAGCCTTGATTGATCAAGAACATGGCTTTAATCATCAAGTCATCAGTTTGAGCTTTGGTTACCATGTCTTCTACTGACTGTTCTTCCTTAAGAGGACTGTCCATGAGAACATCCTTTAACACTTCATCTTCATTAGCAATTTCTCCTTCTTCTAAATCAATTGCTCTGGCCAACTGTTTCAACTGAGCTTCTGCCTGCTCATGTTCTTCTAAAATTCCGCAATTGCTGCTAAACTCCTTGGATCATCTTTTTGTTTCTTTGACGGTTCTTCTTCAGTTATTGGTCTCTTGCCTTTAGACTTTTCTACCAAATACTTTATCTTTCATGAGTAAGTTTGAAGTTGAGGGCTAGAGGTTTCAGTTTGATCTTCTGGTTCAGGGACCTTTTTAGGTGTGCTTGGCTCTTGATCCTTCATTTCACTTTGTTTAGGTACAGTTTCTTCTTTCCTTTCTTATTCATATATTTCTTTTAGTTCCTCTTTTTGTTCTTTTGTTAATGATATGGCAGAGACAATTTGCAGAGACAATTCCTTTTCCAATGGCACTGGTGATTTAGGAATGAATATAATAGGCTCTGCCTAGTTCTTTGATTGTTTATGAACTCCCAAAAATCATCATCAATGCTGAATTGTTCAGAAGCAAAACTATCCAAAGCACTGAAGAGTTCTTCAAATTCACCCTTTTCTGAGTCTGAATGGCCAGTGTTCAAGAATACACTACCATGTTAAGCTCTGGTCTTTAATCTCAGTTTCACTTTCATCATCTACTTGTTCTTCATTCTCATCATCATTCTTTTGTCTTCTTTTTCATCATCATCCTTCACATCAGTTCTTTTAATCATCATTTCAAGCTCGAATAATCTTTTGTTCTTGCTCTCGATTTCCTTTTCGAGTTTTGAGATGATATCAGCTTGTTCCTCTATGATGTTTTCTTGTTCCTCCATGGCAATAGTTTGTATCTCAAGAGTGTCTATATGACCACTCACTTCTTCTCTTGAGTGTTTCAGTGCAGCTTTTAGATTTTCAATCTCTTTGGCTTGTTCCATTCTTTCAACTGCATGTTTTTCTTTAAGATCTTTCAATTCTCCTTCTTTCTTATCAAGTTCCAGAATTCTGTCATTTATAATTCCTGCTCTCCTGTTTAGTGTTCTTTCCGTCCTTTCTACTTTGAGTAACAACTATTTTTCATCAGGCCTATTGATGTTTGATTCAGCATAGCTCTCAGAAGGAGCAAGCTCAAAAGGTTCATTCATAGCTTTGGTTTGATCATGAAGATCCTCCTTATCAGAAGATGATTTGGATGATTTGGATGCACTTGTTGATCCTTCTAGTTCAGCAGGGTGATCAATTGATGATGGTAATGGTTGGTAAGGAGGAATAGGAGATTGGTGTGGTGATATAGGAGATTGACGATGTGGTGATGTAGGTGTAGGTTGAGTGATCATAGGTGGTGTTGTTGTGGTGAAGGAAGTGATGATGGTTGAGGCAATGTTTGAAGAGATGGTTGAGTAGAAGGTTGTGGTATTTGTTGTGGTGATGGCATTGGTGATGGTATTGGGGATGGTATTGGTTGTGGTATTGGTGATGGTATAGGTGATAGTATTGGTTGTGGTATTGATTGTGGTATTGGTTGTGCTTGACCTGCTTGGAGTATTTGTTCAAACATCCAAGGAAGAAGGGGTGAAGGGGCACCACTGTAGAAGTTCCTTGGGTCCTTCTTGTTGATGTACTTATAAGATCTTGCATCATAATGAGTAATGTTATGTACTAGTCCTTCATTAGCAATGTCATGAAATGTTTTATTGATTAGACATTGAATAAATCTGGGGTACATTAGAAATTTGTATCTCAACCCTTTTGAATGTTGGAGATTAGGCCATTGAATACATATGCTGACATGTTAAATCTTCTGTTGGTGCAGAGAGCACAGATTGTAGAAGATGTGATGACTGGAATGTCATTCCATCCTGTTTTCCTTTTAGATAGACAATGTGGAACATATGAATTAGGAATCTCCAGGGTAGATCTACTAATCCTTTGACTATCTGTTTGGCTTCATAGCTCCCTTCATAACCAATTTCAGAGAAAAATGTGGTTATCTCCTCATCGTCCAATTCAAAAGGATCATCTGCATTGTCATTGAATTGAAGACATCTTCTAACTGATTCTTCTATGATCCTTAGTGTGTGTTCAGTGTTGATCTTGCCAGTAAGAGTTTTCACTCCATTTTCTTCAACTACTTCAGCTGATTCCCAGAAAGACCTGATGGGATTCTCGTAGATTGTTGGTCTTACTGTTATAGCATATGCTACCCTTGTGGTAGATAGGAATCTTATCATATCTCTGAGACCTTCTGCTTCAGGCACATCAGGGTTTAGATAACCGCTGACGTTATGGAGCTTGCTCCATGTAGGTTTGCCATGTAATCTGCACAAGAGACATGTGTGTTAGTTCATATTTTGACTTTAATTTTGCTTTGATTTGTTAATGTGACTTTGATTTGTTTCACACTTTTCTTTTTCACATTGTTCTGTTTTTCTCAGTAAACATGGTTGTCATGGTTTCAATATTAGTTGAATTCCTATCATTTACATGTTTATTGACATAGAAAATGTGTATTACATCACTTAATGATTTAGATTTTGGTGTTCTTCAATAGTTTTCTGGTTCATCGTTCGATTTAGGGTAACCGTTCAACACTTAGGTTTTGGTTTCAAAATCTGTTGAAGTTATACCTATCTTCGAAACAACTGCTATTCTGAATCGATGACAAGAATGTTAAAAGATGAAACACAACAAAATCTTTGAATGTTTGTGATGATGATGATGAATGATGTGGTGTACTGTAGTTTTACGCTCGTCTCTCTATAAGTTCTCTCAAATTTGAAAAGTATTAAATGACCTGTTCGGTTCCTTTAATAGTCAAATAATACAATTTGAAAAATTTTACGAGTTTACAAGCAGATACAGTCAACACTGTAGCAAATGCTGAAGGTTAATTTGTTTGATTTTGGTGATCCGCATTTGTTACTGTAGCATATGCGGAAGACGAACTTTTGACATTGACAGTCCGCATTTGACTACTTTTGGTCATCTGCATTTGTGGCTGTAGCTAATGCGGAAGGCTTAATTTTTGACTGACTGTCCGCATTACTATACTGTTACTAATGCGGAAGTTTTGTTTCTTATGTTTTATTCCATCCGCATTTATGTACTGCAGTAAATGCGGAAGTTAAACTTGAAATTTTGGCCATCCGCATTTGTGTGACTGTTGCTAATGCGGAAGTTAAACTTGACATTTTGGCTGTCTGCATTTGTGTACCGTTGCAAATGCGAAAGTTAAACTTGACATTTTGGTTATCCGCATTTGTGTTGTAGTAAATTCGGTAGAGCAAACTTCACATTTACTTCACACACTAATGCGGTAGAGTAAAAGCATTGTCTGCATTAGTTGCACTTCAAAAATTATAGTTACCCGTATTAGTTATATGCATGCGTTACCTTCACCCGCATTAACTAATACACTTACCTGCATTGTCTTTTGTACTAAATCAAAAGTTAATGTGATTGAAATGATTATTCATCTTATGAAGATATGTCCTTGATTTATTTTTCTTATGAAGTTGGCTGTTGAAGTTGTCAATTTTTGCTTGGATTGACTTATATGTTACAACTGATACAAGTTTCCCAATTTTGACAGATCTTGGGCTTATCATGCTTCTAAGAATCTGCATAGGCTGAGATATAATGGTATGACTTATTGCAACAACACCAACTAAAATTTCTTTTGTTTTGTTTTTCAAAATTGAGTTAACAAACAAAAATTGAACTTACTCAAAAATTTTAAATTACTCCCCCTAAAGTTTATGTCCACATTTGGAGAGAAACTTTAAAGATTTTAAAAGATTTGAATATTTTTTTTATTAATATTAATAATGAAGAGAAAAATCTCTTTGTTGGGATCATATCAATCTTACATTACACATGTGCATCCTTTATAATTAAATGGACATGATTATGAACTTGAAGAATGAAGGTATGTTTGTCCTCTTAAACTCATACTTGGTTGATATTTTGATACAAATGACTTTTATCATGTTTTGGTTGATTTATTATAAATGTGTACCTCACACACATAAGCATGGAATGATCAACCCTCCTTATACAATGCATGGTAGAACTTTGTCACAACTTTTCTTACCAGGTTACTTAAGTCATGAGATCTCATATTCACTGATCCACATTGGGATTCTTTTAATTTGATCCTTTTTCATGTTGATCCTCATTGGGATTCTTTTACTTCACTTTGGAAGGTGATCCATGATAGGATTCTTTGTTCATTCACTTGGAATGTATTACATTGTTGATTCATCCAATTTTGGATGTGTTCCACATTGGGAATCTTTTGGATCATGACATCTCACTGTCTGCAAGTTTCATCAGGTCTTTGCTCAGCAAACAAGATGAAACATGATGTGGTGAAAGAGATTCATAAAGTATCATTACCTGGTGTGTTTAGGTTACTACCACACATGCATTTAGATAGCCAATACATACTTGTACTTTGTGATGAGTGTTTCACAATTAATATGTCTTAATTTCATCACTGCATGTATCTTTTCTTCCAAGTTGAACCTACCACATATCTGGTAAGTCATTTCAGTCTTTTACATTTTGAAATTAAGCACAGTGAATGATATAATGACTGTAATTATATCATTTCCCAAGATTCTTTTCTTTATATGACTTGGTTTCTTTTTGTGGTTTTTCTGATGTTTTAAAATTTTTTGATGTTTTTCAAAGTTTTACTCAAGGTTAATCATGCCAATTGACTGAACCAAAAATTCAAACCTACTAGGTTCAAATGCCTTGTAAACAAATCAGCTAATTGATTTTCTGTTGGTACTTGAATCAATTTGATTAAAAACTTTTCAGCACAGTCTCTCAAAAAATGATATCTAATTTCAATATGTTTTCTTTTTGAGTGCTGAACTGGATTATTAGTTATAAAGACAGTAGCTGTGTTGTCAATAGAAATTGGTGTATGTAAAAAGTTAAAACCATAATCAAGCATCTGGTTTTGAATGCATAGAACTTGACAGCAACATGCTGAAGCAGCATATACTCAGCTTCGACTGTGGACACAGACACATTTGTTTGCTTCTTGCATTGCCAGGATACTAGTCTGGGACCAAGAAATTGACAACCACCAGAAGTGGATTTTTCTGTTGAAGTTGCATCCTCCATAATCATTGTCTGTGTATGCTCCTTCCTTTGGATACCATAATCTGAGAGTTGGTTTACCCTTCAGATATCTGAATATCCTCTTGACTGCGTTCACATGTGATTCTTTTCGATCAGCTTGATATCTAGCACACACACAAACACCAAACATAATGTCAGGCCTACTGGCTGTTAGATACATAAGTGAACCTATCATTGATGGATAGTGAGTTTGATCCACTGATTTGCCTTCAGGGTCAGGTCCAATCTTCACTTTAGTATCTACAGAGTTCTGATAGACTGAAAGTCAACAAAATGGAAATCTTCAGCATGGTTTCTACATATTTTGATTGATTGATGAAGATTTCATCTGCTGTTTGTTTGACTTGCACTCCCAGAAAGAATGTGAGTTCCCCTATAGCACTCATTTGAAACTTTGAATGCATAAGATCTTCAAATTCTTTGCAGTGTTGTTTGTTTGTCGAGCCAAATATAATGTCATCCACGTAGATCTGGACTAACAACATGTCTTTTCCTCTTATTCTTCTGAAGAGAGTCTGATCAATCTTTCCTCTTTCATACCCATGTTCAAGAAGAAAGGATGATGGAGTCCCATACCACTTTCTTGGAGCTTGATGAAGACCATAAAGAGCTTTGTCGAGCTTACACTCTGTGAGGGAAATCTGGATCTTCAAAGCCAGGTGGTTGACTTACATAGACTTCTTCAGCAATCTTTCCATACAAGAAGGCACACTTTACATCCATTTGATAAACAGTAAATTTCATGGACGCAAATATGCGAGAAAAATTCTGATTGCTTCTAGTCTGGCAACAGGAGCAAACACCTTGTCATAGTCAATTCCTTCTTCCTGAGTGTATCCTTGTGACACTAGTCTTGCTTTATTTCTGATGACTATCCCTCTATCATCAGTCTTGTTCCTGTACAACCATCTGGTACCGATAGGGTATTGTCCTTCGGAAGATCTACCAGCTGCCATACTTCTTGTTTCTTGAATTGGAGCAATTCTTCCTGCATTGCTTCAATCCAACTATTGTCTTGAAGCGCCTCTTTGATGTTTTGGGTGTTGTTTGACATAGAAAGCATTAGAACAAACAGCTGTTTGCAATACTTGACTTGCTTATTGTCACCCTCTCATTAAGATCACCAATAATGGTTTCAACTGGATGATTCTTGTGTATTCTTGAGGTGGGAATGATGTCACCCATAATAGTTACATCAAGATTGGAGACATTCAGTTCATTATAGTTAGAGGCACAATCATCTTGTATTGGTGTTGAATTATGAAGGTTGTCAATTTCTATTTCAGTAGCTGCTACATCTTCAGCAGCACTAAGGTTGCTTGCAACATTTGAAGTACCTTGAGTTTCTTCTAGATGAGAAGCCATTTTTGATTTTTGATCTCATGTGACACATCTGAGTGAGATGGTACCAGCTAGGACCTTCTTCAGATGAACACTAAGGTTTTGTGACAAGTGTTTGATGGGATCAGCTTGAAGAGGAACATCTTCATTCATATGTTCATCAGATGTAGTGGGATCAATGGATAATTTTCTCTTCTTTCTACAGTTGATGAAGTATCACCTGAATGTATATTTCCTGCATCAGACAAGTGAAACTGGTCAAAATTTAGTAAAAGTGTCAATATCAAACAACCAATCAGGACCATTTGTAGATTTAGGAAACGAATGTTCCTTGAATTGAACATTTGTGGATTCATCAATAATGTTCAGTCTAGGATTGAACACTCTATAAGCCTTTGAGACGGAAGAATAAGCTACAAAAAATCCTTCATCAGACTTAGATGAAAATTTTCCCAAATGATCACGGGTGTTTATATTTGAGACGGACACCAAATGATTTGAAGAATCCAATGAATGGTTTCCTTTGAAATATCAGTTCATAAGGTGTCATGTTACTTTCTTTAACAATCAGAGTTCGATTTTGCACAAAGCACGATGTGTTAACTGCTTCTGCCCAAAAGGTGATTGGCAGTTTAGCATCGGCTAGCATGGTTCTTGCTGCTTCAATCAGTGTTCTATTTCGCCTTTCAGCTACCCCATTTTGTTGAGGAGTTCTAGCTGCACTGAATTGATGAGCAATGCCTTTGGTTGCATAAAAGGAACTCATATTTTCATTTTTGAACTCTGTACCATTATCACTTCTTAGTATTTTGACTTTGGGATCAAGTTGATTTTCAATTTTAGTGATAAATTTTTGAATGATTTGGGATGCTTCATTTTTATGAAGTAGGAAGAACACCCATGTGAATCAAGAAAAGTCATCAATGATCACTAAACAATATTGTTTCTTTCCCATACTCATTACATGAGTTGGTCCAAAGAGATCCATGTGAAGTAACTTCAATGGAGTATTGTTAGTGTTCACCAAGTTGGTTTAATGAGACGATTTGTGTTGTTTTCCTTTGCATTGATCAATAAAATTGAATTCTTTTTCAGGAAGACCAATTACATGGTTTCCTTTGACTAACGTGTTCATATTTTAAAGTTAGTGTGCCCCAAACGTCTATGCCAAAACTGTGACTCATCAAATGATGCTTTAGACAAAAGACATGTTTCTTCCTTAGGTGACGCAGAACACAGGTTCAAGACATATGTATTATTCTTCCTCGGAGTCTTTAAGACAACCCATTCTTTAGGAATCTGAAAACTAGGTTTCAGAATGTAGCAGTGAGTGTCTGTAAAGTGAGTGAAATATTTTTTGTCGCAGATCTGAGACACGCTTAGCAGATTGAAATTCAGTTGTTCACAGTAATTCACTCTGTCAAAGCTCAGCATCCCATTTGTCACAGATCCTTCTCCTGTAATCCTGTCACCTTCTGAATCTCCACCGAATGCCACAGTAGTCCCTTGTATGTACTTGAAATCATGAAGGAGGGAACGATCTCCAGTCATACGTCAGGAACATCCACTTTCTACATACCATAGGCTATTAGACCTGTGTGGATGAACCTACAAGCAAAAAGAACTAATTAGAATAAGGAACCCAAGCCATGATGGTCTTGGGTTTCCGTTCCTATTCATGATAGTCACCTCCTGGTATTTTCCTCTGAATGGTGATTTAGATGAAGGTGATTTGGGAGATTTTTGGTAATGAATTGGTTGAGTCATCTCATCTACAAATACTGAGGATTCAGATGAATAATGAAATCGTTGGTTTCTATTTCTTTGTAAAAATTTAGCCCGAGTTTCATTATCAAAAGTTGGTTTTTGCTTCGGAAGGTCAAGTTTATGTTTCATTGTGAGATGATGTCTTTGACCTTTCCTAAATCCTTTGAGTTATTTCTGCCATTTGTTAATCTAGAAGTCCTAGATTGATTATTATGAAGATGATGTTTGACTGAATGCATCATATAGATGTTTTTGAGATGGGCTTGTGTTGTGGAATTCTCAACCCCTTCTGATTGAAGTAACAATCAGATGTATTGTGATTGTTCATGTCGCAGATTGAACAAACTTGTTGAAATAGCAATTTTGGTGGAGTGATGTTCATATCATAGATAGAAACATATTGGTTGAAGATGCATTTATCTGTCTTGTGATTGAACATGTCATAAATATCACAATACATTGTTTGTTTCTTGAATCAGAATTTTCTTTGAGTGACTCAACTGATACTTCTTTTGATGAGTCACTTCTTTTCTTTAGGTGATGAATCAGAATCAGCCCTTTTTGTAGTTTGTTTCACAATACTACTCTTGTTCAATTGTTTGGGTTGTTTCTGTTTCTTCAACCTACTATCACCTCTTTCTCAAACTGGTCAACATGTTCTTTATTACACATATCAAACCCAACTCCCTGCCTTAATTGGATGAACTGGGGTCTGATGATGTTTTATGTGTTGAACTCAGTTTTACAGTTGATTTCTTTTTCAGTGAAGCCTTTTCTGATTTGCATGAATTTTATGGAGATACAATCTCATTACCAGAACTACTCTTAGTAGTGGGTTTCACTGTTTTGACATATTTCTTTTTCCCTTGTAAAACAAATGGTATGAATTTTATAAAAGGTACAATTGCTTTTACAGGGCTTGAAGGTTTTTTGACAATCACTGTCTTGTCAGAACACTCTTTGATTTTGATTGGAGTCCTAACTTGATTTGTCTCTCATTGGTTTCAAAATAAACATCAGGTTTGTTTTGAGGATTTGTCAATTGTTCACTTCTGATTTAGGTTCCACAATTTTAGGTTCAATTGATTTAGAGAGTGATACAAAGTCAGGCATGACAGTGTAATTGTCATTGTATGGTGGAGGACATGAATTGTACCCAATCCCTGACATGTCTTTGGATCCTTTTGTGAATCCAGCATTTCTTGCAGCTGACTGTAGACATTTGAAACTTTTCAAGTTTCACTTCAGTCATAGATTGTTGAGCTTTAGCTTGAGCTAACTTTTCAGTAAGTAGCTCATTTTCAACTCCAAGATTGTATTTCTCACCATGCAATTTTTCTATGTGAGAAATGAGAGATTTGATTTTGATTTCAAAACTTTTTAGTTCTCTCTTCATCATTTCTGACTTCACCTTTTCTTATTTAATTTTATCTGCCAGTTTATGATTATGTTCTCTATACTCTTGTAATTCATTTATGCATTTCTCACTACAAAGGTTAGTTTTTACCTCAGTAGGCATTGCAGATGGTCCATCATTGATAGAGCCATGAGAGCATGATTCTGGAATTGAGGCTTGACTTCCTCAGCATACACACTCCAGTCACATATCCCATCTTGTTTGATCACAAGGGCACTAGCAGAAGGCTGACTGCTTGTATGGGCTTGATTTGTCAGCTGTGGTTGATTCTGTTATGTTTGTTGATGATGAGAATGATGGTACTACTGTTGATGATTGTTTGAGTGATTGCTTGAATTGGGCTGTGAGGATGATGACCAGGAGAGTTCCTTGAATGGTTGGTCTTTTAGGAGCATTGCACTCTCTTGAGAAATGACCAGTCATTCCACAGTTGAGCAGCATTTACCTTGGATTTGTCATATCCAAGCTTTGTGTTCTCATTCAGGCTCAATTTTCTTCCTTTTCTGAAGAATTTCTTTGCACTCTGTAACACCCGAATATTATTATTTTGAAGCCGGTGGCGAAAGGAAAAGAAAATAAAGTCCAAAAGTCGAGGGACCAACCCGCCAACGAAGAAAAGTTGGGGAATGTGATGACATATGTAGGGAGAGGGCAGCCCACTCCCCCCACATCACATTTCAGCTCACAAAGTAGAGAATAGAGAGAAAGAAGGGAAAAAGGCAAAAGTGTTGGTTCGGGTCGATTCGGGTCACCAAAATCGTCGTGAAGCAAGCCGAATCGAAGCTCTTGTCATTGTGCTCGTTTAGGTGAGCTAGGACCCCTCTTTTACTTGTTTTCAAACGATTTGGGGCTAGAAAACATCTGAAATCGAGTTTTTCATATGTGTGTAAGTTGACCCGTTTGTGTATGTGTATGTATGATGCGTTTGGGACTTGATTTCTTGCTTGGTTGTGCTTGAATAATGTTATGGTATGCATCCCTAAGGTTTAGGATGGTCGATTTAGGCTTAAAATGGGTTTAGATGAGTTTGGAGGCCGAAAACCCTCGGCTGTAGTCGGCTTGAACTGCATTCTGCATCAGCTAGGGCTAGGCGACCGACTGGAGGCCGAATGGAGGCCATACGGCCGATTAGGGTGCGATTGGGGTCCATTCGCACGATTGGGGTTCATTCGCACGATTGGAGGGCCAGTCGCATGGGGGTCATGCGACTGAAGGTTCATTCGTACGACTGGATGTTCATTCGCATAGGTGTTCATCCGTAATAGTTCAATCGCATGATGTTCAGTCGCATGGAGGCCATGCGACTGAAGGGTGTCCATACGCCCGAATAGGGCTGTTGAATCCGAGGAAGGTGTAGGTTGACTTCTGACTTTCGGGGGAAAGTGCAGATGTATGTTTTGACGTAAAGGTTCCCATAAGAGTTTTAAGACGACGATCGAGGTCTTAGAAAGCATGTTGGGCATGATGAGGGTGATGATGTTGCATGTTGTGTTTGTATGATGTTGCCCGGTATGATGTGATGTTGATGCATGTTTATGTTCCTTAGTGTGATGTATAATATCTTTCCTGTGGCTTTACTTGTATGATGAATGAACGAAGTATTATGTAACGTAAAGTGAAAGATAAAGAAAGAGAAACATGATGAATGAATGCATGTACTAATGAACGAATGAAACGTCTTGCACACATCGGATACGGGGTCCTTCTTGGTGATTGGCCCTAAATGTAGAACCTCTACCGCGCACCCCTAGTACTATGGCATACGTTTAGCTGTCATTCGTTGACTTCGGCCCAGTAGCTAAGACTGATGGTTACTCCTAGTACCGTGGCATACGTTTAGCTGTCATTCGTTGACTTCGGCCCGGTAGCTACGACTAACCGAGGTGTAGCACATGGTATTGGTTTGGGATGATGTCCGATGCGCAAGTAAGGTAATGAAAGAAGGAATGAACTAATGAGGAAGATAATAATGATATTATCTATGTGTACGTATGATGTGTGATCATGTAAAAGTAACGAACGGTTTTATCTGAAAGTAAAGTATGTTTTATTTATAAAACTAGAACTCACTCAGCGACGCTGACTTTGATGTGTTTCCAGTTGGCAGGTAATGATTGCTGAGGATGGCACGGGCGACTACTCAGCCCTTTTGGGATGGCATTCTTTTGATTAATGTTTTTGCATTGTAATGCGAACAAACTAATTTTGTAATGAATGTTGTATTAGTTTGCAAAAGCATTTACATGGGAATGAAAGTTGTTTTAGTTTTCCGCTGCGATTTATTAAATACTAATGTAATTATATGTTTTATGTGCGATGAGAACCCAGCTGTAAGCGTCCCGGGAACGGGGCCTTACAAGTTGGTATCAGAGCCAAAGTTTAAGTGAAATGGGTAAGTTTTCAAAATTAAACCTAATCTTCAACTGAGAATGGGACGGAATGGGAATGGGATGCCGATCTGAGTAGCTGCGTGCCATCAGGTATTTTCGTTAAGTTAACCGGTTTTATGTGCGCATGGTATGTGTTATGTGTTATATGTAGATTTAAATACTGATGTAGTCAGGATAGGTAATACTTGGAGTATGAAGAGTAAAGTAAGTGGCTAATCACAACTGGCCACTGTAATTAGGGACTTACTATGCTTGACATAAACTGAGTTGTTTCCTTGAATGACCGTATTGGTGTTTGAATCTTTCAGTGTGCGTGTGATGGCCGGAGGTATATCTTTGAAAGCTTCTAGGGGTGGAGGTCACGGTGCTGAACCGCGACCTAAGAGAGGGAGACCCAGAGGTGAGAGGGTGGTTCATGAAGAACGAGAGACCCCTCATCCGGAGGGTGGCGACGAAAGCGCCAATCTGAGAGCCTCAGTAAGGAGGCTGTTGTAGAAGAAGTCCATCAGGTCATGCAGACAATCTTACCGTCTGCGGTGACTGAAGTTATTAAGGCTGTACGAGGAGGGGAAAGAAAAGAAAGAAACAGATCCTCTGGAGAACGGGAACAACCAGGGCCGGAAACGGCTCTATCTGATGATGAAGAGGAAGAAGAAGAGCCTGTGCCAGAGGCAGTGCGAGGATGTAACTACGGGGCATTTATGAGATGCAAGCCCCCTACTTTTGATGGAAACAGCACCGCTGCAGCCGCTCACCGGTGGGTGAGGGAAATGGAAGCTGTTCTCGATATCAGCGAGTGCCGAGAGGACCAAAAGGTGAAGTTTGCTACCCACTCTTTTGTGGATTCAGCTCTGTGTTGGTGGGATAACATTGTCCAAGCAGAGGGTAATCAGGCGATTGGGAGAATGAAATGGCCCGATTTGAAGAAGATGGTGATTGAGGAGTTCTGTCCTCACAGAGAAATGGATAAGTTGGAAAGGGAGTTTTTACAGTTGGAGGCTGGAACCATGACACACCAGCAGTATACCACCAAGTTTAATGAAATGGCACGGCTTGTGCCTGATCAGGTGACGCCTCTGTCTCGGAAAATTAAGAGGTACATTCAGGGTTTACCGGTGGATGTTCGCCGACATATGATCGCCGCCCGGCCAAGCACGTTTAGGTTGGCGGTTGATTTGGCAGGGAGGCTGTATGATGAGCGGGAGGTGGTGGTGACTGAAGCAAGTAAGAAGGGTGGTGGTGATCGGAACTGGAATGGGAAACGGTTTGGTCGGGGTGATGCCCCGATGGGTAACAAAAAGGCACGGGTGGATGAACGCCGGGTGGTCACATCAAGTGCGGGGTCGAGAAGGTGTGGCAAGTGTGGAAGGGAGCACAGCGGGGAATGTAGGTTTGGGTCAAACTTCTGCTTCAAGTGTGGAAGACAGGGCATATGGCGAAGGATTGCATGTCGAGCAAATGTTTTAACTGTGGGGAAACTGGTCATATGAGCAGAGATTGTAAGAAGTCGAGGACTGAGGGTTCAGGGGTGAAGAAGACGGGAAGTGATGGACCGAGGGCGAGCGCCAGGGCGTTCACCATGACACAGGAGGAGGCTAGGACGGACCCTGACGTTGTGTCCGGTACGTTTCTAGTGAACCAGACTTTAGCTTCTGTGTTATTTGATTCGGGTGCTAGTAAGAGTTTTATTTCTGCTGCTTTCTGTGCTAAGCTACCTCTTAGTAGTAGATGTGTTGATGCGCCCTTTGATGTAGAAACTGCCATAGGTAAGTCTACCAGGATTTCTGAGATGATAGAGAATTGTGATGTGGAACTTGAGGGTCACAAGTTTCCTATTAGACCGTTTGTGATGACCTTGGGTGGTTTCGATTTGGTTCTTGGGATGGATTGGTTGGTGGATTTCAAGGCGAACATTGTATGTCGCAAGAAGATGGTTCGGTTGACAGCGCCTGACGGAAGTTTGGTAACGGTTTATGGTGATCGGGTTACTACAATTCCGAAGGTGATCTCAATGGCGGTGGCGGGAAAGTGTATGAGGCGTGGATGTAGCGCCTACTTGGCTTATGTAAAAGATGTGGATACACCAACACCACAACTAGCTGATGTACCTTTGTGTGTGACTTTCCAGACGTGTTCCCAGAAGACTTATCAGGAGTGCCACCTGACAGAGAAATTGAATTTCAGATTGATCTGATACCGGGTGCCCAACCTGTTGCCAAGGCACCGTATCGATTGGCTCCAACCGAGATGAAAGAGTTAATGGAGCAGCTGCGAGAGCTGCTTGATAAGGGGTTCATTAGACCGAGTATCTCTCCTTGGGGTGCTCCGGTCCTATTTGTAAAGAAGAAGGATGGTAGTATGAGGATGTGCATTGACTACCGCGAACTGAACAACTTGACAGTGAAGAACCGCTACCCTTTACCGAGGATAGATGATTTGTTCGATCAGCTTCAGGGTGCTAGTTGGTTCTCGAGGATAGATCTTCGATCTGGTTATCATCAGTTGAAGGTGAAAGAGCAAGATATCCCTAAAACAGCTTTCCGTACGCGCTATGGCCATTACGAGTTTCTTGTCATGTCCTTTGGTTTGACCAACGCGCCAGCTGCTTTTATGGATCTGATAAACCGTGTGTGTCGGCCTATGTTGGATAAATCAGTGATTCTGTTTATTGATGATATCCTGATTTATTCGAAGAGCGAGATTGAGCATGCCGGTCACATTCGGGAGGTTCTAGAGACGTTGAGAAGGGAGAAATTGTATGCTAAATTCTCCAAGTGTGCATTTTGGTTGCGCGAAGTTTAGTTTTTGGGTCATGTGGTGAATCCTGACGGGATTATGGTTGACCCGGCGAAGGTGGAGGCGGTTATGCAATGGAAGTCACCAAAGACGCCATCCGAGATCCGTAGTTTCTTGGGCTTGGCGGGCTACTATAGAAGATTCATCCAAGACTTCTCTAAGATTGCTTCTCCACTAACTAAGTTGACCCGGAAGGATGTGAAGTTTGTATGGGGTCAAGCTCAAGAGAAGGCGTTCGAAGAGCTAAAGGCAAGACTGACTCGAGCTCCTGTTCTGTCATTACCCGATGGAAGTGAAGATCTAGTGGTTTATTCTGATGCTTCCTACTCGGGGTTGGGGTGTGTGTTAATGCAGAAGGGAAGGTTATAGCCTATGCATCTCGACAGTTAAGGTTCATGAGGTCAATTATCCTACTCATGACCTGGAGCTAGCAGCCGTGGTCTTCGCATTGAAGATCTGGAGGCACTATCTCTACGGGACGAAGTGCACCATATTCACCGATCATAAGAGCTTGAAGTACTTCTTCGAGCAAAAGGATCTGAACATGAGGCAGAGGAGATGGTTGGAACTTATAAAGGATTATGATTATGAGATCCATTACCATCCAGGCAAAGCTAATGTGGTGGCGGATGCCCTTAGCCGGAAGGAAAGGCCCGAACCGATTCAGGTGAAAGCTTATCAATTAATCATGACCTCTGATGTGATGAAGCAAATCAAGGAGTTTCTAGATGAGGCATTGAAAGAAGATTATCTTAACTTGGAAAGAATGAGAGGTCTGGTTGGGGAATTGGGTGAAAACACACTCGGTGTTAGAACTCGATTCGGTCGTGTATGGATTCCTCGTTTTGGGGATCTACGGGCGAAGATAATGGATGAAGCCCACAAGACTCGATACTCCATTCATCCTGGTGCCACGAAGATGTACCATGACATGAAGAAGAATTATTGGTGGCCGGGTATGAAGCGTGACGTGGTGGAGTATGTGAGTAAGTGGCTTACTTGCTTACAGGTGAAGGCAGAGCATCAAAAGCCGTATGGGAAGATACAACCTTTGGATATACCAGAGTGGAAATGGGAGCACATCACCATGGACTTCATTACGAAGCTGCCACGTACCCCGAAAGGGTATCATGCCATATGGGTGATAGTTGATCGTCTGACGAAGAGCGCTCATTTCCTACCGATCCGCGAGACATATTCATCGGAGAGGTTGGCTGATCTGTTCATCAAGGAAATTGTAGCTCGTCATGGTGTGCCGGTGTCTATTGTGTCTGATCGTGACACTCGGTTTACATCTAAATTTTGGAAGAAATTCCACGACGCTATGGGGACGAGGTTACGTATTAGCACGGCTTATCATCCCCAGACTGATGGTTAGTCAGAAAGGACCATTCAGACACTGGAAGACATGCTCCGGGCATGTGTGATCGATTTTGGTGGAAGTTGGGATGACCACCTGCCGTTAGCTGAATTCTCATACAACAACAGCTATCATGCCAGTATTGGTATGCCACCGTATGAGATGCTATACGATAGGAGATGAAGAACACCCGTTTGTTGGGGTGATATTGGTCAGAAGGAATTGGGGAGCGTCGAGGTAATCGAGGCTACGACAGAGAAGCTTGAAAAGATTAAGCCTTCATGAAGGCAGCCAAGGATAGACAGAAGTCGTATGCCGATAAGCTATTATCAGATTCCAATTGAGTTCCAGGTGGGTGACCGGTTATGCTGAAGGTCTCACCTTGGAAGGGTATTATCAGATTCAGAAAGCGGGGCAAGTTGAGCCCAAGATATATAGGCCCTTTCCGAATCATTGCTCGAGCCCAAGATTTCAGCTCGTTCATCAAGTTCCAAAGCTTCAATCTTGGCTATCATAATGTCTAGAGTGGTACTCTCAAGATCAATAGTATTTTTCAACATTGTTACATTTTGCTTCCAGCTTTCAAGTAGACTGTGGAGCATTTTCTTGTTGAGTTCATTAATGTTGTATGAAACACCCATAATTTCCAAGTCATTGACCAACTGTACAAATCTGTGCAGTTGTTTTGATATGGATTCTCCTTTGGTGTGATGGAAGGTTTCATACTGATTGACCAGCTTGTCTTTGTTAATTTCAGCAACTTCACTGCTACCTTCACACATAATTTTGAAAGCATCCCAAAAAGCTTTAGCAGTTCCATATTTTTCCAATCTTTTCAGCACATCCATTTTGAGTGCTTGAGTCAAAATAAAGTGTGCTTTAAGATCAATTTTGATTCTCTATAGTCATCTTCATCCAGAGTTAAGTCTTCAATTGGTATTCTAGCAGTCTTGTACAGTGCAGCTTGAGCTGTTGATAAAGTAACATGAATATGTGGACCCTTACATATTGAGATCCAAAAGTCAGGATCTACACCTGTGATATAATTTCTAAACCGTATTCTCCATTGTTTAAACTCATATTTGTGTTAAGCATGGGAGTTTTAGATGTATGACCTAATTCAGAGTAACTTTTAGAATCCATGTTGATTTGTGTAAGATAGATTTAGTTGATTTTAAGATTTGTTATGTTTGATGAGTCCAACTTGTTCAAGCAGTTCTGTTGAGGTTCAGAATGAGTTTTCTTGCTGTTTGACAGGAGTATTGTTTCTTGTTGTTTGCTAAGTAGAGATGATGATATCTACTACTAGCAACTTGATTATCAGATCAATCGAGTTTTATTCAGTCTGTGCACAGATCTGAAAGAGAATCGAGAGCCAAAGCTCGGATACCAATTGACTGGGTTTTAGTAAGAGTGATATTCTACTGAGAATCGAATATTATAATCAACTCAACGATTGAGTGGTGGAAACAAACAATCGAAGAACAATCAAGAAAGAAAATTACTCATAAATTTTGTTTGTATTGATATATGAATGTTGACAAATTACAGAGAATAATTACAACAAAATCCTCTATCTGTCAACCGTCACCTCGTACAAGGTAAACTATTCTATTTATAGACAAGACAAGATGCCTTTACAAAATGACTAAACTACCCCTGACCTATTACATCAGAAACTAGTCAAGTCTTGATCTGCATCTTTGCTTGCTCATCCGTATTGACAAATGCGGATAAGATAATCTTGATCCGCATTTCCACTTGATCATCAGCATTAGTAAGTTGGTCATCCGCATTGGTTAATGCGGATGAACAAATACTTGTGTTCATTTGGTTGGTCATCCGCATTTGTCAACGCGAATGATCAAAGTCTTGTCCGCATCTTCTTTTGTTCTTCCGCATTAGTCAATACGGAAGAGTAACTTGTTCACCATAAGTATTGTGTCTATGCGGAAGAGTAAACACTTGTCCGCATCAGATTTTTGTCTTCCGCATTGACTAATGCAGAAGATAACACTAGTTATTTTTCTTGCATATCTTCATCCAAATTTGTTCTCAATCTTTAAGATGAATTTTTTCAGAATCTCAAGAGTCTCATCCATAGTTCTAACGAAGAAGACACAAGTGAATCTTGTATGATCATCTATGATCACTAAACACTAAGGTTCTTCCTACACTCATTACACTGGTGGGGCCAAATAGATCCATATGTAACAAGTGTAGGGGAGTAGTGATGGAGTTTCTTTCGTTTGACTTGTGAGATACCTTGTGTTGCTTCCCTTCAGGCGTGCAACATACTGGTCTTCACTTGTAAACTCTTTTTTGGCATTCTAGTTACCAAATCATTCTTAATTAACTTATTCATGTTCTTAAAGTTTATATGGCATATTCTTTTATGTCAGAGAAAAAACTCATCACTATTTGTTTTGGACAGAAAACATGAAACTTTTCTTGAGGGAAATGTTTTTTGCTTTATAATGATAAGATATGTCGTTTCATATGCTATAATAATAATATGTATTTAGAAAAAAAAAATATTATTATTTGTTAAAATATAGATTATAGATTACGTTGAATTAAAATCTACAATTACACTTTACATCACTTACCAAGAGTATACCCATGACAACATGTACTTTTAGATTACTTTTGTAGATTTCATGTTCTGTATAAACTTTAGTATGTTGTTACTATATATTTCTATGGCTTGCCATATCTAATATAGTATAATGTTTTGGAAGCGACCAAGTTAATGATAAAAAATTAAAATTCATTTCCAAAACAAACGCTTACTATGATTTAAGTTGCATAAAATATTATTAAGATAGCATAAATTTACATTTAAAAAAGAGGTTAAAGAAATTAAAGAGTTAGAAGATCTAATTACTACAATTGGTTTAATCTATTTCCATGATACACAGCATTTACACTGATAAAATAATATTATATATGTTAGCTGAAAAAAGAAAAATTATCGCTTATGCAACTGATAATTCTTTAAGCACACATCTCAAATTTGAGTAGCAACAAAGATTTAAAAAAATTTAATGAAATTAAACAGGTAGAAGATTTAATTAATACTAATGGTTCAATCTATTTTGATAAAATACACATTTGCTCTGATAAAAAAAAGTTGCAGGTTGAATTTTTTATTTTTTAAATACATCTAAAATTGAAGTACAAAAAAATGAGATGATCCGTGAAGTTTAGAGATTGCCTTATTTAAGCACTAGGTTTTGTTGATTGGGCCACAAACCCTTAATATTTACGTGTTATTTAATTTAGCAATCATGACAATGGGTTTATTAGGTGCGCTTATATTGATATCGTTTTAATACGCATTTAAATATCAATTTACTTTTAAAGTATTTAAACTTTTAAATTAAAATTAAAATAAGTTATAAAACTTTTGCATTAAAATTGGTGACTTTTAACCTTAAACAGAAAATGATTACTTATTTAAGTTTATAGCTCAAATTTAAAGTAGCAACAAAAATTAGAACTTTTCATTTGAGGGAAAAAAAAGTTAAAGAAATGAAACTGGTTGAAGATCTAATTGGTAATACTGGTTTAATTTATTTTTTATTAAAATACATCATTTGTGCTGATAAAATAAAGTTGTATGTTAATTAAAAAAAATTTGTTGCGTATGCAACAAATAAATCTTAAAATTCTCATCTAAAATTTTAAGTAAAAACAAAAATGAGATGATCCGTGAAGTTTAGAGATTATCTAATTTAAGCACTACAGATTTTTGTTGATTGGGCTACAGACCATTATTATATTACGTGTTATTTAATTTAGCAATCATGACAACAATGGATTTAATAGTTGCAATCAATCTTTTTAATCTAATAAAATCTAATCTAATAACACCATTGTATTTTCCAACCACATTCCATATTTACAATAAAAACATTACATTGTATTATTTTCTTAAATTAAATAATACGTTTTAGTATATTTATCACTACATTTTCTATCTTCTCATTAAAAATAGAAAACTCACTATGAATAACCTAAAAGGATAACTAGGATGAATATTTGTCAACATGACATTCATTCTCATTAAAATTTTCTCAATTTGCTCTTTTATTTAATGCTTACATTAATTATTAGTATTATTATTTAATTTAATTTTAAATTAATATATATATATATATATATATATATATATATATTTTAGTAAATTAAGAAAGAAATAATATTATGTTGGACCAAAAGAACCAATGAGCAAGATCAGAAAACCTCTAAGTCCCACATGATATCACAACAACTGCTGAAGGCTTTATCAGCAGTTCGACAAGTGCTGAAGACTTCAACAGCTGAAGATCAAGTACTGAAGACTTAAACAGCTGAAGACTAAAGTGCTGAAGTCCAACAGCTGAAGAACACAAGTGCTGAAGCTGAAGAACAAAGTACTGAAGGTCAACAGTTGAAGAATACAAGTGCTGAAGCTGAAGACCAAAGTGCTGAAGTTCAACAGCTGAAGAGTCCACAAGTGCTGAAGATCAACAACTGATGTACAAAGTCTGAAGACAAAGACTGAACACATCAGCTCATGACATCTACTGAAGTCATCAGCTAATGAAGTGTCTGAAGTTCAAGTCTGTTGGACCAAAAGAACCAATGAGCCGTATCAGAAAAACCTTAAGTCCCACAGACGTCACAACAACTGCTGAAATCCACAACAGTTGAAGACAAGTCTGAAGACACAAGTGCTGAAGACAAAGTCTGAAGACACAAGTGCTGAAGACAAAGTCTGAAGACACAAGTGCTGAAGACAAAGTCTGAAGACCCAAGTGCTGAAGACAAAGTCTGAAGACAAGTGCTGAAGACAAAGTCTGAAGACAAGTGCTGAAGACAGTCTGAAGACAAGTGCTGAAGACAAAGTCTGAAGACAAGTGCTGAAGACAAAGTTTGAAGACACAAGTGCTGAGACAAAGTCTGAAGACACAAGTGCTGAAGACAAAGTCTGAAGACACAAGTGCTGAAGACCAAGTATCAGACATTGTCACAACAGCTGAAGAGGTCTTCTTCAGTAGTTGTGACGGTTTTCTTTCAGTAGTTTTATGTTTTTCTTTTCAGTGGTTTTGTAAAACGACTGAAGAGCTTGTTCTTCAGTTGTTGTAGTTTCAGTAGTTTCGTATTAGTAGTTTTATGTTTTGTACTTAGCACTCTGATATGTTCTCAGTAGTTGTGAACATTTTAGTAGTTTGTTAAGTTTTAGTTATTTTTGTAATAAATTTGCCAGATGTCACTATCCCGTGATATCAACAGTGATTGCACTCTATATAAGGAGTGTCAACCTATTTGTAATCGAGGAATGATTGAGCAGAAACATTTGATATTATTGAAACATTCCTTTTCACAGAAATATATTCTCTCGTTACAACCGTATTTGTTCTTAATGCATACGAATATCAAATTCTTGCTATAATTTGTCTAATTCTTGCTATAATTTGTCTAATTCTTGTTCTTATTCCGCTACGTTACACTCTAATCCATCAAACTTGAGATCACTGATCCTGTCAAATGGTATCAGAGCTGGTTAATCATTGATCGATCTAATAACTGATCATTGAAACTGCTATCCAAGATCCAAGTTTGATTGAATTAGCATTTTTGCAATAAACGGTTATAGAGATTGAATTTTCTATGTTTTTGGTCATTCATCCTGAGATTTATTTATGGTTTTCATTGAGTCTGTTGTGGTCTGTGTAAAATCTTTTAAAAGCTTGAATTAAATTGTATTTGGACCTAAAATGACTACTCCTTCCAATGATCCTCACAATACTGGTTCCTCAACCAAGCATCCAATGCTGGTTAGGAGTGAGTATAACATATGGCAACGACGAATGCTCCATCACCTGTCTGTTAACAGCTCAGGTTGTTGGACATCAGTGGTACATGGTCCGCACAAGCCTATGGTGAATAACCCGGAAACCAATCAAATGGTTCCGAAGAGGAGGGAGCGATACTCAGAGGAGGATAAGAAATTGTTTGAGATTGATGCAAAAGCCCATGGAATTCTGGCTATGGCACTGCCCAATGAAATCTATTATGGGCTAATGCATTATGAAACTGCCCATGACCTCTAGAATGCCTTGAAAGAACAATTTGGAGGAACAGATAAGGTATTGGAAAATAATAGAGAAATCCTTGCCCAACAATATGAGACATTCTCTCATAGGAAGGGTGAGACACTGACTCAACAGTTTGAGCGGTTCTCTTGTTTGATCTTTGAATTAAAAATGGTCAAACATGAGTACACAAATAGCCAGATGAATAACAGATTTCTCAGATCACTGCCTGAGAGATGGGACACATATACTATTGTCCTACGCTCCAGTGCAACTTTGGACAAACTATCTCTCACCCAACTCCATGGAAAATTGCTCACATTTGAGAGAGAGATAGAACAGAAACAAAAACTATCATCATCTGGAAAGCTCACTGATGATTTTGTACCAGGAAACACTGCCTTGGTAAGTCATGAGTCAGAGTATGCAGGATCAGAATGCCACTATGATGAGCATATTGATTTCACCTCAAACAATTATAAGCATGCCTTTGTGAGTGTTGATTGTCATTCTGGTAATAACAGTGACAATCTATGCTTTATCATGGATGATTTGAAGGGCATTGCTCATGATGATTTAGAAGAGATGGATATTTTGAGCCAAATGGCCTTGATCAATATCAGATCTCAGAAATTCTACAAGAGAACTGGCAGGAAATTTCCTGGACTCTCTGACAAAACAAAAGTAGGTTTTGACAAAAGCAAGTTGAAGTGTCACAAATGCCACAGGCTTGGACACTTTGCAAGAGAGTGTAGATCAACTGGATCTAACACTTCTGCACCCTTTTTGACTTTTCCAAATAACAATTTACAATCCAAAGGGCAACATTCTGCTGGCTCTAGTCATCCATCACACCCTCAATCTCCTGCATATTTGTTCCTCAGGGTCAAATGCCATATCATTATCCCTACTATTATATGCCATAGTCAAATCAAGTTCAAGCTCCTATAGTACCACAATCTCATGCACTACCAGAACCTCAACCATCTCCATCTCAATCACAACCTCATCACAGCTTCTTCACACCTGGAGTCGTTGACTAGAGTAGCTTACCTGATAACTTGTCTGGTCACACTGAGCAATACTATGCTGGTGCTAGTCAACATGGTGGTGAACACCCTTTTGGAAATCTTGCTCTCATGGCCCTGGAGTCTACTGAGGGTTCCTGTTCAAATGCATCATCTTCACAGGTAACTCAGGTATCTTCAGAGGCTAAAGCCAAGTTTTGTTCTGAATCATGCATAGCTGCCTTTGTCTCTATTAGAGAGGCAAATGTAGCATTAATAAATCAAAAACTTGAGTTTGAGAAAACCATTTTCAAAAGAAAAGCTGAGTATGAGTCTGCTCTTAACAGTAAAAGTGATGAGATTTATAAGCTTAAATGCCAATTAAATGATGAAAAGGCCAAGCTAGAGGTTATTCAGGAAGACCACAGGAGTCTCAAAGAAAAACTTGTAGTTACCCAAGTTGAGTGTGAACGCTGGGTCTCATCATGCAAGGGATTTGAAATGCTTCTTAGCAAGCAAACTGCTTCAAATGTGAAGTTTGGCATTGGTTACAACCATACTGCTCCACCAACAGACTTTACTCCTAACTCCATAGTTAAGTCTGAAAGTAAAAGCAATCTCCAAACCACATTATCGTGTGAGTCATTCTCCAATGATAATCTAAGATCAGAGAATGAAACCAGTGTTAAGATCTCAACAAATAAATTGACTGATGGTCTAACTACTGAGACTCATATGAAGCTGAGTACTTCAGATGTTGTTCCTCAATGTACCCCAAGTACAGAAAGAGACCCAACATCTGAAAAGCATTTTAAATCAGTTGAAATACAAGGACTAACAACTGCTGAGGAATCCATCAAACAGTCTATTAGGACGGATGGAAAACAGTTGAATTTCCAGTCTTCAGCTGTTACAAATCCTTTAGTACCTAGTACTGATAGGAGAAAGTACTGAAGATCACACCTTCAGTAGTTTCCACTTCAGCAGTAAAGATGTCCAAGATGAAGAATAAACCATGTGAAATTTGTGGTAAATTCAATCATCTATCTGATTAATGTTGGTACAAAAAGGGTTTAAAGCTCCAAAGGGATGAGCTCATTAAACATAAATAGATAAAATGAAAATAGAGTTTGAGACCAAGTTTGTACCACAATCATCTCAACCTGATAAACCCAAGGCCTTACCCAAATCCACTAAGAAGGATACAGTTTATCAGAAGACAGCTGATATTGTTCCTCATGATAAACATAAGACTATGTCTGTGAAATCTAAGAGGAGGAAATGGGGGGTCAGAGGAACTCATCAAAAACAAGCTCTGGAGTGTCAAATGAACTGAAAGCTCGAGCTTCAAATCAGACACAACTTCTTATGATGGTTCAGCATCTGTTGGGAGAGTTAACCAACTTGAAGCCACTGTGACCAAACCACTGGAGAGGAATTTAGGTCCAAATCTATTTCAGCACCATCTCCATCTTCATCAGCTGTTAATCATGAGAAACCAGCTATGGTTAAATCTGTTGATAAAGTCAGTCCCAAAACCAAAGAGGTTGTGTCTCCAAAGCTAACTAGTTTCTTATGATTGTGCAGGGTTCTTCAGCATGCCAAAGAAGCATCTGGTATGTGGACAGTGGAGGATCCATGCACATGACTGGGAGCAGCTCTCTTCTTCATGATTACTCTCAGGGAAAGAAGGGAATTGTCTCTTTTGGAAATGATGCTAAAGGTTACATCATTGGAAAGGGATTTGTGTCTAATGGAGATATTAGATTTGATGATGTCAACCATGTGGAGAATCTCAAATACAATCTGTTGAGTGTCAGTCAGATGTGTGACAAAGGACATGTTGCTCTTTTCATAAGCCAGAACTATAGGATTCTGTCTTCCACGGTTCTGAGCCTGATTGACAAAGTACTGGATGATAATACTCTCCTGAAGGCCAACAGGATAGGAAGAGTATATGCCTTGGATCTGTCAAAGAAAATTGAGTTAAGAGGCCATCCATGCTTGTTCTCCAAGGCCTCTCTCCAGAATCTATACTGTGGCGTAGAAGGCTGGGTCATGTTAATCTCAAAAACATGAATCAGCTGATCCACAAGAGTTAGTGAGAGGTCTTCCAATAAAGGAGTTCAATTGTGATGAAATCTGCACTGCATGCTTAAAAGGGAAACAACATAAAGTTTCATTCCAACCATAGAAGAATCCAAGTCTAATGCCTGCTTATAACTACTGCACATGGATCTTTTGGTCCTGTGAAGGTAATGAGTATGGCAAAGAAGAAATACTGTCTGGTAATTATGGATGATTACTCTAGATATGTATGGACCTTCTTCTTGCATTCAAAGGATGAGGCTGCTCAATTATTATGAACTTTGTGTTACACGTTGAGAAGCAGTATTCCCTACCAGTTAAGTGTGTGAGGAGTGACAATGGTACTGAATTCAGAAACCACACTCTTGATGAGTTTTACTTATCAAAGGGAATCAAGAGGTAGTATAGCATCCCAAGGACTCCAGAGCAAAATGGAGTAGTGGAGAGAAAGAACAGGACCCTCATTGAAGCTGCAAGGTCCATGTTGGCTGATTTTGGTCTGCCACTGACCTTTTGGGCTGAAGCTATCAATACAGCTGCTATGTACAGAATAGAGCCTTAGTAAATCAGAGGTTGATGAAAACTCCTTATGAAGTTTTACATCATTTATCCCCTTGATTTCATTCTTTAGAGCATTTAGATGTCCTGTTACATTCTCAACACAAAGGATCAACTCCAAAAGTTTGATTCTAAGGTGGATGCAGGGTATTTATGGGTATTCATCCACTTGCAAGGGTTATAGAGTATTCAACTGTCGGACAAAGATAGTTGAAGAAACCTTGCATGTGAAGTTCAATGAATCCCCTAAGGATACAATTCCACAAAACCCTGTGGGGTTGTTTGATTGTCTGGACATTCTGCAATATGTTCCTTTTCAACACGTGCTGTTGCAGATCATATGAATCCATCATCTTCTGTAGCTAGTCATCCATCTGGTGTTACTGATGATGATGATGATATCAGTAATCACCTTTTCAAGTTTAGTGATCAACTGCCTGATTCAGCTAGACTTGATGTTCCTGTAGCTTCAGTAGCACAATCCACAACAAATGCTGATGAGATTTCTACAACTTCAACTTCTTTGAATTACCATCTACTGATTGGTTCAAGGAAATGCTTCACCATCACCATCTGTTGTTGCTGAGCCTACTACAAAAACTTGCACTGATCTTATTGTGTACCAAGATCTGAAGAATCACCCATGTCTCAAATCATGGTGTTATTAATGCTGGCGTTTCAACAAGAAGTCAATTGTCAAATTTCTGCTTCTATGCTCTTTTCATTAGTCAGCAAGAGCCAAAGAACTATCACATTGCTTTAAGGGACAATGGATGGGTTGAAGTCATGCAGCTTGAGCTTTTCAGTTCAAAAAACAGCAAGTGTGGGAATTGGTTCCTCTACCTCCAGGTAAGTGTGCAATAGGCACTAAATGAGTGTTTAGGAACAAAACTGATGAAAATGGGCTTATTGTTAAGAATAAGGCCAGACTGGTTGTACAGGGGTTTTCACAAGAGGAAGGTATTGATTATAATGAAACCTTTGCCCCTGTAGCCAGACTGGAAGCAATTCGATTGTTTTTAGCTTATGCTGCTTATCACAACCTTAATGTTTATCAAATGGATGTCAAAAGTGCATTTTGTATGGGAAAATTAAAGAAGAGGTTTATGTATGTCAACCACCAGGTTTTGAGGACAATAAACATCCTAATTGGGTGTATAAGCTTCATAAGGCTCTCTATGGGTTGAAACAAGCTCCTAGAGCCTGGTATGAGACATTATCAAACTTTCTTCTGGAAAATAATTTCACTAGAGGCTCCATAGATAAGACTTTATTCATTAAGAAAGCCGGGCAGCATAATCTACTTGTTCAATTTATGTATATGATATTATTTTTGCATCCTCTGATCCACAGTTGTGTGATGCCTTTACAAAGTTGATGCAACAGAAGTTTGAAATGAGTGCCATGGGAGAATTACAGTTCTTTCTGGGTTTGCAAATCAAACAAAAGGCTGATGGAATTTTCATTCATCAGTGCAAATACACAAAAGATCTTTCGGAAAAGTTTTATTTACAAAAGTGTAAGCCCTGTTCTACTCCCATGTGCAAACCACACAACTAGATACAGATCAGAAAGGTAAAGTGGTTGATGAAACACATTATAGATGTATGATTGGGTCCTTGATGTACTTAACAGCTTCTAGACTAGACATTATGTTTGCTACATGTGTTTGTGCTAGATTTCAGGCTGCACCTAAGGAGTCTCATTTGATTGCAGTCAAGAGGATCTTTAGATATCTGCAAGGCACTCCATCTCTAGGTTTATGGTATTCTACTAGACATTATGGTAAATTAGTTGCTTTTTCTGACAGTGACTATGCAGGGTGTAAGTTTACAAGAAAGTCCACTTCTGGAGGATGCCAATTCTTAGGCAACTGCTTGATTTCTTGGCAGAGTAAGAAGCAGACCTCAGTTGCTACATCCACTGCTGAAGCAGAGTACATTGTTGCTGCAAGCTGTACATCTCAGGCACTCTGGCTTCAAAACCAATTATTGGATTATGGCATAACAGAGACTAAGACCCCATTGTTAATGGACAGCTCTTCAGCTCTTTGTATTGTCAAGAATCCTGTCCAGCACTCTAGGACTAAACATATTGAAATCAGACACCATTTTATTAGAGATTGTTTTGAAAAAGGTCTGATTGATACAAAATTGTTCCTAGTGCTGATGAGCTTGCAGACATTTTCACTAAGCCCTTGGATAGCACAACTTTCCAAAACCTAGTGTTAAGGCTTGGTATGCTGCAGCTAGAATAAGTGACAACTACTGATGATCTCAGCTCCCAAGTACTGATGATCATTAGTTTATTATTGTCATATATATAAGTACTGAAGTTATTTTCCCTCCGAAAGTTTTCTTTAAACTACTAGAGCTTAACTTCTCAGTACTCAAGTACTTTATGTGATAAAACAATTGATGTTGTTACAACAGTTGATGTAGCTACAACTACTGTTGTCAGAAATACAAATACGTACTGATGTCATATGAAACATCTGAAAACAGATGAAAACGTCTGATGAGTACGTGTTGAGGACAGTATGAAACAGCTGAAAAACAATGAATTGACGACAACTACTGATGAGCCTTTTTCTCTTTAGGAGTTTCCCAACTGCTGTTTCTTTCTAAACAACTGAAGCAAAACCATGTCTACGCTTTTTTCTCTTTATAGAGCTAGAAAAGATCATTTCCAAAAGAAAAGCTGAGTTTGAGTCTACGCTTAAAGAGAAAAATGATAAGATTTATAAATTTAAATGCCAAATCACTGATGATAAGGCTAGGGAATAGGTACTTTTAGAAAAGTACAAAGACCTCAAAGAAACCCTTGCAGTCACCCAGGTAGAGTGTGATCGATGGGTACAATCATGCAAAGGTTTTGAAATGCTTCTTAGTAAGCAATCTGCTTCCAATGTGAAGTTTGGCATTGGTTATAATCATACTGCTCCTCCTACAGATTTTGCTTCAAGAGCAGAAGTGAAATCTGATGGAGAAAGCAATAACCAATCCACATCATCATGTGATTCACTTTCTGATAGAGCACCATCAGAAGTTGAAGTTAGTATTATTCCATCGTCGAACCTATCAGCTGATCTTGATGGTTCAAATACTGACACTCACATGATCAAAGAGTTGATCAACTCAAGAGTTATTTCTGGAAGTCCTGAAAGGACTGGAGAGCAAGATTTAACACCTGAAGTTCAAACTCCAACTACTGTCAACACTGAAGAGAAGAAAACTATCAATAGAAAGGGTTTGAAGACTACTAAAGAGGAAGTCAAGAAAGCACATAGTGCTTCCAAAGTACTAAAGAATAAGTCTTCAGTAGTTTCATTCTCTTTAGTTGATGATCAACATAAGATGAAGAAGAAACCATGTGAAATATGTGGTTTGTTCAATCATCTTACAGATGATTGTTGGTACAAAAGAGGATCGAAACTCAAACATAAAGAGGAAATTAAAGAGAAAATGGTTAAAATGAAAACTGAATTGAAGCCACATTTGTACCAGCAACATCAAATCCTGTAACCCTTAAGTCCAAAAAGAAATCCAAAAAGGAAGGGGTTAAACAGGTAACAGCTGAGATTGCTCAAAAGAAGAAGGTGCAACATAGGAACTTATCAAACTCCAATGCCAATGTGTCTGGAGAGCTGAAAGCTTTATCACAAAATCAGACACAGCTGGTTATGATGGTTCAACATCTATTGGGAAGAGTTAACCAATTAGATGTTCCCATGTTGAAACCACAGAAAAGGAGGTCCAAGCCAAAGGATTCCTCTTCTTCACCATCTTCTTCCTCTCAAGCTGTTGTTTCCAACAAACCTGTTAGTTTACCATCTGTTGATGAGAACAGGCCCAAAACCAAAAAGGTTTGGGTCTCAAAATCTAACTAATTTGTTGTGTTTTGTAGGGTTCTTCAACATGCCACAGAGGCATCTGGTATGTAGACAGTGGAGGATCCATGCATATGACAGGAAACAGATCACTTCTTAGTGACTACTCTCAAGGAAGGAAGGGGTTTGTGTCATTTGGCAATGATGCAAAGGGTTACATCATCGGCAAAGGCTTTGTTTCCAATGGGGAAATAAAGTTTGATGATGTTAACCATGTGGAAAATCTCAAGTACAACCTCTTGAGTGTCAGTCAAATGTGTGACAAAGGCCATGTTGCTCTTTTCACCAGTCAGAACTGTCGGATTCTGTCATTCAAAGTTCTAAGTTTGATTGATAAGGTGTTGGATGAATACACTCTCCTGAAGGCCAACATGACAGGAAGAGTGTATGCCTTAGATCTTTCCAAGAAAATAGATCTCAAAGGCTATCCTTGCCTATTTTCCAAGGCTTCCCCTCAAGTATCTACTCTATGGCATAGAAGGCTGGGTCATGTTAATCTCAAAAACATAAATCAGCTCATAAACCATGGTTTAGTAAGGGGACTGCCTATGAAGGAGTTCAAATGTGAAGATAACTGCACTGCTTGTTTAAAAGGAAAACAACACAAAGCTTCATTTCCCTCCATAGAAGAACCCAAGTCCACTGCCTGCTTACAGCTTCTTCACATGGATCTCTTTGGTCCTGTGAGAGTGATGAGTATGGCTAAGAAGAAATACTGTCTAGTAATTGTGGATGATTACTCCAGATTTGTATGGACTTCTTCTTGCATTCAAAGGATGAGGCAACTCAGAAGATTATCAACTTTGTGTTGTATGTTAAGAAGCAATATTCCCTCTCAGTCAAGTGTATTAGAAGTGATAATGGAACAGAATTCAGAAACAATACACTTGATGAGTTCTACCTCTCAAAGGGAATCAAGAGGCAGTTTAGCTTTCCAAGAACTCCTAAACAAAATGGAGTAGTGGAGAGAAAGAACAGGACCCTTATTGAAGCTGCAAGGTCCATGTTGGCTGATTCTGGACTGCCAATGACTTTTTGGGCTGAAGCTGTCAATACAGCTTGCTATGTACAGAATAGAGTTCTAGTAAATCAGAGGTTGATGAAGACTCCATATGAAGTTCTTCATCATTTGGCCCCTCTAATTTCATTCTTCAGAGATTTTGGGTGTCTTGTTTCATTCTCAACACACGGGATCAACTCCAAAAATTTGATCCTAAGGTGGATGCAGGGTACTTTGTTGGTTATTCATCAACTTGCAAAGCATACAGAGTCTTCAACTGCAGAACAAAAATGGTTGAAGAGACTCTACATGTTAAGTTTAATGTATCTCCAAAGGACAAGATTCCACAAAGCCCTGTGGAGCTATTTGATTTGGACATACTGCAATATGTTCCTTATCAAACTCCTGCTGTTGCTCCTGTCAACAGTTCACCACCTGGTGGTACTGCTGGTGCTAATGATGATGATGATAGCAGTACTCACCTCTTCAGGTTTAGCGACCAACTGCCTGTGTCCTCTAAACCTGATGCTCCTGTAACTTCAGTAGCTTCATCCACAACAAGTGCTGATGAGATTTCTGCATCTTCAACTTCATTTGAGTTGCCACCATCTACATGGTTTCAAGAGTCTACATCAACATCTGTTGCTGCTGAAGGTTCTACAAACACTTGCACTGATCTATTGTTTACCAAGAGCTGAAGAATCACCCAATGTCTCAAATATTGGTGATATCAATGCTGCAGTTTCAACCAGAAGTCAATTGTCCAATTTCTGCTTCTATGCTCTCTTCATCAGTCAGCTAGAGCCAAAGAATTATCATGTTGCACTTAGAGATAATGGTTGGGTTGAAGCAATGCAGCTTGAGCTTCTTCAGTTAAAAAAGCAGCAATTGTGGGAGCTTGTTCCTTTTCCCCCAGGTAAGTGTGCAATAGGCACTAAATGGGTGTTTAGGAATAAAACAGATGAAAATGGGCTTATTGTTAAGAACAAGGCCAGACTGGTTGTTCAGGGGTTTGCACAAGAAGAAGGTATTGATTATGATGAAACCTTTGCCCCTGTAGCCAGACTGGAGGCAATTAGATTGTTCTTAGCCTATGTTGCACTCCACAATCTTAAAGTTTTTCAAATGGATGTTAAAAGTGCATTTTTATATGGTAAAATAAAAGAAGAAGTTTATGTGTGTCAACCACCAGGTTTTGAGGATAACAACACCCAGAATGGGTATACAAGCTTGATAAGGCTCTTTATGGGTTGAAACATGCTCTAGAGCCTGGTATGAGACATTATCTAACTTTCTTCTGCAAAATAATTTCACTAGAGGCTCCATAGATAAAACTTTATTATTAAGAAGGTGGATCAGCATAAGCTACTTGTTCAAATTATTTTGATGATATTATATTTGCATCCTCTGATCCCCAGTTGTGTGATGATTTTACAAAATTAATGCAAAGGAAGTTTGAAATGAGTGCAATGGGAGAATTACAGTTCTTTCTAAGCTTGGAAATCAAACAAAAAGCTGATGAAATTTTCATTCATCAGTCTAAATATACAAAAGATCTTTTAAATAAGTTTGATTTACAAAACTGTAAGCCCTGTTCTACTCCCATGTGCAACACCACACAATTGGATGTTGATCAGAAAGGTAAAGCTGTTGATGAAACGCTTTACAGATGTATGATTGGGTCCTTGATGTATTTAACAGCTTCTAGACCAGATATTATGTTTGCTACATGTGTTTGTGCTAGATTTCAGGTTGCACCTAAAGAGTCTCATCTGATTGCAGTCAAGAGGATCTTTAGATATTTGCAAGGTACACAATCTCTAGGTTTATGGTATTCCACTGGGCACTCTTGCAAATTAGTTGCTTTCTCTGATAGTGACTATGCAGGGTGTAAGTTGACCAGGAAATCAACTTCTGGTGGATATCAATTTCTAGGCAACTGTTTGATTTCTTGGCAGAGTAAGAAACAAACATCTGTTGCTACATCCACTGCTGAAGCCGAGTACATTGCTGCTGCAAGTTTACATCCCAAGTACTCTGGCTTCATAATCAACTTTTGGATTATGGCATTATAGAGACTAAGACTCCGTTATTAATGGATAGTGCTTCAGCTCTTTGCATTGTCAAAAATCCAGTCCAGCACTCTAGGACCAAACATATAGAAATTAGACATCATTTTATAAGAGATTGTTTTGAAAAGGGTCTAATTAATCCTATGTTTGTGCCTAGTGCTGATGAGCTTGCAGACATTTTTACTAAGCCTTTGGATAGTTCAACTTTCCACAACCTGGTGTTAAGGCTTGGTATGTTGCAGCTAGAATAATTGACAACTACTGATGATCTCAGTAATAAGTACTGATGATCATTGGTAACCATGTCACATATAAGTACTGATGAGTTCTTTTACCCTAGTAGTTTTTTAACTACTGAAGGATAATGCCTCACAAGTACTGAAGTACTTTATCTGTTCTAAACTACTGATGTAGTTACAACTACTGATGTAGTTACAACTACTGATGTAGTTACAACTACTGATGTAGTTACAACTACTGAGTAGTTACAACTACTGAAATCAGTAAAAACAGATAAGTACTGACGTCCTATGACACACTTGAAAAGCAGATGAAAAGTCTGATGAGTAAGTGTTGGGACAGTATGAAACAGCTGAAAAGCTAAGAATTGATGAAACAGCTGAGAGTAATTTCTCTTCAGTTGTTTCTACAACTGCTGTTTCTAAACAACTGATGAAGCAGACCACAGTCTTCAGTAGTTTCACAACTACTGATAACTAATACCAAGTCTTCAGTTGTTTACAACAACTGATGGCAAAACCACTGTCTTCAGTAGTTTCACAACTACTAATGACAAACACCAAGACATCAGCTGTTTCAACGTCTGATGGTCAAAACCAAGTCTTCAGTGTTTTATAACAACTGATGACAACACCACCACTGTCAGTCGTTTTAAACCTCTGAAGGTTAATACCATGTCATCAGTAGTTTGAAACAGCTGATGACCACACCAAAACCTTCAGTAGTTTTCTTCAGCCTTTTCCTATTCCCACCTTATAAATACCTGTCTTCTTCTCAAACGTTCCATTAGCCGTTCTTCTGACCTTCATACTTTCAAAAATGGCAACCATGAGTCTAAAACCCCGACATAACTGCGTCGCCTACCTCACGAAATCGGCCTTCTGGACAAAGTTTGATCACGCCATAGACCTCATGGCTGATTCTCAATAATACAGCTCTGCTCTTAAACCCGACCATCTACCCAGAGTCACTCAGTCAGTTTTGGTCCAATGCCTCCGTTCACACTGATGTGCCTACCGGCCAAATCTCTGTTAGGTCATTGGTTAACCAAAAACAAGTAGAGGTTACACCTGAAAGCATTCGTAGAGTGCTAAATTTACAAGATGCTGCTTGTGTGACTGAGTACCCGAAGGGGACAACTGATATGTCCTTCATCAACAATGGGTACGACGGAAATCTTAAAGTTGCTACCATACTAAAGAAGAACTTCCCTGATGCTGAACGATTAATATTCATATGGTGAATGTTTCTTAGCCTCGAAGACATCCTCATGGGATCAAATGTCTTCCCGGTGGCAACAGGTATTATATTCAATTCTAGAACACCAACCTTTAATTTTTCACAAATTGTGTTTCTAGAAATCAATGATCTGGCATAGAAACCTGTGGGAAACAGATGGATATTATTTCCCAGGTTTCTGATGGCCATAATTTTAAATGAATTACAAACTGATGGCCTTGTTGGCCTTGGAGTCCCTGCACCAGCTGTTCTAGCTGAGGTATACTCCAGGCATAACTCCGACCAATCTCTCAAAGAAACTGCTCGTTTGCTCAAACCCAAGCAAAGGGAACCCACAGCTTCAACTGCTAGATCCAAAGTCCCCACCAAGCCAAAATCCAAACCCAAACAAGCTAATCAGGGAGATGAGTCCCCTGATGATGCTCCTGTACCACCCAAACAGGATAAACCTACTGGTTCAAACCCCCCAGTAGTGTTAACGACTCAACCAGCAACAGCCGCACAGGTATCCTCTCAAAAGGATCTGTTGCAACCATTTCAGGGGAAACCACATTGCTGAGACCTCTCTCACTTGAGGAGGTTATCATTGAAGAGCATCCCTCTCCCCGGATGCAATCAGCTCTATCCCCTCTCCCCATGCAAATGCCCCTCAAAGCCCAACCATTATAATTGCCAATATGCTGACTCAGCTGCATGCCTCTCCTCTCCCCTACAACCACCAACAAAGGGGAGAACAACAGCAATTGAGGAAGAGGATACACATGCTTCTGACAACCCAGAACACCAGGGTTTAAATGTTCTATCTCCTGGTGTGGATATGGAGATCAGAACATCTGGTGAGGCTGCCACCTCTTCTGAATCAGCATATGATCAGAGTGAGGTTGGTAACATAACAAAGACCTCACCAGAGGCAACAACTGATGAAGGACAAAGTCCTGAGGCTGGAAGTCCCCAGTTCCAAGACAAAGGGGCACATGCTACATCTGGTCTACACCCAGTGCATGTACATCCTGCTTGTCAGGTGATTCAGCATCTACTGATGATGACCTGGGCTTCTTTTATGATGTTCTTGCCTAGAACATAATCCTAGAGGAGGAAGTCATTAGGCTGCAAAAACTACTTGACCAACTCTCTTAAGGAGAAAGACCATCTGCCACCACATCAACCAACAGATGGCACCTTCCTCTAAAGGTCCCTTAAACACACAGCCACTACAAAATTCTCAGCCACCTGCCTCTGTTTCTAGCACCATTTCTCAGGACCAAAACCCCCTGAGCAAATGGATGCTATCCCTCAAAATCCCCTATCTCTCATCATACCGCAGCTAACCGAATTTGTTATTAAAACTGTTGATGAGAGACTTTCTTCTGTCTTACAACCCCTGGTGGAGGATGTACTGAGCCAACAACTTTCTGCTACTCATCCCTTGCAACCAATGCACCCAAAAAGGGGGAGAGTTCAGCAGTGAAAGCTAAAAGAAAGAGGATGGAGAAGGAGAGAGAGAAAGAGAAGGACAAAGAGGTGGAAAAAGAGAAGGATTATGTGTATGAGGCCGAAAAAGAGAAGGAGAATGTGATTGAGAAGGGAGCTAAAATTGAAAAAGTACATGAAAGTCAAAAAGATTCATGTCACATACAAGAAAAAGAAGAGTGTTGAGAAAGAGAAGAACTTGAACGAAATGGTTAAAGAGGGTGATGCTGAACACATCAGATCAATGGACGATATCATTGATCAGCTGTTTAGGCAAGGTTTCGACACTGAAAAGCTGGATTCTAAAATAAGAAGATTAGAGATTGAAGAGATCCAACAAAGATGGGCCATCTACAGCACTACGGATAGAGAGAGACTTGAGATCATGATCAGATTTATCAACAAATACCTTGGGAGATCATTGATCGAAGTAAAATCATGGACCAGGGACAGCATCTTGGCCATAACCTCCATGATCTGTTTGTCTGAAGCATACACTATGGGTTTAGTAGTCGAAGCTTTGAATGAAGCAGGAGCAGGGAGCAGGACTGAGCTAGCCAAACACTCAAAAGCACACTCACCTCCAAAATGCTAACTCAACCTGTCAACATTCCCTCTCCAAAAAACGACAACCACAACCCACAAAACCAACTCCCTTACCCTCAAAACCAACAGCCGATGATGCACCTAAGCAGAAGAAGAGAAGGGTGTTGAGGCTTGTGGAAGAAGAAGAAAATGATGATGAAGAAGATAGGCTGCCGATCTCAGCTGTTCTGCAGTTGCCTAAGGCCAAAGATCTCTCTCTTGCAATAACTCCTGAGCAACAAAGAGATGCAATCAAAGTGAAATTGGAAGAAGAAGAACAACACAGATTGCACGATGAAGAGTTATTGAGGAGAGTAGATAAAGCATATGCAACCACTTCCTCCATCATTAATATGAAAAAACAAGCTCAGAGGATTTATACTCTTAGACATACTTTTCAGTATGTGAAAGAAAGAGTAAGAATTTGGCCTGATCCTAGGGTGGCTCACGGAATACAAAAGAAAAACATCCCTCAGAGATACAATGGGCAAGTGAAAAAGATTGTAGATGAAGTGATCTCGTTAGCCCTTGTAGTCTCACCCTGGGAATCCTGGAAGATTTCAAAAAGGCCTACACCTCAAACATGCCCCCACAGAAGATGCTGGAAAACAGAATGATCAAAAAGGGGCTGGTGTATAAGAGGCTGAATGAGATCAGAAAGGATGAGTTACCACTGCTGTTAGAAGGTCATCATCCTGATGAATTTGGTTATAGACAGATTACAACAGTGGTACTCAAAAATGGAAAACAGGTCAAATTCCTATCTGAGTACTATGGGCCAGAAGGATTCTTTGATGGTGAGGCAGAGGAGCTCACCATGGAGGAACAAATTGTATTTTTGGAGGCCTACACCAGGGAATCCTACAGGCTCATAGTTGGGAAGTGCGGTCTCATGGATGGGGGAACAACTCAGTGTCCAATTCCCTAATACAGAGCTCCCATCCATACATTGCCAACCAAATCATCAGAGACTCATTCCCAAGCCAGTGCTTATATGGGTCATCTTCTCAACTGATCAAGAAGGAAAAAGACCAACCATTCTGCCAACAATAAGTGGGAAAATAAATCAATTAGAGGTTTTGGCTGCATTGGTTCAGGGGGAGTTTGTTGGACCAAAAGAACCATGAGCCAAGATCAGAAATCCTCTAAGTCCCACATGATATCACAACAATTGCTGAAGGCTTCATCAGCAGTTCGACAAGTGCTGAAGACTTCAACTACTGAAGATCAAGTACTGAAGACTTAAACAGCTGAAGACTAAAGTGCTAAAGTCCAACAGCTGAAGACTAAAGTGCTAAAGTCCAACAGCTGAAGAACACAAGTGCTGAAGCTGAAGACCAAAGTACTGAAGGTCAACAGCTGAAGAATACAAGTGATGAAGCTGAAGACCAAAGTACTGAAGTTCAACAGCTAAAGAGTCCATAAATGCTGAAGATCAACAACTGATGTACAAAGTCTGAAGACAAAGACTGAAGACATCAGTCGATAACATCTACTGAAGTCATCATCTGATGAAGCGTATGAAGTTCAAGTCTGAAGACCAAGTGCTGAAGTTTCAGTAGTTTGTCACAACAGCTGAAGAGTACTTCTTCAGTAGTTGTGTTTATCAGTAGTTTTATGTTTTGCTTTCAGTAGTTTTGTAAAACGACTGAAGAGCTTGTTCTTCAGTCGTTGTAGTTTCAGTAGTCTCTTATCAGTAGTTTTGTAATAAGTAAACACTTAGCTTCTTGAAAGAAGATGTCAGCTGTTAGACATCTTCAGTAGTTTTAGTGTTTCAGTAGTTTGTTAAATAACGGTTAGATGTCACTATCAAGTGAGATCAGCCTACGTCATTTTCCTTATATAAGGAAGAATGACCTAAATTCTAATTTCGCGAAAGCCATGCCAAAGCGTGTGATTGAATGAAATATCCTTTTGCAGAAACTTTCTCTCTCTATAACTAATTCTGTTCATTGCTATATCTTGGTATTCTTGCTCGAATTGTGCTAATTGGTACTCTATTCCGCTGCTGAAATCATTCGAATCGATCAAACTAGATGCTGAGATCCTATCATATTATTAATGTTATTTTCTAAGTTTGCAACCTTGTATAAAATATGAATTTTTTGTTGAACATCAAACTTTATTAAAAATATAAAAGATTAAAAATTGGTACTTTTGAAAACAAAACTTTTATATACAAAAAATAATTGTAATTAGAGATAATTATTTTTATAGAAATATTTGTTTTAAAATATAATTGTCATCCTGTTTATAATAAGGACGGTTTCAATCAATATTATTTTTGAATATCATCCAGTAAATAATAAGTTTTTTTATTATATTCAATTATTTTTTTAAACAACCCGTGTATTACACGGATTACTGAAGTTAGTTATTAATATTGCTTTAATACGAGAGTGGGGTTATTCTAAAAGAACTACAAACGGTGAGAAAAATTATTATATATTATATCTTATATGTAGGGGCTAAGAAAACTTGATTACATTAAATAACTGAAAATTTAGATCTTAGTGCCAAGTGTATTTTTGTCTTAACAATATTTTCAAATCAATTTTATTTTAAAACGCTCTTAACTTCTATATACAACAGTATTTTTTTTAAAGTTACATGACAAAAATAAACATTTTTTAATCCTTAAAACACTTATACTTTTTTTAAATGATGATTTCAAATAATACAATGCTAAAGTTGTAATTTTTGAAGTTATTCTAGTTCATTGTATAATCATGATCGATAATTGTGTAATTCTCATCAAGCAGCTCATTGTGCCTATTCTAATTATCGAGTTTAGTGCTAGTAATTTCGCTACTCATTGTCTCTAACGTAAACCATTGTATGTTTTTAAAATTGTGATTTTAAATAAAACAATCTTAAAATGTAATATTTTTTATGCTTTTTCAAGTTTATTGTGTAATATCGATTAGGTAATTATGTAATATTTGTGTTGACAGTTTTAGTATGTATTCTCAGGTCTGCCAATAGAAGCACATCACACGCTCTTCATGCATTCTAAGACTTCATTTTAAGTCATAACACTTGGATTTTATTTATGAGTTTTAAATATTGGGTTGGCGCGTGTTTTGTCAAATTTCATTTTATGTACTTTGAGTTTATCTTATTTACAAAATGCTTCCACATAGTTTTAAAGTTTAGATTTTCGTTGGTTTTATTTTAATTGTGGTATATAGTGTTGTTTGGAGTAACTAGTGATTGTCATCATGGTTTGTTCACTCGCCTTGGGCATAAAACCCTACATATGGATTTGAAGGTGTGATAGATTGATATCAGAGCCATTGGTTATAGGGAACTAAGTTGTATACACACTAGTCTATAACCGCACAAAGTTAGTTAGTTACTCGTTGCTTATCCTCTTACTGTATACTTATTGGCATACGCAACATGTGCACTACGTCATGGCATCATCATCTCATGTTTTGGGTAAAACACCTGCGTGTTCTAAATCCCCTCCTGCTCCTCATATACCTCATCGAGAGCCCAATTGGTTGTGATATCCTTACCCTTCTAGAGAGATAGATTGGGATCATCCATTTGTGCTACCTGAGTGTGTCCCAGGCCCAACTACTACTTGACCTAGGACCAGGTTAACTATTGCCTCTACGACACCTACCCTTCCATCACATGATGTTCCTCCCGAGCAGTTTGTTGCTGCTTTAGTTGTGACATTGGACACGGATCGTCAGTGTATGGAGGTACTCACTAACGAGACCTCCACACTAAAGTATGTGATGCGCTAGCTATGCTTGCAAGTAGCGACACTTGAAGAGCGGTTGTCGATGTCTATTACTGTAAATTTCAACATGGCTGGTAGTGTGATGGGTCTTATAGAGCGTATGGACGAGCATGAGCACCGTAATATGGGCATCGAGAGTACATTAACTGGACTGGAAGCACAACTTGTAGCACTGCAGATTGTGGACAATCCTGCACCAGCAGAAAATTCTAATAAAGAACCCGAGGAAGAGCCGAAAGAAGCCCTAGATGGCAGATTGTACCTTGTAAGGCCCCGTTCTCGAGACGCTCACAGCTGGTCAATCATGGCATATAAAATATATATTTGTATTAACTTACTACAACATGCAACGAAAACATTTAAACATCCATTTTATTTCATTATAATAGCTTTTGTAAAATAATATATCGTTATCAAATTACAAAATACTTGTTGCATTACATCACAAAAACATTATAAAAATGGATGCCATCGAAGACGAGCCAAGTAGCTGTCCTATGCCATCCTCAGTAATCATTACCTGCCAACTGGAAAATACATAAAAAGTCAGCATTGCTGAGTGAGTTCTAGTTTTATAATACTTATCTTACCTTTCATTCGTTAAAACATTTTCAATACTATTGTGCGTGATCACACATCATACATACATCAAGGTAATAATTATTATCTTCTTTCATCATTCATTTCGTACATTTTGCACGATTCGCACATTTCGTACTTATCGCACTTTTCGTATATTTATTATCTTTCACTTCTATCTAGGTGACGTACTTAACCCCTCTCTTGAGGACAAAGCTATATCATCTAGGGTTAAGCAACAACGACCCCATATTGCACATATCGCACGTATCGCACGTATGGAGTAGTCACATAGACTAACTCCCCCTCTGTGTGAACCCTTAAGGGTTAGCCAAGATCGCACACTGTAAACACAGAGTTGAGCTGGCAACTCTCAGTTAGTTGTGAACCTCCTTTCTTTCGCTTGTAAGACATTCATTCATTCATTATGTTCCACTTTCATTATCTTAAATCTTTCACTTCGTTAAGATATACTTTACCTTCTTCATAAGAATCACACCACGTAAGGTCACGTCATCATACGTAACAAGGAACATAACATACAATCATAGATAATCATCATACATCATCATCAATTCATATGATACATCACCCATCTGATCACTCATGACTTCTAAAAGTCAACTTACATAGCCTTCAGGAACCTCCCAAGTCAAGGCCTACATTTGACAATTTCCCCAAAATCAGAAAATATTTCTAAGTCTTTAGGCGCATGGGCACTATGCAGGCACATGAGCACTATGCAAGCGCATGGGGAATACTTAAGCAGATGAGGAAACTTCAGGCGCATTAGTACTATTGGGGCGATGAGCAACACTTAGTCTATTCTGGACATTTCTAGGCGCATGGGCACTATGCAGGTGCATGAGTTCCTCGGCGCATGAACTATCTGTGCGTATGAACACTTAGGAAATTTCATCCTATTTCTAGGCGCATGAGTACTATTTAGGCGCATGAGGTTTTCGGCACATGAGACACTTAGGCAGTTATTTCTATCGGACGCATGGGCCATTGTTTAGGCGCATGGGCCGTTATATCCTCCTAAACATCATAAATCAGTCCCCAAACATCATATAACCTGTTCTAAGCGTAAATCATACATTCTAAGCCTTAGAAACACAATCATAACTTTATCAAATACATACATTGCCCAAAATCAAACCCTACCCAAAAACATTTGCATACACACATACATGTATAAAACCTAACTTTTATAAAACGTTCGTACATGCATTTCCTGCCCAAAGTAGTTTAAAACAAGTAAAAAGGGGGTTCTAGAACTCACCTTAGTAGCCTTCTTTGTGTAAGACTTCCTTCAAACCCGTTTGCTACAAGTTCACACCTAGAAACCCACCAAAATCACACACAACCGAACACATAATAGATATAAGCATACACCCGAGGATAAAGGCCAGTTAAGAACATCTTAAAGCCATGAATTCTTACCTCGAATTCAAACTTTTCTTCTTGTTTCTTCAAAAACCTGAAAGCTTTCTGCCTTTTTCCTTCTCTCTCTCTAAAAATCCAATGATATGAGTAAGAGAGAGTGATGGGCGGCCATGCCACCTTTATCACCAACTTTTGAAGACTTTTCTCATTTTTACACTTTTTACCCCTTAACTTGGGTAATATATTTTTTTCTTTCCTTTTCTTCACTTTATTATTTCTTTCTTTGACTTTTAAAATAACCGGGTGTTACAAGTCCACCCCCTTATATATGTTTCATCCCCAAAACCTATTATTCCTCAAACAGTCGTGGGTAATGCTTTCTCATTTCCTCCTCCGTCTCCCACGTAGACTCAGATTCCTTTCTGTGTTTCCACTGTACACGCACAAGAGGAACCACTTATTCCTTAACCTCTTCTCCTTCGATCAATGATCGCCACTGGTTGCTCCACATAATTGAGTCGTTCATCTACCTCTATATCCTCCAGTAGTACAATCATACCCTTTTCTGCGGAACACTTTCTCAAATGAGAAATATGGAATATCGGGTGAATTCTACTTAACTCATCCGGTAGCTCCAATCTATAGACCACCTCTCCTACTCGAGCAATGATTCGGAAAGGTCTTATGTACCTTGGGCTCAACTTGCCCCTCTTTCTAAACCGAATGATACTTTTCCAAGGTGAGACCTTGAAATTAACTCTATCACCCACCAGGAACTCAATTGGTCTGCGTTGTTTATCGGTATATGACATTTGCCTATCTTTAGCTGCCTTCATAAAGGCCTTGATCCTATCCAGCTTCTCAGTCATAGCCTCGACCACTTTGACACTCCATAACTCTTTATGGCCATATCGCCCCAACACACAAGCGTTGTACATCTCCTACTATATAGCATCTCATAATGGGGCATACTAATATTGGCATGATAACTGTTGTTATATGAGAACTCAGCTAACGGTAAGTGGTCATCCAACTTCCTCCGAAATCAATAACGCATGCCCGAAGCATATCTTCCAGCGTCTGAACCTCGTCCCCATAACATCATGGAATTTATTTAAAAATTTAGATGTAAACTGAGTGTCACGATCAGACAAAATAGACACCGGCACACCATGACGAGTTATGACCTCCTTATTGAACAGATCCGCTAGCCTCTCGGATGAAAGGAAGTGAGTACTCTTCGTAAAACAATCAACTATCACCCATATGGCATCATACCCTCGCGCGGTACGCGGTAGCTTCATTATAATGTCCGTGGTGATATGTTCCCACTTCCACTCCGGTATATTCAATGGTTGGATCTTCCCATACGGCTTCTGATGCTCTGCCTTCACTTGTAAACAAGTAAGGCGCTTACTCACGTACTCCACTACGTCACGCTTCATTCCCGGCCACCAATAATCTTTCATCATGTCTTGATACATCTTTGTAGCACCCGGATGAATGGAGTACCGATTCTTGTGAGCTTCATCCATAATCTTCCCACATAGATTCCCAAAACGAGGAATCCATATTCGTCTGAATCAGGTCCTAACAGCAAGTGTGTTTTCACTCAATCCGCAACGAGATATCTCATTCTTTTGGAGTTAAGATGACCTTCTTTTAACAGCTCATCTTGAAACTCCTTGACTTGCTTCATCTCCTCGGAGGTCATAATCAATTGGTACACCTTCATCCGAATCGGTTCGGGTCTCTCCTTTCGGCAAAGGGCGTCCGCCACCACGTTGGCCTTGCTAGGATGGTAATGGTCTCGCAATTGTAGTATTTTATGAGCTCCAACCATCACCTCTACCTCATGTTCAAATCTTTCTGCTCGAAGAAGTACTTCAAGCTTTGTGATTAGTGAATATGGTACACTTCGTCCCGTATAGGTAGTGTCTCCATAACTTTAATGTGAAGACCACAACTGCTAGCTCCAAGTCATGGGTAGGGTAATTAACCTCATAAACCTTTAGCTGTCGGGATGCATAGGCTATAACCTTCCCTCTCTGCATCAACACACATCCCAACCCCGAATAGGAAGCATATGAATAAACCACCAATAATCGCTTCCATCGGGTAATGACAAGACATGAGCTTCAGTTAACCTCACCTTTAACTCCTTAAACACCTTCTCTTGAACTTGACCCCATACAAACTTTACATCCTTACGGGTCAACTTGCTCAATAGAGAGGCTATCTTAGAGAAGTCTTGAATGAATCTTCTATAATGGCCCGCCAAACCCAAGGGACTACGAATCTCAGATGGCGTCTTTTAAGACCATCATTGCATCACCACCTCCACCTTTGCTGGGTCTACCGTAATCCCCTCGAGATTCACCACATGACCCAAGAACTGAACTTCGTACAACCAGAATGCGCACTTGGAGAATTTAGCATACAGCTTCTCCCTCCTCAACGTCTCTAAACCCTCCCAAATGTGACCGACATGCTCCTCCTCGTTCTTCGAATAAATCGGGACATCATCATAAACACAATCATTGATTTATCCAATATTGGTCGACACACTCAATTCATCAGGTCCATAAAAGCAGCTGGCGCATTGGCAAACCAAAAGACATAACGAGAAACTCGTAGTGTCCATATGTGTGCGAAAGGCTATTTTAGGAATATCCTGCTTCTTCACTTTCAGCTGATGATAGCTAGATCGGAGGTCTATCCTTGAAAACCAACTAGCACCCTAAAGCTGATCAAATAGGTCATCAATTCTTGGTAAAGGGTACCGATTCTTCACCGTCAGCTTATTCAACTCACGGTAGTCTATACACATCCTCATACTACCATCCTTCTTCTTCACGAATAAAACCGGAGCACCCCAAGGAGAGAAACTCGGTCTAATGAACCCCTTGTCCAGCAAATCTTGTAGTTGCTCCATCAACTCCCTCATCTCAGTCGGAGCCAACCGATATGGTGACTTATTTACATGTTGGGCACCCGGTATCAAGTCAATCCGGAACTCGATTTCACGGTCAGGTGGCACTCCTGGTAAGTCTGCGGGAAACACGTCTGGAAAGTCACACACCACTGGTATGTCGGTCAGTTGTGGTGTTGGTGTGTCCACATCCTTTACGTAGGCCAAGTAGGCACTACATCCACGCCTCATGCACTTTCCCACCACCGCCATCGAAATCACTTTCCAGATCGTCACGACTTGATCACCATAAACCGTCACCGAACTCCCATCAGGCGCTGTCAATTGAATCATCTTCTTGCGACACACAATGTTCGCCTCGTAGTCCGCCAACCAATCTATTCCTAGGACTATGTCAAACCTGCCTAAGGTCATCACAAATGGTCTAAGAAGAAACTTGTGACCTTCTAGTTCCACGTCACAACCTTCTATCATCTTGGAAATCTTGGTAGACTTACCTATGGCAGTTATTACATTGAAGGGCTTATCTATATTCTTACTACTAACAGGCAATTTAACACAAAAAGCAGCAGAAATAAAACTTTTACTAGCACCAGAATCAAATAACACATAGGCTAAAGTTTGGTTTACTAGAAACGTACCTGACAAAACATCGGGGTCCGTCCTAGCCTCCTCCTACGTCATCATGCACGCTCTGGAAATCGCCCTCTGCCTTTCTCCTCCAGTCTTCTTTGCTCCCGAACTTTCAACCCTTGGCTTCTTGGAATCCCTGCTCAGATGGCCATTTTCTCCATAGTTGTAACACCTTATAACCCCTGAATCTCTCTCCATATGACGAGGCTTCCCACACTTGAAGCAGATGTTTGACCCCTACTTGCATTCTCCCGAATGCTCCTTCTCGCATTTACCACATCTCTTCGACCTTGCACGAGATGTGACCACGCACCAGTCACCCACCTTCGCCACCTTATTGCTTGGAGCGGCTCTGCGACGTCCAAACCGTTTTCCATTCCAGTTTCGGTCACCACCACCCTTCTTGCTCACCTAAGCCACCAACACCTCAAGTTTATCACACAACCTTCCCGCCAAATCCACCGCGACCTAAACATGCTGGGTCGGGTGGTGATCATGTGCCTACGGATATCTGTCGGCAAGCCCTGGATGTACCTTTTGATCTTTCGTGATAGAGGTGTCACCTGATCAGGTACCAGCCATGCCATTTCATTGAATTTAGTGGTCTATTACTGATTTGTCATTGTTCCCGCCTCCAGCTGCAAGAACTCTCTCTCAACTTTGTCCATCGCTCGATGAGGACATAACTCTTCAATCACTAGCCTTTTCAGCTCTACCCACTTCATCCTTCCAATTGCCCCACTACCCTCGGCTTGGACAATATTGTCCCACCAACATAGAGCCGAGTCCATAATCGATTGGGCAGCAAACTTGACCTTCTGGTCATCCCGGCACTCACTAATATCAAGTACCGCCTCCATCTCTCTCACCCATCAGTGAGCAGCAGTAGTGCCATTACCAGCAAAGTTGGGGGCTTGCATCTTTGAAATGCCCCGTAGTTGCATCTTCTTCCTCTTCTTCATCTTCGGAGAAAACCGTCTCAGTCTCCAGTCACTCACGTCCTCCCGAGGACCTATTCCTCTCCCTTCTTTCTCCTTCTCTTACAGCCTTAATCACTTCAGTCATCACAGATGGTAAGATTGTCTGCATGACCTGATGCACCTCTTCCACAACAACCTCCTTCACTAAGGCTCTTAAGTTAGCACTCTCATCTCCGCCCTCTGGATGAGGGGTCTCGAGTTCTTCATGAACCACCTTTTCAGCTCTAGTCCTTCGTCTCGTGACCTGTGATTCAACGCCACATCCACTACGACCTCCACCACGTGAAGCTTTCGATGATCTACCACTGGCCATCCTCTAAAGACACTATAAGATGGAAACACTAACACGGTCATTCAAGGGAATAGCTCAGTTCATGTCAAGTATAGTAAGTCCCTAATTACAGTGGCCAGTTATGATTAGCCACTTACTTTACTCTACATACCCGAAGCATTACCTATCCTAACTCATCAGTATATAAATCTACTAACAGCACATAAACCACATAACATGCGGAGATAATGCCAGTTAACATTAAGAAAATATCTCATGGCACACAGCTAGTCGAACTTGCATCCTTCCCTTTCCTTCCCATTTTAAATTTAAGGTTAGGTTTCTTTTGAAAATTTACCCGTTTCACTTAAACTTTGGCTCTGATACCAACGTGTAAGGCCTAGTTCCCGGGACGCTCACAGCTGGTCAATCATCACACATAAAACATATATTTGTATTAACTGACTAAAAACATGCACCGGAAACATTTAAATATCCATATATTTCATTAAAATAACTTTTGTAAAATAATACATCATTATCAAATTAGAAAATACTTGTTGGATTACATCACAAAAACATTATCAAAATGGATGCCATCCAAAACGAGCCAAGTAGCTGCCCCATGCCATCCTCAGTAATCATTACCTGCCAACTAGAAAATGCATAAAAAGTCAGCATTGTTGAGTGAGTTCTAGTTTTAGAAAACTTTTATTACCTTTCATTTGTTAAAACATTTTCATTACTATGGCATGTGATCATACATCATACATACGTGAGGGTAATAATTATTATCTTCTTTCATCATTCGTTTCGTACATTTTGCACATTTCTACTTATCGCACTTTTCGTACATTTATTATCTTTCACTTCTATCTAGGTCCTGTACTTAACCCCCCCCTCTTGAGCACAAAGCTATATCATCTAGGGTTAAGCAAAAAGGACCCCATATCGCACATATCTCACGTATGGAGTAGTCATATAGACTAACTCCCCATGTGTGTGAACCCTTAACGGTTAGCTAAGAAAGCACGCTGTAAACACATAGTTGAGCTGACAACTCTTAATGAGTTGTGAACCTCCTTTCTTCACTTGCAAGACTTTCATTCGTTCATTATGTTCCATTTTCATTATCTTTAATCTTTAACTTCGTTAAGATAATACTTTACATTCATCATAATAACCACACCACGAAAAGTCACGTCATCATACCTAACAAGGAACATAACATACAATCATACATGATTGTCATACGCCATCATCAAATCACATCATACATCACCCATATTATCACCCATGATCTCTAAAAGTCAACTTACATAGCCTCCGAGAACCTCTCAAGTCAAAGCCTACATTTGACAATTCAAGGTGCATGGGCAATTCTCACCCATCTTATCACCCATTGTCAAACACTTAGTCTATTCTGGGCAATTCTAGCTGCATGGGCACTATGCAGGCGCAAGAGTGCCTGGGTGCATTAACTATCTAGGCATATGAACACTTAGTCAATTTCAGCTTATTTCTAGGCGCGTGAGTACTATTTGGGTGCATGAGGTTTTGGGCGCATGGAACACTTAGGCAGTTATTCTATTGGGCGCATGGGTAGTATATATCGCCCTAAACATCATAAATCTGTCCCCAAACATCATATAACCTATTCTAAGCTTAAATCATACATTCTAAGCCTCAGGAACACAATCATAACATCATCAAACACATACATGGTCCAAAATCAAACCCCACCCAAAAACATACACATACACACATACGGGTATAAAACCCAACTTTTATAACATGTTCATACATTCATTTCCAACCGCAAAGGAGTTTAAAACAAGTAAAAAGGGGGTTCTAGAACTCAACTTAGTAGCCTTCTTTGGGTAAGACTTCCTTCAAACCCGTTTGCTACAAGTTCACACCAAGAAATTCACCAAAATCACACACAACTGAACACATAATACATATAAGCATACACCCGAGGATAAAGGCCAGTTAAGAACTTCTTTAAACCATGAATTCTTACCTTGAATTCGAGCTTTTCTTCTTGTTTTTCAAAAACCCGGAAGCTTTCTGCCTTTTTCCTTCTCTCTCTCTAAAAATCCGATGATATGAAGAGAGTGACGGGCGGCCATGCCACCTTTACACCAACTTTTGAAGACTTTTGTCCTTGTTACACTTTTTACCCCTTGACTTAGGTAATATATTTTTTCTTTTTTCTTCTTCACTTTATTCTTTCTTTCATTGATTTTAGAAATAATTGTGTGTTACCTACCTGATTCTATAGGAAAAATTGTTGATTAAAGATTATATAGACCAATGATAGGATCACTTATGTATTGAACTGCCAATAGACCTGACATTATGTTTGTTGTGTGTGTTTGTGCTAGCTACCAATCAGATCCAAAAGAGTCTCATCTGAATGCTATGATAAGAATCTTCAGATACCTCAAAGGAAAACCAAGACTTGGTCTTTGGTACCCAAACGATTGTGATTTCACTCTCTTCTCATACTCAGATAGTGACTATGATGGATTCGACAACAACAGAAAATCCACAACTGGTGGCTGTCAATCCATAGGACGAAGACTAGTTTCATGGCAGTGCAAGAAGCAAACAAATGTATCTTTATCCATAGCTGAGGCTGAGTACAGAGCTGCTTCACATGGTTGCCCTGAAGTCCTTTGGTTGCAAAACAAATTTCTTGATTATGATTACAATTTCCTTTAAACTCCAATTTACATTGACAATTCAGCTGCTATGTTTATAACTGCTAATCCCATGCAACATAGTAAAACAACGCATATTGAAGTAACATACCATTTTCTGAGAGATTGCTCAGAAAAAGGTTTGATCAAGTTAGTCAAAGTGGATACAACAAATCAACTTGCTCATTTATTCACTAAAGCCTTTGATTCAGTTAGATTTAATTTTCTAATTGAGTCTTTGGGCATGATTAACTTAAATTAATCATAATGAACAAACAAATAAAAGCATGTGCTTGTCCTTGTACATTGTCTTAATAATAAAGATTTAGCATGACATATGTTTGGGAAAAAATAGTATAGTATATCTGTGCTATTACCTAAATTCTTCAATATTATTCAATCTAATCTAGTTACTTGATATGTAAGTAGATTCATCTTGAAATGGTAACTACACTTAGTGCATGCCTAACATAATGCAAAGTGATTATTTGTGGGAAACTTTATTTTAAGGATACCTAAAGTGAGTCATATTCCGATGTGACCAAATCACTCATCTAAGCACACTATGTACCGACACTTAATAATATCTATCATTGTAAATCTTACTCCCTCTGTTTTGTGTAAACAAAGACCTGGCTGTATGATCACCATGGTTTACATTTGTAACCAACTGGTGAAAAGATTATGATCCTCATCATCCCTCAGTTTTGTGTAAACAAATACCTGGCTTAAAGGCACCTCTGTTTTTACGTGAGTAAAGGCCTGGTGACCTGATGATGATCATATCTAAGCTCTCAAAAGAATCCTATATGATAAACTGTATATTATTTCTAGATATTTTTCAACAATGCATTAATGAGATGTCGAATGCATCTCAAGATAGAACTTATAACTAAAGTACATAGTTTGTAAGTGTGAAAAAGTGATAATTTGATTCACAAAGGGAGGACAAACTTTAAGTGAATTGAATGTGAAGCCCATAACAGTTACTTACTAATAAAAATTAAAATTGTTGGGTTTCTGACAAGTTTATCAAAGTTTGTTTAACCATTGAAACAAAAACACAGCGGATATATGAACATATATATTATGTTTAGATTCTGAAAATTACCCTTTTTAATATCAAGATAACAAACCCAAGATCAAGGATCATGAATATGTTAAAAAACACTATCAAATATAAACAACCATGGGGTGTTCTTAGAATACAACCTTTCTAAGAACCAGAAGATGAGATGGATGTAAGATGAAGGAGATGTATTGGACCCTGAAAGGATTATGCATGCCAATTCAATGGGTTAGTTGATGGTTGCTTTGCTGGATTCCCACAAGTCAAAGAAGAAATACGAATAAAGATCCTGCACAAGAAAAACCAAGTATGGTCTTCCATATATGTCAATGCGGAAGACATAAAACAAATACGGACAAGTGTTTGTTCTTCCGCATTAATAAATGTGGAAGACCAATTAGTAATGCAAACAAGACTTTGCTTTTCCGCATTTGCCAATGGGGATGACCAGACAAATGTGCAGAAGTATTTGTTCATAAGCATTAGCCAATACGGATGACCAACATACTAATGCGGATGATCAAGTGAAGGAATACTGATCAAGTCAACTGATCCGCATTTGCAAATGCGGATGAATAAGCAAAGATGTAGATCAAGACTTAGACTAGATTCTGATGTAATAGGTCAGGGGTTGTTTAGTCATTTTGTACAAGGCATCTTGTCTGCCTATAAATAGAATAAATAACCTCGTACATGAGGTGACAAAATTTTAGACAATCAGAATATTTGTATTCTCTAGGTGCATTATTACTTTTCTTGCTAAACCCTAGCAGTCTTTGTAATCAATCACCTTTATTAATATATACAAAAGCATTTATGAGTAATTTCTCTGCATTGAATGTTTCTTGATTGTATGATTCCGCCATTCAATCATTAACTCAGTCATTATATTCGATCCTTAATGAGAATCTCAATCTCACAAACCCAGACAATTGGTATCAGAGCCTTGGCTCTTGGTTCTTGTTAAGATCTACCCAAGACCTGAATAGAATTCAATTGATCTGGTGATTGAGTTGCTAATAGAGTATTCCATCATCTCTAATTAGTAAATAGTAGAAAATACTCCTGTCGACAAGTTCTTACCGAAACATTCACATAAACCAGTTACTATTCAAGCGATTTCTGTCAAGAACTTAGCTGAAACCAGCAACAAGAAACTCACTAAAGTAACAGATCTGATTCTGAAATCTGTTAGACTATTTGGACAAGTTGGACTAATCAATCTTAAAATTCATCTAATCGGTAATTAAAATAAGTCAAAAACTACCTGTTAAAATGGATTCTAACAGTTTCTCAGAACTTGGTCAAACACTTAAACCTCCTATGCTTAAACACAAATTTGAGTTTAAATAGTGGAAAATTAAGTTTAGGAATTACATCACAGGTGTAGATCCTGATTTCCGAATCTCAATATGCAAGGGGCCACACATCCCTATCACTATGTCTGCAGATCAAGCTACAATTTACAAAACTGCAAGGATACCCATTGAAGATCTAACTCTTGATGATGAAGATTATAAGAAAATCAAGATTGATCTGAAAGCTTACTCTATCCTAACTCAAGCACTCAAGATGGATGTGCTAAAAAGATTAGAGAAGTATGGTACTGCAAAAGCTGTGTGGGATGCACTGAAAATTATGTGTGAAGGAGGCAGTGAAGTAGCAGAAATTAACAAGGATAAGCTTGTTAATCAGTATGAAACATTTCATCACACCAAGGGGGAGTCCATATCCAAAAAACTGCACAGATTTGTACAATTGGTAAATGACTTGGAAATCATGGGAGTCACTTACAAGATCAAGGAATTAAACAAGAAAATGCTAAAAAGCCTCCCTAAAAGCTGGAAACAGAATGTAATAATGCTAAAAAAAATCTTGATCTCGAGAGTACTACTTTGGATATCATGATAGGCAAAATAGATGTGAAGTCGGCTGGATCGGTAAACATCCTAGCGTGTTCTAGACGGAAGGATAAACGACATCAACAACCAAGAGATAATCAATAACACAAACTATAATAAATGGTTTCATTGATAAAACCTAACGATTACAAGCTCGTTACAACATGAGAATCAAGACTCTTGGCAAAGGGCAGATCGAGCATGATCTCCCCTCTCATCCGGCAGCCCTAGGCCCCGGGCAGACTCCTCTCCAAACCCTTATCTCTCTACACATTGAAACTGGTATATATAGGCCTCGACCCATATTAGATGTGACTGGGCCCATTCGTGCGATTGGACCATGCGTATGGTTCAGTCGTACGACTGGACCATGCGTATGGTTCACTCGTACGATCGGACCATGCGTATGGTTCACTCGTACGACCGGACCATACTTATGGTTCAGTCTTACAAATGTTTGAATCACCTCTCTCAATCGCACGACAGGTCCATTAGCATGACCCAGTCATACGACTGAATCTCATTCACATATGCTCCTGCGAATGACCCCGTTTCATGTGTTTACAACATATCAGGTGTATCACATTAAGCCTAGACTATTTGACAAGCGACGGACACACTCTATATGGTCTAACAAATTCCCCCTTGGATGTTGCTTGCAAATAGTAGAAAACACCTGTTATAATCTTTAGTCAATCTTTGCTCTGGTTTCCAATAGAATCAAACGAAAAACCATATTAGCCAACGTTGCCAATGTGTCAGGTTGCTACAGTATCCCTGAAAATGAATTTAGCCACAATAGCTTTCGTTTACTTTGCAGAACACCATCATAGCAGCAAGATTCCCCATATGATTGATTTTTCCAGATAATGACGTAAACAGTTTTCCATTGCTTTAATCTTAACAAAGGCTAACCTGATTAACATTAACACCTGCAGAAATTCCCCCTCACATTCAGCACATCCCAATATATAGACATTGTGCTCTTTTGGCGTCTTCATATGGTGTATTGGGCAAAGGTATAGGGTTCCAATTTACCGCTGACAATCTCAACAAAATCAACATGCATTCAGATTCATCATCAGAAACCAACTCACATCATCACTTTCTGACTGTGTCTTCACTTTCTCAATACATGGATTCCCCCTAAGAATGAGAATCCTCTCTATGCGGATAGATATAACTTGTTTGGCCCATAAATAGTCAGATGCTCTTAACTACCCCACAAAATCAACACCGATTGCTGACATCTTCTCTTCTCTCTTTCGTGTTCCAACTACATTCACCTATTTTGGAAGTCTGACGAATAATGGGGTATACATCAAACTTATTTGACAAAAGAACCTCAGGGTGAATATGCTTTGCTCATCCTCAAATCTGTGCAAAAGGCAGTTCTAGACTCTTTTTTTGGTCGGGAACAAATGCGGATGAGTCAATGCGGATGGCTCATTCGTGTGATTGAACATATGACTGGTCCAGTCGCACGGCTGAACATACGACTGGTCCAGTCATACGCATGGTCCATTCGCATGGCCTAGTCGCATGAGTGGATTTGCACGCAAATTTTCAGATCTGCAGCCGCCAGGGCTGCCAAAAACACTAATGTTATGAATTTTACATGAACCTAACCAACATAGACATCATAATATTCGTAGGTGTGATTGGAACTTAGTTTTGAGTTTGATTTTAACATAGAAACAACACACATAACTAGATCTGAGCAAAACACGAAGAACACAAAGTGGGTTTAACGTCAAAGAACCTGAAATCGATCCAGAAATCAAGAGCTTGGTTGCTAGAATGATTGTTAGATCATTCACGCAGTAACCGGCTCTCATACCAAATGTGAAGTCTGCTGGATCGGTAAACATCCGAGCGTGTTCTTGATGGAAGGATAAACAACATCAACAACCAAGAGACAATAAATAACACAAACTATAATAAATGGTTTCATTGATAAAACCTAAAGATTACAAGCTCGTTACAACATGAGAATTAAGACACTTGGCAAGGGGAGATCGAGCATGATCTCCCCTCTCATCGGCAGCCCTAGGCTCCGGGCAGACTCCTCTCCAAACCCTTATCTCTCTACACATTGAAACTGGTATATATAGGCCTCGGCCCATATTAGATGCAAGTGGGCCCATTCGTCCGATTTTACCATGCGTATGGTTTAGTCGTACGACTGGACCATGCGTATGGTTCAATCGTACGACTAGACCATACTTATGGTGCAGTCTTATGAATGTCCCAATCGCATCTCTCAGTCGCACGACATGTCCATTAGCATGACCCAGTCGTACGACTGATTCTCATTCGCATATGCTCCTGCGAATGACCCAGTTTCATTTGTTTACAACATATAAGGTGTATTACATTAAGCCTAGACTATTCGACAAGTGACGGACACACTGTATATGACTATATATGCTCTAACAATAGAAGCATTGGAACTTGATGAAAGAAGTAGAAATCTTGGTAGACCAAGAGTGATTGAGGCTTACAAATTTCCATCAGAATCTCATTCTGTGGAAAATGGCTTCATCAATGAGGGGGATGATTTCATCTCACCAAGAGATCAACTGAACAACACAGGGTTCATTGCAACTCCACCAACCAATCATCCATCAACATCATCCCAAGCAGCCAGAGTCACTGCTACTCCTGTAACAATTCCTGAAGACACAAGATTAGAAGAACAAAAGGCAACTTATAATGCCTTTGTTGTAAGCTTTGAAGCATACTTAGGGGGAAGACTCACTTTTGCTCATATGATCCAAGAAGATCTAGAGGACATGGATCCAGATAATGTGGAAGAAATGGATTTGCAATGGCAAATGGCCATGATTGCTATGAGAGAAAAGAAAATCTTCAGAAAAGGCAGAAATCTCAGCCTTAATGAGAATACAAAACTTGGATATGACAAATACAAAGTGAAATGCTTCAACTGTGGCATGACTGGCCACTTCTCCATAGAATGCAATGCCCCTAAGATAAACAACTTTCAAAGAAATTCTCAAGGCCATTCATCATCACAGTCAAACTCAAGCTTTCACTCCAACAATCAACAACAATAATATCATCATCCACAACAACACCAATCATATCAAAATCCACCTTAACTGACAAACCAAGCTCATGGAAGCAGTCAGTCATTTGCCAATGCTCTCGTGATAAAGCAAGATGGGGTATGTGACTGCAGCATGTATGCAGAGGAAGTCAAGCCTCAATTTCAAAATCATGCACTTATGGCACACATCAACGATGATCTATCTCCAATGCCTACTAAGGTAAAATCTAACCTTTGTACTGAAAAATGTATTACTGAATTGCAAGGTTATAGAGAGTATAACCATAAACTGGCTGATAAAACTAAAGAAGAAAAGGTGAAGTCAGAGATGATGAAAAGAGAGATAAAAGGCTTTGAAATCAAAATTAAATCTCTTATCTCTGACATTGAAAAACTGCATGGTGAAAAAGTACACTCTTGTAGCTGAGAATGAGCTACTTACTGAAAAATTAGCTCAATCTAAGGCTGAACATACAATGACTGAAGTGAAACTTGAAAAGTCTCAAATGTCTTCAGTCAAGCTACAATAGATGCTTGATTCTCAAAAGGATCCAAAGGACATGTCCGGGACTGGGTATAATTCATGTCCTCAACCATACAATGACAACTACACTGTCATGCCTGAATCTGTCTCACTCAACGAGGAAATTGAAACTAAAACTATGGAACCAAAACCTATAGTAAAACAAGTGACCAATCCTCTAAACAAACCTGATGTTATATTGAAACAAATTAGGATAAAATCAAGTTAGGTCACCCAATCAAAATCAAAGAGTGCTTAGACAAGGCAGTGAGTGTCATGAAACCCTCAAGCCCCGTAAAAGCAATTGTTCCGTTCATAAAATTCATACCTCTGTTTTAAAAGGTAAAAACAAGTATGTGAAGTCAGTGAAACCCATTGCTCAGAGCAGTTCTCATAATGAGATTATACCTCCAAACAGTTCAAGCAAATCAGAAAAGGTTTCACTACAAAAAAAACAAAAAGGATCACTTAGTTCAACTCATAAAACTCTATCAGACCCTTAGTCTTCAAAATTAAGATAGGGAGTTGGGTTTGATATTTGTAACAAGGAACACGTTGACCAATTTGAGAAAGAAGTGAGAAATGGGTTGAAGAAACAAAAACAAACCAGAAAATCAAATAAATGTAGTGTTGTGAAGAAAACTACAAAAAGAGCTGATTTTGATTCGTCCCCTAAGAAAAAGAAAGTGGCACAGCAGCAAATGAGATAATCAGCTGAGGCACACAAACAAAAATCTGATTCAAGCAACAAATAAATGTATTGTGACATTCGTGATATGTTCAATCACAAGACAAAAGAGTGCTTTTATAATCAATACCGCTCTATCTGTGATATGAACAAACACTCAACTAAAAAGTGTCATTCCAACAAATATTGTTTAGTCCGTGATATGAACAGTCATAATACATCTGATTGATACTTCAATCAAAAGGGATTGAGAATTCCCCAAAACAAAACCCATCTCAACAACATCATCAGGCAAAACTCAAGTGAGGTGTCATTTGCATAATAATCAATCTAGAACATATAGATCACTAAATGACATGACTAAAACAAAAGAAACATGGAAATGTCAAAGAAACAACCATTTCATCAATCAACGGTGGCGATTGGTGGAGATTCACAAGTTGGTAGAATTACAGGTGAAGGATCTGTGACAAACGGGATGCCGAGCTTTGACGGAGCGAACTATTATGAACAACTAAACTTCAATCTGCTAAGCGTGTCTCATATCTCTGATAAGAAATATTCCACTCACTTTATAGACACTCATTGCTACATTCTGAAACCTAGATTTTAGATCTCTGAAGACCCTGAGGAAGAATAATACTTATGTTTTAAACTTGTATTCGGCATCACCTAAAGAAGAAACATGTCTCTTGTCAAAAGCATCATTTGATGAGTCGCAGCTTTGGCACAAATGTTTAGGGCACACCAACTTTAAAAACATGAACAGATTGATCAAAGGAAACCATGTCATTGATCTTCCACAAAAAGAATTTCACTTTGTTGAGCACTGTTCAGCGTGCCTCAAAAGAAAACAACACATTTCTTCACATAAATCCAAGCTGGTGAACACAAACAATACTCCATTAAAGCTCCTTCATATGGTTCTGTTTGGACCAACTCATAGTATTTGAAAGAAACATTATTGTTTGGTGATCATTGAGGACTTTTCACGATTCACATGGGTGTTCTTCTTACTTCATAAAAATGAGGCATCCCAAATAATTCAAAACTTTATCACACAAATTGAAAATCAACTTGATCTTAAGGTCAAAACAACCCGAAGTGATAATGGAACTGAATTAAAAAATGAAGACATGAGTTCTTTTTGTACAACCAAGGGCATTGCTCATCAATTCAGTGCAGCTAGAACTCCTTAACAAAATAGGGTAGCTGAAAGGAGAAATAGAACACAGATTGAAGCAGTAAGAACAATGCTAGCCGATGCTAAGCTGCCAATCACCTTTTGGCCAGAGGCAGTCAACACATCATGCTTTGTACAAAACCAAACTCTAATTGTAAAAGAAAGCAACATGACTCCATATGAACTACTTTTTCATAGAAAACCACTCATTGGATTTCTTAAATCATTTGGTAGTCTTGTCTCAATATTAAACACCCGAGACTATCTGGGGAAGTTTTCATCTAAGTCTGATGAAGGATTCTTTGTAGGTTATTCTTCTGTTTTAAAGGCTTATGGAGTGTTTAATCCTAGATTAAACATTATTGATGGATCAACAAATGTTCAATTCAAGGAACATTTGTTTCCCAAATCTACAAATGGTCCCAACTGGCTGTTTGATATTGACTCTTTTACAAAATCATTTGATCAATTTCAGTTGTTTGATGTAGGAAATCTCCATTCAGGTGACACATCTTCAGCTGTAGAAAGAAGAAATGACTTTCTATTGATTCCTCCTGCATCTGCTGAATACTTAAATGAAGATGTTCCTCTCCAAGCTCATCCCATCAGACTGTTTCAATTGAAGGGGGTCCAAGCTTGTTACCATCATACTCAAATGATCTTTCAACTGATATCAGAAATCAAAAACAAGCCACTCCTCCATCTGAATCACAAAGAATATCAAATGATGAAAGCAATTAGAGTACTACTAAAGCTAAAGTAGGAATTGAAACAGAGTCCGACAACCTTCATAATTCAACAACAGTACAAGATGAACGTGCTTCTGACCATAATGAACTGAATGTCTCCAATCTTGATGTAACTATTGCTGGTGACTCCATTCCAACCACCAAAATACACAAGAATCATCCAGTTGAAACCATTATTGGTGATCTTAATGAGAGGGTGACAAGAAGCAAGTTTGATACTGCAAACATATATTTGTTCTCATGCTTTCTCTATCAAGCAATACCCAAAAATATCAAAAAGGCTCTTTAAGACAATAGCTGGATTGAAGCAATGCAGGAAGAATTGCTCCAATTCAAGAAGCAAAAAGTATGACAACCGGTAGATCTTCCCGAAAGACAATATCCTATCGGTACCAGATGGCTGTACAGAAACTTGACTGATGATTGAGGGATCGTCATCAGAAACAAAGCAAGATTAGTGGCACAGGGATACACTCAAGAAGAAGGAATCGACTCTGATGAAGTGTTTGCACCTATTGCCAGATTAGAGGTAATCAGAATCTTTCTAGCATGTTCTGCATCCATGAAATTCACTATTTATCAAATGGATGTGAAGTGTGCCTTCTTGAATAGAAATGTTGCTGAAGAGGTCTATGTGAGTCAACCATCGGGTTTTGAAGATCCAGATTTCCCTCGCAGAGTCTACAAGCTTGACAAAGCTCTGTATGGTCTTTACTAAGCTCCAAGAAAGTGGTATGAAACTATGTCATCTTTTCTTCTTGAACATGGATACGAAGGAGGAAAGATTGATCAGACTCTCTTGAGAAGAAGAAGAGGAAAAGACATGCTGTTAGTCCATATTTATGTGGATGACATCATTTTTGGCTCAACAAACAAGTAGCTCTACAAAAGAATTTGAAGACCTTATGCATTCAAAATTCAAAATAAGTGCTATGGGGGAACTCACTTTCTTTCTAGGGGTGCAAGTCCACAAACAATAGATGGAATCTTCATCAATCAATCAAAATATATGGAAACTATGCTAAAGAAATTCCACTTTGCTGATTGTTAGTCTATGAGAACTGTTGTGGATACTAAAGTGAAGATTGGACATGACCCTAAAGGCAAATCAGTGGATCAGACTCACTATCAATCTATGATCGGTTCACTTATGTATCTAACAGCTAGTAGGCCTGACATTATGTTTAGTGTTTGTGTGTATGTCAGATATCAAGCCGATCCAATACATCACATGTGAATGCAATCAGGAGGATATTCAAATATCTGAAGGGCAACCTAGATCTTGGATTATAATATCCAAAGGAAGGAGACTTCAATCTCTATGCCATCACAGACAGTGATTATGGAGGATGCAAATTCAACAGAAAATCCACCTCTAGCGGTTGTCAATTTCTTGGTCCAAGACTAGTCTCTTGGCAATGCAAGAAGCAGACAAATGTGTCTGTATCAAGAGCAGAAGCTAAGTATATTGCAACATTAGCCCGTTGCTCTCAAGTTCTCTAGATTCAAAACCAGATGCTTGATTATGTTATAACTTCTTGCACACACCAATTCACATTGACAACACTGCAGCTATTTTCATAACCAATAATCCATTTCAGCACTCAAAAACAAAACATATTGAAATTAGATATCACTTTTTGAGAGACTGTGCTGAAAAAGGGTTAATCAAATTGATTCAACTACCCATTGAAAATCAATTAGCTGATTTGCTTACTAAGGCATTTGAACCTGGTAGGTTTGAATTTCTAGTTCAGTCAATTGGCATGATTAACCTTGAGTAAAAATAATTCAAAACATAAAAAAACAAGTCAAAAATACTAGAAAAACACAAGAAAGGAGTCAATTTTATGAAGAATAGAATATCATTAGGGAAATGATATAATTACAGTCGTTATATCATTCACTGTGTTTAATTTCAAAAATTGCAAGACTATCATGACGTACCAGATATGTTGGTAGGCTCAACATGGAAGAGAAGATACATGCAGTGATGAATTAAAAATCTTATTCAATAGTGAAACACTCATCATAAAGTATAGGTATATATTGGCTTATCTTTGTACATGTGTGTGTAGTAACCTAAACACACCAGTAATGATGCTTTATGAATCTCTTTCACCCACATCAAGTTTCATGTTTGTTTTGCTGAGCAAAGACCTGATGAAACAAGCACATAGTGCAGATGTAATGATCTAAAAGATTCCCAATGAGGAACACATCCAAATTGGATGAATCTACAAAAGCAATACATTCCAAGTGAATGAACAAAAGAATCCTATCATGGATCACCTTCCAAGGTGAAGTGAAAAGAATCCCAATGTGGATCATCATGAAAAAGATCAAAGTAAAAGAATCCCAATAAGGATCAATGAAAATGAGTTCGCATAACTTAAGTAACCTGGTAAGGAAAGTTGTGAAAAAGTTCTACCATGCATTGTATAAAGATGGTTGATCATTCCATGCTTGTGTTTGTGAGGTACATATTGAATAATTAAATCAACCAAAACATGATAAATATCTTTTGCATCAAAATATCAACCGGGTATGAGTTTAAGAGGACAAACATACCTTCAATCATCAAGATCATAAAGATGTCCATTTTATCATAAAGGATGCACATATGCAACGTAAGATTGATATGATCTCAACAAAAGCTATACTTCTCTTCATTATCAATAATCAATGTATATAATTAACAAAAAGTTTTTAAATCTTTAATGTTTCTATCTAGATGTGGATATAAACTTTAGGGGGAGTAATTTAAAATTTTTGATTAAATATCTATAGATTGTTACTATCTTAAATTAGTTTCTTAAAAACATTAAAAGCAAAAGAAAAAGAAAATGCATGTGTTGATGTAGAAGTTATACCATAGTATCTCAGCCTATGCAAATTCTTGGAACCATAAAAAGTCCAAGATCAGTCAAACAAAGAGAAACTTGTATCACTTCTGACATACAAGTCAATCCAAGCAAGAATTGACAACATCAACAGTCAACAACTTCATAAGAAAATTCAATCAATGACATATCTTCATAACATGAAAGATCAAAACATTAACATTAACTTATGATTAAGTTCAAAAGTTAATGCAGGTAAGTGCATTAGTTAATGCGGGTGAAGGTACCCATGCTTGTAACCAATGCGGGTAGCTTTTTATTTCCAAGTGAAACTAATGCGGACAATTATTGTACTCTACTGCATTAGTGTGTTACAAGTGCACGAAATTTTGAAGTGTTAAAACTTATGTGGATCAAAAATTGTTCTACCGCATTTGTCAATGCGGATAAGAAAATTTTCAAGTGCTCAACCGCATTTGTCAATGCGGATAAACATTAAGTCTTCAACCACATTTGTCAATACGGATGAAACTTACACTTCCGCATTTGTTTTACATCTTCAATGATCATGTATTTTCAAGCAAAAATAATTAAGTGATTAATCTCCTGTCAATGATTGATGATCAAGTAAATGTGGATTTTATTCTATCGCATTTGCTACAGTGAGCAATGCTGACAAAGTAAGATGTTTTGAATTTGCTACAGTGAGCAATGCTGACAAATGTGTTCAACCGGATTTGCTACAGTGAGCAATGTTGAACAAGTTTTGTCAACCACATTTGATACAGTGAACAAATGCTGATGAACTTAGTTCTTCTGCATTTGCAATAGTGCACAAATGCGGATGGAAGAAAACAGAAGTAACAAAACTTCCGCATTTGCTACAATATGAAAATACGGATGTCCCAAAATCACAAGTTAAATCTTCCGCCTTTGCAACAGTAAACAAATGCAGATTACAAAGTTATTAAATTTCACTTTCGCATTTTTACAACAGTAAACAAATGCGGATGACCCAAAGACTTCAATTTACCCTTCCACATTTGCTACAGTGTTTTAAAAATGTGACCACATTTGCTCTTAAACTTGTAAAATTTTGTAAAAGCTATTATTTGACTATTTAAAGTAATTTCAAAGGGTCATTTAATACATTTTTAAATCTGAGACACTACTTAGTGAGACGAGCGCAAAAACACAATAAACCTTCTTTGATCGTCTTCATTGACTGGGTTTTAGTAAGAGTGATATTCTTACTGAGAATCGAATATGATAATCAAGTCAATGATTGAGTGGCGAAAACAAACAATCGAAGAACAATCAAGCAAGAAAATTACTCTAAAATTATGTTTGTATTGACATATGAATGTTGACAAATTACAGAGAATAATTACAATAAAATCCTCTATCTATCAACCGTCACCTCAGTACGAGGTAAACTATTCTATTTATAGACAAGACAAGATGCATTTACAAAATGACTAAACTACCCCTGACCTATTACATCAGAAACTAGTCTAAGTCTTGATCTGCATCTCTACTTGTTCATCCGCATTGACAAATGCGGATGATATAATCTTGATCCGCATTTCCACTTGATCATCAGCATTAGTAAGTTGGTCATCCGCATTGGTTAATGCGGATGAACAAATACTTGTGCGCATTTGGTTGGTCATCCGCATTTGTCAATGCGGATGATCAAAGTCTTGTCCGCATCTTCTTTTGTTCTTCCACATTAGTCAATGCGGAAGAGTAATTTGTTCAGCTTAAGTATTGTGTCTTCCGCATTAGTTAATGCGGAAGAGTAAACACTTGTCCGTATCAGATTTTTGTCTTCCGTATTGACTAATGCGGAAGATAACACTTGTTATTTTTCTTGCATATCTTCATCCGCATTGCATCTTGGACTTGTGGGATTCCAGCTGAACAATCATCAATTCACCCATTGAGTTGGCATGTATGATCCTTTCAGGGTGCAACAATACTCCCCCTAAGGATTATATAGCCTAGTTTTCCTCAATGTTTAGGAGGTGATTGATGTTGTGAAGATTCAGCTGGGTCTTGAGGATGTAGTATGAATGCTGCTTTGGTGGGATCCAGAATGGCCTTGATCATGTTTACAAAATCAGTTGCTTCGGACATCCTGTCTCTACTCAGCACATGTATTTTCATTCTGCTCATGTTGTAGATGGCTTCCATTGGTATCTTTTTCAGAGAAATCGGTTCCCATATGGAGATTGTTGAAAGACCATCTCTATGAATCAATAAACTCCCTCCCATATCCACTTCAAGCTTAACAATGTTTCCAAGTTGTAGTGGTTTTTTCTTCTACTTTCTTTTGTCTCTTTTAATCTCTATTCTTTCATAGGGCAGTTTCAACAACTTGATGCATTTAAAAAAGAAGTGCATGTCTTGTTCACTCAATTTGTTGCTTAATTCCCTGAAGTGCCTGGTATAAATGTAGTGGATGTATGATTCATCAAGTAGTCTTACTTCATATCCACTGAAAAGTCTAATGTCAGCTCCTTCTTTTCCTCCCGACTTCCTTTCTATCACCATCTCATAGGTTTTCTCATCATAGTACACATTTGAGATAGGAATGGAAGATGAGTACCATACACTACTTTCCTCTTTAAAGACTCAGTTGGCTTTACCTTTAACTCAGGGAATACTATTTCTTCTACTTCCACCTTTTTCTTGTTTTCCAGGGGATTGACAAATGTTTTATCTTTTCTTAAGCAAATTGTCTTTAACGAATTGAAGTTGTTTGTCCTTCTGAACATCTTAAGTATATTCTCAAATTCATATCCCCTGAACATAGCTGCATGATTGATCAGTTCAAGTTCAACTAGTTCCTTTAAATCATGAATCTCAAGGGCATTTACTAGAGGTGAGTACTCTATGAAGAATTGTAGTAGCCCTGGGATTCTCTTCACCATGAACATGTTCCAGGTGCTATCATACTTCCATGCTATTATCTTATGATATATCTCCCCTTGGGAGTAGATACCCCTCTGATCATTTTAGCAGCGGTCAGTCCTTCCTGCAGCTTCAACTGAGATGGTTCTACAAACCATTCAGGATATTTGTTCTTGATCTCTTATGTTCAGCAGCATGTCTTCAGCCGACATTCTGTTTCTGGGTTTGGTCTTTGTTAATTCTTCTTCAAGTTTCTTTAGTTTATCTTTCTTTTCATTGATCAATTGAAGTGTGGCAGCCCTTAATGATTTGTTTTCATGTTGACAATCTTTCTTTTTGTGAATCCCTGACTTGAAAGATATTTCTTCATTTCCTTATCAAACATGTTATAAGGATCAGGAAATAATGATTCATGGGATGAGGTTGATATCTTTATCTGTGAAAGCTTTTTTAGAGGACCCCTTCTTGGTATTGGAACTTGATACATTGTGGGTTTCTTCAAGGATGAGTCTTTGAGTATTGGAGTGCCCTTTGACATTGTCTTCTCATAGTTAGTGTCTATTGTTGGATCAAGCAACAACTTCACTTTCTCTTCCTCCTTTTTCATTTTCTCATAAGTCATTGCAAACACTTCATCAGGATCATAGCCTTGATTGATCAAGAACATGGCTTTAATCATCAAGTCATCAGTTTGAGCTTTGGTTACCATGTCTTCTACTGACTGTTCTTCTTTAAGAGGACTGTCCATGAGAACATCCTTTAACACTTCATCTTCATCAGTAATTTCTCCTTCTTCTAAATCAATTGCTCTGGCCAACTGTTTCAACTGAGCTTCTGCCTGCTCATGTTCTTCCAAAAATTCAGCAATTGCTGCTAAACACCTTGGGTCATCTTTTTGTTTCTTTGACGGTTCTTCTTCAGTTATTGGTCTCTTGCCTTTAGCCTTTTCTACCAAATACTTCCTCTTTCATGAGTAAGTTTGATGTTGAGGGTTAGAGGTTTCAGTTTGATCTTCTGGTTCAGGACCATTTCAGGTGTGCTTGGCTCTTGATCCTTCATTTCACTTTGTTCAGGTACAGTTTCTTCTTTCCTTTCTTGTTCATATCTTTCTTTTAGTTCCTCTTTTTGTTCTTGTGTTAATGATATGGCAGAGACATTTGCAGAGACAATTCCTTTTCCAATGGCACTGGTGATTTAGGAAGGAATACAATAGGCTCTGCCTCAGTTCTTTGATTGTTAAGACCGCCCAAAAATCATCATCAATGCTGAATTGTTCAGAAGCAAAACTATCCAAAGCACTGAAGAGTTCTTCAAATTCACCGAAGAGTTCTTCATATTCACCCTTTTCTGAGTCTGAATGGTCAGTATTTCCAGACGACACTACCATGTCTAAGCTCTGGTCTTTAATCTCTGTTTCACTTTCATCATCCACTTGTTCTTCATTCTCATCATCATTCTTTTGTTCTTCTTTTTCATCATCATCCTTCACATCAGTTCTTTTAATAATCATTTCAAGCTCGGATATTCTTTTGTTCTTGCTCTCGATTTCCTATTCCAGTTTTGAGATGATATCAGCTTGTTCCTCTATGATGTTTTGTTGTTCCTCCATGGCAATAGTTTGTATTTCAAGAGTGTCTATATGACCACTCACTTCTTCTCTTGAGTGTTTTAGTGCAGCTTTTAGATTATCAATATCTTTGGCTTGTTCCATTCTTTCAACGGCATGTTTTTCCTTAAGATCTTTCAATTCTCCTTCTTTCTCATCAAGTTCCAGAATTCTGTCATTTATAATTCCTGCTCTCCTGTTTAATGTTCTTTTCATCCTTTCTACTTTGAGTTACAACTCAGTTATTAATTCATCTTTTTCATCAGGCCTATTGATGTTTGATGCAGCATAGCTCTCAGAAGGAGCAACCTCAGAAGGTTCATTCACAGCTTTGGTTTGATCATGATGATCCTCCTCATCAGAAGATGATTTGGATGATTTGGATGCACATGTTGATCCTTATAGTTTAGTAGGGTGATCAATTGATGATGGTAATGGTTGGTAAGGAGGAATAGGAGATTGGTGTGGTGATATAGGAGATTGATGATGTGGTGATGTAGGTGTAGGTTGAGTGATCATAGGTGGTGTTTGTTGTGGTGAAGGAAGTGATGATGGTTGAGGTAATGTGTGAAGAGATGGTTGAGTAGAAGGTTGTGGTATTTGTTGTGGTGATGGCGTTGGTGATGGTATTGGGGATGGTATTGGTTGTGGTATTGGTGATGGTATAGGTGATGGTATTGGTTGTGGTATTGGTGATGGTATAGGTGATGGTATTGGGGATGGTATTGGTTGTGGTATTGGTTGTGGAGGTGATGGTATAGGTGATGGTATTGGTTGTGGTATTGGTTGTGGTATTGGTTGTGGTATTGGTTGTGCTTGACCTGGTTGTAGTACTTGTTCAAACATCCAAGGAAGAAGGGGTGAAGGGGCACCACTATAGAAGTTCCTTGGGTCCTTTTTCTTGATGTACTTATAGGATCTTGCATCATAATGAGGAATGTTAAGTACTGGTCCTTCATTAGCAATGACATGAAATGTTTCATTGATTAGACATTGAATAAATCTGGGGTACATTAGAATTTGTATCTGAACCCTTCTTGAATGTTGGAGATTAGGCCATTGAATACATATGCTGACATGTTAGATCTTCTGTTGGTGCAGAGAGCACAGATTGCAGAAGATGTGAGGATTGGAATGTCATTCCATCCTGTTTTCCTTTTAGATAGACAATGTTGGAACATATGAATTAGGAATCTCCAGGGCAGATCCACTAATCCATTGACTATCTGTTTGGCTTCATAGCTCCCTTCATAACCAATTTCAGAGAAAAATGTGGTTATCTCCTCATCATCCAATTCAAGAGGATCATCTGCATTGTCATTGAATTGAAGACATCTTCTAACTGATTCTTCTGTGATCCTCAGTGTGTGTTCAGTGTTGATCTTGCCAGTAAGAGTTTTCACTCCATTTTCTTCAATTACTTCAGCTGATTCCCAGAAACACCTGATGGGATTCTCATAGATTGTTGGTCTTACTGTTATAGCATATGTACCCTTGTGGTAGATAGGAATCTTATCATATCTCTAAGACCTTCTTCTTCAGGCACATCAGGTTTTAGATAACCGCTCATGTTATGGAGCTTGCTCCATGTAAGGTTTGCCATGTAATCTGCACAAGAGACATGTGTGTTAATTCACAATTTTGACTTTAATTTTGCTTTGATTTGTTAATGTGACTTTGATTTGTTTCACACTTTTCCTTTTCACATTGCTTTGTTTTTCTCAAACATGGTTGTCATGGTTTTCAATATTAGTTGAATTCCTATCAATTTACATGTTTATTGACATTGAAAATGTGTATTACATCACTAATGATTTAGATTTTGGTGTTCTTCAATAGTTTTCTGGTTCATCTTTCGATTTAGGGTAACCATTCGAGACTTAGGTTTTGGTTTCAAAATCTGTTGAAGTTATACCTTATCTTCGAAACGACTGCTGTTCTGAATCGATGACAAGAATGTTAAAACATGAACACAACAAAATCTTTGAATGTTTGTGATGATGATGATGAATGGTGGTGGTGTACTGTAGTTTTACCCTCGTCTCACTATAAGTTCTCTCAAATTTGAAAAGTATTAAATGACCTGTTTGAATTCCTTTATATAGTCAAATAATACAATTTGAAAAATTTTACAAGTTTACAAGCAGATACAGTCAACACTGTAGCAAATGCTGAAGGTTAATTTGTTTGATTTTGGTGATCCGCATTTGTTAACTGTAGCATATGCGGAAGACGAACTTTTGACATTGATAGTCCGCATTTGACTACTTTTGGTCATCTGTATTTGTGGCTGTAGCTAATGCAGAAGGCTTAATTTTTGACTGACTGTCCACATTAGTCTACTGTTACTAATGCGGAAGTTTTGTTTCTCAATGTTTTATTCAATCCGCATTTGTGCACTGCAGTAAATGCGGAAGTTTAAACTTGAAATTTTGGCCATCCGCATTTGTGTGACTGTTGCAAATGCGGAAGTTTAACTTGACATTTTGGCTATATGCATTTGTGTATTGTTGCAAATGCGGAAGTTAAAGTTTTTGCTATCTGCATTTGAGTTTTGTAAATGCGGTAGAGCAAACTTCACATTTACTTCACACACTAATGCGGTAGAGTAAAATCATTGTCCGCATTAGTTGCACTTCAAAAAATATTGTTACCCGCATTAGTTATATGCATGGGTTACCTTCACCCGTATTAACTAATGCACTTACCTGCATTATCTTTTGAACTAAATCAAAAGTTAATGTGATTGAGTTGATTATTCATCTTATGAGAGGTGTCGATTGATTTTTCTTATGAAGTTGGTTGTTAAAGTTGTCAATTTTTGCTTGGATTGACTTGTATGTTACAACTGATACAAGTTTCCCAATTTTGAGAGATCTTGGGCTTATCATGCTTCTAAGAATCTGCATAGGCTGAGATACAATGGTATGACTTATTGCAACAACACCAACTAAATTTCTTTTGTTTTGTTTTTCAAAATTTAGTTAACAAACAAAAATTTGAACTTACTAAAAAATTTTAAATTACTCCCCCTAAAGTTTATGTCCACATTTGGAGAGAAACTTTAAAGATTTTAAAAGTTTTGAATAGTTTTTTTATTAATATTAATAATGAAGAGAAAAATCTCTTTGTTGGGGTCATATCAATCTTACATTACACATGTGCATCCTTTATAATTAAATGGACATGATTATGAACTTGAAGATTGAAGGTATGTTTGTCCTCTTAAACTCATACCTGGTTGATATTTTGATGCAAATGACTTTTATCATGTTTTGGTTGATTTATTATTCAATGTGTACCTCACGCACATACGCATGGAATGTTCAACCCTCCTTATACAATGCATGGTAGAAATTTGTCACAACTTTTCTTACCAGGTTACTTAAGTCACGAGATCTCATATTCACTAATCCTCATTGGGATTCTTTTAATTTGATCCTTTTTCATGTTGATCCTCATTGGGATTCTTTTCACTTCAGTTTGGAAGGTGATCCATGATAGGATTCTTTTGTTCATTCACATGGAATGTATTACTTTGTTGATTCATCCAATTTTGGATGTGTTCCACATTGGGAATCTTTTGGATCATGACAGATGCACTGTGTGCAAGTTTCATGAGGTCTTTGCTCAACAAAACAAAGATGAAACATGATGTGGTGAAAGATTCATAAAGTATCATTACCTAGTGTGTTTAGGTTACTACACACATGCATTCAGATAAGCCAATACATACCTGTACTTTGTGATGAGTGTTTCACAATTGAATATGTCTTTAATTCATCACTGCATGTATCTTTTCTTCCAAGTTGAACCTACCAACATATCTGGTAAGTCATTTCAGTCTTTTACATTTTGAAATTAAGCACAGTGAATGATATAACGACTGTAATTATATCATTTCCCAAGATTCTTTTCTTCATATGACTTGATTTCTTTTTGTGGTTTTTCTGATGTTTTATAATATTTTTGATGATTTTCAAAGTTTTACTCAAGGTTAATCATGCCAATTGACTGAACCAAAAATTCAAACCTACTAGGTTCAAATGCCTCGGTAAACAAATCAGCTAATTGACTTTTTGTTGGTACTTGAATCAATTTGATTAAACCCTTTTTAGCACAGTCTCTCAAAAAATGATATCTAATTTCAATATATTTTGTCTTTGAGTGTTGAACTGAATTATTAGTTATAAGACAGCAGTTGCATTGTCAATAGAAATTGGTGTATGCAAAAAGTTAAAACCATAATCAAGCATCTGGTTTTGAATCCAGAGAACTTGAGAGCAACATGCTGAAGCAGCAATATACTTAGCTTCGGCTGTGGACACAGACACTTTGTCTGCTTCTTGCATTGCCAGGATACATAAGTCAACCTTCACTTTAGTGTCTACAGGAGTCCTGATAGACTGACAGTCAGCAAGGTGAAATTTCTTCAGCATGGTTTCTACATATTTTGATTGATTGATAAAGATTCCATCTGTTGTTTGCCGGACTTGTACTCCTAAAAAGAATGTGAGTTCCTCCATAGCACTCATTTGAAACTTTGAATGCATAAGATCTTCAAATTCTTTGCAGAGTTGTTTGTTTATCGGGCCAAATATAATGTCATCCACGTAGATCTGGACTAACAGCATGTCTTTTCCTCTTATTCTTCTGAAGAGAGTCTGATCAGTCTTTCCTCATTCATACCCATGTTTAAGAAGAAAGGATGATAGAGTCCCATACCACTTTGTTGGAGCTTGATGAAGACCATACAGAGCTTTGTCGAGCTTGTACACTCTGTGAGGGAAATCTGGATCTTCAAAGCCAGGTGGTTGACTTACATAGACTTCTTCAGCAATCTTTCCATACAAGAAGGCACACTTTACATCCATTTGATAAACAGTAAATTTCATGGATGCAGAATATGCGAGAAAGATTCTGATTGCTTCTAGTCTCGCAACAGGAGCAAACACCTCGTCTTAGTCAATTCCTTCTTCCTGGGTGTATCCCTGTGCCACTAGTCTTGCTTTATTTCTGATGACTATCCTTCTATCATCAGTTTTGTTCCTGTATAGCCATCTGGTACCGAGAGGGTATTGTCCTTCAGGAAGATCTACCAGCTGCCATACTTCTTGTTTCTTGAATTGGAGCAATTCTTCCTGCATTGCTACAATCCATCTATTGTCTTGAAGCGCCTCTTTGATGTTTTTGGGTATTGTTTGACATAGAAAGCATGAGAACAAACATATGTTTGCAATATTTGACTTGCTTCTTGTCACCCTCTCATTAAGATCACCAATAATGGTTTCAATTGGATGATTCTTGTGTATTCTTGAGGTGGGAATGATGTCACCCGCAATAGTTACATCAAGATTGGAGACATTCAGTTCATTATGGTCAGAGGCATAACTATCTTGTATTGGTGTTGAATTATGAAGATTGTCAATTTCTGTTTCAGTAGCTGCTACATCTTCAGCAGCATTGAGGTTCCTTGCATCATTTGAAGTACCTTGTGTTTCTTCTGGATGAGAAGCCTGTTTTTCATTTCTGATCTCATGTGACAAGTCATCTGAGTGAGATGGTACCAGGCTAGGACCTTCTGAGAGGAAACACTAAGGTTTTGTGACAAGTGTCTGATGGGATCAGCTTAAAGAGGAACATCTTCATTCATATGTTCATCAGATGTAGGTGGGATCAATGGATAATTTTCTCTTCTTTCAACAGTTGATAAAGTATCACCTGAATATATGTTTCCTGCATCAGACAAGTGAAATTGGTCAAATGATTTAGTAAAAGTGTCAATGTTCCTTGAATTGAACATTTGTGGATTCATCATAATGTTCAGTCTAGGATTGAACACTCTATAAGCCTTTGAGACGGAAGAATAACCTACAAAAAATCCTTCATCAGACTTAGATGAAAATTTTCCCAAATGATCACAGGTGTTTAATATTAAGACTAGACAACTGCAGGATTGTTGAAGGGTGTAGAGTTACAACACAACAACACAAAGAGGAGATAAACTCAACTTAGATCAAACAGTAAACTGGATTAACCAAGTGGTGACACTAAGAACACAAGTAATATATGAGACACAACACAAAGAACACTAGTGTTTGGTTTTCAAGAATGCAGTATATTGCCTTCTCTATGTTCTGTTACAAGTGTTACAAAAGCATATTCGAATATACAAGAACATGAGATACTTCTACAACATCCTACAGCCGGCTATACTTTGAAAGCCAGCTGGATACAATTGACTAGACACACATAAAATCAATTGTAGAGCCAAAAGGCAAATAGCCTTTTGACTTGTGACTATGACATGCCATAGCTCACATCCTTATCTATTAAAAAAAGGACAAAGTACATAAGTAGAAAGTTACAGACTTAAGACCTCAATGTACATTTACCAAAAGCATGGACCTTTTCACCAAACCATGTTAGTTGGTGACTTGCAGAGTTGCAGCAGAAAGGTGTCCAGCTTTATGGAACAGTACATCAGATAAAGCATGTTACTAAAGTCTTCGGAAGAAATCTATCTTCATGAACTTGAAGCTTCGGAAGACTTTGTCTCTGAGGCTTTGGAAGACTTCATCTTTTGCTTCAAAAGATGTTGGTCCTGGCTTCAGAAGATTTCACACTTAGAGTATTTCTGTTGCACATGTGAAACTTCCGAAGCATTCCACTTCAATGCACTTTTGCAACATGTAGGAAAGACTAAAGATGTTTAGGTTGAATCAGCCTCTTCATAATCTCTACAAACTCTCCATAGGCTTATTCTACCAAAACACTTAGAAAACTTCAGATATTAAAAGTCCTCATTAGGATGATCACCATTGTTGGAACAAAAGAACCAATGAGCCAAGATCAGAAAACCTCTAAGTCCCACATGGTATCACAACAACTGCTGAAAGACTCATCAACAGTTTGACAAGTGCTGAAGACTTCAACAGCTGAAGATCAAGTGCTGAAGATTCCAACAGCTAAAGAACTAAAGTGCTGAAGTACAACAGCTGAAGAACACAAGTACTGAAGCTGAAAGACCTAAGTACTGAAGTACAGCAGCTGAAGAGTTTACAAGTGCTGAAGATCAACAACTGATGTACAAAGCCTGAAGACAAAGACTGAAGACATCAGCTGATGATATCTACTGAGGTCAAAGTCTGAAGATCAAGTACTGAAGCATTAGTAGTTTGTCACAACTGCTGAAGAGTACTTCTTCAGTAGTTGTGATATCAGTAGTTTTATATTTCTAGTTTCAGTAGTTTTATGTTTCAGTAGTTTTGTAAAACGACTGAAGAGCTTGTTCTTCAGTCCTTGTAGTTTCAGTAGTTTTATATTTTGTACTTAACACTCTGATATGTTCGCAGTAGTTGTGAACATTTCAGTAGTTTGTTAAAAAGTTAGTTATTTTTGTATTAGATCTGCCAGTTGTCACTTTCCGTGATAACAACAGCGATTGTTGCACTCTATATAAGGAGTGACAACCTATTGTAATATGGGGAATGAATGAATGGGATGAATGAATGAGAATGAATGAATGGAATGAATGAATGGAATGAATGAATGATTTGATTAGAAATATTCTACATCTATAAACATTCCTTGAAATCAGAAATATATATTCTCTCCCTATAACTGTATGCGCTCTTAATGCATACAAGTATCGATTGCTTGCTACAATTTGTCTAATTCTTGTTCATATTCCGCTGCTTTGAAATCTAATACATCGAACTTGTGATCACCGATCCTGTCAAATGGTATCAGAGCTGGTTAATCATTGATCGATCTAATAATTGATCATTGAAACTGCTATTCAAGATCTAAGTTTGATTGAATTAGCTTTTGTTTTTGCAAGAAACGGTTATAGAGATTGAATTTTCTGTATTTCTGGTCATTCATCCTGAGATCTTCTCTTGGTTTTCATTGAGTTTGTTGTGGTCTGTTTTAAACTTTTAAAAGCTTGAATTAAATTGTTTTTGAACTGAAAATGACCACTCCCTCCAATGATCCTCACAATACTGGTTCCTCAACCAAGCCACCAATGCTGGTTAGGAATGAGTATAACATATGGCAAAGACGTATGCTCCATCACCTGTCTGTTAATAGCGCAGGTTGTTGGACATCAGTGGTACATGGTCCACACAAGCCTATGGTGAATAACCCGGAAACCAATCAAATGGTTCCGAAGAGGAGGGAGCAATACTCAGATGAGGACAAGAAGTTGCTTGAAATTGATGCAAAAGCCCATGGAATTCTGGCCATGGCACTGCCAAATGAAATCTATTCTGGGCTAATGCATCATGAAACTGCCCATGACCTCTGGAATGCCTTGAAAGAACAATTTGGAGGAACAGATGAGGTCTTGGCAAATAATAGAGAAATTCTTGCCCAACAATATGAGACATTCTCTCATAGAAAGGGTGAGACACTGACTCAACAATATGAGCGGTTCTCTTGTTTGATCTCTGAACTAAAAATGGTCAAGCTTGAGTACACAAATATTCAGATGAATAACAGATTTCTTAGATCATTGCCTGAGAGATGGGACACATATACTATTGTCCTACGCTCCAGTGCAAGTTTGGACAAACTATCTCTCACTCAACTCCATGGGAAACTGCTCATGTTTGAGAAAGAGATAGAACAGAAGAGAAAGCTGTCTTCATCTGGAAAGCTCACTGAAGACTTTGTACCAGGCAACACTGCCTTGGGGGTCATGAGTCAGAATATGCTTCATCTGAATGCCAGTATGATGAGCATATTAATTTCTCTTCAAGCACTTCTGATTCTGCATTTGTGAGTATTGATGGTCAGTTTACTGGGTGTAATAATGACAATCTATACTTCATTATCGATGATCTCAAGGGGATTGCTGATGATGACTTAGAGGAGATGGATATTTTGAGCCAAATGGCCCTGATAAATATCAGATCTCAGAAGTTCTATAAAAGAACTGGAAGAAAATTCCCAGGACTCTCTGGCAAAACCAAAGTTGGTTTTGACAAGAGCAAGTTGAGGTGTCACAAATGCCAAAGGCTTAGACACTTTGCAAGAGAGTGTAGTTCAACTGGATCTAACTCCACTGCACCCTTTGTGACTTTTCCTGGCAATAGTCAACAACACAGAGGGCAACATCCTGTCACCTCTAGTCATCATCCTCAACAACAATCTCCGGCATATTTTGTTCCTCAGGGTCAAATGCCATATCCGTACCCTTGTTATTACATGCCACAGTCAAATCAAGTTCAAGTTCCTATGGCACCACCACCTCATGCACTACCAGAACCTCAGCCATCCCAATCTCATCAACAATCTCAACCTCAACAACACAGCTTCTTCACCCCAGGAGTTGTTGACTGGAGCAGTTTACCAGATGACATGTCTGGTCATGACCAACTGTTCTCAGGTGCTGGTCACATGGTGGTGACAGTCCTTTTGGGAATCTAGCTCTTATGGCTTTTGAGTCTGCCGATACTTCATTTTCTAATGCCTCTACACCTCAGGTATCACAGGTATCCTCTGAGGCAAAAGCCAAATTATGTTCTGAACCATGCATACCAGCATTTGCTTCTCATTAGAGAAGCAAATGTAGCTCTAATTAATAAGAACATTGAGCTAGAACAAATAATTTCCAAAAACAAAGCTGAGTTTGAGTCTGTGCTTAAAGATAAAAATGATGAGATTTATAAACTGAATTGCCAAATAATTGATGATAAGGCTAAAGAAGAAGTACTTCTAGAGAAGTACAAAGATCTCAAAGAAACCCTTGCAGTTACCCAGGTCGAGTGTGATAGATGGGTACAATCATGCAAAGGTTTTGAAATGCTTCTTAGTAAGCAATCTGCTTCAAATGTGAAGTTTGGAATTGGTTACAATCACACTGCTCCACCTACAGATTTTACCCCAAGAGCAGAGGTAGAATCTGATGGTGAGAGTGATAACCAATCCATCACATCATGTGATCTACCTTCTGATACAACACAACCAGAAGTAGAAGTCAGCATCAAGCCCTCTTTGAACTTATCAGCTGATGTTGATGGTTCAAATGCTGACATTCACATGATTAATGAGTTGATCAACTCAGGAGTAATCTGAAGGTCCTGAAAGGACTAGAGAGCAGGATCTAACACCTGAAGTTCAAACTTCAACTGCTGTCAGTACTGAAGAGAAGAAAACTGACAGTAGAAAGAGTTTGAAGACCACTAAAGAGGCAGTCAAGAAAGCAAACAATGCTTCCAAAGCATTGAAGAACAAGTCTTCAGTTGCTTCACCCTCTTTAGTTGATGATCAACCTAAGATGAAGAAGAAACCATGTGAAGTATGTGGTCTGTTCAATCATCTTACAGATGATTGTTGGTACAAAAGAGGTTCCAAACTCAAACAAAAAGAAGAAATTAAAGAGAAAATGGTAAAAATGAAAACTGAGTTTGAGACCACATTTGTATCAGCAACATCAAATCCTATAACCCTTAAGTCCTCAAAGAAATCCAAAAAGGAAGGGGTTAAACAGGTGACAGCTGAGAGTGCTCAGAAGAAGAAGGTGCAACATAGGAACCTATCAAACTCCATTGGCAATGTGTCTGATGAGCTGAAAGCTTTATCACAAAATCAGACACAGCTGGTAATGATGGTTCAACATCTGTTGGGTAGAGTTAACCAACTAGACACTCCTATGTTGAAACCACAGAAAAGGAGGTCCAAGCCAAAGGACTCCTCTTCTACACCATCTTCTTCCTCTCAGGCTGTTGTTTCAAATAAACCTGTTAGTTTACCATCTATTGATGAGACCAGGCCCAAAACCAAAAAGGTTTGGGTCTCTAAAACTAACTGATTGTTTTTATTGCAGGGTTCTTCAACATGCCAAAGTAGCATCTGGTATGTAGACAGTGGGGGATCTATGCACATGACTGGGAACAGCTCTCTTCTTCATGACTACTCTCAAGGAAAGAAGGGATTTGTCTCTTTTGGCAATGATGCTAGGGGTTACATCATCGGTAAGGGCTTTGTCTCCAATGGAGAAATCAAATTTGATGATGTTAATCATGTGGAAAATCTCAAGTACAATCTCTTGAGTGTCAGTCAAATGTGTGATAAAGGCCATGTTGCCCTTTTCACCAGTCAAAACTGTAGGATTCTGTCATCCAAAGTTTTGCACTTGATTGACAAGGTGTTGGATGATCACACTCTCCTGAAATCCAACAGGATAGGAAGAGTGTATGCCTTAGATCTTCTAAGAAGATAGATCTCAAAGGCAATCCTTGCCTATTTTCCAAAGCCTCTTCTCAAGAATCTAAACTGTGGCACAGGAGGCTTGGTCATGTTAATCTCAAAAACATGAATCAGCTTACCCACAATAGTTAGTCAGAGGCTTACCAATAAGGAGTTCCACTGTGATGAAACCTGCACTGCGTGTTAAAAGGAAAACAGCACAAAGTCTCATTCCCTCCTATTGAAGTGCCTAAGTCCACTGCCTGCTTGCAATACTGCATATGGATCTATTGGTCCTGTGAGAGTAATGAGCATGCCAAAGAAGAAATACTGTCTGGTAATGTGGATGATTACTGTAGGGATTTAACAAGTTTATCAAAGCTCATAAAACATTATATATATATATGAGAAACGCAGCGGAATGAGGTTTTATAACATGTTAATAATATGGTTCTTAAGCCTATTTAAGAAGCAACCCCAAAACCATGGATCAATTATACGAAAGTGCATACATAAAAGAACATAAGAGGGTGAAAAAGACAACCTTTGGAGCTGCTGGAAATCACAATGTTTCAAGAAAAAGATGAACTTGTGGCTGAATCTTCAAACTAGAAGACCTCAAGAAAGTTATACCCCAAGCCACAAACGAAGAACCTTTGATGCTAGGATCTTACAACACCAATTTTCAGCTTAAAACCTTTTAAAAGCTGAAAGAAAATCCAGCCTTGAACCACTTGAAGAAATCGTGAACAAGAAGAGGAAGAGAGAGTTTCTTTTGCACCCACACTTGAGAGAAAACCAAGGATTGCATGTATGTTGCTTGTGGGTGTCAAATTGCTTAGATAAAGCAAGATGGCTGGCCTCTAAGGCAGCCCTTGGGCCGAGCATTGCTGCCACCAATGGGTGGCCTCCCTTTTGTATTAATAAGCAATTTGTTTTTATAAGAATTACAAAGTATAATATGTAACATTTACATATTATTTTGTACACCCAACTAGCATTAACATATGATCAATTTAAAACTTAAGTTAATTAATTTGTAACATCTTATATGCAATTATATGGTTTCATTTTATAAATGTTAATTAACCATTAAGTAACAATTATAAAGTAATCTCTCAGAATTAATAAATAAACCATCTTATTTATCAATTTCTTAAGTGCATCTATTTTTAGAAAACAATTTTCTAAACCCTTTGGTGTTGATATTTATTTAACTGATCAAATCAATAAATAAATATTATAGGTGTTTGTCTAGCCTGTTGGGTATGACCCGACTTGGATCATATCACACTAGCCACATCAATTTAATATGTATCTTGGGCAGATCGAATTCAACAATCTCCCACTTGCACAAGATTCATAGAACATTGATGCAAGCAGCAAATGACGCCTAGCAACGGTTTGCTACCCCTAATGTATATGACTAAGTGCCATTCAAAACATTATCCCTTTCAAGTACCTTACTTGAAAATGTTTTAGGTGAATCAATCATCTATCCTTTTGTTACAGATGTCATATTAAATCCAAGAGACACAGAATTGTCATTCTCCGATGATTTAATTTTAACAGGCCTTAGACATCTAACTCTCAACGAATAAGAGGAACAAATTCCATCTTGACTACATACGTCTCTCACAATCACCTCATATCATACATGAACTCAGCCTTATGTACTACCAATTTTCATGACACAAAGAACTAAGTCAAAGTACAACACTTGGTGAATATCAAGACCCAATATGTATCTCAGGTCTGAGGATTCAATGATATTCGCCTTTACTCAAAATCTCTTATGACTAATCAGAAAGATTCCATGCAGAAATAATTGAGAGCGAGTCAGTCCAATATCTATATCCCATAGACATCAATGAACCTTTGGTAGCAACCTCTTGCTCTATATTCATACCTTATGAATATCAACCAATCCAAGTTCATTATAGTCTTATAATCATGGTTGTTCAATAAGTATGATCGACTACGGACGTTTGAGAATAATTCATTTATTCACGGATTTAAACATGCTAAATAGAAGAACAAATGAAATTATAACCATACAATTAAGTTAAATAACATTAGTTCCAATATCCAAATACAACATCAAACCCAGTCACTAGAATATCTAAGTCCCATGGCACAAACATGACCTTCATGCTTTGCCCTTTCAAGGAGCTTTGTGAGTGGATCCGCAACGTTTTTATCAGTGTGGACTTTGCGAATACATATCTTTCCCTTTTCAACTTCATCCCTTATGTAGTTGAATCTCCGTTCAATGTGCCGAGTCTTTTGATGAGCACGAGGTTCCTTGATTTGAGCAATCGCACCCTCGTTGTCACAAAAGATCTCTAGGGGATCCTGAATGGAGGGGACTACCCCTAGATCGGCTATGAATTTCTTCAGCCATGCAGCTTCCTGTGCTGCCATTGAAGCGGCGACGTATTCTGACTCTGTAGTGGACAACGCTACGACTTCTTGCTTTGAGCTCTTCCAAGAAATAGCTCCCCCATTCAGAATAAAGATGTACCCCGATTGAGATCGTGAATCATCTCGATCGGTTTGGAAACTCGCATCCGTGTAACCTTTTACAACGAGTTCCTCTTCACCAGACCCGTAGATCAAGAACATGTCCTTAGTCCTCCTTAGGTACTTCAGAATGTTCTTGACAGCCATCCAATGACTATCACCAGGATTTTGCTGGTATCTACTTGTCATGCTTAAAGCGCATGACACGTCTGGTCTAGTGCATATCATTGCATACATGATGGATCCTATAGCAGATGCATATGGGATTGCCTTCATTCTATTTTGCTCTTCCTTTGAGCTTGGACATTGAGTCGTACTAATATTGTCCCTCTCTGAATAGGTACAGTACTTTCTTAGAGTTTTCCATCTTGAATCTTTTCAAGATTTTGTCAATGTATGCACTTTGATTCAAACCAATTAGCCGTCTTGATCTATCCCTATAGATCTTAATTCCCAGAATATAAGCGGCTTCACCAAGATCCTTGATGGAAAACAACTTCCAAGCCAGGTTTTTACACCTTCCATGGTTGGAATGTCGTTTCCAAATAGTAGTATGTCATCAACATATAATACTAGGAAGGTTATTGTGCTCCCACTAGCCTTCTTATACACGCAAGCCTCATCAGCATTTTGATGAAGCCAAATTTTTTTACTTCATCATCAAAACGGTGATTCCAACTTCTTGATGCTTGTTTCAATCCATAGATTGATTTCATTAACTTGCATACTTTATTAGGATATTTGGATTGACAAAACCTTCAGGCTGAACCATATAGACATCTTCCTCAAGATATCCATTTAGGAAAGCGGTTTTGACATCCATTTGCCAAATCTCATAATCATAATGAGCTGCTATGGCAAACAATATCCTAATAGACTTAAGCATTGCAACAGGTGAGAAGGTCTCATCATAATCAACCCCTTGAGTTTGAGTGAAACCCTTTGCTACAAGTCTAGCTTTGTAAGTATCCAAGTTTCCATGCATATCGGTTTTCTTCTTGAAAACCCACTTACTTCCAACTACTTTGGAATTATGAGGTGCCTCAACAAGTTCCCAAACTTGATTGTCATACATGGATTGCATCTCAACGTTCATGGCCTCAAGCCATTTGTCACAATCCAAATTGGACACTGCATCATGATATGTGGCTGGTTCATCTGAATCCACCACATAGCATCCATCCATGAAATATCCGTATCTTTCAGGTGGATTACTAGTTCTACCACTTCTGCGAACGTTTTGTGTGTATTGATCAACCGCTTGATCATCCTCAACATCCTCTCGTTGAGTGCTAGTTTCAACCAAACGTGCATCAGGCTGTGTTTCTTGATCCTCCTCAAGATCCACTGTTCTACTGCTAGTTCCTTCCATAAGGAACTTAGTTTCTAAGAACTCACCCTTTCTGGCAACAAACACCTTTTGTTCCAGTGGATCATAGAAATAATATCCATAGAATCTCTAGGATATCCAACAAAGATACACTTGGTGGATCGGACATCTAATTTGTTTGGGGTGGGAGTCTTGACATATACCTCACAACCCCAGACCCTTAAGTACGATAGGGATGGAACTCTTCCATGCCATATCTCAAAAGGTGTCTTTTCCACCTTTTTGGTTGGGGCCATATTTAGAATACGGGCTGCGGAGAGCAAAGCGAAACCCCAAAATGATAGAGGTAATGTGCTTCTAGCCATCATAGATCGAACCATATCCAATAAGGTTCGATTCCTCCTCTCAGACACACCATTATGTTGTGGTGTTCCAGGTGGAGTGAGTTGTGAGACAATCCCACAGCTCCTAAGATGATCTTGAAAAACATCACTTAGGTATTCGCCACCTCTATCGGTGCGGAGAATTTTAATTGACCTGTTGAGTTGATTTTCTACTTCATTCTTGAAGATTTTGAACATTTCAAAAGCTTCATCTTTGTGCCTTAATAAGTACACATACCCATAGCGACTATAATCGTCGATAAAGGTAATGAAGTATCTTTCACCATTCCTAGTCATTGGCTTAAAAGGACCACATACATCCGAATGTATGATACCTAATAAATCTTTTGCCCTTTCGTTAGTTCCACTAAAGGGTGCCTTAGTCATTTTTCCTTGTAAACAAGATTCACATACATCAAATGAATCATTCATTTGTTTTTAGAAGACCGTTCTTTTGAAGTGTTTGTATACGTTTCTTGTTTATATGACCAAGACGGCAATGCCAAAGGTAGGTATCATTCAAATCTAATTTGAGTCTTTTGGTGTTTGCTTGGTATATTGAGCTTTCATATGTTGTGTTCTCATGAACCAATTCATAAATACCATTACAAGGTATGGCCTTAAAATAAAACATATGATTTAAAGAAACATGAATATCATTGTCAACAAACTTGAAATCATAATCATATTGTCTTAAACGGGAAACAGAAATTATGTTCCTAGTCAAACTAGGAGCATATAATACATTATATAAAATGACTTCCAAACCACTTGGAAGCTTCAAAATGTAGTCTCCTTGGGCTTCAACGTGAACCTTTGCACCATTGCCCATGAATAGACTTATTTCCCCTTTTGCATAATGCTCATTTCTTTTGAACCCCTGCAATAAATTGCAAATGTGAGTTCCACATCCGGTATCTAATACCCATGTGTTAGAAGAAATAACATTTAGTTCAACATGTATCATGTAAATTATACCTGAGGTTTGCCCTGCATCCCTCTTTTCTCTCAACTCTTTGAGATAGACTGGACAATTTCTCATCCAATGCCCTATCTCACCACATTTGAAGCATGGGTCGTTTACAGCAACCTTTTGCTTCTTTTCCTTGGGTTTCGGAGGCTCCGCCCTAACCAACCATCTTTCCCTTTCTTCCAACATGCCCCTTTCCTTTTGCAACATTTGCTTTAGGAGGGGGTAGAGACCTCTTTTTCTCCCACCTTCATTAATGGTGAGAACGGGTAAAACCCTTTTACCCATTCCCGCCTCAGCTGATTTGAGCATCGAATGAAGTTCATTTATGCTCTTGTCCCATCCGTTCATGTTGTAATTCATGACGAATGCCTCAAACCTTTTAGATAGTCCATTAAGGATCAAATCTGTGGCCAACTCCTTTGAGACAGGACAATTTAGCCTTTGAAGGCGGTCGATGTGGCTTTTCATCTTAAGAACATAAGACGAAACTGATTGGGATTCTTCCATCCGACATGCATGAAGCGCTCGAACCGTTTCGAAGCGCTCCACTCTAGCTTGTTGCTGGAACGTTTCCCGCAACTGAGTGATCATGTCATAGGCTCCATGGAGCTCATACTCCTTTTGGAGTTCAGGTGTCATACTTGCTAACATTAAGCAAGAGACTTGGACGGAATCTTCCACATATTTAACCCAATCATTATAGGCCTCCACATCTTCCTCGTTAGGTTCATCGGGGATGGGATCATCAAGAATGTAGGCCCGCTTTTCTTGCTTGAGAACAATTCTCAAGTTGCGGTACCAATCCATGAAGTTGTTAGGTGTTAGACGATCCCTTTGAAGGATCGCCCTAAGAGATTGGTTGTTTTGGTTTGGTACATCGTTATTAGCGTTGGTGTGGTCGGCCATCTACAAGATTTTACAAAGTTCCATTTTAGTAATCGTTGATATAATTATATATTTCATTTATTAATACCCTTTACGTCTCATAGACTATTAATAAAAAAAATTTAGAATCCAACGTTATATTTAAATATTGGTTAGGTGACCTTTATCCCATTATTTAAATAAACAAGGTAGTCCAAAAAAAAGACAATTGCAACCCATTGCAACTTCTAATGATTATGGGATCGTTTGAACATCTTATGTTTATAACGGCATGTTTACCCATCAACACCTTTTATAAAACACATTTTAGGTGATCCATTCAATATATTTTATAAATCAAGTCGTCCTACTTACACACACGTGTGAGTTTACCACATAAGTGGTTAGGTGACCTTTATCCCACAAACATGGCATTATCACCTCAAGTTACAAGTTCCCTCAAAGTGGTTAGGTGACCTTTATCCCACTAAGAGTTTGCAAGTAACCTAAGTGTTGTGTAAAAGGATGGTGTTTAACTTGTTTCACAAAAGGGATTTTTTTAATGACACAATACTGTTTTAGAAAAGACCATGTACAATATGATTGTATGCATTCAACCATATGGTATCCATTTGGTTCTTTTAAATAAAACCCATTTTATTTTGCAAACCATTAACTCCTTTTATAGACCCATTTAATTTTGCTTAATGATTTGAGAACCAATTTCTTGTAATAGCTTGTTCTAGTGATGGTTGTTAATGACATCCAAATAACCAAAACAAAACAACATCATAAGCATTCAACAAGCATAACCAAACAATACATATATGCATAACAAAGCATACTAAGTTGAGCACACTTGTTAGCCAAAACAAGTGTGTCAAAAGGTCTTGTCCTAAGGGTTAAGAACATGACACATGGTTGACAAAAGAAACTCCCACTTGAATCCACATCTCCAAGCATCCCTTTTGTCCATCCTTTCTTCAAGTCTTGATTTTGAGCATCCTTACAAATATCAATCCTAATACATTTTTCTAGTAAAGATAAACTCCTAATCTATTTATTACATACCATATGAATAAATAAATTACAAGACCAAGACTAGAAACATAAAATAAACTTTTACATAACCAAATGAATATAACATGATAACCAATCAAACAATCCACAAGGTCTAGGCTTTGTTATGCATAATCACAAACAACATATCAAAACAAAGAAAACCGATTTTGGCAGCCCCTTGTAGCCCATGTTATTGGCCAACATAAACCAAGAACAAATGGGTTAGATCATACAAACAAACATCTAACAATCAAAAGTTTTAAAGATCCTAATATGCATAAAGAGGCATCTTTAAAACATCAAAGGGGTGACCTAAACAGCCTCTAACTCACGGGTATGTGGTGTCAAACACCACAAAACCGTGAACTAGCAAGAAAAAATGTATGCATTCGTATAAGTGGCTCTTGATGCCATTGTAGGGATTTAACAAGTTTATCAAAGCTCATAAAACATTATATATATATGAGAAACGCAGCGGAATGAGGTTTTAAAACATGTTAATAATATGTTCTTAAGCCTATTTAAGAAGCAACCCCAAAACCATGGATCAATTATACGAAAGTGCATACATAAAAGAACATAAGAGGGTGAAAAAGACAACCTTTGGAGCTGCTGGAAATCACAATGTTTCAAGAAAAAGATGAACTTGTGGCTGAATCTTCAAACTAGAAGACCTCAAGAAAGTTATACCCCAAGCCACAAACAAAGAACCTTTGATGCTAGGATCTTACAACACCAATTTTCAGCTTAAAACCTTTTAAAAGCTGAAAGAAAATCCAGCCTTGAACCACTTGAAGAAATCGTGAACAAGAAGAGGAAGAGAGAGTTTCTTTTGCACCACACTTGAGAGAAAACCAAGGATTGCATGTATGTTGCTTGTGGGTGTCAAATTGCTTAGATAAAGCAAGATGGCTGGCCTCTAAGGCAGCCCTTGGGCCGAGCATTGCTGCCACCAATGGGTGGCCTCCCTTTTGTATTAATAAGCAATTTGTTTTTATAAGAATTACAAAGTATAATATGTAACATTTACATATTATTTTGTACACCCAACTAGCATTAACATATGATCAATTTAAAACTTAAGTTAATTAATTTGTAACATCTTATATGCAATTATATGGTTTCATTTTATAAATGTTAATTAACCATTAAGTAACAATTATAAAGTAATCTCTCAGAATTAATAAATAAACCCATCTTATTTATCAATTTCTTAAGTGCATCTATTTTTAGAAAACAATTTTCTAAACCCTTTGGTGTTGATATTTATTTAACTGATCAAATCAATAAATAAATATTATAGGTGTTTGTCTAGCCTGTTATTGGGTATGACCCGACTTGGATCATATCACACTAGCCACATCAATTTAATATGTATCTTGGGCAGATCGAATTCAACAATTACTCCAGATTTGTATGGATTCTTTCTACATTCAAAGGATGAGGTGCTCAGAAGATTATTCACTTTGTGTTGTATATGAGAAGCAGTATTCCCTTCCAGTCAAGTGTATTAGGAGTGACAATGGAACTGAATTCAGAAATCATACACTTGATGACTTCTATCTTTCAAAGGGAATCAAAATGCAGTTCAGCATTCCAGGACTCCAGAACAAAATGGAGTAGTGGAGAGAAAGAACAGGACCCTCATTGAAGCTGCAAGGTCCATGCTGGCTGACTCAGGTTGCCACTGACCTTTTGGGCTGAAGCTGTCAACACAGCTTGCTATGTGCAAAATAGAGTTTTAGTAAATCAGAGGTTGATGAAGACTCCATATGAAGTTCTCCATCATTTGGCTCCTCTGATTTCATTTTTCAAAGCATTTGGGTGTCCCTGTTTCATTCTCAACACAAAGGATCAACTCCATAAATTTGATCCTAAGGTGGATGCAGGGTATTTTGTTGGGTATTCATCTACTTGCAAGGAATACAGAGTCTTCAACTGCAGAACAAAGATGGTTGAAGAAACTCTACATGTTAAGTTCAATGAATCTCCAAAGGACAAGATTCCACAAAGCCTGTGGAGTTATTTGATTTGGACATACTGCAATATGTTCCTTATCAAACTCCTGCTGTTGCTCCTGTCAACAGTTCACCACCTGGTGGTACTGCTGATGATGATGATGATTGCAGTACTCACCTCTTCAGGTTAGTGATCAGCTGCCTGATTCAGCTAGACCTAATGTTCCTGTAGCTCCAGTAGCACCATCCACAACAAATGCTGATGAGATATCTTCGAATTCAACTTCCTTTGAATTACCATCCACTGATTGGTTTCAAGGAAATGATTCACCATCACCAGCTGTTACTGCTGAGCCTGCTACAAACACTTGCACAGATCTCATTGTGTATCAAGATCTGAAGAATCACCCTATGTCTCAAATCATGGTGATATCACTGCTGGAGTATCAACAAGAAGTCAATTGTTAAATTTCTGCTTCTATGCTCTCTTCATCAGTCAGCAAGAGCCAAAGAATTATCACATTGCTTTAAAGGACAATGGATGGGTTGATGCCATGCAGCTTGAGCTTCTTCAGTTCAAGAAACAGCAAGTGTGGGAACTGGTTCCTCTACCTCCAGGTAAGTGTGCAATAGGCACTAATGGGTGTTAAGGAACAAAACTGATGAAAATGGGCTTATTGTTAAGAACAAGGCCAGACTGGTTGTTCAGGGGTTTGCACAAGAAGAAGGTACTGATTATGATGAAACCTTTGCCCCTGTAGCCAGACTGGAAGCAATTCGATTGTTCTTAGCTTATGTTGCTTATCAAAATCTTAAAGTTTTTCAAATGGATGTCAAAAGTGCATTTTTGTATGGAAAAATTAAAGAAGAAGTTTATGTATGTCAACCTCCGGGCTTTGAGGCCAATAAACATCCTAATGGGTGTATAAGCTTGATAAGGCTCTTTATGGGTTAAAACAAGCTCCTAGAGCCTGGTATGAGACATTATCAAACTTTCTTCTAGAAAATAATTCACTAGAGGCTCCATAGATAAGACTTTATTCATTAAGAAAGCTGGGCAGCATAATCTACTTGTTCAAATTTATGTAGATGACATCATTTTTGCATCCTCTGATCCAAAGTTGTGTGATGCCTTTACAAAGTTGATGCAACAGAAGTTTGAAATGAGTGCCATGGGAGAGTTACAATTCTTTCTGGGGTGCAAATCAAACAAAAGGCTGATGGAATTTTCATTCATCAGTCCAAATATACAAAAGATCTTTTGCAAAAGTTTGATTTACAAAACTGTAAGCCTTGTTCTACTCCCATGTGCAGCACCACACAACTGGACAGATCAGAAAGGTAAAGTGGTTGATGAAACACTTTACAGATGTATGATTGGGTCCTTGATGTATTTAACAGCTTCTAGACCAGATATTATGTTTGCTACATGTGTTTGTGCTAGATTTCAGGCTGCACCTAAAGAGTCTCATCTGATTGCAGTCAAGAGGATCTTTAGATATCTGCAAGGCACTCCATATCTAGGTTTATGGTATTCTACCGGACATTCTGGTAAATTAGTTGCTTTTTCTGACAGTGACTATGCAGGGTGTAAGTTGACCAGGAAATCAACGTCTGGTGGATGTCAATTCCTAGGCAACTGCTTGATTTCTTGGCAGAGCAAAAAACAGACCTCAGTTGCTACATCAACTGCTGAAGCAGAGTACATTGCGGCTGCAAGTTGTACATCTCAGGTACTCTGGCTTCAAAACCAACTTTTGGATTATGGCATTACAGAGACTAAGACTCCATTGTTAATGGATAGTGCTTCAGCTCTTTGCATTGTCAAAAATCCAGTTCAGCACTCTAGGACCAAACATATAGAGATCAGACATCATTTTATAAGGGATGTTTTGAAAAAGGTCTGATTGATCCTAAGTTTGTGCCTAGTGCTGATGAGCTTGCAGACATTTTTACTAAGCCTTTGGATAGTTCAACTTCCAAAACCTGGTGTTAAGGCTTGGTATGCTGCAGCTAGAATAAGTGACAACTACTGATGATCTTAGTAATAAGTACTGATGATCATTAGTACCTATGTCACATATAAGTACTGATGAGCTCTTTTACCCTCATAGTTTTTTATAACTACTGAAGGCTAAATGTCTCACAAGTACTGAAGTACTTCATCTGTTCTAAACTACTTATGTAGTTACAACTACTGATGCAGTTACAACTACTGCAATCAGTAAAAACAGATAAGTACTGATGTCCTATGAAACAACTGAAATCAGCCAAAAAGACTGATGAATGTGTTGAGGACAGTATGAAACAGCTGAAAAGCTAAGATTGACGAAAACAGCTGAAGAGAACTTTCTCTTCAGTCGTTTGTACAACTGCTGTTTCATTCTAAACAACTGAACCAAAACCATGTCTTCAGTAGTTTTATAACTACTGATGACTAATACCAAGTCTTCAGTTGTTTACAATAGCTGATGACAAAACCACTGTCTTCAGTAGTTTCATAACTACTGATGACAAACACCACGTCCTCAGTTGTTTCAATCATCTGAAGTCAAAAGCACGGTCTTCAGTAGTTTTCTAAACTACTGATGCCTAACACCATGACTTCAGCTGTTTCAACGTCTGAAAGGATAATACCATGTCAACGGTCGTTTAAAACTACTGATGACTAACACCACATCCTTCAGTCGTTTCTTACCCGTACCCTATAAATATCCCTAACCTAAGCCCTCAATGCTTCATCTTCTTCAAACCTAACGTTCCTCTCCAAAACTTCCCTCTTCTCCATGGCGTCCATGCAAATTAAACCGCGACACAACTGTGTTGCCTACCTCACTAAATCGCCCATCTGGACTAAGTTCGATACTGCTATCGATCTTATGGTTCAGTCCCAATACAACACGGCATTTCTTCTGAATCCTATACTACATGCCGAATCCTTGCACCAATTTTGGATGAACGTTACTGTTACCACTAGGGAGAACAACACACCATCCCTCCAGTCGGTCGTAAACAACAAAGAAGTAGTCATCACTCCTGCAATAATCCGCAAAATTCTTCATCTGAATGATGCTAGTTCTCCTGCTGGATATCCAAAGGGCACCATTGATCTATCCTTTGCCCAACATGGATATCAAGGCGATCTCAGTGCCTCCACTATCTTGAAGAAACACTTTAATGACGCTGAGCGCCTAATCTTTCACATGGTGAATGTATGTTTGGCCCCTAAGACGTCGTCTTGGGATCAAATGTCGACGAAATGGCAGCAGGTAATGTATTCTATCCTTGAGCAACAACCAATAAACTTTTCAGAAATAATATTTTCAGAGCTCAAAGATATGGCTCAAAAACTAACTGCCAATCGTTGGATACTTTATCCACGGTTCATAATGGCCATTATTACAGACCAGCTTAATGCTGAGGGACTTGTTGGCTTGGGAGTCCCTGCTACGGCTGTTCTGCCGGAAGTATACACTCGGCACAACTCTGACCAGACACTTAAAATGGCTGCCAAGCTGCGAAAACCCACGCAGCTGGAACCCACAGCCACCACCTCCAAATCAAAAGTCCCCACCAAACCCACCAAAAAGAAACCCAAAACGGCTACTCAGGGAATTGAGTCCCCTGAGGATGCCCCTGCAACACAAACGCAGGATATATCCACTAGTCCAAACCCCCTAGTGGATACAATGACTCTTCCAGCCATAGCCGCTCAGGCTTCCTCTCAACAAGAGCCTGCAGCAACCACAAAAGGGGTACCCACATATCTGGGATCTTCCTCACTTGAGGGGATTGCCATTGACGAGCACCAACCTCCCCAGGTGCACACTGCTTCTATCCCTTCACCCCAAACAACCGCCCCTCACAGCCCAACTTTAATAGTTGCACACGTGCTCACTCAACTGCACTCCTCACCCCCTCCCCAGCAACCACTTACTACTGGGAATACCTCTACAATTGAGGGGGAGGAACACAGTGCACTTGAGAACCGACAGCACAGGGGTTTACGACTTCTATCTCCTGGTGTAGACAAGGAGCTTAGAATATCTAGTGAGGCTGCCACCTCCTCTGACTCAGCACATGATCAGAATGAGGCTGGTAATATTGCTAAGACCTCACTAGAGGCAACAGCTGATGATGGACACTGTCCTGAGGCTGGAAGTCCCCAGTACCAAGCACAAGGGGCACATGCATCAACTGGTCTACACCCAGTGCATGTAAATCCTGCTCTAAGTAGGAGGTCAGATGATTCAGCTTCAGCTGATGATGACCTGGGCTTTTTCTACGATGTTCTTGCCCAGAACACAATCCTTGAAGAGAAAGTCAGTAGGCTGCAAAACCTACTTGAGCAATTCTCCCAAGAGAAAGACCATCTGCCTCTACTCACCCACAGATGGCACCTTCACTTGAAGGTTCCCCAAACACTGAGCCACTCCAAACTCAACCACCTGCCTCTCCTTCAGGCCCTACTTCTCAGGAACAGAACCCTCCTGAGCAAATAGGTGTTGTACTTCAAAATTCCCTCCCTCTCATCACACCCATAATCACTGATATTGTGACTAAAGCCATTGATGAGAGGCTTTCCTCCACTTTACAGCCCCTGATTGATGCTGCTGTACAAAAGACTCTTTCTGCGGTACAAACCCCTTCCTCCAATGCATCCAAAAAGGGGGAGAGTACTGCAGTGAAAGAAAAGAAGAGGAAAAGATCCGAGGAAAAGACGAAGCGAAGCAAGCCCAAAAGGAGGAGAAAGAACAACAACCAATGCTCACCTACAAGCGAAAGAAAGGTCTGATGATCACATTGCTGAAGATAAAGCCTTGGAGCTACTGATAAAAGAGGCTGATGCCGAACACAGCAGATCAATGGACAACATCATTGATCAGCTGTTTAGGAAAGCCCATGACACCAACAAACTTGACTCTGAGATTCGACGACTAGAGATTGAAGAAATCCATAATAGATGGGCAAGTTATGAAGTGTTAGAAAGAGAAAGGCTTGAAATCATGATTAGATTTATTGCAAAATATCTTGGAAGATCAATGATTGAAATCAAAGCTTGGTCCAGGGACAGTATCTTGGCAATCACCACCAAGATCTGTTCGTCTGAAGCATATACTAAGGGGCTTGTTATTGAAGCTTTGAATGAAGCGGGTGCTGGGAGCAGGACTGAGCTAGCCAAGCAATCAAAAGCCACACTCACCTCAAGGATGCTAGAACAGCCTGTCAACATTCCCGCACCAAAACCACCCAAAACACAACCCACCAAACCAACTCCTTTACCCTCAAAACCCATAGCCGATGATATACCCTTGAAGAAGAAGAGAAGGATATTGAGGCTAGAAGATGATGAAGAAGATGATGAAGATAGGTTGCCGCTCTCAGCTGTGATTCAGTTGCCTAAGGCCACAAGTCACTCCTCAGCAATTACTCCTGAAGTCCAGAGACAAATGGTTAAAGTGAAGCTAGAAGAAGAAGAGCTTCATAAACAGCATGATGAGGAATTGCTGAAGAGAGTTGACAAAGCTTATGCAGCCACATCTTCTATCATCAACATGAAGAAGCAAGCCCTCAGACTTTACACTCTCAGGCATACCTTTCAATATCAAAAGGAAAGAGTGAGGATTTGGCCTGATCCCAGGGTCTCTCACAGAATTCATAAGAAAAATATACCTCAGAGATACATTGGCCAGGTGAAAAAGATCGTAGATGAAGTGATCTCTCTGGTCTTTGTAGTTTCACCCTGGGAAATCCTAGAAGACTTCAAGAAGGCCTACAAAGCTAATCTAACCCCTCAGAAGATGCTGGAAAACAAAATAGTGAAAAGGGGTTAGTTTACAAGAGGCTTGAGGAAGTCAGGAAAAATGAGCTCTAGTTGTTCCTAGAGGGTATCACCCGGATGAGTTTGCTTACAGAATAATAACAACTGTGGAGCTAAAGAATGGGAAACATGCCAAATACCTGTCTGAGTATTATGGGCCTGAATCATTGTTTGAAGGAGGTGCTGAAGAGCTAACCATGGAGGAACAAATCACCTTCCTTGAGGCCTACACAAGAGAGTCGTACAGACTCATTATGGGGAAGTGAATCTCATGAATGGGATAACAACTCTGTGTCCTGTTCCCCAAAACAGAGTTCCCATTCATACTCTGCCAAACAAATATTTGAGGTTTCTTCCCAGGCGGAGCTTACATGGGTCATCTTCTCTACTGATCAAGAAGGAAAAAGACCAACACTCTGCCAACAATAAGTGGGACAACGAATAATTTAGAGGTTTTGGCTGCATTGGTTCAGGGGGAGTTTGTTGGACCAAAAAAACCAATGAGCCAAGATCAGAAAACCTCTAAGTCCCACATGGTATCACAACAACTGCTGAAAGACTCATCAGCAGTTTGACAAGTGCTGAAGACTTCAACAGCTGAAGATCAAGTGCTGAAGATTCCAACAGCTGAAGAACTAAAGTGCTGAGTACAACAGTTGAAGAACACAAGTACTAAGCTGAAAGACCTAAGTACTGAAGTACAACAACTGAAGAGTTTACAAGTGCTGAAGATCAAGAACTGATGTACAAAGCCTGAAGACAAAGACTGAAGACATCAGCTGATGATATCTACTGAAGTCATCAGCTGATGAAACATCTGAAGGTCAAAGTCTGAAGATCAAGTACTGAAGCATCAGTAGTTTGTCACAACTGCTGAAGAGTACTTCTTCAGTAGTTGTGATATCAGTAGTTTTATATTTCTAGTTTCAGTAGTTTTATGTTTCAGTAGTTTTGTAAAACGACTGAAGAGCTTGTTCTTCAGTCGTTGTAGTTTCAGTAGTTTTATATTTTGTACTTAACACTCTGATATGTTCGCAGTAGTTGTGAACATTTCAGTAGTTTGTTAAAAAGATAGTTATTTTTGTATTAGATCTGCCAGTTGTCACTTTCCGTGATAACAATAGTGATTGTTGCACTCTATATAAGGAGTGACAACCTATTGTAATATGGGAATGAATGAATGGGATGAATGAATGGGAATGATGAATGGAATGAATGAATGGAAGAATGAATGATTTGATTAGAATATTCTACATCTATAAACATTCCTTGAAATCAGAAATATATATTCTCTCCCTATAACCGTATGCGCTCTTAATGCATACAAGTATCGATTGCTTGCTACAATTTGTCTAATTCTTGTTCATATTCTGCTGCTTTGAACTCTAATACATCGAACTTGTGATCACTGATCCTGTCAACCATTCCTTTCTTCATAAGATGATTAGGATCCTTTAGACTGTCAAAGTGTCTTCTCATGTCAAAGAGGTCATGCAGAGGCAACTGAAACATATCTTGCCATGTATAGATGCCTTCAATGCCTTGATCTCTAATAACATGCCACCTTTCCGGATTTGTGGTGTATGTCCAAGACAAGATGGGTCTTCCTGATGCTAGAGGAGCTACTGAAGTTGGAGTTGATTGAGCTTCCTCTGGCTGCACATCCTCAGGCTGTTCTGATTCATCCTGAAGTTCAAAAGGGGATGCAGGATTCTTCTTCTTCTTAGACTTTCATTTAGAAGCCATCCTTTTCCTTCTCTTTCCAAATTTTAACTGAGAAGACTGGTCTACAGCACCAGATTGATCTTCATTGTCTTTCTCAGTTGGGACTTCCTCTCTCTCATGTTTAGATGGAGAAGGAGGTTGACCCTGCTGTGGATCAGAACATGAAGCTTTCTAAGCATTAGCAGGAGGTCCAGGTTGTGTTGTGTCTGTTTGTTCAACCTTAACCTCCACTTCAGGTGGGGCCTGATTTGGAGTGGAGTGTAAGTCGGTGAGCTCTCCAATCTTAATCTTCTACTTGATTACCCTGATATGCTCATCCATAGTGGATAGAGACATGGGTCCAAGTCTCCTTCCGGAGAATCCATACAGCTTCAAGAAGCTCATCATCCTCTGCCTATCAGCAGACTTCTTCATGCTCTTTTCGATGATGTCTCTTGACTTTGCAGCTTCTTCCCTCAGCTTCTTCTTTGTTGTCTTTTATTCCTTGTCTAACTCAAGCTTGAGTTGTTTTAAGTACTCAAACTCAATATAGTCATAAGGTAAGGGAAGGAGTGCATCTGCCTGATAAAGGCCTGTGGCACTCAGGTAGTTAATCATCTTGATTATGTCTTCTTCCTTATCTACCTAAGGTTCTTGTTGAACCACATCCTCTTGTTCAGGAGTTTCTTAAACTGGTGAGAGGGTAGGCATACCTTTGTACAGTCTTTCTCTTCTTCTTTCTTCTTTGACTTGTACTAGGAGTTCTGCATCTTCTGGCTCCTTTTTCTCTCTTGACCTTTCCAGATCAACCAGCTCATTCAATTCATCCAAGGGGAGAGAAATGATATTATTTATGTCATAGTTCCTAGTCTGCAGATAGTTGATCCTGACTGCCCTTAACTCATCATTCTGACTATCTGGTCTGGGGGCAGCCCTGATTGTAGACTCCATGAGTCTTGGAGACTCAGTAGAGGAACTTTCTCCCCTTAGCCTCCTTTTCCTCTCTCTCTCCTCCTCCTCCTCAATCTCCTCACATGTCATCTTTCTTTTCCCTTTGTCACTCTCAGACCTTTGTGACTCAGGGTGGAGAGAGCTTTGGCCTTCATTGCTCGTTGCAGCATCTGAGCTCAGGCCAAAGAGAGGTAGAGAAGCACCTTCACCAGCAGGTGTCTCAGAAGGAATATGGATCTCTACAACAGTTGGAGATGATGAGACAAGGCTCTCAGGTTCTGTCACTGGGCTTTCAGTCAAGGTTTACCCTATGAAGCTAATCTTAGGGTCTGCCTCAACATTCAGTTGACCGATGACATTGCCTGATTACCTTAGTCTCCTTCTTAGACTAAACTCTGCAATGATCCTATCTTGTATTCTTTTAGCCGGTCTATCAGCTTGTCTTGATTGGCTTGGGTTGACAAGTGGCATGTTGACTAGATCCAGACCTTCATAGTAGTCCAAGTTCTGAAAATTAAAGACTTCTTGCTGTCCTTGAACTCTTATGATAATGAGGGCCTTCCTGTTTTTGTCATACCTCCACCCAATAATGTGATTGAAGGATGATGGAGGTGATATAGCCCTTGGTATCCCATCCTCAAACAGACTCTGTATGAAGGAGTCTGTGTAGTCCATATCAATGTGAACTAGAGGAGGTTGCTGAGAATGCACAGTTGCAAGTGAGGATGGTGAGTCCTCAATGTCCATTCTCTCGGAGGAACTCCTCGGTTCTATGGCTGGAATGACTTTCTCCCCCTTTTTGTTAGCATCACCCACTTGCATACGTGAGCTGGAGGATAGGTCAATAACATCCACAGGTTCTTGTGTTCCTGGTTGAGCTCTCCTTAAGGGTCTCCCAGCTAGTTTTTCCTTAAGATATTAAATCTCAAGTTGCTGATCATTGATCCTGTTTTGTAAGGTAGTCACCTGGGATTCAAGGTCACTGACCTTTGAGACTAGGTAAGTGCATGTTTTAGACAGTTTTTGCACTTTTATTCTCAAATCCCCCTCATCTTCATTAGAAGAATCACTGGGGGTGGAGAAGATTAGACCAGAGTCCTTTCTCTCATGACCAGTTCTAAGTTCTTGGCTACTGGATTTCCTCTGCTCACCGGCAGTCTCAGTTGAGATGTCAGTGGGCTGAGTTGCCATGGTTGAGGTTTTAATGATGTAGTCACTTTTAGATGTGAGAGCCTCTTCCATATGGACATCCTCAACAGGTTTAGCAGTGTCCACCTCAGTTGTAGGTGACTGATATGGGATAGATGTAGGAGACTCAGTAGTACTCATCTCTCTTTGAGTAGAGGGAAAGAAGAGAGATTCATTATACTCACTGAAACCTATATCTTTATCAGTATAGAAGTCATGGTTGGGAATGGGTTGGTTAAGATCTATAGGCTAGGGATGGTAACTGTCCCCTGAAGGTTGATCACTTGAGTGTTGAGACTCAGAGTGATGGCTTAAGGCAATAGGGCTAATGAGCTCATCAGGCTGAGCATGAGGAACCTCAGCACTGATTCTTGAAGAGATGGGAGTGGTCTACTTCTCAGGAGAAATGGGAGCTCAAGTGTGCACTTCTTCCTGTATGGGTGAGTATATGGGGACCTCCACAGACTGAATAGTCTGAGAAGGGGTTCGTTTGTATTTTCTTTGGTAGGTGATGGAGATTTGAGGCTATGTGGGTGGTTGGGAAGTAGTAGGTGTGGGTTCAACACTAGCTTGTGCTGCTAGGTTGTAACCTTGAGCAATGAGCTCTAACATTTTTAGGACTAGGGCTGTTTCTACCCCAGAGAATCCAACAGTGGACTTTCTCAATATTTTAAAGATGTCGGGCTTCATCTGTCCCAATTTAAGAATGTTACATGTTTCCCTTAACTGTGAGCCCAGTTCACAGTTAAGAATGTACTGGAGATATCTAGGAAACATGTAATATTCTAAGGAGGCTAAATTAGCAAGCAAATTTGTATAAACAAACTAAGAGTACCTGAATTTGACCCCTTAAACCATTCCATGGACAATGAAGGAGAGATCTTCAGGAATCTGGTCCCATCCACCATGCTTGTTTGATAAGATGTGGATGACTACATGGAGCAGGAATCTCCATTGGGATGAGACCTTCCCTTTCCTGAAGGTCATTATAAAGAAATCTCCCTCATACCCCATCTGCTCAAAGGAATGATTAACAGCTTCCTTTGGGAAGAAAACCTCACCTTCTTCATCATCCAGCTGATAATGTCTGTTGATGATGGCCGGAGTGATGAAGATTGTTCTCCCCTGCACTATGGTAGACAGTGCCTTCTCCCCATCCATAATGACCTCTTGGCAGGTCTTCAAGAATTCAAGAAACTGATCCTCATAGAGTGGAGGATCAATGGTGAGGGAGGTGAAGTAGTTCGACAAAGACAAGAAACGGCAAACCCCTAAGAAATGAGGATCTTTCTTAGAGCGTAACAGAGCAACTTGATTGTGTTGTCTGTGTAGCTGCATGGTAAAGTTGGGATCATTTCTGTGAGCAAGGTTGGCCATTTTGAAGTAGCATAAGGACGAAGGAAGAAGAAAGAAAGAAATTTCAAGAGAAATTTGGGTTTTTAGGTTTGGAGGAAGAACAGATGATAGAAAGAGGGGGAAACCGTTTGGTTTATATGTGAGAGGGATTTTAGATAAAGTTTAATGAGAGAGGATAAATTTTGAAATCCAGATGTCGGTCCCACCTCTGAAAAAGTAATTTACTTTTTGCTCAAAAAGTAGTTTTCTTGGAAGTCAAAAAGTTTCTGAAGGTTAATTATCTTCGGAAGTTTTAATTAAAAAGGTTCCAAAGCTAAAATGACTTCAGAAGAATTTCCTGAGAGATTTAAAAATTTTGCTTCAGAAGAAAAATTAAAGCTTGAGTGCGTTGTGTGTAAACAGATAAAGCTTCCGAGAGTTAATTTTGCTTCGGAAGTAAATGGTCCTTAAAATTTAGTAAGTGTCTGAGACAAATATTTAAGCTTCGGGAGATAAATTTTTGAAAACTCTTCTGAAAATAAACTTCTCAGACAGTTATTAAATTTGAAGGCATGATTTACTTCTGAAGTTAAAAACAAAACTTCCGAAGTATCAGAAATTTTCAAAAATCTAAGGAAAGTCTTCAAAAAGAAATTTTCATCCAAAGAAAACATGAGCTTATGAAAGTGATGAACTAGACAACTTAGGACACACATATTTTAAGAAATAATAACAATTAGTTTTAAGAAAAGCTACTCAAGGTTTATCATCCCAATAGCTGATATAAGATATTTAAATCTCTGTTCATCAAAAGCCTTTGTAAACAAATCAGCATATTGTTCATCTGTGTGAACCTTGACTAGTTTAATTAATCCTTTTTCATAGTTATCTCTTATTAAATGATACCTATATTCATGTGCTTTGTCCTTGAGTGCTGCACAGGGTTCTCGTGATTGAGATAGCACTGTTGTTGTCTATGTGAATGGGAGTCTCCTTGATGTTTAACCCATAGTCCAGCATCTGATTTTGAATCCAAAGTACTTGAGCACAGCAGCTTGCAGCAGCAATGTATTCAGCTTCAGCAGTTGATGCAGAGACACAGGATTGTTTCTTGCATTTCCATGAGACAACCCTTCCACCAATAAACTGATATCCCCCATATGTAGACTTTGCAGTCATGTTGCAACCACCATAATCACTATCTGTAAAGGCATACAGATTCAATTCAGAATTCTTGGGATACCATAGGCCAAGTGTTGATGCACCCTTGAGGTATCTTAGAATCCTCTTGACAGTGATAAGGTGAGACATCTTAGGGTTGGCTTGATATCTTGCACAAATACATGTAGCAAACATGATATAAGGCCTGCTAGCAGTAAGATACATAAGAGACCTAATCATAGCCCTATATAAATGCTCATCTACACACTCCCCCTCAAGATCAGGACCAAGATAGTGGTTTTTGGCTATGGGTGTCTTAGCAATCTTACCGTAAGTCATATTAAACCTCTTGAGTATGTCCTGAACATACTTTGACTGACTTATGAAGATGCCATCTTCAACTTGCTTCACTTGAATTCCCAGAAAGAAATTGAGTTCCCCTATGGCACTCATTTCAAATCTGTCTTTCATCATCTTCTCAAAGTCTTTGCAGAACTTTGGATTAGTTGAACCAAGTTGATGTCATCCATATATACTTGAACTAGAAATATGTCTTTCCCTTGTCCTTTGATGAAGCGAGTTCCATCTATAGTACCCCTCCTGTATCCATGTTTGCAGGGATACTCAGACAGTGTCTCATACCACTTCCTGGGTGCCTAATGCAGCCCATAGAGAGCTTTGTCAAGCTTGCAGACATGATCAGGATGATCAGGATCTACAAAACCAGGTGGCTGTTTGACATAAACCTCTTCATCTATCACTCCATACAAAAAGGCATACTTCACATCAAGTTGAAAAACCTTGAAGTTCTTGGATTGCAGCAAATGCCAGGAATATCCTAACAGCTTCTAATCTTGCCACTGGAGCAAAGACATCAGTGTAGTCAATCCCTTCTTCTTGTGTGTATCCTTGAACAACCAGTCTACCTTTGTTCTTTGAAATATCAGTTCATAAGGTGTCATGTTACTCTCTTTAACAATCAGAGTTCAATTTTGCACAAAGCACGATGGGTTAACTAATCCTGCCCAGAAGGTGATTCGCAGTTTAGCATCGGCTAGGATGGTTCTTGCTGCTTCAATCAGTGTTCTATTTCGCCTTTCAGCTACCCCATTTTGTTGAGGAGTTCTAGCTGCACTGAATTGATGAGCAATGCCTTTGGTTGCACAAAAGGAACTCATATTTTTATTTTTGAACTTTGTACCATTATCACTTCTTATTATTTTGACTTTGAGATCAAGTTGATTTTCAATTTTAGTGATAAATCTTGAATGATTTGGGATTCTTCATTTTTATGAGGTAGGAAGAAAACTCATGTGAATCGAGAAAAGTCATCAATGATCATTAAACAATATCGTTTTTTTCCCATACTCATTACATGAGTTGGTCCAAAGAGATCCATGTGAAGTAACTTCAATGGAGTATTGTTAGTGTTCACCAGCTTGGTTTTGTGAGACGATTTGTGTTGTTTTCCTTTGAGGCACGCTGAGCATTGATCAATAAAATTGAATTCTTTTTTTAGGAAGACCAATTACATGGTTTCCTTTGACTAACTTGTTCATATTTTTTAAGTTAGGGTGCTCCAAACGTCTATGCCAAAGCTATGACCCATCAAATGATGCTTTAGACAAAAGACATGTTTCTTCCTTAAGTGACGCAGAACACAGGTTTAAGACCTATGTATTATTCTTCCTCGGAGTCTTTAAGACAACCCATATTTCAGGAATCTGAAAACCAGGTTTCAGTATGTAGCAGTGAGTGTCTGTAAAGTGAGTTGAATATTTTTTTGTCGCAGATCTGAGACAGGCTTAGCAGATTTAAATTCAGTTGTTCACAGTAATTCACTCTGTCAAAGCTCAGCATCCCATTTGTCACAGATCCTTCTCCTGTAATCCTGCCACCTTCTGAATCTCCACTGAATGCCACAGTAGTCCCTTGTATGTACTTGAAATCATGAAGGAGGGAACGACCTCCAATCATGTGTTAGGAGCATCCACTGTCTACATACCATAGGCTATTAGACCTGTGTGGATGAACCTACAAACAAAAAGAACTAATTAGAATAAGGAACCCAAGCCATGATGGTCTTGGGTTTCCCGTTTCTATTCATGATAGTCACCTCCTGGTATTTTCCTCTGAATGGTGATTTAGATGAAGGTGATTTGGGAGATTTTTGGTAATAAATTGGTTGAGTCATCTCATCTACATCTACTGAGGATTCACATGAATAATGAAATCGTTGGTTTCTATTTCTTTGTAAAAATTTAGCCCGAGTTTCATTATCAAAAGTTGGTTTTTGCTTGAGAAGGTCAAGTTTGTGTTCATTGTGAGATGATTTCTTTGACCTTTCCTTAAATCCTTTGAGTTATTTCTGTTATTTATTGATCTAGAAGTCCTAGATTGATTATTATGAAGATGATGTTTGATAGAATGCATCACAGTAGATTTTTTTTGAGATGGGCTTGTGTTGTGGAACTCTCAACCCATTCTGATTGAAGTAACAATCTGATGTATTATGATTGTTCATGTCGCAGATTGAACAATACTTGTTGAAGTAGAAATTTTTGGTTGAGTGATTGTTCATATGACAGATAGAACAATATTGGTTGAAGAATCATTTATCTGTCTTGTGATTGAACATGTCACAAATATCACAATATATTTGTTTGTTTCTTGAATCAGATTTTTCTTTGAGTGACTCAACTGATACTTTCTTTTGATGAGTCACTTTCTTTTCTTTAGGTGATGAATCAGAATCAGCCCTTTTTGTAGATTGTTTCACAATACTACTATTGTTCAGTTGTCTGGGCTGTTTTTGTTTCTTTAACCTACTTCTCACCTCTTTCTCAAACTGGTCAATATGTTCTTTATTATAGATATCAAACCCAACTCCCTGCCTTAATTTGGATGACTGTGGGTTTGATGAAGTTTTGTGTGTTGAACTCAGTTTTACAGTTGGTTTCTTTTTCAGTGAAACCTTTTCTGATTTGCTTGAATTTTGTGGAGATACAATCTCATTACCAAAACTACTCTCAGTAGTGGGTTTCACTATTTTGACATATTTCTTTTTCCCTTGTAAAACAGAAGGTATGAATTTTATAAAAGGTACAATTGCTTTTACAGGGCTTCATGGTTTTTTGACAATCACTGTCTTGTCAGAACACTTTTTGATTTTGATTGGGTGTCCTAACTTGATTTTGTCCTCATTGGTTTCAAAATAAACATCAGGTTGTTTTGAGGATTTGTCACTTGTTTCACTTCTGATTTAGGTTCCACAATTTTAGGTTCAATTGATTCAGAGAGTGATACAGACTCAGGCATGATAGTGTAATTGTCATTGTATGGTGGAGGACATGAATTGTACCCAATCCCTGACACGTCCTTTGAATCCTTTTGTGAATCCAGCATTTCTTACAGCTTGACTGAAGGCATTTGAAACTTTTCAAGTTTCACTTCAGTCATAGATTGTTGAGCTTTAGCTTGAGCTAACTTTTCAGTAAGTAGCTCATTTTTAGCTGCAAGATTGTATTTTTTACCATGCAATTTTTCTATGTGAGAAATGAGAGATTTGATTTTGATTTCAAAACTTTTTAGTTCTCTCTTCATCATTTCTGACTTCACCTTTTCTTCTTTAATTTATCTCCTAGTTTATGATTATGTTATCTATACTCTTGTAATTCATTTATGCATTTCTCACTACAAAGGTTAGTTTTACCTCAGTAGGCATTGCAGATGGTCCATCATTGATATGAGCCATGAGAGCATGATTCTGGAATTAAGGCTTGACTTCCTCAACATACACACTCCAGTCACATATCCCAACTTGTTTGATCACAAGGGCACTGGCAGAAGGCTGACTGCTTGCATGGGCTTGATTTGTCAGTTGTGGTTAATTCTGGTATGTTTGTTGATGATGAGAATGATGGTACTGCTGTTGATGATTGTTTGAGTGATAGCTTGAATTGGGCTGTGAGGATGATTGACCAGGAGAGTTCCTTTAATGGTTGGTTATTTTAGGAGCATTGCACTCTCTTGAGAAATGACCAGTCATTCCACAGTTGAAGCATTTTACCTTTGATTTGTCATATCCAAGCTTTGTGTTCTCATTCAGGCTCAATTTTCTTCCTTTTCTAAACAATTTCTTTGCTCTCATGGCAATCATTGCCATTTGCCACTGTAGATCCATCTCCTCAACATCATCAGGATCTAATTCTTCTAAATCTTCCTGTATTAAATGGGCAGAAGTAAGTCTTCCCCCAAGATATGATTCAAAACATGCAACAAAGGCATTGTAGGTTGCCTTTTGCTCTTCTGATTTTAAGTCTTCTAGAGAGATTGGAGGTGCTGTGGAGACTTTTGGTGCTTGTGCTGAAGTTGAATGGTGATTGAATGATGGCGATGCAATGAACCCAATATTGTTCATTTGATCTCTTGATGAGATGAAGTCATCTTCCTCTGTGATTAAAGCATTTTCAACAGAATGTGATTCCGAAGGAAATTTGTAGGCTTCAATCACTCTTGGCCCACTGAGATTTTTGCTTCGTTCATCAAGTTCCAAAGCTTCAATCTTGGATATCATAATGTCTAGAGTGGTACTATCAAGATCAAGAGTATTTTTCAACATTGTGACATTTTGCTTCTAGCTTTCAGGTAGACTATGGAGCATTTTCTTGTTGAGTTCTTTAATGTTGTATGAAACACCCATAATTTCCAAGTCATTGACCAACTGTACAAATCTGTGCAGTTGTTTTGATATGGATTCTCCTTTGGTGTGATGGAAGGTTTCATACTGATTGACCAGCTTGTCTTTGTTAATTTCAGCAACTTCACTGCTACGTTCACACATATTTTGAGAGCATCCCAAACAGCTTTAGCAGTTCCATATTTTTCCAATCTTTTTCAGCACATCCATTTTGAGTGCTTGAGTCAAAATAGAGTATGCTTTAAGATCAATTTTGATTTTCTTATAGTCATCTTCATCCAGAGTTAAGTCTTCAATTCGTATTCTAACAGTCTTGTACAATGCAACTTGAGCTGTTGATAAAGTAACAGGAATATGTGGACCCTTACATATTGAGATCCAAAAGTCAGGATCTACACCTGTGATATAATTTCTAAACCGTATTCTCTATTGTTTAAACTTAGATTTGTGTTTAAGCATGGGAGGCTTAGTTGTATGACCTAATTCAGAGTAACTGTTAGAATCCATGATGATTTGTGTAAGTACAGATTTAGTTGATTTTATGATTGATTATGTTTGATGAGTCCAACTTGTTCAAGCAATTCTGTTAAGGTTCAGAATGAGTGTTCTTGCTGTTTGACAGGAGTATTGTTTCTTGTTGTTTGCTAAGTAGAGATGATGATATCTACTACTAGCAACTTGATTATCAGATCAATCGAGTTCTATTCAGTCTGTGCGCAGATCTGAAAGAGAATTGAGAGCCAAAGCTCTTATACCAATTGACTGGGTTTTAGTAAGAGTGATATTCTTACTGAGAATCGAATATGATAATCAAGTCAATGATTGAGTGGCGGAAACAAACAGTCGAAGAACAATCAAGCAAGAAAATTACTCATAAATTCTGTTTGTATTGATATATGAATGTTGACAAATTATAGAGAATAATTACAACAAAATCCTCTAACTGTAAACCGTCACCTCAGTACGAGGTAAACTATTCTATTTATAGACAAGACAAGATGCCTTTACAAAATGACTAAACTACCCCTGACCTATTACATCAGAAACTAGTCTATGTCTTGATCCGCATCTCTGCTTGTTCATCCGCATTGACAAATGCGGATGAGATAATCTTGATCCGCATTTCCACTTGATCATTAGCATTAGTGAGTTGGTCATCCGCATTGGTTAATGCGGATGAACAAATACTTGTGCGCATTTGGTTGGTCATCCGCATTTGTCAATGCGGATGATCAAAGTCTTTTCCGCATCTTCTTTTGTTCTTCCGCATTAGTCAATGCGGAAGAGTAATTTGTTCAACATAAGTATTGTGTCTTCGCATTAGTTAATACGGAAGAGTAAACACTTGTCCGCATCAGATTTTTGTCTTCCACATTGACTAATGCGGAAGATAACACTTGTTATTTTTTCTTGCATATCTTCATCCGCATTGCATCTTGGACTTGTGGGATTCCAGCTGAAAAATCATCAATTCACCCATTGAGTTGGCATGTATCATCCTTTCAGGGTGCAACATTCATCATCAACAACAAAAGAATTGAGTGTGTTCAAATCAACCTGTTATTGTAATCGATTCCAAACAACAGTAGCGTTGATAGAAAGGTGAAATTTCCATAAATTTTTCATGACCTAACTTACAGACTGTTAAACCAAAAGTGAACGAAGAACCAAATGATAATGAAGAACACACAAAGTCCAATTTATTCAAGATATGCTATACATTTTCAACATCAATGAACATGCAAACTAAGAGAAATTTTAACCGTCATGAAAAACCTTCATAGTTGTGTTCATCACAAGAACAGAGTCTGATGAAAAACAAAAATGTGCAAGGAATTAATGAAGTAACATCTAATAAATAGTTTATTTAAACATGAAAAATAGAGAAAATGTGATTGTTCTACAACAAATTCACTATTTGATGTCGCAATAATGAATCAGTGACTTCAAACATTCATCTTTGACCACTAAAAGTCAAACTGATAATTATTCACATGCTTTCTCATCAAAACTAACACATATGTCTCTTATGCACATTAAATGGCTAATCTTTCATGGAGAAAGCTCCATAATGTCAACGGTTATTTAGACCCTGATGTGCCAGAAGCTGAGGTACTTAGAGATATTATCAGATTCATCCCTATAACAAGGGTAGCCTATGCTATCACTGTTAGACCCACTATCTATGAGAACCTCATAAGGTCTTTCTGGAATTCAGCTGAACTGATTGAAGCAGATGGTGTTAGAACTTTACCAAGAAAAATTGAGAATGATCATACTCTGAGATAACTAAAGATTCTGTAAGAAGAAGTCTGCATTTTGGTGATGATGTTGATGCACCACTAGAGTTGGATGAGGATGACATAGCCACCTTCTTTGCAGAGATTGGTTATGAAGGGGGATTTGAAGCTAAGCAAATTGTAAATGGATTAGTTGATTTGCATTGGAGATTTCTAATCCACCTCTTTCAGCACTGCTTATCCAAAAGAAAAACAGGTGGAATGATATTCCAATCACCAATTCATCAGCAATTTGTGGTCTCTACACAAATAGACCATTCAACATGTCTACTTATGTATTTAATGGTCTGGTTTCAAACATACAATAGGGAAGAAGATACAAGTTCTTGAAGTATCCAAGATTCAATCAGTGCCTGATAAATGAAGCATTCCCAAATCTTGCTACTGAGGGACCAGTGCTAGATATTCCTCATTATGATGCAAAATCATACAAGTACATTAAGAAGAGGGATCCTAAAATTTTTTACAGTGGAGCTCACTCACCTCTTCTTCCTTGGATGCTTTAATAGATCAATCCTGAAGAACAAGGAGAAGAACAAGATGCTCATGATCACATTGAAGAACAAGCTGCAAGCTGCTGATGAGCAAGCTGATGGTGTTGATAGGCAAAGGTCAGTATCACCCCATGATGGTGCAGGGGGTGACCCTCATACTGAACCTGAAATTCATGACCGTGCATCGCCATTTGTGCCTCTGCCACAACCATCTCCACAACCATCTCCAAAACTATCACCACAACCATCACCAATAGCCCAACCAACAATATCTCCATCTCATAACTCACCAATATCACCACCTCATTACTCATTAGAGTCACCAACTTAACCATTGCCTACCCATGATATTCCATCTAAGTTTGGAGACTCAAAAAGCACATCTAAAGCATCCAAATCATCTTTGGATGAAGAGGATCATCACGCTCAAATGCCTATAAAAAGAGTTACTTCTGAGACTGCTCCCTCAGAGAGTTTTGCTGAATCCAATGTAAATAGACTGGATGAAAAGGATGAGTTAATTTTGGAGCTATTACAAAACGTTGAAAGGATGGAAAGAATACTGAATAGGAGAGCTAGAATCATTGATGATAGGATTCTAGAACTGGGTGAAACCGAGCATGAGTTAAAAGAGCTAAAAGAAAGATATGAAGCTGAAAAGTAAAAGAAAGAGAAAGAGATTGAAAACTTAAAAGCTGCTCTCAATCATTCTAGGGAAGAAGTAAGTGGCCATGTTGATACTCTTGCCATTCAAACTATACCTATGGAAGAGCAAGAGGATATTATTGAAGAACAAGTAGAGATCATCTCCAATCTCCAAAGTCAAATTGAAAGTCAAAATAGAAGAATCTCTGAGCTTGAAATGTTAATTGAAATTCAAAGAAATGTTGAGGCTGAAGAATGTAAAAAGGATGAAGAAAGAGTAATGACAAATGAGAAACAATCCTCTACTAAAAATGTTGAAAAAGAAGAAGATGCAGGCAAAACAAAAAATGAAGAATCAAGTATGGAAATTGTGGTTTATTCTGGGCAATCAGATGCTACTCAAACTGAGAAAGCTAAATTTGAAGAACTAATCAGTGCTCTGGATAGCTTTACTTCTGAAGAATTCATAATAGATGAGAATTTTTGGGATTTTGTTGCTAACCAGAAGACCAACATTGAACCCATTGTGGTCATACCTCAATCTCCAGTTCCCTTGGAAAAAGAGTTGAGCATTCAAATGGTACCTGCTATGTCATTATCAGAGGAACAAAAAGAAATGATAAGAGAGTTTTGTGAACAAGAAAAAGAAAAGGAAGAAAAGTAGGCCGACGACCAAGAAAAAGTACAAACTAAGCCTGAAAAATTGCCTGAGGAGATGAAAAAGGCTGAATCCTCTTCTTGTCCTCCACTTTAAACTTATACGAGAAAGAGGAAATACTTATCTGAAAAGGCAAAAGGGAAGAGACCAATAATTGAAGAAGAACATGTGAAGAAGAGTAAAAAGGACGATCCAAGAAGCTTGGCAGCCATAGCTGAATTCCTAGATGAGCATGAAAAGGCTGAGGCTCAATTAAAGAAACAAGCTGCATTTATTGATCTGGAAGAATGGGAAATAGAAGGAGGATATGATGCTGAGAAGGCTGTAGATGTGGACAGTCATGTGCTTGAAGACAAATCTGTTGATGAAATAGTGTTAAAGACTCAAAATGATGACCTCATGATAAAGGCAATGTTTTTTTATCAATCATGGGTATAATGCAGATGAAATATTCAATATTACCTATGAAGGCATGAAAGCAAAAGAAGAAAAGGTCAATAAACTATTGGATCCCACGGTTGAAACAGAGTATGAGAAGTCAATAGCACCCAAAGCTCAAAAGCCAAAGTTGTCAATCATGAAGAAGCAATCTCAAACTCATGAACCTTTACATCCTGATCCCTATGCAATGACTGATAGGGAAATGAAGGATTACCTCACCAGTCAAGGATTCACTAAAAGAAAATTAGGAAACATGAAAACCAATTCACTGAGAGCTGCCACACTCAGACTAATCAATGACAAGAAAGAAAAGTTGAAGAGGTTAGAAGAAGAAGTACTCAATCAAAAGCCAAGATCAAGAGTCTCTGCACAAGAAATGCAACTTACACATAAATATCAAGACTATCTGGCACATGTTCTGCACAAATATCTAGAGTGGTTTGCTGAACCCTCCGAAGTGAAACTTAAGGAAGGATTGACCACTGCTGAGATGATCAGAGGTGTATCTACTCCAAAAGGCAAAATAGATCAGAAAATTATTGCTTGGAAGTATGATAGTTCATGGAACATGTTCATGGTTAAAAGAATCTCAGGTCTAGTGCAATTCTATACAGAGTACTCTGCTCTGGTAAATGCAGTTAAGATTCATGACCTGAAAGAACTGGCTAATCTGGAGCTAATCAACCATAATGCCGTGTTTAGAGGATATGAATTTTAAGGTATACTTAAAATGTTCAAGAGAACCAACAACTTCAATTCATTAAAAGCAATATGTATGAGAAAAGACAAAATTTTTAAGAACCCTCTGGAGATGAAATAGACAAAAGCAACTGAAGAAGTAGTGTTTCCAGAACTTAGAGTGAAACCTACTAAATCATTAAAAAGAAAAAAGGTGGCTGGTACACATTCCATAACACCAATCTCAAATGTTTATTATGATGAGAAGACCTATGAATTGGTGATTGAGAGGAAGTGGGGAGGTAAAGAAGGAGCTGAAATCAGATTGTTCAGTGGCTATGAAGTGAGACTACTAGATCAATCATACATTCACTACATATACACAAGGCACTTCAGAGAGATATCAAAAAAATTAGGTCAAGAAGATCTACATTTCTTTCTAAAATGTATCAAAATATTAAAAATGGCTTATGATCAGATCAGTGGAAAGAGGGAGAAAAGGAAGAATAAGAAGACACCTCTACAGTTAGGCAACATTGTCAACTAAAAGTTGATGTAGATGGATCTGTTTTGATTCATAGGGATGGGTTATCTATGGTGTCTATTTGGGAACCAATCTCACTTAAGAAACTACGTCTTGAAGCCATTCACAATATGAGTAGATAGAAGATTAATGTACTAAGCAGAGATAAAATGTCAGATGCTCAAGACTTTGTCAACATGATCAAGGCAATTCTGAATGCAGCTCATGCAACACCTTCTTCACCATCACAATACCCAAATGAATTATCACAACCTCAATCACCACCTAAACATTAAAGAAAAAAGGCTGCATAATCCTTAGGGGGAGTATTGTTGGACCCTGAAAGGATTATGCATGCCAATTCAATAGGCGAGTTGATGGTTGCTTTGCAAGATTCCCACAAGTCCAAGAAGAAATGCGGATGAAGATCATGCACAAGAAAAACCAAGTATGGTCTTCCGCATTTGTCAATGCGGAAGACATAAAACAAATATGGACAAGTATTTTTTCTTCGGTATTAATAAATGCGAAAGACCATTTGTAATGCGGACAAGATTTTGCTCATCTGCATTTGCCAATGTGGATGACCAGACAAAAGCGCAGAAGTATTTGTTCATCCGCATTAACCAATGCATATGACCAACATACTAATGCGGATGATCAAGTGAAGAATGCTAATCAAATCAACTCATCCGCATTTGCAAATACGGATGAACAAGCAAAGATGCGGATCAAGACTTAGACTAGATTTTGATGTAATAGGTCAGGGATAGTTTAGTGATTTTGTAAAAGGCATCTTGTCTGCCTATAAATAGAATAGATAACCTCGTACATGAGGTGACAAAATTTTAGACGATCAGAATATTTGTATTCTCTAGGTGCATTATTAATATATAAAAAAGCATTTATGAGTATTTCCTCTGCATTGAATGTTTCTTGATTGTATGATTCCACCATTCAATCATTAACTCAGTCATTATATTCGATCCTTACTGAAAATCTCAATCTCACTAACCCAATGAAGATGTTCTTGAATGGAAGCTGTGACACCCGTCACCTTAAGGTCCGTCGAACGACATAATTAAGCATAGAATTATTTTAATTATTCTTCCTCTTCTTCTCGAACTCCTGCTTTAAGGAATCATGTCTGCTTTATTTCCTTTGTGTCTGTACTTCCTCCGAGAACGTGTGCTACGCATAAACTTTTTATAAATTTCGTCACCATTACCACCAAATGTATCATTTTTAATTTCAACCATTATCATTAATAAAAAAGCCATCTTTAAACTATCAATTACCATTAAACACGCTTTTAACCTTAATATAACAAACATTTTAAGGTCGTAATCAACCCAAACAAATTTTGGGGAACTCGAGGGTTAAGTACAGGGACTAAACTCGCCATTTTGGAAACTTGGGCTGGGTATATAAACCCATATTCTAGCCCTTGATCACATTTCATCTTCATCTTCTTCATCCTCTTCACTTTCTTCTTCACATCTTCTTTATTCTAGCACCAAATCCAACCCGCGTGGTCTTGTTCTTGTCGTCTAGACTCCATCTATAGCCTAGTTTACTCTATTCTAGCAGGTAGACGACCTTGGTTGCCCCTTTTCTTGCTTATTCATGGCTATCCAAACTAGGGTTTCGGGTGTTCGGGTTCAACCCGAACACATGAGGTCGTGTAGGTGCGTGTGAGGTCTTTCTGCTTGTGTTTCATGTTTGTGTATGTTTGTAGAGTGTTTCTGGAAGTCGTTGTTGTGTAAAACCCGTGCTCGGAGTAGCCGAAGGCTGCTCTGCACTTCTGCAGTCGCGAACCTACAGTTGATGCGACTGGGTCTGTCATGCGACTGGGTCTGTCATGCGACTGAGCCGTGCGACTAGGTGAGTCGTGCGACTGAGTCATACGACTGTGTCATTCGGGCGACTGAGTTGTGCGACTGGGGACGTCATGCGACTGAGTCGTGTGATCGTATGTATGTCTGTGAATGAGTCATGCGAACAAATGAATGCGTGCGATAAAGTCAGGTGACCGACTGAATGTATGCGATTGTGCGTGTTTTGAACGACTGGAGTCCAATCCCACAAATGAAGGTTCAATCGCACGAAAGTAGCTAATTCGCATGATTGAGGGTTGATTCGTGCGCATGGAGGTTGGGTTGTGCGAATGTGTGTTGTGTGGTACGACTGAATGTTAGTCATGCGAATGAAGACTCAATCGTACGAATGAAGCTGATCCGTACGATTGAAGGTTGATTCGTACGAATGGAGCGTTGAGTCGAGCGTCTGGTCCTGTTGTGTGACTGATGATGTTGAGTGTGAATTTCCCGTTGAACATCTGATGATTATAAGGTAACATCAGTAAAAGTGTCATTACCTGACCACAAAGATTAAAGTCAACGCTATCAACATGCACATACTATTTCAATTGAAATCAACCTAACATTTTACAATTATCGACAATCCAATTGGAACTCTAAATACTTAACAAGTGCTATCTTTCATTACCATGAGATCATTTCACGGATGTCATAAGCAATGACGACTACTCGTAGTACTTGGATCTACATAAGATCTGATACGTGTGTCCGCTTGTGTGTGTGCTACCCACGACCGAACCGGTACAACCCAAACCGACCAAACATTACTATACGCTTTATACATGTCATTAATGCTTAACAATAACTGTCAAAGGTGTTTGACCTATCATTGCATTCAACTGTGGGAATCTTGATCATTCATACTTACCACTTAACATGTGAGTTTCGTGGCCCCTTTTTACGTTTATACTACTTTACAAACATGGGGGAAAAGTATGCTCGCCCGCTTTCTATGCTGTACAACATACATTCAATTTACATACTTAGAATCAACGTGCTACTATTTTGTGGGTACTGATTTCATACATGCTTGAGTCTACTTTGTGGTTCTTTCTTACAACCATTTAATTCCAGTGTGGGAACTGATGGTTAGGTATTGGTAGTACTACTGGGTTGACACCCCCACCCTTGTGTTGGTATACTAGTTAGTCCAAACAAAGCCAGGAACGGGCCTTGGGTGAATATATTCCGACAAGATTCTTTGTGTATGTCGTTAGGTTTGGTTGTAAAGCTCTTGTCATGTGATTTTGCTTACTTATAACTGTATGCAAGGTATTCTGCAACAACATTATACAGCATCATTACTTATTTACTTTTAAACCTGCGAGCTCACCAACAATTTTGTTGACCATTTTTGAGCATATCATTTCAGGTGATCATGCTAGCTGAGGTTCTAGTTGTGCTGCCTTAGTGGAGACCCTAGGATGCATTTCCAGGCTAAACTGCATTTTGAAAACAATTGTTGTAACTGTTTCAAACAACATTACACTTAATAACTCGTTCCCGGGTTGTGGGAATTGCATACAATGTTATTATCTATGTTTATCTTATATCATGTTTATGTTTATGGCTATGTTGTCGTGAATACTGACTAAACACGACACAAGTCTCCTTGTTGTCGGGTGTTGTCATGACACCCTTGTCATCATTATTATTATTGCATCTCTACCGCTTACCATGTGTTATGACTATTCCCGTCTCGTTGCAACCCCGTGTTTCCGCTCTTAGCGGGGGTGTGAAAGACTGGTATCAGAGCCATTGGTTATAGAGAATTAGGCAATACACTTGACCTAGACTATAACCTAGGAACCTTCATGTAGATTTGCATGCCAGGGTTGTGTGTAGTTTGTATCTCATACGTGTTCCTCATTACTTGTTCGATTAACAATCTGTTTTGTGATCATTTCACCCGGTGAGGGAGCCCTTGTGCTAACTCTTTACGGGATGATTGTATTGGATCTTCCGTTTCCCTCTACGCACCGAGTTGCTTTATCAATCCGGGTATTGAGCCCAAAGAGATCTTCATAGATCATGCTATTGTGTTTGACCTTAAGCATTGGGATTTACCCCAAGGAGGTTATGTCTGAGACCTCGAGAGAGGAGGAAATAGGCAACCTCGGCTAGACTAAACTTGATTTCATGCATGGACATGTCATTGTTATGATGGACTACTGTTTGGACATTACTTATACATGGTGTGAGAATTTAACGATTTGTATGCGATGTGTGATAACCATAAGTGTGGTGTTAACTCGAAAAGTTAGACCTTAATATGACATGGATAATGTGTCCTACAATGGTTAAAACTTATGCATTTGCTATTCTTATGATTAGAACATGCCGCCTCGAAGAGTTACGCGCAGCAACAGTGGCGGAAGTGAAGCCCCGAGAGGCAAAGGCAGAGGCAGAGGTAGAGCACCGAGAACAAGTGATGGTCCTATCAATGTCACTCCATGAATAGGAAATGCTGATATGGCAGCCTTAATCACTCAACAGCTGGCCGCACTGATTCCGACTATCGTGGCCCAAGTGAGCGATGTTCTTCAGAATTCTCACCCCCACGGGGATGGTGGCAATGATAATGAGGATAACGGGAACCCGACTGGGAACGAAAGCAATCAGGAGACTGGAAATGGTTGTACAGCCGGTAACGAAACTGGAATTGTGAATGTTAGACGAGGATGTTCATACAAGGAATTTGTGGCTTGTAAACCAAGAGAGTTTGATGGCAAAGGTGGAGCCATAGCTCTGACCAGATGGCTTGAAAAGATGGAGGTCATGATCGACATCAGTGAATGCCTCGATAGTCAAAGGATTAAGTACGCAACGTGCTCACTACAGGGCAAGGCACTAACATGGTGGAACACTCAAATTAAGGCTAGGGGAAGAGAATCGGCGATGCAAATGTCATGGGATGAGTTCAAAGCCCTAATAACCGAGGAGTACTGTCCTCTCAACGAGACGCAGAAACTTGAGCATGAGTTCTGGAATCATGCCATGGTGGGGGCTGGGCACGTAGCTTACACCAACCGTTTTCATGAGCTAGCAAGGTCGGTTCCGCATCTGGTCACCCCGGAATCAAAAAGGATAGAGAGCTATATTTGGGGACTTGCACCTCAAATCTGGGCAATGGTAACCGCTACTGCTCCTCCTACTATCCAGAGCGCATTCTGAAGGCTGGCGTTCTAACTGATGAGATGGTCAGAACAAGGGTATTGGGCAGGGGAGCAGAGAAAAGGAAAGAAGTTGGGGAAACGAGCCAGTCGAGTGCCGGGAAATTCGAGAAAAGGGCCAAGACAACCAGAAATTTTGTGGCCGTGACCCAGGGCAGACGAGAGTATATGGGTTCGCATCCCAGATGCGATAGGTGCAACTTTCATCATCCCCCAGCTATGTCGTGCCGGGTGTGCGCTAACTGTAGACGCCCGGGGCATTTAGCAAGAGACTGCAGAACAACGCCGAATATGGTCGCTCCAGTCAACGCGGTTAACCCGCCGGGAATGCCAGGGGCTGTTATGAGTGTGGAAGCCCTCTTCACTACCAGAAGATGTGCCCCAAACTGAATCGGGCATCGGGCCAACAAGGGAACAACCAGCATCAGACTATGGCTATAGCTGGAAATCAAGGCCCGACAAACCAGGGGAACGCGGCTCGGGGAGGCGCTTTTTTCATTGTGCCAATGAAGCCTGTCAGGACCCAAATGTTGTCACGGGTACGCACTTACTCATAATCACTTTGCATCTGTATTATTTGACACTGGAGCAGACAATAGCTTTATATCTTCTGAATTTGTGCAATTGCTCGATTTGAGTCCTAGTAGGCTAGAAACTAGCTACTCTGTAGAAATGGCCAATGGTAGGGTTGTTCAGGCTGACGGGATTATTAGAAAGTGCTCGATAATATTAGAGAACCACACCTTCGATATAGACTTGATACCCTTTGAGCTAGGAAGTTTCGATGTGATTGTGGGAATGGATTGGTAGTCGAAACACGGGGCCATGATTTTCTGTCGAGACAAGGTAGTGCGAATCCCTATGTCAGACGGGGGAGTACTCAGAATTCAAGGAGAAAGACCGGGGAGAAACTTAAAGCTTATTTCCTGCATGAAAGCACACCGGAGTTTACGAAAACAGTGCTACTCTTTTCTGGCTCATGTGGTGGAAAAGAAAGAAGAGGAGCAGAGATTGGCAGATATCCCTGTAGTGCGGGATTACCTAGATGTATTTCCTGATGACTTGCCTCGTTTGCCTCCTCCACGGCAGGTGGAATTTCGTATTGAGTTGATTCCTGGAGCTACACCGGTAGCAAGGACACCGTATCGGTTGGCACCGTCTGAAATGCAAGAGTTATCTAGCCAGTTACAGGAACTACTGGAGAAGGGTTTTATTCGGCTGAGTCACTCGCCTTGGGGAGCACCGGTGTTATTTGTCAAGAAGAAGGATGGGTTGTTTCGTATGTGCATCGACTACCGTGAGTTGAACAAATATCTGTGAAAAATCGGTATCCTCTTCCCAGGATCGACAACCTGTTTGATCAGTTACAAGGAGCTTCGTATTTTTCCAAGATCGACCATCGATCTGGATATCACCAACTAAGGGTTTTTGAGGAGGACGTACCGAAGACAGCGTTTAGAACTCATTCGGATTGACTAACGCACCAGCTGTGTTCATGGACCTGATGAATCGGGTGTGCAAACCTTACTTGGATAAGTTTGTGATCTATTCATAGACGACATACTTATCTACTATCGATCGAAGGACGACCATGAAGAACACCTTCGGGCAATACTGGAACTGTTAAGGAAGAGAAACTTTTCACCAAGTTCTCGAAGTGTGAATTCTGGCTGCGAGAGGTGAAGTTTTTGGGTCATGTGGTTAACAAAGACGGGATTCATGTAGATCCTGGCAAGATCGAAGAGTTAAAGAAATAGGATACACCCCAGACACCTTCAGAGATACGGTAGTTCTTAGGATTAGCCGGATACTATCGTCTTTTCATTGTGAACTTTTCAAAGATCGCTCAACCATTGACATTGTTGACTCAGAAGACAAGAAGTTTGATTGGGGACATGCACAAGAACGGGCGTTCCAAACGCTGAAAGATAAGCTGTGCAATGCACCGATATTGTCCCTCCCAGACGGAACTGATGATTTTGTGGTATACTGTGATGCTTCGCATCAAGGGTTAGGATGTGTACTAATGCAGAAAGATAAGGTGATTGCCTACGCTTCGCGACAACTTAAAGTGCACGAGAAGAACTACACGACTCATGATCTTGAGTTGGGCGCTGTAGTATTCATACTTAAAATATGGAGGCATTACCTGTATGGAACCAAATGCATCATCTACACAGATCATAAAAGCCTTCAACATATTCTGGATCAGAAGGAACTCAATATGCGACAGCGACGCTGGGTAGAGCTTCTTAGTGACTACGATTGTGAAATCCGGTATCATCCGGGAAAAGCTAACGTGGTGGCTGATGCTCTAAGCCGCAAAGAACACGTAAAACCACTACGTGCTCGATCTTTGGGATTGACCATTCAAACAAATTTGAAAAGTCAGATCCAAATTGCACAAAGTGAGGCGTTGAAAGAAGAAAACCTTGCGGGAGAAGAATTCTAAGGGTTGGATAAACAACTGATGTGCAAGGACGATGGTGTATAGTACTTCATGGACCGAATATGGGTACCCAAGTGGGGAGGTGTACGTACCTTGGTCATGGATGAAGCACACAAGACGCGATATTCTATTCATCCTGGCGCAGACAAGATGTACCACGATCTCAAAGATTTGTACTGGTGGCCAGGCCTGAAGAAAGACATTGCCACGTACGTCAACAGATGCTTGACATGCTCGAAAGTTAAGGCTGAACATCAGAAACCATCGGGACTGTTACGGCAACCTGAGATTCCCAAATGGAAATGGGAGAACATAGCCATGGACTTCATTACCAAACTCCCTCGAGCGAGCAACGGGCATGATTCGATATGGGTCGTAGTGGATCGAATGACGAAATCAGCACACTTCTTGCCAATCCGAGAAGACTACAAAATGGACAAGTTGGCGAGATTATACATAAAAGAGGTCATGACAAGACACGGAGTGCCGGTGTCAATCATCTCCGACTGTGACGGCCGATTCACTTCACGATTTTGGCAGACACTACAGAAAGCGATGGGCACTCGATTAGACATGAGTACCGCCTATCACCCTCAAATAGATGGCCAAAGTGAATGAACCATACAAACACTGGACGACATGCTGAGAGCGTGTGTAATCGACTTTGGTGGTAGTTAGGATACTCATTTGCCATTGATTGAGTTCTCATACAATAACAACTACCACACCAGCATTGGGTGTGCTCCGTTCGAAGCGTTGTACGGAAGGAAGTGTAGATCACCCGTTTGTTGGGCCGAGATTGGTGAAAGTCAGTTAACGGGCCCAGAGATCATTCAGGAAACAACCAACAAGATCTTCCAAATCAAAGATAGACTGAAAGCCGGTAGAGACGCCAAAAGAGCTATGCCGACAATCGTTGAAAGCGTCTAGAATTCAACGTTGGGGACGGAGTGTTACTCAAAGTCTCTCCTTGGAAAGGAGTTGTTCGGTTTGGAAAGAAAGGGAAGTTATCCCCAAGATACATTGGACCATTTGTGATTACAGAAAGAATTGGTCCAGTGGCTTACCGATTAAGGTTAACACAAGAACTCAGCGGTGTGCATGATACTTTCCATGTGTCGAACCTCAAGAAGTGTTTGGCTGACGAAACACTTCGCATACCCATTGAGGATATTAAAATTGACGAAAAGCTTCATTTTTTTGAGGAACCCATTGAGGTCATGGATCGTAAGGTCAAACAGTTGAAGAGCAGTAGAATACCAATTGTTCGCGTAAGGTGGAATTCAAAACGAGGGCCAGAGTTTACATGGGAACGGGAGGATCAAATGAAACTCAAATACCCACACCTATTCATGGATGACACTCTTGGACCTAACTTCAACTGAATTCCGGGACGAAATTCTCTCAACTAGGGGATACTGTGACACCCGTCACCTTAAGGTCCGTCGAACGACATAATTAAGCATAGAATTATTTTAGTTATTCTTCCTCTTCTTCATGAACTCCTGCTTTATGGAATCATGTCTGCTTTATTTCCTTTGTGCTGTACTTCCTCCGAGAACGTGGGCTAAGCATAAACTTTTTATAAATTTCATCACCATTACCACCAAATGTATCATTTTTAATTTCAACCATTATCATTAATAAAAAAGCCATTTTTAAACATCAATTACCATTAAACACGCTTTTAACCTTAATATAACGAACATTTTAAGTTCGTAATCAACCGAAACAAATTTTGGGGAACTCGAGGGTTAAGTACAGGGACTAAACTCGCTATTTTTCAAACTTGGGCTGGGTATATAAACCCATATTCCAGCCCTTGATCTCATTTCATCTTCATCTTCATCTTCTTCATCCTCTTCACTTTCTTCTTCACATCTTATTCATTCTAGCACCAAATCCAACCCGCGTGGTCTTGTTCTTGTCGTCTAGACTCCATCTACAGCCTATTCTACTCTATTCTAGCAGGTAGACAACCTTGGTTGCCCTTTTTCGTGCTTATTCACGGCTATCAAAACTAGGGTTTCGGGTGTTCGGGTTCAACCCGAACACATGCGGTCGTGCGGGTGTGTGTGAGGTCTTTCTGCTTGTGTTTCATGTTTGTGTATGTTGTAGAGTGTTTCTGGAAGTCCTTGTTGTGTAAAACCCGTGCTCGGAGCAGCCGAAGGCTGCTCTGCACTTCTTCAGTCGCGAACCTGCAGTTCAGGCGACTGGGTCTGTCATGCGACTGAGCCGTGCGACTGGGTGAGTCGTGCGACTGAGTCATACGACTGTGTCATTCGGGTGACTGAGTTGTGCGACTACGGACGTCATGCGACTGAGTGTTAGGATCAATGATCTACGTTTGATTGATTAGAGAGTATAGCAACGGAATTCTAACAATGAATTAGCCAATTCACAAGAACAAAAGGATATTCGATGTAAGAACAAAAACGGTTATAGATAGAGAGAATTCTGCAAATAAATTTCATTCAATATTCGCTTTCGTGGTAACGGAATGTCACAATTACAATTAGGTCGACACCTCTTATATAAGAGATGTGACGTCTGCTGATGTCACTTGATAGTGACATCTAACAGAATTTATCGCAAACTACTGATAGTTAACACAACTACTGAAGATGTCAAACAGCTGACATCTTCTTACAAAAATACTAAGTGTTAACTATTATTACAACAACTGAAAAGAAACTACTGAAACAATAACAACTAAAGAACATACTGTTCAGTTGTTTTACAAATACTGAAACAAGAAACTACCGAAAGGTAAAACATCACAACTACTGAAGAAGACCTCTTCAGCTGTTGTGACAACGACTGATACTTTGGTCTTCAGCACTTGTGTCTTCAGACTTTGTCTTCGGCACTTGTGTCTTCAGACTTTGTCTTCGGCACTTGCGTCCCTCTTCAGCTGTTGTGACAACGACTGATACTTTGGTCTTCAGCACTTGTGTCTTCAGACTTTGTCTTCAGCACTTGCGTCTTCAGACTTTGTCTTCAGCACTTGCGTCTTCAGACTTTGTCTTCAGCACTTGTGTCTTCAGACTTTGTCTTCAGCACTTGTGTCTTCAGACTTTGTCTTCAGCACTTGTGTCTTCAGACTTTGTCTTCAGCACTTGTGTTCAGACTTCGTCTTCAGTACTTGTGTTCAGACTTTGTAATCAGCTGTTATCTTCAGCTGTTGTGGTCTTCAATAGTTGTTGTGATGTCTATGGGAGTTAAAGGTTTTTCTGATCCGGCTCATTGGTTCTTTTGGTCCAACACTGAGTCGTGCGATCGTATGTATGTCTGCGAATGAGTCATGCGAACGAATGAATGTGTGCGATTGAGTCAGGTGACTGACTGAATGTATGCGATTGTGCGTGTTTCACACGACTGGAGTCCAATCGCACGAATGAAGGTTCAATCGCACGAAAGTAGCTAATTCGCACGATTGAGGGTTGATTCGTGTGCATGGAGGTTGGGTTGTGCGAATGTGTGTTGTGTGGTACGACTGAATGCCAGTCATGCGAATGAAGACTCAATCGTACGAATGAAGCTGATCCGTACGATTGAAGGTTGATTTGTACGAATGGAGCGTTGAGTCGAGCCTCTGGTTCTGTTGTGTGACTGATGATGTTGAGTGTGAATTTCCCCTTGAACGTCTAATGATGATAAGGTAACATTAGTAAAAGTGTCATTGCCTGACCACAAAGATTAAAGTCAATGCTATCAACATGCATATACTATTACAATTGAAATCAACCTAACATTTTACAATTATCGAAAATCCAATTGGAACTCCACATACTTAACAAGCGCTATCTTTCATAACCATGAGATCATTTCACGGATGTCATAAGCAATGACGACTACTCGTAGTACTTGGATCTACATAAGATCTGATACGTGTGTCCGCTTGTGTGTGTGCTACCCACGACCGAACCGATACAACCCGAACCTACCAAATATTACTATACACTTTATACATGTCATTAATACTTAACAATAACTGTCAATAGGTGTTTGACCGATCATTGCATTCAACTGTTGGGAATCTTGATCATTCATACTTACCACTTAACATGTGAGTTTCGTGGCACCTTTTTACGTTTATACTACTTTACAAACATGGGGGAAAAGTATGCTCGCCCGCTTTCTATGCTGTACAACATACATTCAATTTACATACTTAGAATCAACGTGCTACTGTTTTGTGGGTACTTATCTCATACATGCTTGAGTATGCTTTGTGGTTCTTTCTTACAACCATTTAGTTCCAGTGTGGGAACCGACGGTTAGGTATTGGTAGTACTACTGGGTTGACACCCCCACCCTCGTGTTGGTATACTAGTTAGTACCAACAAAAGCCAGGAACGGGCCTTGGGTGAATATATTCCGACAAGATTCTTTGTGTATGTCATTAGGTTTGGTTGTAAAGCTCTTGTCATGTGATTTTGCTGCTTATAACTGTATGCACGCTATTCTGCAACAACTTTATACAGCATCATTACTTATTTACTTTTAAACCTGCGAGCTCACCAACAATTTTGTTGACCATTTTTGAGCATATCTTTTCAGGTGATCATGTTAGCTGAGGTTCTAGGTGTGCTGCCTTAGTGGAGACCCTAGGATGCATTTCCGGGCTAAACTTGTCATTTTAAAACCAATTGTTGTAACTATTTCAAACAACATTATACTTTGTAGCTCGTTCCAGGGTTGTGGGAATTGCATACAATGTTATTATCTATGTTTATCTTATATCATGTTTATGCTTATGGCTATGTTGTCGTGAATACTGACTAAACACGACACAAGTCTCCTTGTTGTTGGGTGTTGTCATGACACGCTTGTCATCATTATTATTGTTGCATCTCTATGGCTTACCATGTGTTATGACAATTCCCGTCTCGTCGCAACCCCGTGTTTCCGCTCTTAGCGGGGGTGTGACAGAAGCCTCCAAAGAAGAAGACCTCAAGCTTGTACACCCACAAGCTCTTGCCAAAGACCTAACTTGTTAGCAAGTTAAACACCAAATCTCTTCTCCTTTTACATACCCTAAAATCAGCCAACTTGAACTCAAAATGCAGCCACAAAAAACAAATTTTCCAGCCAAGAGAAATCGGAATAAAGAGCTTTTGCATGTGTGTGTTAGAGAGTGTTAGGATGGAGTGCATTAGTGTTAAAGTCTTTTATTAAAACAAGACAAAAGGAATACCAAGAATAAAACACAAGGGGTGGCCTGAAATTTTGAAATGGATTCCCACCCATTTAAATTTTATAAACTCTACACTTTAATCCATAAATTTATAAAATTAAACCCATTTTAATTTTATAGCTTTAGCACATTATTATTTGTTATTATTTAACCTACTTAAATAATAATACAAATAATTTCTCATGAACAAATTATCCGTATAATGTTGTTCTATTTCAAAAGCAATGATTTAGAAAAACCATTTTCTAAATTGGTGTCAATATTTATTTGTATGATGTCATCAACAAATAAATATTTATTGGTGTTTGTTTAGCTTGTTATTGGGTATGACCTGACTTGGATCATAATGTACTAACCACATCAATCTTGTATGTGTCTTGGGCATACAAGATGCAAAAATCTCCCACTTGCACAAGATTCATAGAAGATTGATGCAAGAAGTAAATACCGCCTACAAACTGTTTACTACCTTTAATATGTATGACTAAGTGCCATTCCATAACATCATCCCTTTCAAATACCTTACTCAAATTGTTTTAGGTGAATCAATCATCTATCCTTTTCTCACAGATGTCATGTTAAATCATTGAGACACAGAGTGATCATTCTCCATTGATTTAACATTATCATGCCTTAGACATCTTACTCTTAACGATAAGAGAGAAAAATCCTGTCTTGACTACTTACATCTCTCACAATCACCTCGTATTATACTTGAATTCAGCCTTATGTACTGCCATGTTTCAGAACAACAAATAACTAAGTCAAAGTATAACTTTCGGTGAATATCAAGACCCAATATGTATCTTATTTTAGAGGATACCAAATGATATTCGCCTTTACTCAAAATTACTTATGATCAATCAGGAAGATTCCATGTAGTAATATTTGAGATGCGGGTCAGTGCAATATTTGTCTCCCATAAATATCTATGAACTTTGGTAGCAACCCTTTGCTCGATATTCATCTATATGAATATCCACCATCCAAGTTCATAACAGTCTTACCCTCATACTTGTTCCTATAAGAATGAATGACTATTGACATTTTGAGTAAATAATTTACTCATGGATTATTAAACATGCAAAATAGGAACATTAGTTGATACATTATTAACCAAATAATTTATTGAAGTAATAAAAGGTTCCAATATGAAAATACAAAATTAAAGATCAAATCCAGTCACTAGAATATTGAAGTCCCATGGCACAAGTATGACTTTCATGCTTTGCCTTTTCAAGAAGCTTTGTGAGTGTATCCGTAATATTTTGATCCGTGTGAACTTTGCGAATACATGTCTTTCCCTTTTCAATTTCATACCTTATGTGGTTGAATCTTTGTTCAATGTGCCTAGTCTTTTGATGTGCACGGGGTTCCTTGATTTGAGCAATCGCACCCACTTTATCATAAAAAATTTCTACGGGGTCCTAAATAGAAGGGACCACCCTTAGATGAGCAATGAATTTCTTCAACCATGCAGCTTCTTGAGCTGCTAATGAAGCGGCTATGTATTCTGATTCTGTAGTTGATAATGCCACCACATCTTACGTAGAGCTCTTCCAGAGACCGCTCCTCCATTCAAGATGAAAATGTATCCAGATTGTGAACGTGAATCATCCCGATTAGTTTGGAAACTCGCATCCGTGTAACCTTTTACCATGAGTTCCTCCTCACTAGATCCATAGATTAGGAACATATGTTTTGTCCTCCTTAGGTACTTAAGTATGTTCTTGACAGCCATCCAATGACTATTTCAGGATTTTGTTGGTATCGGCTTGTCATGCTCAAAGCGCATGACACGTCCGGCCTAGTGCATATCATTACATACATGATGGATCCTATAGCAGACGCATACGGGATTCCTTTCATCTTGTCTTACTCATCCTTTGAGCTTGGGCATTGTGTCATACTTAATAATGCTCCTCTTTGAATAGGTATCATTCCTTTCTTAGAGTTTTCCATCATGAACCTTTTCAAGATGTTATAAATGTATGCACACTGATTTAAACCTATCAACCACTATTATCTATCCTTATAAATCTTTATTCCTAAAATATAGGCGGCTTCACTAAGATCGTTAATGGAAAAACAACTTCCAAGGCAGGCTTTTACACCCTCCAAGGTTGAAATGTCATTTCCGAATAGTAGAATGTCATTGACATACAATACTAGGAAAGTGATGATGCTCCCACTAGCTTTCTTATATACACATGCTTCATCAACATTTTTGATGAACCCAGATTTGATTACTTCTTCATCAAAACAGTGATTCCAACTTCTTGATGCTTGCTTCAATCCATATCTTTAACTTGCATATTTTTTCCAGGTCTTTTGGATCGACAAAACCTTCTGGCTGAACCATATAGACATCTTCCTCAATATATCCATTTACAAAAATGATTGTGACATCCATTTGCCAAATCTCATAATAATAATGAGCAATTATGGCAAATAATATTATAATAGACTTTAGCATTTCAACTGGCGAGAAAGTCTCATCATAATCGACCCCTTGAGTTTGAGTGAAACCTTTCGATACAAGCCTAGTGCATACAAGTCTAGATGGATGTTGAGTGAATCTACGACATAGCATCCATCTACAAAAAATCTATATCTTTCAGGTGGATTACTAATTCTACTTGATCTGTGAACATTTTGTGTGTATTGATCAACTATTTGAGAATCCTCAACATCCTTATGTTGACTGCTAGCGTCAACCAAACGTGTATCGGTTTGTGGTTCTTGATCCTCCTCAAGATCCACTGTTCTATTGGTAGTTCCTTCCATAAGGAACTTAGCTTCTAAGAACTCAGCCTTCTTGCCAACAAACTCCTTTTGTTCCATTGGATCATAGAAATAATATCCCATAGAATCTCTAGGATATCCAATGAAGATACACTTAGTGGAATGGATTTCTAAATTCTTTGAGGTGGTAGTCTTAACATAATCCTCACATCACAATACCTTTAAATATGATAGTGATAGAACCCTTCCATGCCATATTTCAAAAGGTGTCTTTGCCACTTTCTTTGTTGCGGCCATATTCAAAATACGAGACACAAAGAGCAAAGCGACACCCCAAAATTATAGAGGCAATGAGCTTCTAGCCATCATAGATCAAACCATATCCAATAGAGTTCAATTTCTCCTCTCGAACACACCATTGTGTTGTGGTGTTCCAGGTGAAGATAGTTGTGAGACAATCCCACAACTTTTAAGATGATCTGTAAAAGCATCACTTAGATATTCACCTATCGGTGTGGAGAACTGTAATTGACTTGTTAAGTTGATTTTCTACTTCATTCTGGAAGGTTTAAACATTTCAAAAGCTTCATCTTTGTGTCTTAACAAGTACACATACCCGTATCCATTATAGTCGTCAGTAAAGGTAATGAAGTATCTTTCATTATACCTAGTCATTGGCTTAAAAGGACCATATACATCTGAATGTATGATACCTAATAATTCTTTTGCCCTTTAGGTTTTGCAACTAAAAGATGTCTTAGTCATTTTGCCTTGTAAACAAGATTCACATACATCAAATGAATCATATTCACTTGATTTTAAAAGACCATTCTTTAAGTGTTTGTATGCGCTTCTTGTTTATATGACCAAGACGGCAATGCCAAAGATAGGTGTTACTCAAATCCAATTTGAGCCTTTTGGTGGTGGTTTGGTATAATGTGCTATCATATAATGTGTTTTCACGAACCGATTCATAAATACCATTAATAGGAGTAGCTTTAAAATAAAATATGTCATTTAAAAAACATAAATTCATTCTCATAAAATTCATAACATAACCATATTGTCTCATTTAGGAAATTGAAATAATGTTCCTATTCAAACTAGGAGCATACAAAAAATTATTCAAAATTGCTTCCAAACCATTTGGAAGCTTCAAGATGTAGTCCCCTCAGCCTTCAGCTTGAACTTTTGGTCCACTCCCCATGTAGAGGCTTACATCCCCTTTCTTGATGTCATTACTTATTTTGAACCCTTGCAACAAACAATAAATATGGGTTCCACATCCAGTATCCAATAACCATGTGTTAGAAGATATTAAATTAAGATCAATATGAATCATCAAAATTGTACCTGAGGTTTGCCTGGCATCCCTCTTAGCTAGCAACTCTTTGAGATGGACAGGATAATTTCTTGCCCAATGTCCCATCTCCCCACACTTAAAGCATGGGTCATTCGAAGCAACCTTTTCTTCTTCTCCACTAGTTTTGGTGGTGGCGCTCTTACCACTCCCTTTCTCTTTCCCCTAACGTACCCTTTACCCTTGGCAACATTTGCCTTGGGTGCGGGCTGAGGCCTCTTCTTATTCCCACCTTCATTGATGGTAAGAACGGGTAAAACCTTTTTACCCATGGCAACCTCGGCTGTTTTGAGCATAGAGTGAAGCTCACTTATGTTCTTGTCCCACCCATTCATGTATTATTCATAACAAAGTTGTCAAACCTTTTTGAGAAAGATTTGAGGATCAAATCCATAGCCAACTCTTTCGAGACGGGACAATTTAGCCTTTCGAGGTGGTCAATGTGGCTCTTCATCTTAAGTACATAAGATGAGACCAATTGGGTGCCATCCATACGACATGCATGGTGTGCTCGAATTGTTTTGAAGCGCTCTACCCTAGCTTGCTATTGGAATGTTTCCTTCATTTGGGTAATCATGTCGTATGCTCTGTGATGTTCATACTCCTTTTGGAGATCCGGAGTCATACTTGCCAACATTAGGCAAGACACTTGGACCGAGTCCTTAGTGTATTTTACCCGATTATTATAGGCCTCCTCATCTTCCTCATTAGGTTGATCGATATCGGATCGTCTAAGATATATGACCGTTTCTCTTGCTTGAAAACAATTCTCAAGTTTTGAAACCAATCTATAAAGTTATTATGGTTTAGACGCTCCTTTTGGAGAATGGTCCTTAGTGATAGTGAGTGAGCGGACGGGATATCATTACATTCATTGTTGTTGGTGGCCATGTACAAAATTGATCAAACTTCAATTTTATTATTTTCAATATTATCATATATTAATAATTAAAGCCCTTTTATGTGTCTTACACAATTTTAAAATTCTAGAATCCAACGTTACTTTTAAATAGTGGTTAGGTGACCTTTATCCCATTATTTAAATTAACAAGGTAGTCAATGTTTTGACAATTGCAACGCTTTGCAACTTCTAGAGTTATGGAATTGATTTTAAACATCATATGTATAGTTGGCATGTTTATCCCATCAACACCCTTTGTAAACCACATTGTAGGTGATCCATTTAATATGGTTTGCAAATCAAGTCACCCTACTTACACACACATTTGAGTTTTCCAACAGAAGTGATTAGGTGATCTTTATCCCATAAATATGGTATTCCCACCTCAAATCACAAGTTCCCACAAAATGGTTAGGTGACCTTTATCCCATTAAGAGTTTTCAAGTGACTCAAGTGTTGTGCAAAAGGATGGTGTTAAAACTTGTTTATAAAAGAAATTTTATGTTTTCATAATTCTAGTTTAGAGAACTCAATGTACCTTGTATTTTCATGCTTTCAAACACATGGTACCCAATGGTTCTTTTTTAATAAAACACCTTTTATTAAAATCATTAATAATTTTAAAACCTTATTTAATCACTTAATGATAAAGAACCATCAATTTTCAGCATGTTTTGTTTGTTAATTAGTTTGTTATGCATATCCATATATCAAACAACAACCATAAAACAAACAACCAAACAAGCATAATCATACAATCACAAGTGCATAACGATAGCAACTAAGTTGACTACACTTGTTTGCCATCACAAGTGTTGTCATTTGGTCTTTCCTAAGGGTTAACAATGACACATCAAAATGTGTCCATGAACTCCCACTTGAATCCACATCCAAATGCTTCATGTGTCCATATCTTTTGTGTCCTTCCTTTGTATCTTCCTTTGGTCTCCAATACAATTTTTCTAATAAAAGAAATCCACCTAATCTATTTATTACATAATCAAATAATAAATAAATTACAACCTAAAGATACAAACACAAAATTATATTTACAACCGTTTTGAAAGAATAAAACCAAATATGACAAAACATTCAACCAAATCCAAAACACACTTGGTCAAGGCGATGTTATGCACTAAAACATGCATCCAAATATAATATCCAACAAAATGAACCTCTTTTTAACCCTCAAAATTTCAGCCAACATAAACTAAAATTTTAAGGTTTTTGTCCAAACAAAACAATCAACCATTTGACATCAATCTTTCAAGGTTTATTCCAAAAGCATGTAAAATAAAACTTGAAAGTCAAGGGATTCATACATCCAAATAAAATCAGCTCCTAGTGGGTTGAAAAAGTCCAACAAAACTGGTTTTTCTTGGACTTTTGAAGCAAGTTTTACACATAACCGGGTCTAGATGCCATTGTTGGGTTTTTGACAAGTTATCAAAGTTTGTTTAACCATTAAAACAAAAATGCAGTTGATATATGAACATGTAGATTATGTTTAGATTCTGAAAATTACCCATTATAATAATCAAGATAACAAACCCAAGAACAAGGATCGTAAATGTGTGAAAAAAATGCTATCAAACATAAACAACCATAGGGTGTTTTCAGAGTACAACCTTTCTAAGAACAAGAAGTTGAGATGGATGTAAGATGAAGGAGATGATGTTCTTGAATGGAAGCCTAAAATAAGAAGACCTTGATCTTGTATACCCACAAGCTCTTGCCAAATACCTAACTTGTTAGGAAGTTAAACACCAAATCTCTTCTCCTTTTAACAAACTTGAAAATCAGCCACCTTGAACTTGAAATGCAGCCAAGAAAAACAAAATTTTCAGCTAAGAGAAAGAGGAATAGAGAGCTTTTGCATGTGTGTGTGAGAGAGAGAGTGTTAGGATGGATTTCAAGAGTGTTTAAGTCTTGTATTAAAACAAGACAAAAAGAATCCCAAGAATAAAACACAAGGGGTGGCCGAAAATTTTGTAATGGGTTCGCACCCATTTAAATTTATAAACTTTACACTCTCTAATCCATATGTTTATAAAATTAAATCCCTTTTAATTTTATAACTTTAACACATTATTATTTGTTATTATTTAACCTACTTAAATAATAATACAAATAATTTCTCATGAACAAATTATCCATATATTGTTGTTCTATTTCAAAAGCAATAATTTAGAAACCCATTTTCTAAATTGGTGTCAATATTTATTTGTATGATCTCATCAACAAATAAATATTTATTGGTGTTTGTTTAGCTTGTTCTTGGGTATGACCTGACTTGGATCATAACGTACTAACCATATCAATCTTGTATGTGTCTTAGTCATATAAGATCTAATAAAAACATGATAAATAGCATGCCTCGTTAATACAATACTCTTGTATAGATTTAAATGGACAAACATACTTGCAATCAGAACTAAGATGAGGTATCATTTCAATAAATTAACTTGTCCAAGAAGATGCTTAGTATTACAGTATGATCACATTATATGTATATATATATAATATATATATATGCTTGTACATAGTCCTTATTTCATTTTGTGTAGTTTAATTCTTTTTGGTTTGGATAGACATGTGTCTTTCATGATATTCTTCTTAGAAATTTATGATAAATGCATTCATTCATCATTAATAAAAAATTTAGGGGGAGTAGAATCATGAAAATAAGTTAACAACAGAATTGTCAAATGAGTTATTAATATGAAGGAATTGGAACTTGAGCACTATCATGGCTTTTGGATTCATGAAGTTACTGAATTATAAACCTTCTTATGCACAATTGTCATGAATACAAATCAACAAAGTCCAATAGCAATAAATGGTTCTAAGCAGTTGACTAGGACCATACAAGAAAATAAGTTTCAACTGTGCATCTTAGACATTAGGAGAAGCTCAAGGCATCCTAAGCATGAGTAGAAGCTACAGTGCCTTTAGCATCAGCAGAAGCTATAGTGCCTTTAGCATTAGCAGAATCAATAGTGTGAAATTTAATAAAACTTGTCTATCTGTAAATTGCTAAACTACGGATGAGCCAATACTCCAAAAAGAAAATTATCTGCGGCAGAACTAAGAACTTCGGATAAGTTAAATTGTATAGAGAGTTCCACATCATTAAATAAATGAAATTAATATGTCTGAGAGAGTATAAATGATGTTCTTTGACTTCAATATTCACTATCTACTTTTTAGAACAAATTTTCAGACCTCGAAAAACGCACTCAACAAATTTTCCCCCTTTCTGAAACATTCAAAATCACCGAATCAAAACATCAAACGAACACATAATCCTGATCTCAGATCATTGTGTTTAAGGTAAAAAATCATAGCAATGATCAATAATGAACTATTTGATTCTTGGTTTTCCTCACAACTGTTTGCATTCTCATGACAATATTGTTGGTTCTAACATGACCCCGTGTCAGAAGGATGCAAAGACATCATAAGATATTTACGATGATCCATTATCTTCTATGCTTTAACGGTAGAGCCTGTGCTTCATCAAGATCACATAGTCAATTTCTGGAACTCGACTTGAATTGAGGAAGATGGAGAATATGAAGTGATAGTGGATGAGATTAAAAATGAAAGACTAAGGATAGATAAGTAGACCATAAGAAGGGTACTAGAATTGGGAGAACTAGAAAGTGGTCACCTGGATGACTTTGATCAAGAGTACATTGAGAATATATTTCTACTGATGGGTTATGATGGGGACTTTGAGAGAGGAGAGATCAAAATAGGAGACTGTACAAGCCCTACCGGTTTCTGTGTCACACTTACCTGAAGTGTATCTTGAACAAGAAATCAGGACAAGATAGATTCTCAAGGCACATCTCTTCTGGAATTATAGAAATCTTGGAACGGAGAACATATAACTACTCTAAATACATCTTCAACTGTTTATGTGACCAAATAAGAGTGGAGAAGAATGAAAAAATGTTCATGTTTCCAAGATTCTTACAATTAGTCATCAATGTTAATCTGCCTGGTATTGCTAGAGATGGTGATGTGTTTGTTCAAGCACACCTACGGAGATCTGTACTGAACAAGATTAATGAAAAATATCAGGAGAAGACATACCAATGTTTGCTCATGTGGTGGATGCTAATGCCAACATTCCACAAGAACTGGTATGGGAGGACCAACAAAGAAGTTCACCTCCTAACACTGAGGAAGTCAAAACACCTTAATCATCCTAACCACAATCACCAGCTAGTCAAAACACTCAAAAAATCTCTCCAATTCACCCTCTATAACCAAATCAACCACAAACACCCCAATCACAATTAATAGCTAGCCAAGACACTCAGCCAATCTCTCCCATTCACCCTCTTTCATCAAATCATTCTCCAATAAAAGAAAAGCAATCCACCGAGAGCTTTTACATAGGGGAGATAGTCTTAGCCTCACAAGCAAGTACTGTTCAATTGTCTCTAACCAAGACAGAATCCCTTATTCATTCAAATAATATTGAACCAATCTCTCCAGTCATTGACCATTAGCAACAACAACAACCACATCAAGAGTAAGCAGAGTAAGCAGTTGAGTCATGTTCAAGCTCAGCTTGTGTAGCATATGAAGATGTGAATGATGGTGAGATTGCTGCTCAACATCAGAAAGAAGAAGAAGAAGCTAACTATTTGGATGTATTTGCTTACAATGAAAACAATCTTAGTGATAATGATAACACAATGAGCAAAAGCTATTTGGTTGCTGAATACAACAAGCTTGTTGTCAAGTCTAACTATAGAAAGCAAAGAATTCAAGAGCTGAAAGGGATAATCAAAGAAAAGGATGATCAGCTAATGCAACAAGTAGCAAGAATCAAAAGATTATGAGAATATGCTCAATGCAATAATGAAGTGATTGATGCTTTTCTTCAATAAGAATCTAAGCACAAAGAATCAGTAAAGTTTGAGAGGGATGAATAAGAGAAGTTGTTGCTGAAAATTCATCAAGTAACCAATTCTCTTTCTGCTCAAGCAGCTTTGTTGAAAGGGAAAGAAGAAGAGCTTGAACAGCTAAAAATGAAAATCTATGTGCTTGAATCAAATATTGCTCCTACAACTAACCAAACAAAAGAAGCTTCTGATACCACAAAGCAAATTATTCAATACAAAAGAAAAAGGAAGTACTTGAGATTTTTGAAGAAGGAAGTGATTGAAATACAAGATTCACCCAAAAGGTCAAAATCTATTTAATCTTTATCCTTAAAGCCTATGTCTTATGTTGAAACAGTAAGTGATGATGAATGGAATGAGCTCACAAAGGATGAATCTGCTAAAGATCAGAAAGAAGAAAGGGCTGATGACCTACTGACCACTAAAGACATACTTGAAGAAAGACTAGAATCCTCAATGTTTATGACACTAATAAATCATGGCTTTCCGTATGACATGGGGGAAAGGATGAGCATGAGTGAGATGAAAGATATGCTGAAAGAGTTTGAGGTGGCTAGATTTATGATTCCTAATTGTGATTATGAAGCATTCACAACATTTCAAGCCATTTAGAAAATCACGAAATATCTAGGCCACTGTGACACAACAAAGCACAACAAGAACAATATGGTGTGTTGGCTACAGGGTCACAACTACAAGGTGCATGAGCTTAAGGGAAGAAAAGTTGGCTAATTCAGGAGGATGATGGAGCACGTAATGGTGGTTGAGATTGACATAGGGGTGAGATTCAGAATGGAAGATCCAAACCCATCATATGAGCAACAAAAGCTAACTCCCTGTTGTTCCTATACTATTGAATCTAAAGATCAACACAAACGGAAAGAAAAACTAATTAGAGAGCCACGAGCAGTTATACCTGGCAAAGTGTGGTCTCTGGGTACAACAATTAGAGAGATTACAGAGCAAAAATCTACATTGATAGAGCTGTATGACCACATCACAACTCTCAATTCTGTGGAAGAAAACAGGATTATGGCCTGGAAATATGATCCAGACCGGGATTCTGCAATCATTAAAAGAACATGTAGAAGAATCAAATACTTCCATGATGTAGAAGCATTACTTAGTCTTCCTAAGAGAGATATTAAAATTTTCCAAAGCTTAATCATCTCTAACTATCCAATCCATCCAAGGGGAAGAGACTCTTCTGTGTGTGGGGGTAGGATAAAGACAAAATTCATAGATGATGTGCTCAAGGAGGCTAAGAGAGATTATGTTGAGCATAGAAAGAGAAATCAAGGAAAGAAAAGAATCACATCTAAGCCCTCAACTCTTGTAGATGATGAATTGTTAAAGAGGGTTGGATACAACAACAGAGATTTAGCAACTATAAAAACTTTAAGGGAAATCAATATACATCTCCCATAACAAAATGGGGATATGTTGAGAAAACAAAAGAGTTGGTGCTGTTAAGGAATGCTGAAGGGAAGAAAGCTAATAAGATAAGAATTTTTTATCCAATGGAAATCAAATTGCTTCACCCAAGCTATACATCATATCTTCATGACAAATTCTTCCCAAAGCTAACCGATGAAAAAGCACAGAATGACCTGTGTCAATATGTGCATATGATTCAAGTGATTGACAAATTTCACACAAAGGCATACAAAAGGAGAAGATATGAAGCTGGAATACTGAAAGGATCTACATTTGAAGAAGTTTCAGAACTAAGAACCTCAGTAGTGGAAACACTAACTACAGAAGAAGACATTTTGGGCTTAAGTTTTGAGACTCTACAAAGGATATGCAGAATGGAGATCAAGTACAAGTACGATGATCAAAAGGATGGTGTCTAGAATGTAGGAACTTAAAGTTTTGAAGACTGATTACAAGTGTCTAAGCCTAAGGGGGAGTATTGTTAGATCTAGGAATTAAAGGACTAGATGATTTTGTATAGGCTTGGAACTTTAATCAATATTTATAATAAACAATTGTAAATCATTATTATGTCGTATGCATTATATATATATATATATTATATATATATAGGTTAACCCGTATGTGTATTGATCTGTGTATGATTGCACGAACAAACATAATTCTTGGTCTATTACTAAAATTGACTAAGTGTAAGTAACATCTATGGATGAACATATTTGTTCTTCCGTAGATATGTTTCTTACAAAATCAATCATCCGATAATCTTTTGCGGATGAAAACCAACTCTGAAGTCAGAAGTGAAGATTCCTACGGAAGAATAAAGTACCTTTAGAAGAACAAATTACCTTCGGAAGAACAAGAATCCTTCGAAAGAACAAGACTCCTTTGGAAGAAAAAACATCTACGGAAGACCATTTTCCTGAGGAGTCCAAACACTTGTATTTAATAATACAAGTGTTACAAGTCAACATGTCAACTTGAAAGCTGTGCAACTCCCAAGAGATCTGGTGTTTCTTTAACAGAAATACACATGCCTATAAATATGGATCCTAGGTTTCACATCAAGAAGAAGGACGACAACAACGACAAGAAGACAGACGAACACTAACAACCAACATAAGATCACACAAACACAAACACTAGCAACCATCCCATCAACATCAATACATTCAAACCAATTTTATTTCATTCATTGTTTATTCATCTGAAATCATTAACATGTTTTAATGAAATATATTTGAAATAAATATTTTTGTTTGGTTATTAATTGTGTTCTTCTTATTGTGTTCGTCTTTATCATTAATCATTATTGTGATATTGAATTTATTAAAAACAATTAAACAAAGTTAATGTTGATTTCGTAAATGTTGACTTGACTCAAGATGAACACTGATAATTCCTGATTGGGATCTTTGGATTCACAAGTGTCATGCGATAAAGTTTGTTTATTAAGTTTCTCTTACACAAAAATAGACTTGAGAATGAATGAGTAATTAGTTTCAGTATAAAATTGTTATACAAGTAAAATATATATAATTAGTATTTTCAATGTATAATTGTCTTATTTAATTAATAAACCATTTGTATTAATTTAAATAAGGAATTAGAATCAGGCTTGGTCAGTTACTAAAGTTGGATGGTATCTACAACATTAGTAAGTCAATAAGCATATGGATAACACTTGTAAATTGTGAAAATTACATAAGTCTTAGGTACGAGGCAATAATGACATTTTTTGTCAATGAATTTATAGATATAGCCAAATCGATGCCCACTTTCCTCTCTAGACAGTTGTGGCAAGTAAAAAGAAAGAAAAGTAATAGTCTTCCTATTTAAAATGAAAGGGTTAAATGTGTTAATGAAACCTTGCACCTAAAAGAATAACTACACATTAAGTGTGATTATGTGTGCAGGACCGTTTAAGAGGGATATGGTTTCTTACAACACAACACACAATAAGGAGAACTAGTAATGCACAAGTATGATACTTAGAACACCAATAAAGTAAGAGACAGAATAGAGAACAACACAAGTAATTGGCTTTCAATATTGTTGTATATTGCTCTCAAGTTCTTTTTAAGCATGTGTCTAAAGTTACAAATACCTAAGATACTTATACTACATCCTACAGCCAGCCATGCTTGAATGCCAGCTTGATACATTGGAACTAGACAATAAAATTAAATGTAGAGTCAAAAGGCTAATTGCCTTCTGACTAGTGACTTTGACATGCCATAGGTCACATCTTAATATATAAAAAAAATGATAAAAGTACATAAAGTAGAAAGCACAAACTCAAGACCTTAATGTATAGTTTACCCAAAGCATGGACCCTTTCACTAACTAGTAAAAGTTGGTGAGTCAACAAAGTTGTAGTGGAATGTGGTCCAGCATTATGTAAAGTACATCATGTAAAAGTATGTATTCAAAAGTCTTTGAAAGATAATCTGTCTTCACTTCTAGGCTTTGGAAGACTTTGTCTCTCAAGATTTGGAGGCCTTCACTTTAAGCTTCGGAAGATGTTGGTCTTGGCTTCGGACGATTTTGCACTTAGAATATTTTCTAACGCATGGTGTCAAACTTTCGAAGCATTTATACTTCTGCACTTCAGTTCATGCATGGAGGAAGACTTTAGATGTGTTAGGTGCATCAGCCTCTATATAAACCTTACAAACTCCCTCTAGGTTGATGCTACCAAAACATATGAAGATCTTTGATGTTGACAATCATCATTATGATAATGACCATGCCTTTCTTTATCAAACGATCAAGATCATTCAAACTCTCATAGTATCTCTCCTCTTAAAGAGATCACACAGAGGTAGATTGAACATGTCTTGCCATATGTAGACATATTCAATACCATGATCTCTAATCGTATGCCAACTTTCTAGATTAGTTGAGTAAGTCCGGATAAGAGGGGTTTTCTTGTTGCAAGAGAAGTTGCTTGAATGGGAGTTGTTTGAGCTTCCTCTTGATGCACTTCCTCAGCCAGTTCTTACTAATCCTGTGGTCTGGAGGTGGATGACCCAATCTTCTTCTTCTTATGCTTGGGCTTATAGGCCATCCTTTTCCTCCTCTTTGAACTTTTTAACCAGAGAAGACTGGCTTGCAGCACAATGTTGTTTTGTCTTATCTTTGTCAGTTGGGTCTTCCTCCCTCACAAGTTCAAAAGGAGATGGAGGTTGACGCTACTGTGTATTAAAAGATGAAGCTTGTTCAGACTCAACAGAAGGTCCAGGTTGAGTTGTCACAACTAGTTCAAGCTTAATCTCCACTTCTAAAGGGGCTTTGCTTGGTAGGGAATGTAAATCAATGAGTTCTCCTTTTTTTAATCTTCTACTTGATAACCCTTATATGCTCATCCATTATGGATAGAGACATAAGGCCAAGTATCCTTTCGAAGAATCCATACAGTTTCAAGAAGCTCATCATCGTATACCATTCAGTAGACTTCTTTTGACTTTTCTGGATGATGGCTCTCGTTTTGGTAACTTCTTCCCTCCTTTTCCTCTTTGTTGCCTTACTCTTTGAGTACTTGAAGCTCAAGTTGTTTGAGATACTCAAAGTCAATGTACTCAATGCCAGGGGAAGAAGTGCATCTGCCTGTTAGAGACCTGTGGCACTCAGGTAGTTGATCATATTATCCTGTTAGTTTCTTTATGTACCTGAGGTTCTTGTGGTGCCATAGTCTCTTGCATAGGGCTTTCTCGAACTGGTGAGAGAGTGGGAACATCTTTGTGGAGTCTTTTCAGTCTCTTTTCTTCTTTAATCTGAAGAAGAAATCTGTCATCCTATGCTCGCGTCTTCTTTCTGGACACTTCAATGTCTACTAGTTGATTAAGTTCTTCAATGGGTGGGAGAGGATTCGATCAATTTTATAGCACCTGGTTTGTAAGTAAACAATCCCGACTGTCCTTAACATATCATTCTGAGTATCTGGTCTGGGGGTGGCCCTTATTGTAGCTTGCAAGAATCCTGAAGACCCAATAGAACTATCTCCCCTTAGCCTTTCTCTTCCTCTCTCTCTTTCTCTCTCTCTCTCTCTCTCTCTCTCTCTCTCTCCTCCTTAATCTCCTCAGGAGTTATTTTCCTTTTCCCTTTTTCATCCATAGACCATTGTGACTTAGGGTGTGAAGAGATTTGGCCGTCATTACTTAGAGTAGCATCCATGCTTTGGCTAGAGAGAGGGTGTAATACACCTTCACAAGAAGGTATGTTATTTAGGAATGAATTGTTGAAGTGGTTGTAGGTGAGACAAGACTCTCAAGCTCTACTGCTAGGCCTTTTGTCAAGGTTTTACCTTTGAAGCTATTCTCAGGGTCTCTCTCAACATCTAGTTGACCATTGATATTACTTGATTCTCTTTTTCTCCTTCTTTGGCTGAACACTTCGGTAATTATGTCTTGAATCCTCTGAGCCTGCTTGCCAGCTTGCCTAGATTGGCTTAGGTTGGCAAGTAGCATGTTGATTAGGCCAAGACCATCATAGTATTTCAAGGTCAAAAAATTGAAGACATCTTGCTGCCCTTAAACTCTTTGAAGAATGAGGACTCTTCTATCAACATCATACCTCCACCCTATTATGTATTGGAAGTTCCTTGAGGTGGAGATGAAACAACCCTTGGTATACCTTCCTTAAAGAGAATCTAAATGAAATAGTCTATAGATTCCACATCAATATGAACTTGAGGAAGTTGCTAAGCATGAACAACTACAAGTTCGGATGGTGAGTCATCAACGTCCATACTCTATGATGAACTCCCAGGTTCTATGATTGTAATGATTTTCTTCCCCTTTTTGGTAGCATCACCCACTTGCATATGTGAGCTAGGAGCTAGGTCAATCACATCCACAGTTTCTTGTGTTCCTATATGAGCTCTCCTAAAAGGTCTCCTAGGTATTTTTTCCTTAAGATAAGAAATCCCAAGCTGTTAATCATTAACCCTGTTGTATAAGGTAGTCACCTAAGATTCCAAGTGACTAACCTTAGAGACTAAATAGGTCCATGCTTTTGATAATTTTTGCACCTTTAGTCTCAAATTTCCCTCTTCTTATTAGAAAAGTCATTGGGGGATGAGATAATTGGACCAAAGTCCTCAGTCTCACCACCAGCATCAGGTTCTTGACTTCTAGTTTTCCTCCGCTCACTAATAACTTCAAATGAAGTGTCAATGGGATGAGTTGCCATAGTTGAGGTCTTAATATTGTAATCACTTCCACAAGTGAGAGCCTCTTCCATATGGACTTCCTGAACATGTTTTGGGAGATCCACCTCAGTGGTGGGTGGATGATGTGGGCTAGACAAGGGAAAGGTAGGAGCAATCATCTCTCTTTGAGTAGGGGAAGAGTAGGGAGACTCATGGTACTCACTAAATCCCAAGTCTTAATCATCATAAAAGTCAAGGTTAGGAATTTGCTCGTGTGACTCCAGGATAATCACACTTGAATCAAATCATGAAGAATTAGATCAAAATATGATACTCACAATAAAACCCCTTGATCTATATTGTTTGCATATAATTTGTACAAAATGGAAACCCCAATGAATTGGTCATGCAACCATTAACCAACACTAATGTCAATTAACCTATTTATAGTCTAGACTAATATTCAATAATTGCACTTAACCCACTAGACTTAGGCTAATTAATACTAATTACATATAAAACATAAAAATGACTAAAACATATTTTAAATATATTTTGTTAACATAAAATATATTTAATACAATAAAACTCCTAGTCATGTTAATCTTCAACGTCTCGTCTCAGTTCTTTGTCTCGAACGTGTCGGGTTTGACTTTTGATCTAATTCTTTATGATTTGATTCAAGTGTGATTATCCTCGAGTTAAAATTTGGTATCAAAGCCATTTTGGATCAAATTCACTAAAGATTTGAAGATTTTTAGAAAGAGAAGTTGAGGTTTTGGTTGTTTTGTTTAATATCAAGTTTTCATTAATTTTAGATCAAATTCGGGTGTATTTGATAAGGAATTTGATTGAATTTTAATTGATCAATTCTTAAAGGTGGCAAATAATCTAAAGAAGCATGTTCCTGATCTCAATAATCATGAACAATTTCAAAAGCTTCTTGACTCTCTTCCGTGTGCATGGAATCATCAAGTTAAAATGCTCAAGAAAAAAAGAGGTTATGTCGACACAAAACTCATGGATATGATCAACATACTAAAATCTCTCGAGCTGGATATCCAAAGAAACGAATTTCAGCAAGCCGTGTTCTCACATCAAACCCATGCGCTTAATACTGATCTTATTTCTTCTGTAACAAGCATACTTGATTACAAAATAGAGATGATTGGAAAATTGAAGTTATTGAGAACTGATTCCAATTTAAATTTTGAATTCAGGGAAACTATTAAAGAGAACTGTGAAGCTTTGAGAGTTGACAATGACAGTAAACAAGAGTCTCTGAGAATCATTGATGAAAAGGCTGGAAAAGCTGATAAAAGACAGAAAGAATATGAGGCTGACCAGATGTAGAAGGTCAAAGAAAAGGAACAACAAAAAATGATAAGGGTTTGCAACTGTGTAAAGAGTTTAGCTGCAGAACGAACTATCATGGGTCTTCCTTATGACACTATTCAGGATATCAGTTCTTCGTCTTGCAAAATTAGATTATTTGGGATTTATAAGGCAAACAGATTGTTACTGGAAAATGAAAAGGAATTAAAATTAATCAATCAGGAATTAAAGAAAAATGAAATTGCTTTTTCAAGGAAACTTTATGAACCATTGGCTGAAAGTGATCTTTTAAGAAGAAGCATTTTGGAGCGTAACGTTAAAATTAATATTTTGAGAGAAAGGGTTGTTTTAGCTCAATTTGAAACGACAAAGCTTCAAACAAAGCTTGATAAATGGACCCTTTGACACATGAAAAAGGATGAGCTTATTGCTAAACAACAAGGGGCGCATGTGAAACATGGGATCGGATATAAATCTGATGGTGAAACTGTATTTAATTCAGTTCCACCTCCTTCAACTTTATGTTATTCACCAATCCCCAGACCTCATTCAACAGATGATTTGATTGAAGCTGTAGAAACTAATCGTTTAAATACATGATTAAGCAGCGTTAATGTTAAAGAGGTTAGAGATGTACAGGATTCTCCTGTAGGTTTGTGATTCCTCAGGTAGGGGTCTGATTAGAAGATTAATGATGATTGTACTTCTGATGCTCGAACACCAATATCAGTTGCTTCTCCAACCTTCTTCAACAAATTCAAAACAGGTAATATTCCTTCGTTTGTTCCTGTCAGGTTTGTAAAAGAAGGAACGGTTGTTGAATCATCAAGCAATCAGAATCCTATAATCGAAGCCAACACAATAAGAAGTGTCAATCAAGATCCATTGGAGAAAGATCTATGTATACGAGACTCGACAAGCTCAAATGATGAATTGATCATATAGGTGCGTGTTGGTTCCACACAGATCAAGATGTCTGCTAACATTGTCAATTCACAAAAGCTTCCAAAAGCTGAATCAAGACCAATAGATTTCTTCTCCAATTATAAATCAACCCAGTCAATCAGTGAAGATCTCATTCCCTGTTCAGCATAGCAAATGCCAAAACAAGGAAGAATCTGCTACAAGCTCGAAGCAATCCTTCTAAGCACCTGCACAACACGGGACGAAAAAGAATCAAAAGCCATTTAAGGCTTGTTTTGAGTGTGGAAAAGAAGGTCATGTGGTAAAGAAGTGCTCTCAAAGACTTGCTTCGAATGGTAAAGGCAAAACGAATTGCTTCTCCAAATGTAAGTCTACAAAGAATGTTCCAGATTGTAAAGGCAACACAGGTTGCTTCTCTGGTTCAAGAGGTAAAAAGCACACATCTTTGAATGGTTGGATGAAAAACTCTCTATCCAAACCTGTTCAAATGAAGCCGATTTGATATGATTCAAAGATGAAAATGACCAAAGGTTCAAAACCAAATTCTTTTCCTTCTGGTCTAAAATAGAAAATGTTTTCCAAATTTAATTCATTCAAATCCAAATTAATTGAATCAAAACAATTTTGGCAAATTAAAAAGAAGGATACAAATATCCCAAATTGTTTAAACGGTTGTGTGTAGAAGCAGGTTTCTATATTGATGAAAAAGGAACTTCCAGGACTATGATGGCCTGGGTTCCCCTTTCAAACTAATCTTTTAGTGAGTGCAGGAACAATTCAAGATGACTGTTAGTAATCCGGTTTACTGACAAAGATTGTTCCTAATTCTATTTGAGGCGGAACAAACATGTTAAGGTCATTGTATTTTATCCACATTCTGGATTTTTATATGCACAATCACAGTTCTCACTTCACAATCACTATATATTTCTTGAGAACTCATGTCTTATAATCATATCAGTGTAGTTTGGAAGACCTTCTTCGATAAATTTCTATTTTTGTACAGTTTTATAAAAGAAAATAAAAATTAATTAAAAAAATTAAAAAAACAAAAAAATAGGTTTACAAAAATAAAAATTTAGGGGGAGAGTATATAAGTAATACATAAAAAATAAAAAGAGAACTAGGAACTTGATTTGAGATGACTGAGAAATGATTGTATATCTTCTTGAATTGCTTGTTCTGCATGACTTGCGTTTTAAAATGAGAAATGATAATAACTGATATTGTTATCTGATTGACATCATATTTTTAATTGCAAATAATAGAAAAACAAACAGATCATTTAATGATATGGTTGGTAGACTCAGCCTGAAGAATAAAGTAGACAACAATGTTTTGATTTAAACTAAAATATATGCTTAAGGATGTTTGGATTTACTCAATCATTTTGGCCTGCACAAAAAATAAGTCCCGACAAAAATTGGATTGAGAATTGATCTTTCGCCCACTATGATACAAATCATATATGTCATATCTTTGAGCTAGGTCGGGTGTATTTATGTGTCTTATGTTTGTGCTAATCTCCTTTGTTTTACGAAAGTACTGACCTGGAGTGATGATCTCCTCTGCTGTACGATAGTACTGACCTGGAGCTCTCATTGGCACATGATTAAATGGTCATCTCCTTTGTTATACATGCATATAGACCTGGAGCTCTCATCGGTTTGGTCTAATTTGTGTCAAATCATCTAAACGATGAATCATCACAACATGCAATATTCAGTCGATAATCACTTGCACACTAATGCACAAGCTTTGCTCTGTAAAGATCGTTACAAAATTCAAGAAATCTTGAGGTTGGGTGAGGTATTTTGCCAAGTGATTGTGGGGTCCTAGCGTTCTAAAGCATTTAATCGAACCTTAACGAATCATCTTTTGCTTGTTGAAAAAGATAGGGCATGGGTTTACGTGGACAAACATATCAGCAATCGTTATTGATCTGTTTTAGAATTTTAAATTATTCAAAGACTATGATTAGATTCAGTTATCAGTGTGATCTCATTGCTTATCGATGTTTAAATTCATCTTTGTGCTAAAGTATATCTTGAGGATGTGATCTCCTGATCGATTCAGTTCTCTGTATTAAAAAATTATACATAAAAAATGTTATATTAAATGTATATAATAAAAAAATATAGCAAAATTTCATTTCAATTTCTTTTAGGTCTTCCATATTATGTTGTTATAATTTTATCATTTTTCATGCATTTCACAGGAATTGGGTACAAACGAACACGGGTTTGCTTGTTTTTCACACAGATGAACACAAGTTCATTTTGTTAAAATGAAATGAGCTAATTAGAAATGTCGAGATTGAGTTTCAGAATGTGTTTTAGATTTTTGCTTTAAGAGATGGCCGATCATCAATTGAGTATTGTACTTGATGAGAGAACCTGTTCCTCAAGTTTGCAGAAGATACAGAGCTAGGAATCCTCCTCCTACACTTCTGAAGGAGTCAAGATTAGAGATTTAGGAAAGCTGTTACAATATCCTTGCAAAGCTTGCCATCGAAAAGGGGGAGCATATAAATAGGGGGAGCTTATGAGATGAATAATCTTTCTAATTAGATTCGGAAAGCTTCAATTTGAAGATCTTTCTATTGTTGACTTCTCGGTGCTGATCTCGTTTGAAGACGTTGATAATGATAGACTAAAGGGGAGTATTGTTGGAGCTGTAAAAGATAGTGTATATTATCAACACAATGAAAGACATCAAAAGTCAACATCACAGTCAAAGTCAACAAAAGTCAAATCCAACACGTTTTAAATATAAAACATAAAAATGACTAAAACATATTTTAAATATATTTTGTTAACACAAAATGTATTTAATACAATAAAACTCCTAGGCATCTTAATCTTCAACGTCTTGTCTCGGTTCTTCGTCTCGAATGTGTCGAGTTTGACTTTTGTTGACTTTGACCGTGACGTCAACTTTGTTGACTTTGACTGTGCTGATAATATAGACTATCTTGTACAGCTCCAAAAGCTGGTTAAAATCTAAAGGTTAGGGGTGGTAACTTTCCCCTGAAGGTTGTTCACTTGAGTGTTGAGGCTCAGAGTAAAGGCTTAAGGTTGTTGGGGTAATGAGCTCATCAGGCTGAACATGAGAAACCTCAGCACTGGTTCTTGAAGAGATGGAAGTGGTTTGCTCCGTAGGGGAAGTGGGAGCTCCGGTGTCCACTTCCTCGTATGTGGGTAGTGAGATGGGGGCCTACACAAGCTGAATAACTAGTGTAGGGGTTCGTTTTGATTTTCTTTAGTACGTGAGGGTGATTTAAGGCTATTTGGGTGGTTGAGAAGTGGATGGTGTGAGTTCAAGACTTGCTTGTCTTGCTAGGTTGTCACCTTGAGTAATGAGCTCTAACATTTTGGAGACAAGGGTTGTTTCTACCCCAGAGAAACGAACAGTTGGTTTCTTGATGATTTTAAAGATTTCGGGCCTCATCTATCCCAATTTAAGAATATTATTTATTTCCCTTAACAATAAGCCCAGTTCTAGTTAACAATATATTGAACCATATCTAGTATACATATAATACTCTAAGGAGTCCAAGTTTGCATGCAAATTTGTATAAACAAACTACGAGTACCTGAACTTGATCCCCTAAGCCATTCCATGCTCTATGAAGGAGAGATCTTCAAGAATCTGGTCCCAGCCCCTATGCTTGTTGGACAAGTTATGGATGACCACATGTAGTAAGTACTTCCACTAGGAGGAGACCTTCAGTGCTGAAAAGAGTGGTTAATAGCTTTCTTTAGGAAGGACACCTCACCTTCCTTATCATTGAGCTGAAGATGGTGGTTGATGAAGGCTAGAGTGATGAAGATTGTCTTTCCCTGCACTGTAGCAACAATGCTTTCTCCCCATCCTTGATATCCTCTTGGCAGGTTTTCCAAAATAATAACAGATGATCCTCATAAAGAACAATATCAATGGTTAGGGAGGTGAAGTAGTTTTATAGGGCCAAAAAGGGACAAACCACTGAGAAACTAGGATCTTTCTCAGAGTTGAACAAAGCAACCAAATTATGTTGTTTGTGAAGCTGCAAGGAGAAATTAGGGTTGTTTCTGCAGTTTAGGTTGGCCATTTGAGAAAGCTTAAGAGTGAAGGAAATGAAGGAAAAAGGCATTTTCTGTGAGAATTTAGGTTTTGCAAAGGTACTTAAGAAGAAGATAATGAAAGACGGGGGAACTGTTAGGTATATATATGAAATGGATCTTAGATAAAGTTAATGAGAGAGGATAAACGTTAAAATCCGGAAGTCGGACCCACCTCTGAAAAGTAGTTTTCTTTTGCCTAGATGTTAGTTTTCTTGAAAGTCTAAAATCTTGTGAGGGTAACTTTTCTTCCAAAGTTTTGATGAAAAGCGTGCGAAGCCAAAATAGCTCCGGAAGATATTCCTGAGAGTTTAGAAAATTTTGCTTCAGAAAAGATTTCACACTTGAAAGTTTTAGTAAAAACATCCGCGAGTTAATTTTTTGGAAGAAAGTTGTTCTTTAAAACGTAGAAGTATTTAAAAGAAAGTTAAGCTTGAGAAGATATTTCGGAAATTTCTACTGAAGGTACATTTTCTTAAGTAGTTTGTTTCTTTGGAAGACTTAAATTTCTTCCAAAGGTAAACGAAAATCTTCCGAAGTATAAAAGAAAATTTTTTGAGAAATCTAAGGAATGTCTTCTAAAATGACTTTTCCTTCTAGAGAAAAACAAGGGCTTATGTAAGTGATAGAGAAGAAAACTTTAGGACACACACATGCTTTAGTAATAATATGATTAAGTTTTAAGAAAGCAATTCAAATTTAATCATCCAAATAGCTAAAATATGATATTTAAACAAGCCTTCTCTTTGCTTTACATAATTTATCTTTCTATCTATCAATGAAGATTCAATTTAGGATTTGGAAATTATGGATAGAATTCCTTCCTTCTTTCTTGAAGTGGCAGAATTCTTTATTTATTGATCGAATTTATTTTAGATCTCTATTCTTCAAAAACTTTTGTAAACAGATAAGTATATTGTTCATTTGTTTTAACTTTGACTAGTTTGATTAATCGTTTTTCAAAATTATCTCTAATCAAATGATACATGATATTGATGTGTTTTGTCCTTGAATGCTACACAAGATTCTTTATGATAGAGATAGCACTATTGTTGTCTAAGTGAATAGGAGTCTCTTTGAAATTGAATCCATAGTCTAGCATCTGATTCTAAATCCAAAGCATTTGAGCACATCAGCTTGTAGTAGCAATGTATTCAGCTTCAATAGTTGATGCAGATACAGAGATTACTTCTTGCATTGCCATGAGACAACCCTTCCACCAAGGAATTGACATCCTCCTAATGTAGACTTTGCAGTCATGTGGTAGCCATAATAATCATTATCTGTATATGCATACAAATTGAAGTCCGAATTCTTTGGATACTAAAGGCCAAGTGTTGAGGCACCTTTGAGGTATCTTAAAATTCTCTTGATAGTGATTAGGTGTGACATATTGGTATTGGCTTGATATCTTACACAAAAACATATAGCAAACATGATATCAGGCCTGTTAGCTGTTGTGAGCTACATAAGAGACCTAATCATAGCGATGTAAAGGTTTTCATCCACACAGTCCCACTCAAGATCAGGACCAAGGGAGTGGTTTCTAGCTATGGGTGTCTTAGCAACCTTACAATCAGTCATGTTGAATCTTTTAAGTATGTCCTGAACATACTTTGACTAACTTATGAAGATGCCATCTTTAACTTGCTTCACTTGAATTCCTAGAATATTTGAGATCCCCCATGGCACTCATTTCATATCTATCCTTCATCATCTTCTCAAAGTCTATGCAGAGCTTTGAATTAGTTGACCCAAAGATGATGTCACCTAAATATACTTGAACTAGCATTAAGTCATTCCCCATTCCTTTAATGAAGAGAGTTCCATCTATAGTACCTCTTTTGTAGCCATGCTGTTGGATCTTGTATGCCCAAGACACATAGAAGATTGATATGGTTAGTACGTTATGATCCAAGTTGGGTCATACCCAATAACAAGCTATACAAACACCAATCAATATTTATTTTTTGATGAGATCATACAAAAAAATATTGACAACTTAGAAAATGGGTTTTTAAAGCGTTGCTTTTGTAATAGAACAACATTATATGGATAGTTTGTTCATGAGAATTTATCTGTTTCATTATTTAAGTGAGTTAAATAACAACAAATAAAAGTGTGTTAGTGTTATAAAATTAAAAGAGGTTTTAAATTTATAAACTTATGGGTTGTGAGTGTAAATTTTTTACAAAAGTTCAAATGGGGGGAACCCAATTTGAATAGGTTCGGCCGCCCCTTTGTGGGGTTTTGTGGAATCATTTTGTCTTGGGTTCTACAAGACTTTATTCTTCCTTGCACTCTTCCATCTAGCTCTCTCTCTCTCTCACACACACACAAGCAAAGGACTTTTCTCTTTTCCTTTTGGCTGAATAATCCAATTTTTGCAAGCAAAAAATTCGGTTTTGGCTTGGCTGCATTTGGATTTGCAAGAAGAAGGATTGACTTGGTGTTCTACTACCTAAAAAGTTAGGTGTTTGCTAGGGCATATGGGTATACAAGCTTGTGGACTTCTCTTTTGGAGGCTAGACATTCAAGAAGCGTCATCATCTTCTTCTCATCCATACCACATCATCTTGTTCTTGAAATGTAGTTTCAAGAACACCCTATGGTTGTTCTTTTCGTTTTGATAGCATTTCATTTCACATATATATATGATCTTTATTTATGGGTTTTGTTTTGGGTTAATATGGTTCAAATTTTCAGATTATTAAACACCTTTTATCCACTTATATCCGCTATGTTTTCTAAGTTAAATGGTTAAACTTGTTTTGATAGACATGTAACAAAACCCAACACATGCTGACAGAGATACTAAGATAGAATGTCACACCACTTTCTTGGTGCTTGATAAAACCCATAAGAGCTCTATCAAGCCTGCAGACAAAAACAGGATGATCAAGATCTACAAACCCTGGTGGTTGTTTGACATACACCTCTTCATCAATCACTTGATAAGAAAAGCACACTTGACATCAAGTTGGTAGACCTTAAAGATCTTATATGTAGGAAAAGCTAAGAATATCGTAACAGTTTCTAGTCTTGGAACAGGAGCAAAAACATCTGTATATTCAATTCCTTCTTCTTGTGTGTATCCTTGAACAATTGCCTTGTTTTTTATGACAAGTCCTCTATCATCCTTGTATTCCTAAAACCCCATTTGGTTTCTATAGTAGTCTTTTATTGAGGAAGATGACATAGGTTCCAAACCATTTGCCTTTTGAATTAAAGCAACTCCTCTTGCATAGCTTCAACCCAACTTCCATCCTTCAAATACTCATCAATCTTCTTAGGCTCTCTCTGGGTTAAGAAAGACCGGAGACATATATTTGCATCACGGGTCTATCTCTTGTCTTTACCCCTGAATCAACATTTCCAATGATGTTTGTGGTAGGATGAGACTTGTAAATTCTTAGCTGATGAATCACAACTGAAAGGATCCAGATCTAGTTTGATCAATTAGATTAGGATTTGCAGCTGAATAGCACACGAATTAGACGAAATTCTAGCAAGAATAATATGAATATTCAATCAAACAGTAACAGGTCTAGAGAGAGAGTTTTCATTCATGCACAAGCTTCCCGTGTAGGGAAATTAGGTCAACATTCCTTTTATAAGGAATGTGACATGAGCTGACGTCACATGATAGTGACATCTAACTGCTTTATACAAACAACTGAAATTAAACTAAACTACTGAAGATGTCCATAACAACTGAAGACACCTTTATTAGAAGCTAAGTATAAACTAACATTATAACTACTGAAGTTATAACATCTGAAGTATAAGAACTTCAGATATTTTACATAATATAAAACTAATGATTACAAAATACTAAAATATAAACCATCACAACTACTGAAGAGAATAACTTCAGCTGTTGTGACAACTTCTGAGAACCTGATCTTCAGACTTGGTCTTCAGCAGTTTCTTCAGACTTTGTCTTCAGACTTTGTCTTTAGCAGTTGTCTTCAGACTTTGTCTTTAGCAGTTGTCTTCAGAATTTGTCTTCAGACTTTATCTTCAGACTTTGTCGTCAGTAGTTGTCTTCAAACTTTGTCTTCAGACTTTGTCTTCAGACTTTGTCTCCAGACTTTGTCTTCAGACTTTCTCTTCAGACTTTGTCTTCAGACTTTGTCTTCAGGCTTTGTCTTCAGGCTTTGTCTTCAACAGATGTAGATCACTTTAGTTGTTTTGATGTCTGTGGGACTTAAAGGTTTTTTTGATTTGGCTCATTAGTTCTTTTGGTCCAACAAACTCCCCCTGAACCAATGCAGCCAAAACCTTTAAAATTATTGAGGTCCTACTTATTGGCAGAAACAAAATCTGGATCAGCTCAGAATTCTTCAATTATAAGCTCAGGCCAGGGAAGAGAGTTCAGAAGGTTTGATGGCAAAGGATGAATGGGAACTCTGTCTTGGAGAATTGGACACAGAGCTGTTACCCCATCCACGAAACCTACTTCCCAATAATGAGTCTGTAAGACTCTCTGACATAGGCCTTAGGGAAAACAACTTTTTCTTCCATTGTGAGTTCTTTAGCTCCACTTTCAAAGAAGAACTCAGGCCCATAGTACTCAAATAAGTACTTAATATGCTTTCCATTTTTCAGCTCCACAGTTGTTATCTCTCTGTATGCAAACTTATCAGGATGAGTGCCTTCAAGCAATAACTGGAGCTCATTTCTTCTTATTTCTTCAAGCTTCATGTAGATTAACCCCTTCTTTACCATTTTGCTTTCTAGTAAAGTTTGTGGAGTCATTTTAGACTTGTAAGCTCTCTTGAAGTCATCAAGAATTTCCCAGGGTGACACTACAATGGCCAGCATTATCACAGCATCTACAATCTTCTTTACTTGGCCATTGTATCTTCTTGGAATCTTCATTTTGTGAATTCTGTCACTTACTCTAGGGTCAGGCCAAATTCTCACTCTCTCTTTCTGATATTGGAATGTAAATCTAAGAGCATTCAACCTCTGAGCATGTTTCTTTATAGCTTGTATGGATGAAGACTTGGGAAACTCTTTATCAATCATCCTTAACAGTTGCTCATCATGTTGTTTGTGTTGTTCTTCTTCTTCAAGTTTGACTTTTACCATTTGCCTTTGAAAGTCAGGTGTGATTGTTGTTGGTTGACTACTAGGCTCAGGCATTTTTATTTTGAGAACAGCAGAGAGTGGCAGACTATCATCCTCATCATCATCTTCTCTTTTCTTCTTCCATCCTTAACACCCTTCTCTTCCTCTTAGGTGCATCATTGGTAATGGTTTCAGTAGGTTTCTTAGGTAAAGGAATTGGTTTTGAGGGTTGTGAAGGTGGTTGTTTTGGTTTGGGTGATAGTGTAGGCTGCTCTAGCATCTTGGATTTGAGTGAAGCTTTGGATAGTTTTGCCATATCAGTTCTTTTCCTAGCACCAGCTTCATCAAGAGCTTCTATGATCAATCCTTTGTTAAATACTTCAGAAGAACAGATTCTGGTGGTTATCTCCAAAATACTGTCTCTAGACCATGACTTTACTTTAATGATCGACCTTCCTAGATGTTTTGATATAAATCTTGCCATAGTTTCCAGCCTTTCTCTTTCTTTTCACTCCAACTTGCCCATCTTTGTTCAATTTCTTGAATCTCTAACCTTCTGATCTCAGAGTCAAGTTTGGCAGTATCAAATCCTTGTCTGAAGAGTTGATCAATAATCTTATCCATAGATCTACTATGTTGCTCATCAGCTTCTTTGATCAATTCCTCCAACTTTTTCTCACCTCTAGTCTTTTTAGTGGATTTCTTCCTTTTGTAGGTGATCATTTCCTTTTCTTTCTGCTTCCTCTTCAGCTCTTTTTTGCTTCCTCTTCAGCTCTTTTTCTTTTGTCTACTTTCACTGACTTAGACTTCCCCTTTTTGGTTGCATTGGGTTCAGGGGTGTGAATGTCAGAAAGTTTCTTGGAAACCACAACATCAACTAAAGATTGAAGAGTTGAGGAAAGCCTCTCATCAATGGCTTGATGTACAGTGTTTGTGATGATGAAAGTGATTAGAGGTAAGGATGTTTGAAAGGCATCAACCATTTGCTCAGAGGGGTTCTGTCCCTGAGAAATGGCACCTGAAGCAGAGGCTGGTGGCATGTTTGTTGAGAGTGGCTCAGTATTTGGGATAGTTTCAGGAGAAACTGCCATCTGTGGGTGAATGTGGGCAGATGGACTTGATTCTTGTGACATTTTGGCAAGAAGTTATTGTAGTCTTCATACCTCAGTCTCAAGAATAGTATTGTGGGCTAGAACATCAAAGAAAAAGCCCAGGTCATCATCAGTCTATGCTGAATGAGCTGACCTGCTGATGAAATCAGGATGAACATGTGCTAAGTGTAGATCAGTATTCACATGTGCCCCTATTTCTCGGAACTGGGGACTTCCAGCCTCAGGATAATGTCTTCATTGGCAGTTGCCTCTGGTGAGGACTTAGAAATGATACCAGCTTCATCCTGATCATGTGCTGAACAAGGAGAAGAGGCAGCCTCACCAGATGTTCTAATCTCCTCCTCTACACTGGGAGATTGAAGTCTGTAATTCCTGTGCTGTGGGTTATCAGCTACATTATAATCCTCTCCCTCAACTGTTGAGGTTTTCCCAGTAGTAATAGGTTTCTGGGGAGGGGTAGAGAATGTAGTTGAGTCAACACTTGTGCAATAACCACAGTTGGCTTGTAGGGGTGGCTTCAATGGGAGATAGGTGTGAAAAGGATTGCACCTGGGGAGAATGGTGCTCTTCAATGGCAATCCTCTCAAGTGAGAGAGATTCCAGTAATGTGGTTTCCCCATTTTTGGCTGCATCAGGATCCTGTTGAGAGGATACCTGAGCGGTTTCAGCTGGTAGAGTCCTGGAAAGTACATGGGGATTACTACCCATAGTTTCATCCTGCGTTTGTGTTGCAGGCGCATCAGCAGGGGACTCAACTCCCTGAGTAGCCTTTTTGGGTTGTTTGGAGAGAGGTTTGGAGGGGACTTTGGATCTGGAGGATGAGGCTGTGGGTACCTTCTGCTTGGGTTTTAGCAGTTTGGCAGCCTCTTTGAGGTGTGGGTGAGAGTTGTGCCTGGAGTATACCTCTGGCAAAACTACCACAGCAGGGACTCCAAGGCCAACGGGCCATCAGATTGTAACTGATTCATGATTATGGCCATAAGAAACCTTGGATATAATAGCCATCTGTTAGCTACAGGTTTCATTGCTAGATCTTTTAATTCTAAAAATATAATTTCTTGAAAAATTTAAGCTTTGGCGCTCAAGAATAGAATACAATACCTGCTGCCACTTGGATGATATTTGATCCCATGAAGAGGTTTTGGGGGCAAGACAAACATTGATCATGTGAAAGATTAGGCGTTCAACATCATGAAAGTGCTTCTTCAGAATGGTAGTAGCACTTAGGTTGCCCTCATAGCCATGATTAATGAATGAGAGATCAATGGTGCCCTTCGGGTATTTGGTGATAAAGGTAGCATCATTCAGATCAAGCGTTTGGCGAATGATAGCAGGAGTGACAATCACCTTCTTCTTGTTTACAAATGACTGGAGAGTGATCGCAACATCATTCTCACCAGTATGGATGGTGACATTTGTCCAGAATTGACGAAGAGAGTCGGGATAGATGGTTGCATTCAGAAGAAAAGTTTCGATACTGGGAATCAGCCATCAGATCAATAGCATCATCAAACTTAGTCCAAAAGGTCGATTTTGTGAAGTAAGCAACACAGTTGTGTCGAGGTTTGATTTGGATGGTCGATATTAATGGGAGATGAACGTTCGGAAGCCGATTAATGAAATGTTTGAAGTTAGGGTTAGGTATTTATAGGTTATGAAACGGCTGAAAGAAAACAGCTAAAAGTTTTGGTTTTAGTCATCAGTTGTTAGAAAATGACTGAAGACATGGTTTTCACTTTCAGGTGTTGTAAACAATTGAAGACTTGGTGTTTGTCATCAGTAGTTGAAAAAACTACTGAAGACTTGGTTTGGCTTCAGTTGTTTTGAAATGAAACAGTAGTTGTTAGAACCAACTGAAGAATAAACTTACTCATCAGTTGTTGTCTTCAATTCACATATCTCAGTTGTTTCATTTGACCTTAACACCTACTCAGTAGATTATCTGATTTTCAGATGTTTCATTGGTCATCAGTACTTATCTGTTAGAACAGTCGTCAGTAGTTGTAACCACTTTAGTACTTTTCAACAGATAAAGTACTTCAGTACTTTAAGGAATTTAGTCTTCAGTAGTTATAAAAAACTGCTGAAGATAAAATAGCTTCAGTACCTATTTGTGACAGCTGTATACTAATGCTCATCAGTACTTGGGAGCTAAGATCATCAGTAGTTGCCAATTTATTCAAGCTGCAGCATACCAAGCCTTAGCACAAGATTTTGAAAAGTTGCATTATCCAAAGGCTTAGTAAATATATCTGCAAGCTCATCAGCACTACGAACAAACTTTGGATCAATCAGACCATTTTCATAACAATCCCTGATAAAGTGGTGTTTGATCTCAATATGTTGGTCCTAGAATGCTAGACACGATTCTTAACAATAGAAAGAGCTAAAGCACTGTCCTTAGTAAAGGAGTCTTAGTCTCTGTAATGTCATAATCCAGTAATTGATTCTGAAGCCAGAGTACCTGAGATGTACAACTTGCAGCAGCAATGTACTCTGCTTTAGCAGTGGATGTAGCAACAGAGGTTTGTTTCTTACTAGGCCAAGAACTCAAACAGTTGCTTAGAAATTGGCATCCACCAGAGGTGGATTTTCTGGTTAATTTACACATGGCATAGTCACTATCAGAGAAAGCAACTAATTTTCAAGAGTGCCTAGTGGAATACCAAAGTCCTAGAGATTGAGTTCCTTGCAATATCTAAAGATCCTTTCGACTGCAATCATATGGGATACTTTAGGTGCAGCCTGAAATCTAGCACAGACACAAGTTTCAAAAATAATGTCTGGTCTAGAAGATGTAAGATACATCAAGGAACCAATCATACATCTGTAAAGAGTTTCATCAACTGCTTTACCTTTCTGATCAGCATCCAGTTGTGTGGTGCTGCACATGGGAGTAGAACAGGGCTTATAGTTTTGTAAATCAAATTTTTTCAACAAATCCTTTGTATTTTTTGACTGATGAATGAAAGTTCCATCAGCCTTTTGTTTGATTTGCAACCCCAGAAAGAACTGTAAGTCTCCCATGGCACTCATTTCAAACTGTTGTATCATCAACTTAGTAAAGGCATCACACAACTGTGGATCAGAGGATGCAAAAATAATATCATCAACATAAATTTCAACAAGGAGCTTATGCATGCCTACTTTCTTAATGAACAAGGTTTTATCTATGGATCCTCTAGTGAAATTATTTTCAAGAAGAAAGTTGGACAGTGTTTCATACCAGGCTCTAGGTGCTTGTTTTATTCCATAAAGAGCCTTATCAAGCTTATACACCCAATTTGGATGTTTATGATCTTCAAAACCTGGTGGTTGGCACACATAAACTTCTTCTTGTATTTTACCATATAAGAATGCACTTTTGACATCCATTTGAAAAACTTTGAGATTATGAAAAGCAGCATAAGCTAAAAACAATCTGATCGCTTCCAGGCTACAGGGGCAAAGGTTTCATCATAATCAATACCTTCTTTTTGTGAAAACCCCTGTACAACCAGTATGGCCTTGTTCTTGATAATTTGGCCTTTTTATCAGTTTTATTCCTAAACACCCATTTAGTGCATATTGCACACTTACCTTGGGGAATACGAACCAGTTCCCACACTTGCTGCTTTTGAAACTGAAGAAGCTCAAGTTGCATAACTTCAACCCATCCATTGTCTCTTAATGCAATATGATAATTCTTTGGCTCTTGCTGACTGATGAAGAGAGCATAGAAGCAAAGTTGGACAATTGACTTCTGGTTGAAACCCCAGCATTGATGTCACCAATGATCTGAGACATGGGATGATTCTTCAGTTCTTGAAACTCAATAAGATCTGTGCAAGTGTTTGTAGGTGATTCAGCAGCAACAGATGGTGATCCAGATTCTTGAACCCTAGAATGAGATGACAATTCAAATGAAGTAGAGGATTCAGAGATCTCATCAGCATTTGTTGTGGATGGAACTGCTGAAGCTACAGGAACATCAAGTTTAGTAGACTCAGGCAGTTGATCACTAAAACTTGCATTGATACCAACCATGGATAACATGTTGCAGAAGATGATGGATTCACAGAACCCACATATTTGGAGACTGATAAGGAACATATTGCAGTATGTCCAGATCAAATAACTCCACAGGATTTTGTGGGATTTTCTCCTTTGGAGATTCATTAAACTTTACATGCAAGGATTCTTCTACAATCTTTGATCTGCAATTAAAAACTATGTATGCCTTTCAAGTAGAGGAATACCCAACAAAGTACCCTGCATCCACCTTTGATTCAAACTTCTGAAGTTGATCTTTTGTGTTGAGAATATAACAGGGACACCCAAATGCTCTAAAGAAGGAAATCAGAGGAGCCAAATGATGTAACACTTCATAAGGAGTCCTCATCAACCTTTTATTTACCAATACTCTATTTTGTACATAACAAGCTGTGTTAACAACTTCAGCCTAAAAAGTTAGTGGCAAACCAGAATCAACCAACATTGACCTTGCAGCTTCAATAAGGGTCCTTGCAGTTCTAGGAATGCTAAACTGCCTCTTTATTCCCTTAGAGAAATAAAATTCATCAATTGTGTGATTTCTAACTCTGTGCCATTATTACTCCTCACACACTTAACAGAAAGAGAATACTGCTTTTCCACATGCAACACAAAGTAGATGATAATTTGACCAGCCTCATCTTTTGAATGTAAGAAGAAGGTCCATACAAATCTAGAATAATCATTCACAATTACCGGACAGTATTTTTTTTGCCATACTCATCACTCTTACTGGACCAAAAAGGTCCATATGCAGTAATTGCAAGCAGGCAGTGGAATTTGGTTCTTCTATTGGAGGGAATGGTACTTTATGTTGTTTTCCTTTTAAACAAGCAGAGTAGTTTTCATCACATTTGAACTCATTTAATGGCAGACCTCTCACTAACCCATGAAGGAACAGCTGGTTCATGTTTCTAAGATTCACATGACCAAGCCTTCTGTGCCAAAGCTCAGATTCCTGAGGAGAGGCCTTGGAGAACAAACACGGATGGCCTTTTAGATCAATTTTCTTTGATAAGTATAAGGCATATACTCTTCCAACCCTGTTGGCTTTCAGGAGAGTATGTTCATCCAATATATTGTCAATCATATTCAAAACATTGAAAGACAGAATTCGACAGTTCTGACCGGTGAAAAGTGCAACATGCCCTTTATCACACATTTGACTGACACTGAACAAATTATACTTGAGATTCTCCACATGGTTGACATCATCAAACCTTATTTCACCATTTGAAACAAAGCCTTTGCCGATGATGTAACCCTTAGCATCATTACCAAAAGATACAAATCCCTTCTTTCCTTGAGAGTAGTCATGAAGAAGAGATCTGCTTCCAGTCATATGCATAGATCCTCCACTGTCCACATACCAGATGCTTCTATGGCATGTTGAAGAACCCTGCATATATCACAACAAGTAGTTAGCTTTTTAGACCCAAACCTTTTTGTTTTGGGTCTGTTTCATCAACAGTTTTTATACTAACTGATTTGTCATGATTAACAGCCTTTGAAGAAGGAGATGGTGCTGAAAAGGATTCCTTTGATTTTGGCTTAGGTTTCCTTTTCAGTGGTTAAATCACAGGTACATCTATTTGGTTAACTCTCCCCAATAGATGTTGAACCATCATAACAAGTTGTGTCTGATTGGTTGTAAAGCTTTCAGTTCAGCAGACACATCAGAACTTGTTTGTGAATGATTCATGTGAGACACCATGTCGTCCTTTATGAAAGACACAGACTTAGTCTATAGTTTGATACTCTTTGAGGAGTATTTTCAGCTGTTTTATGATAAATTCTTTCTTTGTTAGATTTTTGTGAAGGTTTGTTTATCAGGTTGAGATGTTTGTGGCACAACCTGTTTCAAATTCATCTTTCAATCATTAATTTTCTTTTTGATGATTTTATCCTTGTTAAATTTGGAACCCTTTATGTACCAACATTCATCAGTGAGATGATTGAATAGACCACAAATTTCACATGGTTTCTTCATCTTCTGTTGATCAGCTGCTGAAGAAGATGAAACTACTGAAGGTGTGTTCTTCAGTACTTTCTTCCTTTCAGTACTTATGTGTAGTACTGAAGGATTTGTAACAACTGAAGACTTGTTCTTTAGAGATTTCTAACTACATTTGGATTTCTGATAATTCTTCAGCAGTTGTCAAACCATGTTTGGTTCCATTTGACTTGAAATGTTCTTCAGTGTGTTTACTTGCTCTTCAGTACTTTGAATAACTTTTGAGACAACACCTGAAGGACTCAGCTTTTCTTTGATCATGTGTTCATTAGCAGTAGGACCATTAGCAGACTGATTAGCTGAGGTACTATTACTGACTTCATCCTCTGATTGTACATTATCACATGAGGATGAGACATATGATGATGTGGTTTGGGAATTGATTACACCTTCAGATTTTACTTCTGTCTTGGGAGTAAAATCTGTAGGAGGTTCAGTGTGATTATATCCAATCCCAAACTTCACATTTGAAGCAGTTTGCTTAGTGAGAAGCATTTCAAACCCCTTGCAAGATGTTACCTAGCGTTCACACTCCACTTGAGTAGCTGCAAGTGTTTCTTTGAGACTCTTGTGATTTTCTAAGATGACTCTACCTTAGCCTTTTCATCAATGATTTGGCATTTTAATTTGTAAATCTCATCATCTTTTTCTTTTAAAAACAGACTCAAACTCAGCTTTTCTTTTGGAAATCAATTTCTCTAGGTCAAGATTTTAATTAATTATAAGTACATTTGCTTCTCTAATTAAGGCAAAAGCAGCTATGCATGACTCAGAACACAACTTGGCCTTAGCCTCAGAAGATATTTGTGGTACCTGTGATGATGAAGCATTTGAGCTTGAACCACCGGTAAACTCCAGGGCCATAAGAGCAAGATTTCCAAAACGATTTTCACCACCATGTTGACCAGCACCAGAAAACATTGTTCAAAATAACCAGAAAGATCATTGGTAAACTACTCCAGTCAACAACATGAGGAGTGAAAAAGCTTTGATGTGATTGAGATTGAGATTGAGATTTTGACTTGATTGAGGTGGTTGAGGCTCAGGTAGGGCATGTGATTGTTGAGCTATGGGTACAAGAACCTGATTGGACTGTGGCATGTAAAAACTTGGATAAGGATATGGCATTTGACCTTGAGGAACAAAATATGCTGGAGATGATTGATTTTGTGAATGATGACCAGAACTGGTAGAATGTTGCCCTTTGTATTGTGAATTATTGCTTGGAAGAGTCACAAAGGGTTCAGAAGAGTTAGATCCAGATGATCTACACTCTCTTGCAAAATGTCCAAGTTTATGGCACTTGTGACACCTCAACTTGCTCTTGTGAAAACCAACTTTGGTTTTTCGAGAGACCAGGGAATTTTCTAGCTGTCCTTTTGTAAAATTTTTGAGATCTGATATTAACTAATGCCATTTGGCTCAAAATATCCATCTCTTCCAAATCATCATCACAATTCCTTTCAAATCATCCATCAAAAAGCATAGATTCTCACTATTACATCCTGAATTACCATCAATACCAGCAAAAGCATGATCTCCACTGTTTGAAGAGAAATCAATCTGCACATCATTGGAACTTTCTGATGTAGCATATTCTGACTCATGACCAACCAGAGCAACATTCCCTAGTAGAAAGTCATCAGTGAGCTTCCCAGATGAAGTCTGTTTTCTTTTATGTTCTATCTCTCTTTCAAATGTAAGTAGTTTCCCATGAAGTTGGGTGAGAGATAGATTATCTAGATTTGCATTGGAGCATAGGACAATGGTATATGTGTCCCATCTCTTAGGCAGGGATCTAAGAAATCTGTTGTTCATCTGACTGTTTGTATATTCATGTTTTACAATTTTCAACTCATATATCAAATAGGAGAATCGCTCAAACTGTTGAGTCAGTGACTCACCCTTTCTATGAGAGAATGTCTCATATTGCTGGGTAAGGATTTCTCTATTGTTTGCTAAGACCTTATCAGTTCCTCTAAATTGTTCTTTCAGAGCAACCTAGAGGTCATGAGCACATTCATGATGCATTAGTCCAGATAGATTTCATTAGGCAGTGCCATGGCCAGAATTCCATGGGCATTAGCATCAATTTCAAATAGTTTCAGATCTTCATGTGAATATTGCTCTTTCTTCTTCGGAACCATCTCATTGGTTTCCGATTACACAATGTAGGCTTATATGGTCCATGAACCACAGATTCCCAAAACCTGAACTATTAATAGACAGGTTGGAGCATTCGTCGTTGCCATATGTTGTACTCACTCCTAACAAGCATCGGAGGCTTGTTAAGGAGCCAGTATTGTGAGGATCATTGATTGATGTAGCCATTTTCACCATTCAAATAGGTTCAATAAGATTTTAACGAACCTAACTCAAAAACTCATAACACAATTTGAAATACGAGGAATCTCAATTGATTCATAAGAAGCACAGAAAAACAAACTCTATAACCAATTCTTGCAAATGTGCCAATTTGATCAAACTAAGATATCAAAAGAACTTTCAATGATTAATTGTTAAATCGATCAATGATTTGGATTTTCAGCGGAATAGCACACGAATTAGATGAAATTCTAGGAAGAATAATATGAATATTCAATGAAACAGTAACAGTTATAGAGAGAGTTTTTTGCAAAAAGAATGTTTTCATTCATGCACAAGCTTCTCGTGTAGGAAATTAGGTCAACATTCCTTTTATAAGGAATGTGACATCAGCTGACATCACATGATAGTGACATCTAACTGATTTATACAAACAATTGAAATTAAACTAAACTACTGAAGATGTCCACAACAACTGAGGACACCTTCATTAGAAGCTAAGTATAAACTAACATTATAGCTACTGAAGTTATAACGTCTGAAGTATAAGAACTTCAGATGTTTTACATAATATAAAACTACTAATTACAAACTACTGAAATATAAACCATCACAACTACTGAAGAGAACAACTTCAGCTGTTATGACAACTTCTGAGAACTTGATCTTCAGACTTTGTCTTCAGCAGTTGTCTTCAGACTTTGTCTTCAGACTTAGTCTTCAGCAGTTGTCTTGAGACTTTGTCTTCAGACTTTGTCTTCAGCAGTTGTCTTCAGACTTTATCTTCAGACTTTGTCTTCAGTAGTTGTCTTCAGACTTTGTCTTCAGACTTTTTCTTCAGACTTTGTCTTCAGACTTTGTCTTCAGACTTTGTCTTCAGCAGATGTAGATCGCTTGAGTTGTTTTGATGTGTGTGGGACTTAAAGGTTTTTCTGATCTGGCTCATTGGTTCATTTGGTCCAACAACAACCAATTTCTTAGAGAGATCTAAATTTGGAAAATTATCTGGCATTAAGGTTTCTCCTACCACATCAGCAAACTTATCAAGTGAAACTTGATCTAATGAGTGTGTGACATCATTGATATTGTCTTCAATGGATGGTTATCACATCTAGAAATTCTTTATCATTGTCACCATCATGGTGTTATACTGATAGGTTCTGTTGGATCAAGAAGAAGGTTAATGCAACCAAAACTAAGTCACTTAGATAATTTTGGTACTGAATGCAAAGGCTTCCGAAGCTTAGCATGGAACTTCCGATAGTTGTAGAGTTCTTGTGAAGACAAAGTGAAAGATCAACTTCCGAAGAGAGAACTCTACTTCCGAAGTCAAGTGTATACTTCCGAAGTTCAAGCCTTAGAAGAATGAACAGGAGACCACTTCCGAAGTATGATGAAAAGAAGAAGTCTCTAAGCCTCGAAAGAAGCAGCCTCTTCTGAAGTATAAATGGCTTCAGAAGTACTTACACTTCCGAAGCCATTTAACCTTCAGAAAACACTGCTATGACCAGTGGACACAAGTATGGTCTCTGACATTCTGCTGCAGACCTCTGATACTGTTTGGCTTCTTCCTAAAGAGCCATGCAGTTGACAAAAGGTAAGTCAGGGACATGTCCTGACTACCAAATCTCAGATAATACTTTATCCGAGATACCTTAAACTTTAGTCTTGTAGTATAGACTTTAGCTAGAGGATCCCAGCTGGTATCAAAGTACATCCGGCTGTAGGTAGTATTATATAGGTTCTTTTTGTAACTCATAACAATAACAATTACTGCTTGTAAGAGTCTTTTATTTTGAGTTGAGAAGCAATATATAAAAGTACCTTGAAAATTACTTCATGTGTTCTTTATTACTTTCTATATTGTGATCAACTCTTACTGATTCTATCTTAACCCGAGTGTTGCTCTAGGTGAGTTTGAGAGAAAAACATAAGTGTTTAGTGACAAACATCGATCCTCCAATTGGTATCAAAGCTCTTTAGGCTCTTGATTGCGTGATCTCACCATCCAAATCAACCTGTTTTTCACTCCTCCCTACAACCCATTCATTCTAATGGCCCTTCAAATGTTCGAGGTAGAGATGGGAACCATGACAAAGGCTCCCATCATTACTCCTGAAAATTTCAGGTCTTGGAGCAGGAGAATGGAAGGCTTCATCAGATATCAAGACAGCAGGATGTGGAACTCTATTGTCAATGGTCCGTATAAGCCTAAGGTAGCATCACTTGGTGGAAACGTTGCCATGAAAGAAAAAGTTGTAGAGGATTACTCTGATGAATGTAGAAAGAAGATGGACATCGACAGTAATGCTATGACCATTCTCATGACTGCAATACTGAACTCCATTATGGTGGGATTCGAGCATTGCACGACTACTAAAGAATTCTTTGATGCACTTGCTTAGATGTACTCAAGCTCCACTGACTCAAAGAAGGACTCACTGAAGTAGCAGTTCAAAAACTTCACTCATATTGCTGGAGAGACCCTCAGCCATTAGTACTTCAGGTACATGGATCTTATCTCTTCTCTTCAGTCTGTGAAGATGACTCCCGAACTTAGAGATCTTACTAGAAAGTTCATGAGTGCTCTTCCAAACGAGTGGACATTTTAGTATGTCTCTATCAAGAGGACAGACAACTTGAACACTCTCACCATGACTGAACTCTACGGCATCCTTGATGGATATCACCTAGAGATGGAGAGTAAGAAGGGCCACCAAACAAGCAGACCGATGAATCTTCGTGCTAGCAACACTTTAGTGGTTGCTGAAGGCTCATTATCCCCTCAACCTCAACATTTCCTGACTTGTCAGTAACCATCCTGCTCTTCTGGACCTTACATCACTTTTCTAGAGACTCCAAGGTCTCAACAGGCTCAACACAACTCCTTTGAGGAAAGTTGTGCCTTTGTCTCAGGAAGTGGGCACTCTGGTGATTTTCAATACTGCTTTGATGATCTCTTGAGTGTTTCAGTCCGGATGATGTAGAGTAAGTGGACATTGTCCAGCAGATGGCTCTCTTAACTTACAGAGCAAATAAGTTCTTTAAGAGAACTGGAAGACATTTCCCTCAAAACCAAACTACCAGCAAGTTCGGGGGTGACAAGACCAAGGCAAAGTGTTACAACTGTAACCAACTGGGTCACTTTGCAAGAGAATGCAAGGCTCCCAAGACAAACCCGGGAACCCCACTGGCCTCTACACATCCCTCAACCTCAAAGCCCCCTGAGAAGTCAACTAAAACAGCTGCAATGGCTCAAGAAGTTGACTGGAGCTTCATGGTACAGGATGTGACTCCTGCTCAAGCTCTCATGACCGGAACAGACGATGCCCAGGTATATGAACATCTCTGCACTCCAGCTTGTATAGCTAAAGTTAAACTCTATCAGGATTACAATATGGAAATCAGATCTAATATTAAGTCTTTAAATATCTTAATATTCGATTTTAAAAGAGTTGAATCTCACTATCAAAAGAAAATTGAGGAGTTGGAGAAAACTGTATCTCTTTTAAAACATGAACACACCAACTACAAGACTCAATTCAAAGATCTGATATCCAAATTGTCTCAGGCTCAAGCCCAGCTTGTCACTACTGAGGCTCAGGCCAGGAAACATGTTATCTCTGAGCAAAACTTCCAAGCTATTTTTACATCATCCTCCCACTCCAAACTCTGCTATCAGAACAAAGGAGGGTTGGGAACCAATGAAATTGCTCCACCACACTCCTATGAGTCTATTAGACAACCTGGATGTGGTACTGAAGAGCAAGAGGTTCCAACTGCTGACCCTTCCTCACCTGAGTTGAAGGATGAAGCAACAATAGTGGTCACTACAGGGAAGGAACAGGTTGATGTACCCATCTCCTCCTATGAAGAAAAAATCCTAACCACTAAGGCCAGAAGAAGTAGAGCTAAAGCTGCTAGGAGAACTGCTAAGAGGTGGTTGTGTCCAAGCAGAAGGGTGTCTTTATTTCAGCTGGATTCCAAGTGGTAGTTACTTCTGATTTAGGAAAGGAGTGTAATACCAACACTTCTATCCTTCCAAAGGATGAGAAGTTGAAGGGAAAAGTTGCTAATGAAGAAAAGAAGCCCAAGAAACAGCAACTCTCACGTTCCCAAGATATAACATTGCATGCATAATGTGTGGTCTACAAAACCACATGGCAAAAGATTGTTACTACAATCCTGCAAGCACACATTATGCAAATAATGTTAGGAAAGATAGAGTCAAGGAAGGTTTCACATTTGGACCTTTTCAAACGGTTCAAGTAATGAAAAAGGGAAAGCTAGTCTCAGAAGCCAGGTTGCTTTTGGAAGAAACTCCTTCTTCCGAAGGGAAAATGGCTTCGGAAGCAAAAGCTACTAAGGTTCGGAAGAACAAGAAAGTTCCCTTGAAACCTCCCCAGAAGAAGACTGCTTCGGAAGAAAACGTGGTGAAGACTTCTTCCTAAACGAAAGAAGCTTCAGAAGATAGCCATGCTGCTAAAGCTTCAACAAGCTCATCCTCCAAGATCAACGAAAGGATGGACTGGAAGATCAAGGAAGATGTTGCAGCCCAAACTTCTTCTTCAAAGACCTCTACTGAACTCCCATGCATAACATTTGGTTCAATTATGTCATTATCTTTGGAAGAACCCAAGACCAGCAAGGCTTAGGCTTCCAAACAAAACTAACAATCTCAACTTATGTGCAGGGACATCCATATGACAAGAACAACAATATATGGATAGTAGATAGTGGATGCTCCACGCACATGACAGGGAACAGATCTCTCCTTCAACAGTTCAAAACTATGATGGAGGTCCTGTCTAATTGGAGGTGAGGCCGGAGGATATATTTCTGGTAGAGGGAGTATATCCAATGGTAAATTAAAGGTTGACAAAGTTCACTTTCTCAAACAGCTTGAACACAATCTGTTAAAGGTGTTTCTCAATTCTGTGATCAAAAGCACCAAATACTTTTCAAATAACATGAGTGCATTATCTTCAAACCTGGGATGACAATTCCTCTGGAATTGGTGCTTCTTAGATCTCCCAAAAAAATGGATATATACAAGCTTGATATGAACAATGCTTCCCCAATGGGTGAAGTATCATGCTTTCTTTCCAAAGCTGATGGTGATGAGTCAACACTGTGGCATAAATGTATGTGTCATGTAAATTTTAAGACAATGAATAAATTGGCTAAAAATAACTTGGTACATGGTTTGCCGAAAAATGAGTTTTTTCTGCAAAGATAACCGTGTTGCTTGCCTGAAAGGGAAACAACACACGACATCTCATAAATCCAAATGTGTTAACTCTATCACTACTCCATTACACTTATTGCACATGGATCTTTTTGGTCCCACAAGTATAATGAGCATTGAAGGAATCATATGACTTGTGATAGTTGATGATTTTACAAGATTCACATGGGTATTCTTTTTAAGAACTAAAGACGAAACTGCTAAAAAACTAAAATCTTTTATTCTTAAAATAGAAAATCAAATTGGTCATATGGTTAAAATCATTAGAAGTGATCAATGGACTGAGTTTAAGAACTTTGTTCTTGACTCATTCCGTAACTCAAAAGGGATTGCCAGACAATATAGTGCTTCCAGAACTCCTCAACAAAATATTGTTGCTGAGAGGAGGAACAAAACACTTATTGAGGCTGCTCAAACTAGGTTAGCTCATTCAAAACTACCTCTAACATTCTAGGCAAAGGCAGTCAGCACTGCATGCTATGTGCAAAACAAAGTTCTTATAGTTAAGCCCCATGGAAAACCCCCTTATGAGCTATGGAACAAGAGGCCACCGTTCATTGGCTTTCTAAGGTCCTTTGGCAGCAGGTGTACCATACATAACACAAAAGACAATTTAGTAAAGTTTGCTGAAAAGGCGGGTGATGTTATCTTTGTTGGATACTCTTCTAGCTCCAAAGCTTACAGAGTATACAACATTAAGAATCAATAATTTGAGGAATCATCCAATATAGTTGTTAATGAGCACACTCCTTGTGTTAGGGGGAATGGCCTTGATCATATCTTTGATTTAGAACTGTTTCCAACTATTCTAAACCATCTTGTGAGAATGTTTCAGTTGGAATAAGTGCTCAAAATGATGCTGATGCTGTTGCTGACAATCAACTATTTGAGCTTCCCAGACCTAGTCCAAATTCTCCAAGAGCTGCAACAAACGAAGTCTCCACCATTCACAGATCTGATAGATTGACCATATCAAGGAATTGTGAAGCTTCATCAAGTGAATAACTCACTGAGCCTCAAAACTCATCAGGTGATCCACCACAACACCAGGCAGAAGGAAGTAATGTTTTGAAGGCACAAGAAACTCTTAACACCACTTCACAGCCAACCATTGATGATGTTTCTCACTCATTCAATCAGTCCTCAGGAAAGTGTTCTAGTTCCTGAGCAGAATATGTCCAACCTGGATCTATCTCTGCAACTAGAAGTGATTCCTCGCCTTAGGATTCATAACACTCATCCTACTGAGAACATCATAGGGGATGTCACTAAGGGTGTGAGAACAAGAGCACAAACTCATCATGGGAATATCTGCTTGTACAGATGCTTTCTATCCTAGATGGAACCCAAGAAGGTAGAAAAGGCCTTAAAAGATAGTAGCTAGCTTGAATCGATGCAAGAGGAGCTGCTTCAATTCAAGAGACAGAAGGTATGGAACCTATGTCCGCTACCATTCGGTCAAGTACCAATAGGCACTAAAAGGGTTTTCAGAAACAAGAGAGATGATAGAGGCTTGAGCATGAAGAACAAAGCAAGACTTGTAGTTCAAGGATACACACAAGAGGAAGGAATTGATTATACTAAAGTCATTGCACCAATTGCAAGACTTGAGGCAGTTAGGATCTTCCTTGCTTATGCTGCATCCAAGGACTTGACTGTCTATGAACTTGATGTCAAGTGTCCATTTCTATATGGGGATATAGATAAGGAATTCTATGTATGCCACCTCCAGGATTTGAAGACCCACAACAGCCCAACTATGTGTGCAAATTGGATAAAGGTCTATATGGGCTGCACCAAGCACCTAGGCTGTGGTATGAGACATTGTCTCAATTTCTTCTGAAGAACAGCTACACTAGAGGTACCATTGACAAGAATCTCTTCATCAGAAAGTCTAGAAAGGACATCTTGCTCGTTCAAGTCTATGTTGATGACATCATATTTGGTTCTTCAAATGACCAGATGTGTAAGGACTTTGAGAGCATTATGAAGAAGAAGTTTGAGATGAGTTCCATGGGAAAAATAGACTTTTTCCTTGGAATTCAGGTAAAGCAAATGAAGGAAGGGTTCTTCATTAATCAATCTATGTATGTATGTGACATCTTAGAAAGGTTTGAAATGAAGGATTGCAAGCCTTCCAAGACACCCATACCCAAAAACCATAATCTTTGTCCTGACCTTAAAGGGGAGGATACTGATCAACATCAGTATAGGGCAATTATTGGTTCTCTGTTGTATCTTACTGCTAGTAGACCTGATATCATGTTTGCTACTTGTATTTGTGCAAGATATCAGGTTGGCCCGGAGGTGTCTCACTTAGCTGTTGTTAAGAGAATTCTCAGATATCTCAAAGGAGCACCTAAACTAGGTCTCTGGTATCTCAGAAACAAGGATTTTAATCTTTATGGATACTCTGACAGTGACTATGGTGGCTGCAATATTGACAAGAAATCAACATCAAGGGGATGTCAATTTCTTGGTGGAAGCATCATCTCATGGCAATGCAAGAAACAAGTCTGTGTATCTACATCAACTGCTAAAGCTGAATACATTGTTGTTGTTAGCTCCTGTGCTCAACTGCTATGGATTCAGAATCAGATGTTAGACTATGGATTCAACTTAATGAGTACTCCTATCCATATTGACAACAACAGTGCTATCTCCATTGCTGAAAATCCGGTGAAGCACTCCAAGACAAAGCATATTGACATCAAGTATTGTTTCATTAGAGATATTCATGAGAAAAATCTGATTAAATTAATCAAAGTTGATTCAAATGAGCAATATGCTGATTTGTTCACCAAAGCTTTGATGAGCAAAGATTTAAATATCTCATAACAGCTATTGGAATGATAACATTGATTAGTTCACCTCTTTTGAAACATTTTAAACATAAAGATTTGTTAATGATGTTGGATTATGTAACTGATTTTAACCTTACCGCCACTGTCATTTAATCCACTAAACCATCACATCACCTTATCCTAACCCCCATTACTGCCTTCCCACCCTCTTTTAAATGATCTTGACTGTTCAATTTCATCTTCTTACTTGCAATTTTCACAGCCCTAGAAAATTTTCTCCTCTATAACTTTACCCAAGCTCAAATTCATCCATATTCACCTTTCTCCAAATGGCTCTTAACCCTCAACACAACCAGGTCGCACTCCATGATATTTCAAGGGATGCCGACTTCTCTGAAATCATCTCCTTTCTCACCCAATCACCTTACTACACAACACCTACCGTTAACCCTACTGTTTACTCCAATCACATGGCCGAATTTTGGGGAAATGGTCGAGCCGAACCCTAAATGAGATTCGAGTACTGAGGTCCAGCATTTGTGGATAGAAGTTGATTATTACTGAACAACTCATCAGGGAGCATCTAGAACTTCATGATGAAGGAGCTCCTACTGAGTTCTCGAAGGCAGACTTGGACAAAACCAACATCCTTATGGGATATGGTGGTGACATCAGCAAGTCAACGGTATACAAATTCAACTTCTCTTACAATTGGAAGTTTCTCCTGCCTGTTGTTCTCCACTGCTTGTCCAACAAGACCGGCGGATGGGATCAAATTCCATATGAACTAGGATGCTTAGTTTATGGATTGGTGAGAGGCCTACGCTTCAAGTACTCATGATTTGTGTTCACCAATCTGATTGGGAATCTACAAAGGGAGACATTATATATGTATCCTAGATTCATACAACACATCATCAACAGTGAGTTGAACCAGAGCATGCTTGTCTGTGCAGCTTCTCTGACTGTCCCCCACATGCCGCCTACCATCTTTAAGACAGTGAAGAAGGTATCCAACAACTTCACTGTAAGGTATACCACTCTGCTTCCGGGTATGATTGAGTGCATAGCTCCTGGTGACATCCCTGTTCACCCCACATTTGATGAACCCACACCAACAACCACCACCATAATGCCAAAACTACCTTCTCCACCCATCACCATCACATATCAAAGACGTCCCAAACAAACCCTTCTTCAATCTACTCTGATTGAACAAGCCCCTCCTGTTCAATCCAAAAACACTAGAGTGGAAACATGGGTTCCCACTCATTTTGAGGTCTCTATCCTTCTCTTTTGACCTCAATATGGGTTTTGAGTCTCCTTAGTCTTAAACCCAGGAGCCCGACACCCACACCGGCAGCCTTCAGATTGAGTATCTACACTCTTCTAAAGAGCCAACAAGGGACAGCCCCACCAGAGGCTCAAATCCTGTAGAAATTGACCGAGGTCCCGGGTCAGTAGGCTTAACCTCCATATCTTTTACTGACCTTCTATTCAAAACGGATGAAGAGATAGCATCTCTCCATGGCAATGAAGTTGATCTAGAACCCCTTTTCAAGATCAACAGAGCTCGGAGAAATCCCTTATCTCTAGCCCCCATTAGGAAGCAATTACTGAGGTGAGTGCCACCGATATGGAGGGGACTCATGTAGATTCAGCTGCCACTACAGAAGGTGCCTCAATGGACCTTGTGGATAGTGGTAACATCTCTCAGACTGAATCTGCGGCAACCGAGCACTTTGATGACTATGAAAGAGACATCATGGAGTATGGGAAACCAGGGTGCCAAGAAACCACATCTGGTGGTGAGGTTGAATATACCAGGTATGTTACCTCATCTTCCCGTGATTCTTCAAAAGTCTTAAACCTTGAATCTTTGGTTAGGACTTTAGAAGCATGGTCCGCCACTCAGCAACTTGAGATTGACAATCTCAAGGCCAAACTAGCTGAGAAACAAACAGAGAGGTCTGTCAGGCATATACCTATTCAGGTCTCATTGACTTCTTCCTCTAGCTCATCTAGCTTTGAAGATGATGCTACCAAAAAGGGGGAGAATTTTCAGAGACAAACACTTAAGGACCCCCAATAGAGCCACACTTCAACTCCAACTTCAACTTCATCTACTCCTATCATCACTATGTCTGAGCCATCTCAACTCATTCTGCAGATTGACTCAAAGATGCTCAGTGATCTCTACAGACTCTTCACCAAGTTTCTGTTGATATCCTCCATAGATCAGCCAAGCCCAAATGCTACAATGCTCTACTTTGGAGCTGAAGAACATTAGAGGCTGACTGCACCTTCTACCACCATAGAAGAAGTTGGTCAACCTAAGGTCCACATGGAACCTAAGATTCATTTCGAAGGGGAAATGGGGACTGATGGCCTAGCAACTAAAACAGTTGGGATAGAATCTGCATCTCCTCTAACTTCCGAAGCTGAAGTTAAAGCCTCGGAAGAAGAAGATGAATCTTCCGAAGCTGAAACGGAAGCTACGGAAGGACTGTTTAAAATGTCCGAGGAACTAATCATCACAGATGCAATACTTAAAATGGCATCTGAGGTGAACAGCGAGGACTTTCTGAAACTTCCTCCATCACAAACACCATCTCTACCTATATCATAGTTAGAACCCTCTCTCCAAGAACCACCATAGTCAAGCACTTAAAAAGACAAAGGCCAAAGAAAATATACTGCGGAAGAGCTTTAGGAAGAGGAGAAGATTGAGAAACTTAAAAAGAAAGACGACTTCCAACTGAGAAGTTGCTAGCTGGCAGTACAAAAGCAGCTGCAACCAATCAGGAGGTTGTCAACAACAAAAGAAGAGAAGAGATCATTGACCAGCTTATCCAAATGGGAGCTGCTAATGAAGAGACACTCCTGCTACCACTAGAGGGATTGGGGGATCTGGAGAAGGCAACCCAGCTGAAAGTTGGAGAGGAAGCCAGGTTGGCCTTAGAGAAAGAAGAAGAAAAACAGAAGGAGGCTGAGCTGCAACTGAGGAGAGACAGGATAAACTTCCTACTCTTTAGAGGCTTTAATCTTCAAGAACTTTCTCCACACAATGATGATACAATCCTCTGGCTCTACAACAAATAGCAGGATCAAATGGAGAAAGAAAGGAAGAAGGTTACAAGAGAAAAAGCAAAAGAGAAGATGAAGAAGAAAGAAAAGGATAAGGACACTGCAACCAAGAAGCTCACTAAGAAGGCTTGGATGAAAGACTATCTTTGGCCCCATGGCTTCTCTGGCAGGCAAGTGGGTCCCATGTATGAAAAGACACTTCAACGGATTATTAGTGAAATCAAGGCTGACATCCTGATGGGGAAGAGAAAAGAGATGTACAAAAGGGTAAAGGGGATGACCTTCACTGCAACCACTCCACCTCAACCCTCACCCTCACCCTCACCCTCACCCTCACCCTTCGCCATTAAAACCGAAGCTTTCACCCCTGAACCCACACCATTACCCACAGCTTCTCCCTCACCACAACCACCCAATCTTCCAATCCTTCAACCCAAAACACTTTCTAGAACCTCTCAACCTCAACCTACCCAACTACCATCCAAACCATCCCCTCAGCCTTCTCAATATCTCTTTCTTGAGGAGTTTAAGGTAATCAAGACAAAGCTCATCAACTGCACTACTCTGAGAGAAGTCTCATGTGATAAAGATTCTATCAACATTACCTATGTTGATGGATGATCTTGTTCCCTCATAAGAGATCAATTTCTTTATTTGCCTAGAGGATACTGGACCAGGCAGCTAGACTTCTAGGCCTCAACTCAGATTCATTAGATGATGAAGAGAAGAAACTTAGAAGGAAACTGGTGACTCTACTGGACACTAAGAAAGTGGACAAGATTCCCAGTCAGTCTCTTGTGCCTACAAAGAACATAGTCCAGTGGAGGTTCGATGAAGCTTCTCACAACTTTGTTGTGGAAAGCGAGAATGGCGAAGTCAATAGACTTAATGCAACCTCTCTACTACACTACAGTAGGTTTGATATTGCTGAGTTAGCAGAGAAGCCACTCTCAAACCCCTCCAACTCTGAAGCTACTGCTCTAATCAGAAATCATCTTAGCAGCCTTTACTTAGCCGAGTTAACTGAAAAGGCTAAGATTGAAGAAGAGTTGAGATTGAAAAGTCAGGAAGACAAGGAAAGACCTCCTACCAAAGGAACTGCCTTTCTAGAGATGGTGGAGGGTCCAGAATTGGAACCTATAGTCAGATAGGATATGATTACAGCTCCCATCAACTAACTCTTTTTAGAGGGCAACAACAGAGGGTACATGTTATCCAAGGTGACAGACTGGATTTCCTGTCCACCAAGGATCTGTACAAACTTCTCAGCACCACATCAGGGAAGAACAAGGAGACAGACATATATTTACTCTCCTTGGTGCTGAAAGTTTTGAGAAGCAGAAACAAGTGAAGTTTTGGTAGCATCAGCCTAGGGGGAGTTTGTTGGATCAAGAAGAAGGCTAATGCCACCAAAACTAAGTCACTTAGACAATTTTGGTACTGAATGCAAAGGCTTCCGAAGCTTAGCATGGAACTTCTGTAGGTTGTAGAGTTCTTCCAAAGACAAAGTGAAAGATCAACTTCCGAAGACAGAACTCTACTTCCGAAGGCAAGTGTATACTTCCAAAGTTCAAGACTTAGAAGAATGAACTGAAGAACACTTCCGAAGTATGATGAAAAGAAGAAGTCTCCAAGCCTCGGAAGAAGCAGCCTCTTCCGAAGTATAAATGGCTTCGGAAGTACTTACTCTTCAGAAGCCATTTAACCTTCGGAAGACACTGCTATGACCAGTGGACAAAAGTATGGTCTCTGACACTCTACTGCAGACCTCTGATACTGTTTGGCTTCTTCCTAAAGAACCATGCAGTTGACCATACTTTATTCCACTATTCACCTTTTCATGATAGTACATGTTACCAACTTTAGTTGGTGACAAAAGGTAAGTCAAGGACATGTCCTGACTACCAAATCTCAGATAAGACTTTATCCGAGATATCTTAAACTTTAATCTTGTAGTATAGACTTTAGCTAGAGGATCCCAACTAGTATCAAAGTATATCCAGCTGTAGGTAGTATTATATATAGGTTCTCTTTGTAACTCATAACAACAACAACTACTACTTGTAAGAGTCTTGTATTTTGAGTTGAGAAGCAATATATTAAAGTACCTTGAAAATTACATCTTGTGTTCTTTATTACTTTCTATATTGTGATAAACTCTTACTGATTCTATCTTAACCCGAGTGTTGTTCAAGGTGGGTTTGAGAGAAAAACATAAGTGTTTAGTGACAAACATCGATTCTGCACGTTCTCCATTTACAGGATTAGTTACAACTAGAGCTGAGATGTTATGTGTTGAAGGTCTTCTCAGCTCAAATCTTGGATTAGGATCACCTATGGGTAGTTTATCTGTGGACCCTGGAACATTCTCAAAAGATTTAATTAAACAGTTGGTAACTAAATCAAGATCAAATAGCTAATCACGACCAGAACCATTTACACTGGGAGTGTGTTCATTGAAGGTCACATTGGTTGACTCCTTAACTACTCTTGTAGCTTCAGTAAGTGTTATGTTTCTCCTCTTAGTAACACCATTTTGCTAGGGTGTCCTAGGAGCATTGTATTGTCCTGTAATACCCCTTTAATCACAAAATGTATCAAGAATTTGGTTCTTGAATTCAGTTCCTTGATCATAGCTTATGGTTTTGACCTTGTGATCAGATTGATTCTCAATCTTTAAGATGAAATTCTTGAGAATCTCAGAGGTCTCATCCTTAGTTCTTAGAAAAAAGACCCAAGTGAATCTTATGAAGTAATCTGTTATCAATAAACAATAACAGGTCCTTTCTAGACTCATTACACTGGTGGGGCCAAAGAGATCAATATGTAACAAGTGTAGGGGAATACTTATGGAGTTTCTTTCTTTGGCTTTCGAGATACCTTGCATTACTTCCATTTGAGGCATGCAACATAGTGACCATCACTTGTAAACTCTTTCTTTGGCATTCTAGTTACCAAGTCATTCTTAATTAATTTATTCATGTTCTTAAAGTTTACATGGCATATTCTTTTATGACAGAGGAAAGACTCATCACTATTTCCTTTAGATAGAAAGCATGAAACTTCTCCTGAGGGAGATGTTTTTTTTTGCAAATCCATCTTGTACATCTTTCCTCTCTTAGGAGCTCTAAATAGGATATTCTCATGAGAAATGACCACCCTGGGCTTGAGAACAATGCACTCATGCGAAGTAAAGAGCATGTTATGATCTTAGAATTGAGATACACTCAAAAGGTTGTATGCAAGTTCCTTGACAATGTTTACCCTCTCAATGTTAAGCTTTCCATTTGTAACCTTGTCCCTTCCAGTAATGTAACCACTAGCATCTCTTCTAAAAGCAACTGATCCTCCATTAATCTTTTCAAATTTCTGGAGTAGTGACCTATTTTATGTCATGTGACTGGAACAGCCACTATCAATGATCCATATGTGTTTTTTTGTCTTTAGTTGTCCCTGCAAGAAAGAAATGGTTAGTTATATTTGTAAACCCAAGACTTATTGGTGTTGAGCTTATCAAAAGAAGTTAAAGGCAATGCAACAGTAATAGATCTTATAGTCATGTTTTATGGATCATTTATTGATGTTGATGGAGAACTTTTGGTCACTTGGTCTTTCTTTGTCTTCATACCACCATTAGAAGCTTAGACTTGACCTTTATTACTTTAGAAGTTTTGATGACTTTGGAAGTTTTGATGACTAGACCTTCAGAAGATACTGCTAACTATGCAGTAGATTTTAGTACTTCGTAAGTATTCCCTTCTTTTGAGTCCCATCATTTTGGAGCTTTCGAGAGGAAAAGTGTTTCCTTCTGAAGCTTGAATCTTCTTGAAACTCTTAGAAGTCTTTTTCTTGGTCATGTGAATAGTACCTTTAGGATTGTAAGGACGGTCCTTAGCAAAATGAGAGATACTCAAACACATGACACAATCCATTTTCTTCTTCCTTAGTGCCTTCTTTTTTGAACAGGCTGAACTTGATCACTTTCCTTCTCCATCTTCATCTTTGCAAATGTTGTGGAAGTTCCTTTATGGTGAGAACTTCCTTAGGAGCTGGATGGTTCAGGTTGTGTAGAATAGGCACACAACAGATCATCCTTCTTCTTGCTGCTAGGATGATTTGGGCATACACTAGAACTCCTGGTACTAGAGTTTAAGTTAATGTCTTCAGTCTTCACCACTCAAATCCTACATATATGAAAACTTGTTTCTATTTAGAGTTGATGGTGGCCTTGATCTCTTGAGTCTTCTTTTCTTTTCTCATGCTTTCCTGATCAAGTTCTTTCTCATCGACTTGGTCATCCCAACTTTCATACTCTCCTTCGAAGGATAGTGACCCTTCTTAGAATCCTCTTCTTCACTCTTCTTAGAGCCCTTCTTCACTATCACATCTTTATCCTCTCTTGTCAAGGGGTCTATAAGAGGAAGCTCATCTTTATAAGTTCCACATCTTGGAGATCTTATGGACAAGATTGTGTGTGGAGGAGCTATCTCACTAGATCCCAGTCCCTACTTATTCTCATAACAATCTTTTGCATGCAAGGATGAGTATATTATGTACTTGAAGGTCTCTTCTTCAAGAACACATTTTTTGCCATGGCTTTATTGATCAGAAGCTCAACCTGGAATTTAGTCAACTTAGTTATGACATTTTTGAATTGAGTCATGTAGTTTGTATTCTCATGTTTAAAAGTTGTAATGGTTTTCTCTAAGTCCTATATTTTTCAATTTATAATCATTTTTAGCTCTTTTAAAATCAGATTTTAAGATATTTAAGGACTCAATATCAGATCTCATCTGTAAGTTGTAAAACCTGTATCTATTAACTTTAGCAATACCTTCAGGTGTACAGAGATGTTCCAATACATTTGTTTGATCATGGTCAGCCATCAATGCTTGGTTTGGAGATGCATCTTCTACCGGAAAGCTCAAGTGAAAGCCTCCTTCTTCAACACCAACTATAGCTTCCAACTTTGGCTTCTAATTTTGGGTGGATTTCTTAGTGTAGTTTGGTTTGGTTTGTGCTTGGCCACCATTTGTCCTTAGTGCCTTGCACTCCCTTGAAAAGTGGCCACTTTGGTTACAATTTTAACATTTAACTTTGCTCTTGTCTAGCCCAAACTTTCCATTGCCTGCATTTCTTGGAAACTACCTTCTTGTCCCCTTGTAGAATTTCTTGGCTCTGCGAGTGAGACGAACCATTTGCTGGACTATTTCCATGTACTCCAAGTCATCTGGATGGATATAGTTTAGGTCTTCAAGGGTGAATAGAAAGTTGCATGTACTCTCAGCAGAACATGTAAAGGCATGTGAAGAACTTGTCTCTTGGAATGGGTTTCCTTGAGTGTATCATTCTCTTGGTGTCACCGGGAAGGTGATGAAAGGGCCCTTTTATGAGTTGTCAGGGTAGCATATAAGATGATGTTGTGGTTCTGTGCTATCTCTTTCAACCACATGGAGGGCTGAACTCTACTGATTGCTAGAGTTACCAGATGAGCTTTGCATGTTCATCTCCATCTGATATCCACTAAGAATACCATACAACTTTGTTAGAGTAAGAGTCTTAAGGTTCTCAGTCCTCTTGATAACAATGCAATAATGTGTCTATTGCTTAGTAAGAGAGGACATAAACTTCCTTATAATGTCCCTGTTCTCAAGGGTCACTCTAAGATCCATTAGAGTGTCCACAATCTCAACATACCTAAAGTATTGTTGAGTCATGGTTTCACATGTTTTAAAGGTGAAGTTCCAAAACTACTGCTTCAGGAGATCTTTCTTGTTCTCCTTGGCTTCAGTTGACCCCTCATACATCCACTTTAGTGCATCCCATAGCTCTTTCGCTGTATACTTCTTGAAGCCTCTATATATGGTGTTTGGAAGAGTAGTTTGAAGGGTAGTCATGGCCTTCTGATAAATCTTTCTTCATGTATTCATCAAAATAGTCAGCCATAGCCTTTGGAATCATACCACCTCTAGCAGTAGCTAAAAAGGTTCTTGGTATGTCACTTCCTGAGACAACGGATACCCACATCCTAGACTCTTGTAACTTGATGAACCCTTCCATTAGTTGGCATAAATTGTCAAGGTTATTAGGAGTGATCAGTGGGCACTTTGTCATGGTTCCATTTTGCATATCAACTTTAGTGATAGCTGCCATTTGAGAAGTTATGTTTTTTTGTGTGTGTGAGGGATCTTAAGATGGTGATATCTTACAATCAAGAGCCTAGAATGCTTTGATACCAATTGTAGGACCGTTTAAGAGGGATTTGGTCACTTACAAGACAACACATAATAAGGAGAGTAATGTTTAGAAGAATTAACAGATCAAATAGGGAACTGGTAACACACACGTATGATACTTAGAACACTAGTAAAGTAAGAGACAGAACAAAGAAAAAACATAAGTAATTGGTTTTCAAGAATGTTATATATTGCTCTCAAGTTATTTTATAAGTGTTAAGCATGTGTCTAAAGTTAAAAAGACCTTAGATACTTATACTAGGTCCTATTGACAGTCATGCTTTGAAAACCAGCTCGATACATTTGAACTAGACGACAAAATCAAATGTAGAGTCAAAAGCCAAATTGCCTTTTGACTAGTGACTATGACATGTCATAGTTCACATCCTAATATATTACAGAAAGGATAAAAGTACATAAAGTAGAAAGCACGAACTCAAGAACTTAATGTATAGTTTACCAAAAGCATGGACATTTTCACCAACTAGTGAAAGTTGGTGAGTCAACAGAGTTGCAGCGGAAAGTGGTTTATCTTTATGGTAAAGTACATCAGATAAAAGCATGTATTCAAAAGTCTTCGAAGATAATCTATCTTCACTTCTAGGCTTCGGAAGACTTTGTTTCTGAAGCTTCGGAAGACTTCACTTCATGCTTCGGAAGATTTTCCCTTGCCTTTGGAATATTTTACACTTACAATATTTTCTAATGCATGGTGTAAAACTTCCGAAGCATTTCTACTTATGCACTTTAGTGCATGAATGAAAGAAGACTTTGGTTGTTTTAGGGGCATCAGCCTTTATATAAACTTTACAATGTGACTCAAAACACTGATGTTTTGCTTAATGTTCTAATTGTTTCTTCTAATAGGGTGGCATTAACTATAGGTTATATATAATAGCTTTTAATTAGTACAGGATCGATAATTGTGACTAACACTTTGTTTTTTCTCTCAAACTTACTTAATCACACATGGTTTTTGATGAAGCTAAATCTCTTCTAAGAGTTGACAATAATATAGTAAGTAACAAAGAACACAAGGAAATAATTTTCAAGCTACCTGTATATATTACTTCTCAACTCAAAGTATTACAATACTCTTAGAATCATATTACACGAGCTACAATGAGAAACTGTATATACTATCCCTTATAGCCAGATATATTTTGATACCAGCTGGAAACCTATAACTAAAGCAAATACTATAAAGCTAAAGTTAAGGCATCTTAATTAATGTCTTATCTAAGATTTGGTGGTCATAACATGTGTAAGCATTCCAACAAGTCTGATGCAGTCAAAACATTCAAAGCATCCAAAGTCTCTCTACATGCATGCACTAAGTTAATAAAGTAGAAATCCTTCATAAGTTTTGCACCACACACTAGAAATACTCTATGTGTAAAATCTTCTGAAGCCAAGACCAATATCTTCCGAAGGCAAATAGAAAGTCTTCCGAAGCTTCAACGACAAAGTCTTTCGAAGCCAATTTATGAAGACAGGTTTCTTCCGAAGACTTTTATGTACATGCAATTGTCTAGCTGTATTGTTCCATAAAGTTGGACCACCTTTCTGCTGCAACTCTGTTTGACTCACCAACTTTCACAAGTTGGTGAAAAGGTCCATGCTTTCGGAAAACTGTACATTGAGGTCTTGAGTCTGAGCTTTCTACTTTATGTAATTTAGCCTTTTTGTAATATATTAGGATGTGAGCTATGGCGTGTCATAGTCATAAGTCAAAAGGAAACATGTCTTTTGACTTTACATTTGATTTTGTTGTCTAGTCTTATGTCTCCAACTGGCATTCAAAGTATGGCCGGCTGTAGGATGTAGTATATGTATCTCAAGTACTTGTAACTTTCCATTATGCTTTGTAACACTTTGTAATAGAACTTGAGAAGGAATATACTTCATTCTTAAAAACCAAATACTTGTGTTGCTATCTTGTTATCTCTCTCTTTTACTTGTGTTCTCAGCATCTCCTATAGTAGTTAACTAGATCCCTATGAAATTTGGTAAAAAAGGAAACCTTTCATTGGTTTTCTCAGGTCATTTGAATGTCTTTGCACCATCTTGAATACCAAAGATCAAATTGCCAAGTTCACTGAGAAATCAGATGATGGACACTTCTTTGGATACTCTTCCTAAGCTACGGGGAACTAAAGATACACAAATTAGATGATGGACACTTCATTCCAGCTTAAAGGTACACATCTCAGAGGAAGGAGCTTCAAATCTTGGAGAGCATGGTGGTGGTGACAGTGATAAGGAATTTCTTAATGCTGATAACCACTCCATTGATGAAAACATCAATGATGTCACACACTCATGGATCAAGTTAATATTGATAAGTGTGCTGATATGGAGAGTGAATCCCTCTTAGCAGCTCAGAATTCTCTAATTTAGATCTATCTAAGCAACTTCTAGTGATCCCTTAGTTAAGGATCCATAACAAGTGAAGTTTTGGTAGCATCAGCCTAGGCGGAGTTTGTAAGGATTCCGACATGTATAATGTAGTCAAATCATTCAAAGCATCCAACATCTCTCTATATGCATGCACTAAGTTACTAAAGTAGAAATGCTTTGGAAGTTTTGCACCTCACACCAGAAATACTCTAAGTGTAAAATCTTATGAAGCCAAGACCAATATCTTCCAAAGCCAAATATGAAGTCTTCCGAAGCTTCAGAGACAAAGTCTTCCAAAGCCATTTTATGAAGACAGGTTTCTTCCGAAGACTTTTATGTACATACTATTATCTGTATACTTTTCCATAAAGCTGAACCACCTTTCCGCTGCAACTTTGTTTGACTCACAACATTCACAAGTTAGTGAAAAGTTCCATGCTTTTGGAAAACTATACATTAAGATCTTGAGTCTGAGCTTTCTACTTTTTGTACTTTATCCTTTTTGTAATATATTACGATGAGAGGTCTGGAATGTCACACTGACATGTCAAAAGGCAATATGCCTTTTGACTCTACATTTGAATTAAGTTTATCAACTTTGTAAATGCTAGACTAGTATATATATTAGAACATATTATCATTGTAGAGGGTGACTAATTCATCCCTTCTTAGGGTGAATTAAGTTTATCAAAAACAACAATATATCATCATCCTTCAAGGATGATGATTTCAACAACATATCAATAAACATCCATCATTAAACATGTTTGTGTTCTTCATCATGTTCATAATTATTATATTTAAGCATCTAATCATTCAAGTTCTTGTCTTTATCAATATGAATCCTAAGATCCATGCTCATTGTTTCGTTCATATCGGGAACACACAATTGGTATCAGAGCTGGAGTTGATGGATTCATATTGATTTTGATCGGATTTCATGGTAAGATTGCTGAAATTATTGAAGATCTGAACAAAAACAATACAACAATCATGTCAACACTCATGTTTGCGGCATCAAAAATCAGGGTTTGCGGCTGCCTCAACTATCATACAATATAGTTGCGGCTACGGATTAGGGGTGTTTTGAAACCAAGCCGAATAGAGGATGTCGAATGCAGCCCTTGCAAATTAAGGGCGGCCGAAGGGAGATGCCCACATTAGGGCAGCCGAATGAGGATGCCTTGCGAACCAAGTGTTGCGGTCGAATGGGCCAGCCAAACAAGGATACGAAATCGGATTGTAGCGGCCGAAAGGGGATGCCCTAATTAGGGTTTTCTGACTAAAAGGCCGTCGCAAGTGGCCTTTGCGGCCACGTTAGGGATGCCCTAATTTGGGTTGCCAAACCAAAGTGTTCTTTGCTGCCACCTTAGGGAGGCAAAATTAGTGTTTGCAACGTAGGGTTACAAATTGGCTCGTGAACACCATTGGGTTTTGTTTCTTGGGCTCCATCATTAAACAAAAACATTAGTTGGAATTGGGCTCAAGCGTTGAAGATTGGGCTTATGATCAACAAAACAAATTTGGGCTTCGTATTTGGGCTCCATTATAAAACAAAAACATTAGTTGGAATTGGGCTCGAGTGTTGAAGATTGGGCTTATGATCAACAAAACAAATTTGGGCTTCGTATCCGGGCTCTCATTAACAAAAACAAGTAACATTATTACATAATATAGTGGTAACAAAGTTTTGAAAACCTCGCTTCCGCATCAACAACAAAATTTCCTGACTTCGGACAAATATTCAACAAAAACAATATCAAACTTCAATTCACATTGGAAATCTAGAATTTAGGGGGAGTATTGTTGGGTATTCTACCTAAGAAGAAATTGAAGATTTCCAACATTATTGAAATTAAAGATTTGAAGAACAATAGCAATCAAATATTAGTGTTGGGTTTGTTTTGTTATTATTGTAAATGCTAGACTAGTATATATATTAGAACATATTATCATTGTAGAGGGTGACTAATTCATCCGTTGTTAGGGTGAATTAAGTTCATCAACAACAACAATATATCGTCATCCTTCAAGGATGATGATTTCAACAACATAACAATAAACATCAATCATTAAAAATGTTTGTGTTCTTCATCATGTTCATAATTATTATTTTTAAGCATCTAATCATTCAAGTTCTTGTCTTTATAAATATGAATCCTAAGATCCATGCTCATTGTTCCGCTCATATCGGGAACACACAATTGGTATGAGAGCTGGAGTTGCTGGATTCATATTGATTTTGACGAGATTTCATCGTAAGATTGCTGAAATTATTGAAGATTTGAAGAAAACAGTTCAACAATCATGTCAACACTCATGTTTGCGGCATCAAAAATCAGGGTTTGCGGCTGCCTCAACTATCATACAATATAGTTGCGGCTACGGATTAGGGGTGTTTTGAAACCAAGCCGAATAGAGGATGTCGAATGCATCCCTTGCAAATTAAGGGCGGCCGAAGGGAGATGCCCACATTAGGGCAGCCGAATGAGGATGCCTTGCGAACCAAGTGTTGCGGTCGAATGGGGCTGCCAAAAAAGGCTACCAAATCGGATTGTAGTGGCCGAAAGGGGATGCCCTAATTAGGGTTTTCTGACTAAAAGGCTGCCGCAAGGGGCCTTTGCAGCCACGTAAGGGATGCCCTAATTTGGGTTGCCAACCAAAGTGTCCTCTGCAGCTACCTTAGGGGGGCAAAATTAGGGTTTGAAACCTAGGGTTACAAACGGGCTCATGAACACCATTGGGTTTTGTTTCATGGGCTTCATCATTAAACAAAAACATTAGTTGGAATTGGGCTCAAGCGTTGAAGATTGGGCTTATGATCAACAAACCAAATTTGGGCTTCGTATTTGGGCTCCATTATTAAACAAAAACATTAGTTGGAATTGGGCTTAAGTGTTGAAGATTGGGCTTATGATCAACAAAACAAATTTGGGCTTCGTATCCGGGCTCTCATCAACAAAAACAAGTAACATTGTTACATAATATAGTGGTACCAAAGTTTTGAAGACCTTGCTTCCGCATCAAAAACAAAATTTCCTGACTTCGGACACTATTCAACAAAAACAAGATCAAACTTCAATTCACATTAGAAATCTACAATTTAGGGGGAGTATTGTTGGGTATTCTACCTAAGAAGAAATTGAAGATTTCCAACATTATTGAAATTGAAGATTTGAAGAACAATAGCAATAAAATATTAGTGTTGGGTTTGTTTTGTAATTATTGTAAATGCTAGACTAGTATATATATTAGAACATATTATCATTGTAGAGGGTGGCTAATTCATCCCTTGTTAGGGTGAATTAAGTTTATCAACAACAACAATATATCATCATCCTTCAAGGATGATGACTTCAACAACATATCAATAAACATCAATCATTAAACATGTTTGTGTTCTTCATCATGTTCATAATTATTATATTTAAGCATCTAATCATTCAACTTCTTGTCTTTATCAATATGAATCCTAAGATCCATGCTCATTATTCCGTTCATATCGGGAACACACAATTGGTATCAGAGCTGGAGTTGATGGATTCATATTGATTTTGATGAGATTTCATTGTAAGATTGTTGAAATTATTGAAGATCTGAAGAAAACAATTCAACAATCATGTCAACACTCATGTTTGCGGCATCAAAAATTAGGGTTTGCGGCTGCCTCAACTATCATACAATAATGGTTGCGGCTACGGATTAGGGGTGTTTCGAAACCAAGCCGAATAGAGGATGTCTAATGCAGCCCTTGCAAATTAAGTGCGGCCGAAGGGAGATGCCCACATTAGGGCAGCCGAATGAGGATGCCTTGCGAACCAAGTGTTGCGGTCGAATGGGGCTGCCAAACAAGGCTACGAAATCGGATTGTAGCGGCCGAAAGGGGATGCTGTAATTAGGGTTTTCTGACTAAAAGGCCGACGTAAGTGGCCTTTGAGGCCACGTTAGGGATGCCCTGATTTGGGTTGCCCAACCAAAGTGTCCTTTGCGGCCACCTTAGGGAGGCAAAATTAGGGTTTGCGACCTAGGGTTACAAATGGGCTCGTGAACACCATTGGGTTTTGTTTCTTGGGCTCCATCATTAAACAAAACCATTAGTTGGAATTGGGCTCAAGCGTTGAAGATTAGGCTTATGATCAACAAAACAAATTTGGGCTTCGTATTGGGCTCCATTATTAAACAAAAACATTAGTTGGAATTGGGCTTAAGTGTTGAAGATTGGGCTTATGATCAACAAAACAAATTTGGGCTTCGTATCCGGGCTCTCATCAACAAAAACAAGTAACATTGTTACATAATATAGTGGTACCAAAGTTTTGAAGACCTTGCTTCCGCATCAAAAACAAAATTTCCTGACTTCGGACACTATTCAACAAAAACAAGATCAAACTTCAATTCACATTAGAAATCTACAATTTAGGGGGAGTATTGTTGGTATTCTACCTAAGAAGAAATTGAAGATTTCCAACATTATTGAAATTGAAGATTGAAGAACAATAGCAATAAAATATTAGTGTTGGGTTTGTTTTGTAATTATTGTAAATGCTAGACTAGTATATATATTAGAACATATTATCATTGTAGAGGGTGGCTAATTCATCCCTTGTTAGGGTGAATTAAGTTTATCAACAACAACAATATATCATCATCCTTCAAGGATGATGACTTCAACACATATCAATAAACATCAATCATTAAACATGTTTGTGTTCTTCATCATGTTCATAATTATTATATTTAAGCATCTAATCATTCAACTTCTTGTCTTTATCAATATGAATCCTAAGATCCATGCTCATTATTCCGTTCATATCGGGAACACACAATTGGTATCAGAGCTGGAGTTGATGGATTCATATTGATTTTGATGAGATTTCATTGTAAGATTGTTGAAATTATTGAAGATCTGAAGAAAACAATTCAACAATCATGTCAACACTCATGTTTGCGGCATCAAAAATTAGGGTTTGCGGCTGCCTCAACTATCATACAATAATGGTTGCGGCTACGGATTAGGGGTGTTTCGAAACCAAGCCGAATAGAGGATGTCTAATGCAGCCCTTGCAAATTAAGTGCGGCCGAAGGGAGATGCCCACATTAGGGCAGCCGAATGAGGATGCCTTGCGAACCAAGTGTTGCGGTCGAATGGGGCTGCCAAACAAGGCTACGAAATCGGATTGTAGCGGCCGAAAGGGGATGCTGTAATTAGGGTTTTCTGACTAAAAGGCCGACGTAAGTGGCCTTTGAGGCCACGTTAGGGATGCCCTGATTTGGGTTGCCCAACCAAAGTGTCCTTTGCGGCCACCTTAGGGAGGCAAAATTAGGGTTTGCGACCTAGGGTTACAAATGGGCTCGTGAACACCATTGGGTTTTGTTTCTTGGGCTCCATCATTAAACAAAACCATTAGTTGGAATTGGGCTCAAGCGTTGAAGATTAGGCTTATGATCAACAAAACAAATTTGGGCTTCGTATTTGGGCTCCATTATTAAACAAAAACATTAGTTGGAATTGGGCTCAAGTGTTGAAGATCGGGCTTATGATCAACAAAACAAATTTGGGCTTCGTATCCTTGCTCTCATCAACAAAAACAAGTAACATTATTACATAATATAGTGGTACCAAAGTTTTGAAGACCTCGCTTCTCCATCAACAACAAAATTTCCTGACTTCGGACAACTATTCAAGAAAAACAAGATCAAACTTCAATTCACATTGGAAATCTACAATTTAGGGGGAGTATTGTTGGGTATTCTACCTAAGAAGAAATTGAAGATTTCTAACATTATTGAATTTGAAGATTTGAAGAACAGTAGCAATAAAATATTAGTGTAGGGTTTGTTTTGTAATTATTGTAAGTGCTAGACTAGTATATATATTAGAACATATTATCATTGTACATGGTGACTAATTCATCCCTTGTTAGGGTGAATTAAGTTAATCAACAACAACAATATATCATCATCCTTCAAGGATGATGATTTCAACAACATATCAATAAATATCAATCATTAAACATGTTTGTGTTCTTCATCATGTTCATAATTACTATATTTAAGCATCTAATCATTCAAGTTCTTGTATTTATCAATATGAATCCTAAGATACATGCTCATTGTTCCGTTCATATTAGGAACACACAAAAACCCGTTACGGGTTTTAGTAATACTGGGGTGATGGGAGTTTTAGGCTTGAAATGTTGAATCCCATAACGAATAATGGCAAAACGATGAATGGTGATGTCGATGCGGGTGCTGCGGTCGATGAACAACCACTTCCGGAAAACAAGGGAGGCAGAGTTGCGGGAATGGGTTTCGCAGATGCTTGCGATGATGTTCAACAGGATCACATTTGGGATTTTGCTGAACTTTTGTTAAATTTGTAGTTTGATTTTTTAAATTCGCAGTTTGAAGATATAGATTCGCAGAAAAAAAGTTAGTTTCGCAGTATTTTTTTATTATTTCACAGTTTTTTTTTAAATTCGCAAATTGAAGTTTAAATTTCGCAGATTAATTTTGTCTTTTATAATTTCGCAGAAAGAGTCTTCAAATTCGCAGATATTTTTTATTTGCTGAAAATTTTATATTAGTTTCGTAGGTTCGTTGATGATTTTGGCAGCATTTTCGCTAGAAAATGTGAACTTTCATTAAGTTGGATGTTAATTCACAGCTTGATGATTCGAAGATTGGAAGATCCTCAAGAACACCAAGAACATACACACTATTGTGTGAGAGAGAAAATCTCCGGATCTGACAAATTTTGTTGAATCTTGTATAGATTTAGGAGTAGATCTGATTTCTAACTTGTAAATCTTCAAATTCCTTGTAAAACATTATAGATCTGATGATTTTGATGAAGATTTGAAACTCTTAATTTTTAGATCTAGTTTCTCTCTCTAAAACCCCCACTCTCTCTTTCTAAATTTATGATGAACAACAAGTTGTTCTATTGAACTCTAAGAAAGATGATAGTTTCTCATAGGTTTGGCGTTTTCTGGCTCTGTCAAACTACTTCACCTCCCTCACCATTGATCCTACCATTTATGAGGATCACTTGCTTGAATTTTGGAAAACCTTCCAAGAGGTCATTATGGATACGCAGAAGGCATTGTCTGCCACAGTGCAGGGGAGGACAAACTTCATCACTCCAGCCATCATCAACAATTATTTTCAGCTGGATGATAAAGAAGGTGAGTTGTTCTTCCCAAATGAGGTTGTCAATCATTCCTTTGAGCAGATGTGCTATGAGGGAGATTTCTCTGTAAAGACCTTCAGGAAAGGTAAGGTCTCATCGCAGCAGAAATACCTACTTCATGTGGTTATCGACAACTTGTCCCACAAGGATGGAGGGTGGGCTCACAGTTGTGGGAAACAAGTAATATTCTTAAATTGGGATAGATGAAGCCCAACATCTTTGAAATCTTGAAGAAGCCAACAGTAGGCTTCTAAGGGGTAGAAACAGTCCTTGTCCTAAAAATGTTAAACCTTCTTGTTCAATGTGACAACCTAGCAACACAAGCTAGTGTTGAACCCAAACCTTCTACCTCCCAACCACCAAAAAGGTCTCAAATCACCCACACTTACAAAAGAAAATCCAAACGAACCCCTGCTCAAGCTATTGAGTTTGTGCAGCCACCATTCACTCACCCATACATGAGGATATGGATACTAGAGCTCCCACTTCACCCGAGGAGCAAACCACTCCCATCTCTTCAAGGATTAGTGCCGAGGTTCCTCATGCTTAGCCTGATGAGCTCACAAGCCTAACTACCTTAAACATTGACTTTGAGTCTCAACACTCTGGTGAAAAACCTTCAGGGGACAGTTACCATCCCCAGCCTCTAGACTTAAACCACCCAATTCCCAACCTTGACTTCTATACTCCACCCAATTCCCAACCTTGACTACTATACTGACGAAGATTTAGGTTTCAGTGAGTACCATGAGTCTCTCTACTCCTCCCTTACTCAAAGAGAAATGGTGCTCTTGAGTAACCTATGTCTAGCCCACATAAGTCACCTATTACGGAAATGGATACTTCTAAACCTGTTTATATAATCCATATGGAAGAGGCTCTCAGTTCAGTAAGTGATTACATGATTTAGGCCTTGACCATGGCCACTCAGCCCACTAACACTTCAACTAAAGTTGTCAATGAGCTGAGGAAAACTAGCAGCCAAGAACTTCATGCTGGTGGTGAGAGATAAGACTTTGGTCCAATTCTGTCATCCCCCTATGATTCTTATGATGAAGATGAGGGAATTCTGAGGCTAAAGGTGCAAAAGCTGTCAAAAACATGCAACTACCTAGTCTCCAAGGTTAGTCATCTTGAATCTCAGTTGACTACCCTGCATAACAGGGTCAATGATCAGCAACTTGAGATATCTTATCTTAAGGAAAAACTAGCTGGGAGACCTTTAAGAAGAGCTCAACCAGGAACACAAGAACCTATGAATGTGATTGATCTAACCTTTAGCTCGTCTATGCAAGTGGGTGATGCTACCAAAAAGGGGGAGAAAGTCATCACAGACACGGAACCTGGGAGTTCTTCACAGAGCATGGACGTTGAGGACTCACCGTCTTCACTTGCAACTAACTTGACTCAATAACTTCCTCGAGTTCAAATTGATGTGGACTCTATAGACTCCTTCATTCAAAGGCTTTTTCAGGAAGGTATACCAAGAGAAGTGTCATCTCCACCTCAAGGAACTTCCAACTACATCATAAGGTGGATGTATGATGCAAACAAAAGAGCCCTTATTCTTCAAAGAGATCAAAGGCAGGAAGAAGTCTTCAATTTTCAGACATTGAACTACTATAAAGGTCTTGACCTAATCAACATGCCACTTGTCAATCCAAGCCAATGTAGACAAGCTGACAGGCTAGCACAAAGGATTCAGGAAAGAATTACTGAAGAGTTTAGTCTTAAAAGGAGACAAACTAGATTAGGTAATACCATTGGTCAACTGGATGTTGAGGCAGACCCTAAGATTAGCTTCGAAGGGGAAACCTTGACTGAAGGCCTCATGGTAGGTCTTGAGTGCCCTGTCACACCTATAACTACTTTAGAAATTCATTCCCTAAAGGAAGCACCTACTGGTGAAGGTGTATCACAACCTCTCTCTAGCCAGAGCTTGGAGGCTACACCAAGCAATGAAGGCAAAAGCTCTTTCCACCCTGAGTCACAAAGATTTGTGAGTGACAAAGAGAAAAGGAAAATGACTTTTGAAGGGATTAAGGAGGAGGAGAGATTTCGGAAGAGGAAGCTAAGGGGAGAAAGTTCCTTTGGGTCTACATGATTCTTGGAAGTTGTATATAGGGCTGCCCTACTTACCTGCAAACCAGAAACTATGATATTGATGAGATTATATCTCTCCCTTTAGAGGAACTTCATTGTAGAGATTATATGAAGAGGCTGAAGCAACCAAGCACCCTTAGTCTTTCTGCATTCATGCACACAAGTACTGAAGAAGAATGCTCAGAAGTTTCACACAAGCAACAAAAAATATTCTAAGTGTGAAATCTTCCGAAGTCAAGACCAATGTCTTCCGAAGCCAAAGATGAAGCTTTCTGAAGCTTTAGAGACATAGTCTTCCAAATCCAACACTTGAACATAGATTTCATCCGAAGAGTTTTAACAACATGCTTGATCTGATTTACTTTTCCATAAAGTTGGACCCTTTTCCGCTGCAACTCTGTAAAGTCACCAACTTACATGAGTTGTTGAAATGGTCAACCCTTTTGGTAACTGTACATCAAGGTCTTGAGTGTGTAAACATTCTACATCATGTGCTTTAATTGATTTTTTGACTCTACAATTGAGTTTGTTTTATGTCTAGTCACTAGTCAAAAGGCAATCCGCCTTTTGACTCTACAATTGATTTTGTTTTGTGTCTAGTCAATTGTATCCAGTTGGCCTTCAATGTATGGCCGGTTATAGGATGTAGTATAAGTATCTCATGTTCTTGTAACTTTCTTTTATGATTTGTAACACTTGGAATAGAACATTAAGAAAACAATATACTGCAATCTTGAAAACCATCTCCTAGTGTATCTTTCTCTTTTGTTCTGTCTCTTAATTACTTGTGTTCTTAGTGTATTTACTTGTGGTTAATCCCGTTCACTGTTTGATTAAGTTAATTTACTCTCCTCTTTGTGTTGTTGTGTTGTAAGTGACCACCCTTTGACTGGATAAGATTGAGAATGATAATCTCAGTTGATGTGAATCAATAAGGACCGAATATAGTGATTGAGTCAAAGATTGAGAGGCGGAATCAGACAATCAATGAACATTGAATACACATGATACTCATAAATATGTTTGTATATATTGAATACTTTGATTGATTGATTACAAGAACATTTAATGCAAACAGAACATTCTAGGAACTAAGAATCAAATCAAATTACAGACAAAAGTTACCCCATGTATGAGGTATACTATTCTATTTATAGGCAGACACGTTGCCATTACAAAAGACTAAACTACCCTTACTAAAGCTAGTCTAAGTCTTCATCAGCATTGGTTGTTGATCATCAGCATTGACAAATGCGGATGAGATGACTTCATCAACATTTCTTCAACCGCATTGAAGTTTGGTCATCCGCATTGGTAAATGCGGATGAACAAAACACTTGTCCGCATTTCTTTGGTAATCTGCATTGGTCAATGCGGATGAACAAATGTATATCCGCATTTATTAACTTGTCATCCGCATTGACAAATGCGGATGACCAACACTTGTATTTTTCTTCTTATTCAGCAGATACTTGTCTTGATCCGAATTTGTTCTTGGACATGAGGGATTCCAACAGAGCAACCATCCACCACTTGAATTGGCATGTATGATCCTTTCAGGGTCCAACACCCTTCACCGGTCCTGCATTCGGTATCAGAGCGTTCCAGGCTCTTGATATAAGAACTCAGCATCTGAAGATCCCTCACACACACAAATACTCAACTTATCAAATGGCAGCAATTTCCAAAACTAATATGGAAACTTGAACCATGAACAAGTCCCCCACTAATCATTCTTGATGACTTTGACACCTGGTGCATGAGAATAGAAGGTTTCATCAGGTCTCTAGACTCAAGAAAGTGGGAGTCTGTTGCGAATGGACCTTACATACCAAGCACCTCTTCTGCTACTGGTGGTGGTATGATCCCCAACGCTGTGGCAAACTACTCTCATGAAGACAGGAAGAGAGTAGAGATTGATAGAAAAGCCATGATAGCCCTTCAGACTGCTCTTCCAAACTCCATATACAGAGGTTTCAAGAAATGCAAAACAGCTAAGCAGCTATGGCATGCATTGAAACTGATGTATGAGGGTTCCTCTAAAGCTAAGGAGAACAAGAAGAATCTCCTGAAGCAACAGTTTGAAAACGTCATATTCAAATCAAGTGAAACCATTACTCGGGAATACTTAAGGTATGTTGAGATTGTGGATAACCTTGTGGATGGAGTTTCTCTTGAAACAGAGACATTTTAAGGAAGTTCATGTCCTTATTTCCTAGGCAATGGTCACACTACTCTGTGGTTATCAAGAGACCTGAGAACCTAAAAACTCTTACCCTGATAGAGTTCTATGGGATTGTTAGTGGCTACCAGATGGAGATGAACAAGCAAGGTTCATCTGGCAACTCCAACAATCAAATAGCTTCAGCTCTTCATGCGGTCGAAAGGGATAGCATAGAACCCCAACATCATCTCATATGTTACCCTGACAACTCACCAAAGGATCCTTTCATCACCTTCCTAGGGACACCAAATGATAACTACACTCAAGGAAGCCAATTCCAAGAGACAAGCTTTTCTCAAGCTTTTGTGTCTTGTGATGAAAGTTGTGGCAGCTTTCTTCCACCCTTAAAGACTTGGACTATATCCATCCAAATGATCTGGAGTACATGGAGATAGTCTAGCAGATGGCTCTTCTCACTCACAGAGCCAAGAAGTTCTACAAGCAAACTGGAAGGAAGTTCCTCAACAATGCAACGAGTGGATAGTTTGGGATCGACAAAGGCAAAGTCAAGTGTTACAATCGTATCTTGATGGGCCACTTTGCTAGGGAGTGTAAGGCACGAAGAAAAAATGGTGGCCAAACACAGTCCAGACCAAACTACACTGATAAAGCCACCAAGAATGAGAAGCCAAAGCAGCAAGCTGTTGTTACTGTTGAAGAAGGAGGCTTTGACTGGAGCTTTTAGGTGGAAGATGCTTCTCCAAACCAAGCACTTATGGCAGGTCATGATGAAGCCAAGGTATCGGAACATCTCTGTACCTCTAAATGCATTGCTAAAGTAAACAGATACAAGTCGTACAACCTAGAAATGAGATCTGATCTCGAGTCCTTAAACATCTTAAAAGCTTATTTTAAAAAGTCTGAAAATGATTATAAACTGAAGGTAGAGGAATTAGAGAAAACTATTTTAGTTCTAAAACATGAGCATACAAACTTTAGGACTTAGATCAAGGATCTCATAACTAAGCTAGCTGAGTGCTAGGCTGAGCTTGTGATCAGCAAAGCTAGGGTGGAAAAGTGTGTTCTTGAAGAAGAGACCTTCAAGAACAAGATATCCTCATCTTTGCACAACAAAGTGTGCTATCAAAACAAGTAGGGACTGGGATCAATGAGATAGCTCCTCCACACACAATCTTTCTGTAAGATCACCTAGGTGTGGAACTTTTGAAGATGAGCTTCCTCTCATAGATCCTTTGAGTGAAGAGGATGATGAAGTGATAGTGAAGAATTCCTCTAAGAAGAGTGAAGAGGAGGATTCTAAGAAGGACTGCTATCCTTATGAGGAGAAGAAGAAGACCGTGATGACCAAGTAAATGAGAAATAACTTGATCAAAAAGAGCAAAAGTAAAGCTAGGAAGGCTCAAGAAATCAAGGCTACTTTTCACTCCAAGCAGAAACATGTTTTTATCTCTGCAGGGTTTGAAGTGGTAAAAACTGAAGACATCAACCTCAACTCCTCTGCTAAGAGTTCTAGTTCATGTTCAAATCATCTTAGTACCAAGAGGAAGACTGACCTATTGTGTATCACTGCAACACAACCTGGACATCAACCTTAACTCCTCTGCTAAGAGGTACATCTTCATTTGGTTCTTCAGTGTGAGTAGGAGGAATTAATGGAAAGTCAATTCTCCTTTCTATGCTTGAAGATGAACTAGCTGAAAGTAGGTTACCTGCATCAGACAAATAAAATTGATCAAAAGATTTTATAAAAGAGTCAATATCAAATAACCAATCGGGACCATTTGTAGATTTGGGAAATGAATGTTCCTTAAATTGAACATTAGTTGATTCATCAACAATGTTTAATCGAGGATTAAACACTCTGTAAGCCTTTGACACAGAAGAATAACCTACAAAGAATCCTTCATCAGACTTAGCTGAAAATTTTCCCAAATGGTCATGGGTATTTAATATTGAGACTGGACTACCAAATGACTTAAGAAATCCAATAAATGGTTTTCTTTGAAACAACAGTTCATATGGAGTCATGTTTCTTTCTTTGACAATCATAGTTCGATTTTGTACAAAGCATGATGTGTTAACTGCCTCTGCCCAAAAGGTTATTGGCAATTTAGCATCAGCTAGCATTGTTCTTGCTGCTTCAATTAGTGTTCTATTTCTCCTTTCAGCTACCCCATTTTGTTGAGGAGTTCTAGCCGCACTAAATTGATAAGCTATGCCTTTAATTGTGCAAAATGAGCTCATGTCTTCATTTTTAAATTCTGTCCCATTATCACTTCTTATGCTTTTGACCTTATAGTCAAGTTGGTTCTCAATTTTAGTGATAAACTCTTTGATTATTGAGGATGCTTCCTTTTTATGAAGTAGGAAGAAAACCCATGTGAATCGTGAAAAGTCATCAATGATAACCAAACAATACTGTTTCTTTCCCATACTCATGACATGTGTTGGGCCAAAGAGATCCATATGAAGTAGTTTCAATGGAGTATTGTTTGAGTTCACAAGTTTTAGTTTATGTGAAGATTTATGTTGTTTTCCTTTGAGGCATGCTGAACAGTGATCAATAAAATGAAATTCTTTTTGAGGCAATCCAATGACATGGTTTCCTTTTACTAATTTGTTCATGTTTTTGAAATTTGTGTGCCCCAAACGTCGGTGCCAAAGTTGTGATTCATCAAATGATGCTTTTGACAAGAGACATGTTTCTTCTGTTAGTGCAGTAGAATTAAGGTTTAAGACATAAGTATTATTCTTTCTCGGAGTCTGTAATACAACCCATTCTTTAGGGATATGAAATTCTGACTTTAGAATATAACAGTGGGTGTCGGTAAAGTGAGTCGAATAACTCTTGTCGTAGATCTGGGACACGCTTAGAAGATTGAAATTGAGCTGTTCACAATAATTCACTTTATCAAAGCTGCGCATCCCGTTTGTCACACATCCTTCTCCTGTAATCCTACCACCTTGTGAATCTCCTCCAAATGCCATAGATGTTCCTTTAATTTGCTTGAAATCATGAAGGAGGGAACGATCTCCAGTCATGTGTCGGGAGCATCCACTGTCCACATACCATAGGCTATTAGCCTATATGGATGACCCTGCAAGCACAAAAAGAACTAGTTAGAATATGGAACCCAAGCCACCACGGTCTTGGGTTTCCCGTTTCTATGCACAATGGTGACCTCTTAAAGTTTTCCTCTAACCTGTGACCTAATTAGAGGTGGTCTTTGAGATTTTCTGTGAGAATATGAATGAGCTATTTCATCACCATCATTTGAGAAATCAGAAAAATTATGAAATCGTTGATCTCTGTTTTTTTGAGAAAATTGACTTGTTTTTTATTATCAACTGTTGACTTTGAGTTGGAAAAATCAAATTTTTGTTTGTTATTGATATATTTGTTTCTTTGATTTTTACCTGAGTCTTTCATATTTTCATCCTTTGTTGGTTTATACGTCCTTGATTTGTGATTATAAATATGACTCTTAACAGTTGTTTTGTCAGATGATGTTGGTGAGATAGGCTTGTTTTGAGGAATTCTCACACTCGATTGCTTGTAATAACAGTCATTTGTATTGTGATTGTTTAAGTCACAGACTGAATAATATTTGTTGAAATAACATGTTTTTGTTGAATGATTGTTCATGTCACAGATGGAGCAATATTGATTGAAAAAGCACTCCTCTGTTTTGTGGTTAAACATATCACATATGTCACAATACATATGCTTGTTAATTTTCTCAGATTTTACTGGTCTTGACTCAGTTGATTTTCCCTTTTTCAACTTAGTATCATTCTTTTTGCTGGAAGAAGAATCAAATTCAGCCTTTTGTGCAGTTTGCTTTACTGCACTGAATTTGATTGTCTTTTGAGGCTGTTTTCGTTTCCTCATCCTTTTCTGTTGCTCTTTCTCAAATTGTTCAACATGATCTTTATTGCATATGTCAAATCCTACTCCATTTCTTGATTTTGATGTTTGAGGATCAGGTTGACTATGTGATTTTGAACTCAGAGATTTTTTGTTATTTCCTTTTAATGAACCTTCATCTGATATGCTTGAATTTTGATGAGTATTGATCTCATTATCAGAACTTCTTTTAGCAGAGGGTTTAATCTTTTGCACAAACTTCTTTTTCCCATTAGCTATAGCAGGTATGAATTTTATGAATGGAACAATAGCTTTAATGGGGCTGACTGGTTTGACAACACTTACTGTCTTGTCTGAACACTCTTTTATTATTATTGGGTGACCTAACTTGATTTTATCCTCAGTAGTTTCAATGTAAACACTTGGTTCATTTTGAGGATTTGTGATTTGTTTTACTATAGTGTGGGTTTTAATACTGTTAGGTTCAGTTTGATTTTTGAGTGTGACAGATTCAGGCATGACAGTATAGTTGTCATTGTATGGTGGAGGACATGAATTATACCCAATCCCTGACATGTCCTTTGGATCCTTTTGAGAATCCAGCATCTCTTGCAGCTTTACTGAAGATTGTTGAAACTTTTCAAGTTTAATTTCAGTAAGGGCTTGGTCAGCTTTAGATTGAGCTAATTTTTCAGATAATAGCTCATTCTCAGCTGCAAGAGAATACTTCTCACCATGAAGTTTTTCTATGTCAGAGATGAGAGATTTAATTTTAATTTCAAAACTTTTTATTTCTCTCTTCATCATCTCTGACTTTACTTTCTCCTCTTTTATTTACTCAGCCAATTTGTGGTTATGCTCTTTATAACTTGAAGTTCATTTATGCACTTATCAGAACAAGGATTGGATTTTACCTTAGATGGCATGAGGGATGGTCCATCATTAATGTGTGCCATCAGTGCATGATTCTGGAATTGTGGCTTGACCTCCTCAGCATACATGCTCCAGTCACACACTCCGTCTTGTCTCATCACAAGTGCATTTGCTGAAGGTTGGTTGCTCCCAAAAGCTTGATTGGCCAGTTGAGGTTGAGCTTGAGAAGATTGTTGTTGTTAATGATGATATTGTTGCTGATGATTGAGGGAGGGAATGCTTGAAGACGGTTGATATGATAACTGACTCTGAGAATGTCATGGAGTATTGTTGTTTCTTCTTGGAGCATTACATTCTCTAGAGAAGTGCCCGGCCATTCCACAATTGAAGCATTTGACTTTGGATTTGTCGTATCCGAGCTTAGTATTTTCATTCAGGCTGAGTTTTTTGCCTTCCTGAAAAACTTTTTAGCTCTCATGGCAATCATAGCCATTTGCCATTGTAAATCCATCTCTTCTACATCATCTGGATCCATTTCCTCCAGATCTTCTTGGATTAGATGTGCAGAAGTCAGTCTTCCTCCCAAATATGCCTCAAAACTTGCTACAAAGGCATTATATGTAGCCTTCTGTTCTTCTGTTTTTTGATCATCAGTAGGGTTGTAGAGACAGAAGAGAATCCTGTTGATTGATTGGTTGATGTTGATGCTGATGTTGATGGTCTGTTATTGAGTGTGCTGCAAAGAATCCAGTGGTTTTGTGTTGATCTCCAGATGGCAGAAAGTCATCCTCTTCAGTGATGAAGGCATTCTCAACAGAATGAGTTTCAGATGGAAACTTATAAGCTTCAACAACTTTTGGTCCTCCAAGATTCCTGCTTCTTTCATCAAGTTCCAGTGCTTCAATTTTTGCAATCATTATGTCAAGAGTGGTACTCTCCAAATCAAGAGTATTTTTCAGCATTGTTACATTTTGTTTCCAATGCTCTAGAAGACTATGTAACATTTTCTTGTTGAGGTCTTTTGATTTGTAAGTCACTTCCATTATCTCCAAATCATTTACTAACTGCACGAATCTGTGCAATCGTTTAGAAATTGATTCCCCTTTTTAATGATGGAAGGTTTCATACTGATTTATCAGTTTGTCTCGGTTGATTTCAGCAACCTCACTACTTCCTTCACACATAATTTGCAAAGCATCCCAAACTGCTTTTGCAGTTCCATACTTCTCCAGCCTTTTAAGCACATCCATCTTAAGTGCTTGAGTGAGGATGGAATATGCTTTAAGGTCAATCTTGATCTTCTTATAATCATCATCATCTAGAGTAAGATCTTCAATGGGAATCCTGGTTGTTCTGTAGAGAGCTGCCTGATCAGCTGACAGTGTTATTGGGATGTGGGGACCTTTACATATCGAAATCGAGTAGTCAGGATCTACACATGTAATATAATTCATAAATCTTATTTTCCATTGTTTGAACTCAGATTTATGTTTCAGCATTGGTGGTTTTGGGGTATGCCCAAGTTCTGAATAACTGTGAGAATCCATTTTATCAGTTGATTTTTAGTATGGATTAGTGAGTTTTTAAGTCTATTCAGTGGGTTTAGTCCAAATAATCATTAAAAACATCCAGTAGATTCAGATCTGATGACTATGATGTCTGTAATCAGGAGTGTCTTTGTATTGTTGTAGGTTGTCGGACTTGTAGTGTGTATGATGTTCTGTGTTCGACTGATTGGTTGAATGAGGGGCTGTTGATGAGTATTTCAGGTAGTATTCGGTGTGTAAACTGATTAGAGATGTATAAATACTCTGTTCAGCTACTCAATCACCAGATCTATAGGGTTCAGACCAGATCTGTGCAGATCTGAGTAAGAACTGAGAGCCGTGGCTCTGATACCAATTGACTGGATAAGATTTGAGAATGATAATCTCAGTTGATGTGAATCAAGAAGGACCGAATATAGTGATTGAGTCAAAGATTGAGAGGCAGAATTAGACAATCAATGAACATTGAATACACATGATACTCATAAATATGTTTGTATATATTGAATACTTTGATTGATTGATTACAAGAACATTCAATGCAAACAGAACATTCTAGGAACTAAGAATCAAATCAAATTATAGACAAAAGTACCCCATGTATGAGGTATACTATTCTATTTATAGGTAGACACGTTGCCATTACAAAAGACTAAACTACCCTTACTAAAGCTAGTCTAAGTCTTCATCAGCATTGGCTGTTGATCATCCGCATTGACAAATGCGGATGAGATGACTTCATCAGCATTTCTTCAACCGCATTGAAGTTTGGTCATCCACATTGGTAAATGCGGATGAACAAAACACTTGTCCGCATTTCTTTGGTAATCCGCATTGGTCAATGCGGATGAACAAATGTATATGCGCATTTGTTAACTTGTCATCCGCATTGACAAATGCGGATGACCAACACTTGTATTTTCTTCTTATTCAGCAGATACTTGTCTTGATCCGCATTTGTTCTTGGACATGAGGGATTCCAGCAGAGCAACCATCCACCACTTGAATTGGCATGTATGATCCTTTCAGGGTCCAACACCCTTCATCGGTCATGCATTCGGTATCAGAGCATTCCAGGCTCTTTATATAAGATCTCAGCATCTGAAGATCCCTCACACACACAAATACTCAACTTATCAAATGGCAGCCATTTCCAAAACTAATATGGAAACTAGAACCATGAACAAGTCCCCCACTAATCATTCTTGATGACTTTGACACCTGGTGCCTGAGAATAGAAGGTTTCATCAGGTCTCTAGACTCAAGAAAGTGTGATTCTGTTGAGAATGGACCTTACATACCAAGCACCTCTTCTGCTACTAGTGGTGGTATGATCCCTAACGCTGTGGCAAACTACTCTGATGAAGACAGGAAGAGAGTAGAGATTGATAGAAAAGCCATGACAGCCCTTCAGACTGCTCTTCCAAACTCCATATACAGAGGTTTCAAGAAATGCAAAATAGCTAAGAAGCTATGGCATGCATTGAAACTGATGTATGAGGGTTCCTCTAAAGCTAAGGAGAACAAGAAGAATCTCCTGAAGCAGCAGTTTGAAAACGTCATATTCCAATCAAGTGAAACCATTACTCGGGAATACTTAAGGTATGTTGAGATTGTGGATAACCTTGTGGATGGAGTTTCTCTTGAAACAGAGACATTTTAAGGAAGTTCATGTCCTCATTTCCTAGGCAATGGTCACACTACTGTGTGGTTATCAAGAGACCTGAGAACCTAAAAACTCTTACCCTGATAGAGTTCTATGGGATTGTTAGTGGCTACCAGATGGAGATGAACAAGCAAGGTTCATCTGGCAACTCCAACAATCAAATAGCTTCAGCTCTTCATGCGGTTGAAAGGGATAGCATAGAACCCCAAGATCATCTCATATGTTACCCTGACAACTCACCAAAGGGTCCTTTCATCACCTTCCCAGGGACACCAAAGGAGAACTACCCTCAAGGAAGCCCATTCCAAGAGACAAGCTTTTCTCAAGCTTTTATGTCTTCTGATGAAAGTTGGGGCAGCTTTCTTCCACCCTTAAAGACTTGGACTATATTCATCCAAATGATCTGGAGTACATGGAGATAGTCTAGCAGATGGTTCTTCTCACTCACAGAGCCAAGAAGTTCTACAAGCGAACCGGAAGGAAGTTCCTCAACAATGCAACCAGTGGATAGTTTGGGATGGACAAAGGCGAAGTCAAGTGTTACAATCGTATCTGATGGGCCACTTTGCTAGGGAGTGTAAGGCACGAAGAAAAAATGGTGGCCAAACACAATCCAGACCAAACTACACTGATAAAGCCACCAAGAATGAGAAGCCAAAGCAGCAAGCTGTTGTTACTGTTGAAGAAGGAGGCTTTGACTGTAGCTTTTAGGTGGAAGATGCTTCTCCAAACCAAGCACTTATGGCAGGTCATGATGAAGCCAAGGTATCGGAACATCTCTGTACCTCTAAATGCATTGCTAAAGTAACAGATACAAGTCCCACAACCTAGAAATGAGACCTGATCTCGAGTCCTTAAACATCTTAAAAGTTGATTTTTAAAAGTCTGAAAATGATTATAAACTGAAGATAGAGGACTTAGAGAAAACTATTTTAGTTCTAAAACATGAGCATACAAACTTTAGGGCTTAGATCAAGGATCTCATAACTAAGCTAGCTGAGTGCTAGGCTGAGCTTGTGATCAGCAAAGCTAGGGTGGAAAAGTGTGTTCTTGAAGAAGAGACCTTCAAGAACAAGATATCCTCATCTTTGCACAACAAAGTGTGCTATCAAAACAAGTAGGGACTGGGATCAAATGATATAGCTCCTCCACACACAATCTTTTCTGTAAGATCACCTAGGTGTGGAACTTGTGAAGATGAGCTTCCTCTCATAGATCCTTTGAGTGAAGAGGATGATGAAGTGATAATGTAGAATTCCTCTAAGAAGAGTGAAGAGGAGGATTCTAAGAAGGACTGCTATTCTTATGAGGAGAAGAAGAAGACCGTGATGACCAAGTAAATGAGAAAGAACTTGATCAAAAAGAGCAAAAGTAAAGCTAGGAAGGCTCAAGAAATCAAGGCTACTTTTCACTCCAAGCAGAAACATGTTTTTATCTCTACAGGGTTTGAAGTGGTAAAAACTGAAGACATCAACCGCAACTCCTCTACTAAGAGTTCTAGTTCATGTTCAAATCATCATAGTACCAAGAGGAAGACTGACCTATTGTGTATCACTGCTACACAACCTGGACCATCCAACTCCAAGAATAGTTCTCAGGTCAAAAGGACTGTCTCAACATCTGCAAAGATGAGGGTGGAGAAGGGATGTGACCAAAGTCAGTCTTGTTCCCAGCAGAAGGCTCTTGGGAAGAAGAAAATGGAGTGTGTTATGTGTGAACATACTGCACATCTTGCTAAGGATTGTCCATGCAATTCTAAATTTACTCTTCACATGACCAAAACAAAGACTTCCAAAAGTTCCAAGAAGATTCAAGCTTCGGAAGGAAGATGTGTTTCCTTCAGATGCTCCAAAACTAAGAATAAGGCAAGTGGAAATTGTTTTTGGACGAAAAGTTGGTCTCGATAGTAAGGAATACTTCCGAAGCACTAAAGTCTACTGCAGTGTTTGCAGAATCTTCCGAAGGTTTAGTCATCAAACCTTCCAAAGTATTAAAATCTTCCGAAGTATTGAAGGTCAAGTCCATGCTTCCAAAGGTGGTATGGAAGTCTAAGAAAGATCAAGTGACTGAAAATTCTCCATCAACAACAACTCAAGATCCTTAAAGCACAACAATTGGATCTATTACTGTTGCTTTACCTTATGTTTCTCTTAGTGAGTACAAGACAACTAAGGCTTGGCTTTCCAAATGTAACTAATCATTTTCTTTGTGCAGGGATAGCTCAAGACAAACAAAAATGTCTAGATCATTAACAGTGGCTGTTCCAGGCACATCACAGGCAATAGGTCACTACTCCAGAACTTTGAAAGGATTTATGGAGGGCCAGTTGCGTTTGGAGGAGATGAAGGTGGTTACATTTCTGGAAGGAGTAAGGTCACAAATGGTAAGCTCATCATTGAAAAGGTATACTTTGTCAAGGAACTTGGGTATAATCTTCTGAGTGTACCCCAATTTTGTGATCAAAGTCATAACATGCTTTTTACTGAGCATGAGTGCATTGTTCTCAAACCCGGGGTGGTCATTCCTTATGAGAATATTTTGCTTAGAGCCCCAGGAAAGGGAACATGTAGAAGATGGATTTGCAAGAAATATCTCCCTCTCGAGAAGTTTCATGCTTTCTGTTAGGACCTGGTATTTGAAAGAAATACCTAGAGATTAGCGTGTATACCAGATCAAATAGTGCAGAATCCTATTTGATTGGCGATCCAATCAGTGAGAACACACGAAGAATCAATAAAGAATTGAAACTAACGTTAGAAATCGATTGGAAATCGATCTAATGTGTTCTATGAACTTGGAGAACGAATTGGGAGGTTTCTGGACGGCTAGGGTACGTCTGGAATTGTAATGATCGAGAGTCCTTATTTTTCACGAATTGAGTTGTATTTATAGGTTGGTATTATTCAGTGGTGCGACTGAACCATTAGTATGTTCAGTCGTGCGATTGAACCATGCGGTTGATTCATTCGCACGACTGATGTTCAGTCGTGCGATTGAGCCAATCTTATGTTACAATCATACGACTAATCCAGTCTCCTGGTTCAGTCGTGCGACTGAGTCATTCGTATGAAGGTGTTCATGCTTATGGTCCATTCGCATGGGCCATCGCATGATAACTCATTATTTAAGTTGAATGTATTAATTAGTAAAAATTATATGTAAACATTCAACCAATACTAACTAATTATTAATTTAATATCAACTTATTAATGAAATATTAATCATTAAAATCACAAACACCCAATATCATTTCATTAGTCATATCAAATTACACCAGAATCAGGTAAACAAGATCTATTACATTTCATATCATGATCTAGGGACATACATGTATCAACAAACTCCCCCTTGGACCTAGATCTCTCAAATCTCTTGTTCTGCATAACCTCCTTGTATTTCTGTAATATCCTCTGTTGTGACTCCCGTGTGAATCTCAAACGTGAAGCAGAGTCGTATAACGTTCTAGAATGAAGAGCTTGTACAATATCTTGCGTATCATAGAACGGTGGCCACTTGTATAGCGTATATACATCACTTTCCGACAAGTTTGTAAGCCACATCGGGTCGAATACCCTGATAGTATCCATTTGTCCCTCTTTGCTTAAGACTATGACCGCTTCAGCTGTTCTCCAATCATAGTACCACCACTTAAAATGTGGAGTGAAATCCTGTGGCATTTCCTGAGTGGGATTCTCGACATTGTGCGTGGAGGATTCCCCTTCAACACTATCTTAGGCTTTCCGTACTGGCATCAACCTCAGACCTTCTGACATACCTCGTAGGTCGTTGGGGTCTGAAGTTAACCATCTAGTGTGGTATCCTTCTTTAGGGCAGCCTCAAACCAGCTTGACATCTTCCTCGAGTCAGCATACAAAAGCTTTAGTTTGGCCAGATGGTTGAGCTCAAAACCTGGTAGAGTCTTTAGATCATGTGGAAACTAAAATATTCTATGCCCTTCTCCCTCTTAACTACATAGACGTTAAGGTCATCAAAATATGCCCATGCTAGAATCCTACCTGACACCTTATGATGTTTCTTGACTCTGTAGAGTTTGGTGTAGGAATCCTTCTTGGAGTAGTACGTGGGCTAACTTCTTCAAAACATGTAGCCCACTCAGCCTTCGAATGTCAACATCATCATTTGAGGCTTGGGCTGTGTCTTCTGCTTTCTCTGTTTCTTGCTCCATCTTGTTCAACACCTCAATAGTATCGCGACAAGGGATTCACCCAGATTGAGGACCACATTACCCTCATTGTCAGCGTACTATGTACTCCTCGGCAGTGGTCTGTGACATCTCGATCTACATCATCAACATCGTTGAACTCTTCATCACTAGTCGAATCGCATGTCGGAGCATCTTTACTATTTCATCTGGATTAGCTCGAAAAGCTCTGCGAGTTGCTCATTTGATAAGTCATGAATTATTTCCCCTTCTTCAGGGGTATAATTCACTGAACTCCTGACTATCCCTGCAGATCAAGAATCATTGTTAGCTGAGACTTGACCTGCTGAAGGGGAGCAACATCAAACTCATCTCTTTGGTAATTTTGATCTGTTTGATTTAAACATTTCACACATATCATTAGTAATTCATCAAACAGAAAGGCATTAAAGTAATATAACATTAAGTACATTGTGTTCAATTACATGATTCAAATACAAAAGAAGATAAATACATAATCATCTAATCTTTACTTTTTTCTTCTATCAAGGTTTCATCACTTGTAGGGGCAGAGGTAGAGGCTGATTGATCTTGTATGTTCTTAGTCTGTTCTCTTGACCTGTAGCAGTGGCCGATGTAGGTGCATCCCCTCTTTCTTCTTCATCATTGTCACTCTCTTCATCTTCATCCACATCATCATCATCACTATCATCACCATCTCCCTCTTAATCTTCAGAGGCTCATCTTTGATCTTTAAGTTTGAGCATTATGGTCTTCTTAGCATTCTCCAACTCTTCAATTTTTAGCAGAAGTGACTCTATGCTCTTGGAGTTGGGCGATCTCGAGGCTCTGAGCAGCCATTTGCTGGGCCTGCTCCTTGATTAGCCGATCCTGCACCGAGATCTGATGTGACTGCACAATAGTGAGATCTGCAAGCTGTCAGATCTGTGAAGTCTTTTCTTCATCAGCAGCTAACAGTCGCATCACCATACGGTTTAGCGCTGAAAGCTGGTCCCCTACCCTAAATTGAGGTAGATTAGATCCATATGTATGTGCGGGATCAGATGAGGGTCCTGATTGGTGGCTAGTGGTGGTGGTGGTTGTGGTAAAGATAGGGTTGGGTCTGTGAGATATTGGAGGTGATGTAGGAGTGAAAGATATAGTGGTGGTTGGCATATTACAGTGGTGGGAGGTGTGGTAGTGGTAGTGGTAGCTGTGGTGGCTGTGGTGGCTGTGGTGGTGGATGGTGTGGCTGTAGAAGTGGTAGGGATGGTGGTAGATGTAGTGGCTGTGGTGGGTACGAAGGTGAGTCTTCTTCTCTTCTTATTCTGGCTATGGGGCCGAGCCATCCGTTTCTTCCTCAATCCAGTCGAGGTGGATGCTCCCCCTAGAACACGGCTAGTAGTCTCAGGAGCATAGCTGGGATCTACAGTCGTCTCTCCCGAATCCCTGGGGCGTTCACCAACCGCCGGAGTCCATACTCGGTGGGAACAACCTTGCTTCCCACGGTCCTCGTCAAGGGCTCCTCATCTGACTCTTCTTCCTCCTCACCAGGTATGAAGTCCTGGTGGAAGCCTGCAGACTCAGCTATGTCGCCTGTTGGGGCAGACACGGGGGGTTATAACATCTGAAGTTGTGCCCCTCGTTCGAGTAGGCATATCATCCCCAACATCCCCACTATCATCATCAGGTCATCAAACCCACCCCTTCGAGAAGCAATACACTTCAGGATCACATGCACCAAGTATTTATACTGGGGACACAGGTTGCTCTTGTTGAGCACACCTGAGTTGATGTCCCCAGCATATTTAATCCTGAGGAAGCAACCTCTGACTGTAAGGGGATGTAGTCTCGTGGGTTGATCTATGGTCCCAAAATTAAGTACTCTCTGGATGTCAGCTGTTATAATTTATGTCATGACCATGAATAGAGCTCTGTATTCTGTAGGTTCATGTGAACGATCTACGGAGCATTTCCCAGAAAGCCTGATGTAACGACCTGTAAGGAGTACACTGTTTGGATATGGCTTTATGTATCCGAGAGTGTTGAAGGAATGCAATAATCTCTGTAAACTCGGCTCCATTCCGAGTCGTATGGTCCAAATGAGCACCTATATTGTGCTTGGATTTATGGACCATCTATCAGCCATTGACCTGAAACACAAGACACAGAACCATTTGTAAGTCATACATTTAAAATTCAGTTCAAGGTGTATTGATTAAATTCAATCCGATGCATTCGTGCGAATGAATCATGCGACTGGAGTCAGTCGTTTGTTCTTTCGTGCGATTGAGCTCGTTCGGGTGAATGAGACATGCGACTGAGTTCAATTTGCTGACTGAGTCTGCGATTGGTTCAGTCGGCCGACTGAATCATTCGCATGGTTCATTCTGCCGATTGATCCAATCGCACGATTCAATCGTGTGATTGGAGTTCATCCGAACGACCAATTGCATGACCCATTGTTCAATCGACTGCGGTTCTAATCTTGACCTAATTCAAGTAATTTAACATGGTTTAATGATCCATTAGACTCGCCATCTTGTCCTAATGACCTATTAAACATAATTTAACATTTTGCTTAGTTTATGTAGGTTATTAGGGCATTTTTCAATCCCGTTAATGTTTCATTCGAAAATAACACAATTTGACTCAAATCTTCTGTTTATAACATTTAACTGCAATGTACCTGTATACTTGTCAATCGAATGTCAGAAGATCAATAGCAATGTGAAAACACGATCTCTAGACATTTTTGGCAGAGTAACGGGAAAGAAAGCGATTGGGTGCGATTGGGAGTGATGAGTGAAATGCGATCGACTGAGGCCTTTAAATACTGAACCTACTTTCAATCGGCCGACTGGCCTCATTCGCTCAGTTCATTCGGGCGACTGAGGTTCAGTCGTGCAATTGGCCCAGTCAGTCGCTTCAGTTGGCTGACTGAGTCTCAGTCGGTCGACTGACTCATTCGTGCCCTTTCGCTTTCTCAATTAACGACTGAGTCTCAGTCGGTGACTGACTCATTCGCAACTGTCATTCGTTCGAAAGGATCATTCTTAAACGCCATTTCGTTGGTGAATGACTAAATTTCATGTCCAGTCGTGCGAATGGGATCCATTAGCATGGTTGTCCATTCATGGTCCAATCGTGCGAATAGGGACACTTAGTAGAGTTTCTACCATTTTGAACATTTTAACCTTTGAAATAGATATTATGAGTTTGGTCCTATCAGACTGATCATTGTTAACCAATTTAGTACCTCAGAAGTGGACTGTTTCAAAATTGAAAGTTGTGGTCATCTCAGACATGGACCCATCAGTGAGTTGATCCCTTATGATTTTCATGATGTAGTACGCAAACAATTAACTAAAACGACTCACTAATTCGAAACTTAAATAAAAGACTAAAAATTTAAGACTTTGTTTTGGCGTTTTGTGGAGATAGAACCTAAGGTGAAAAATCTACTGGATTTGGTTCGGAATAGACAGCTTCAACTTAGATTGACCACACCTGGACCAATTCAATTTGGAATCATACAGGCACATCAAAATCATTTGGGACTTGTTATCAAAATCTTTTGATGCTCAATTTCTTTGCATTGGTTCAAAGAAACCTAGTGGTTTTGGCTGCATTGGTTCAGGGGGAGTTTGGACCAAAAGAACCAATGAGCCTGATCAGAGAAACCTCTAAGTCCCACAAGACATCACAACAGCTGAAGAAGACCTGATCAGCTGTTCTACAAAGTCTGAAGAATACAACTGCTGAAGTACGTGAAGTACTGAAGACAAAGACTGAGACAACAGCTGAAGATCTAAAGTCTGAAGACTTCAACAAGTACTGAAGACAAAGACTGAAGATCAACAGCTGAAAGACAAAGTCTGATGTTAAAGTACTGAAGACATCAGCTGATGTTAACAGCTGATGACAACAGCTGAAGAGGGCTTCTTCAGTTGTTGTGATGGTTTTTTCTTCTTCAGTAGTTTTCTTTTCCTTTCAGTAGTTTGTTTACTTTTCTTTTCAGTACTTGTAAACAACTGAAGAGGTTGTTCTTCAGTTGTTGTAGTATCAGTAGTTTTATGTTTTTCAGTAGTTGTAAATAAGATGTTTAACACTTAGGAACATTTGTAAGAAGATGTCAGTTGTTGACATCTTCAGTAGTTGTTAAACATCAGTAGTTATAAAACGGTTACATGTCACTTTCAAGTGACATCAGCCTACGTCACTCTTTCCTTTATAAGGAAGGATGACTCACCTGTAATCGTGCCTTGAGGCCGACAATCTTAATGCAATATTCCTTTTGTCGGATATTTCTCTCTCTATAACAAAATTCTTTTATCGTTTTATATCGAATGTTCTTGTTGAATTTGTCTAATTCTGAGCTATTCCGCTGCTATATCTGTTCAATCGATTAAACCAAGAGGCTGAGATCCTAACAAATGGTATCAGAGCAGGTTAATCATTGATCGATCTAACAATTGATCATTGAAACTGTTCAATCGCTCTAAGTTTAATCGAATTAGCAAATTCGCAAGGATCTGTTATAGAGATTGAGAGTGTATCGCTTCTGGCCGTTTTTTTGAGGTTCTGTGTGGTTTTGAGCTAAATTTATTGTGATTTTACTTGAATCTGTCTGATTTTCCACAATGACTACTTCTTCGAATGATCCTTTCAATACTGGATCCTCTACCAAGCCTCCGATCTTGGTGAGGAATGAGTATAACATTTGGCAGAGAAGATTGCTCCATCACCTGTCTGTCAATAGCTCAGGTTGTTGGACATCTGTGGTACATGGACCACATAAGCCAATGGTGAATGATCCGGAAACAAACCAGTTGGTTCCAAAGAAGAAGGAGCAATACTCCGATGAGGACAAGAAGTTGTTTGAAATCGATGCAAAAGCCCATGGAATTTTGGCTATGGCTATTCCTAATGAGATTTACTCTGGGCTTCTGCATTGTGAGTCTGCTCATGACCTCTGGAATGCCATCAAAGAACAATTGGTGGTACTGATGAGGTTTTAGCAAACAACAGGGAAATCCTCGCCCAACAATATGAGACTTTCTCTCATAGAAAGGGTGAGACTCTGACTCAACAATTTGAGCGGTTTTCATGTTTAATCTCTGAATTGAAAATGGTTAAACATGAATATACCAGGAGTCAGATGAACCATAGATTCCTAAGATCACTGCCTGAGAGATGGAACACATATACCATTGTTCTACGCTCAAATGCTGATGTTGATCGCCTATCTCTCACCCAACTTCATGGGAAACTGCTTACATTGAGAGAGAGATAGAGCAGAAAAGGAAATTGGTTTCATCTGGCAAGCTTACTGAGGATTTTGTCCAAGGGAACACTGCCCTGATTGGACATCAAGAGTCAGAATATGCGTCATCTGAAAGCCAGTATGATGAGCATATTGATTTCTCTACAAACACTTCTGAGCCTGCCTTTGTGAGTGTTGATAGTTATTCTGCTGGTAGTAATAGTGACAATCTATGTTTCATCATGGATGATCTCAAGGGGATTGCTGATGATGACTTAGAAGAGATGGATATTTTGAGCCAAATGGCCTTGATAAATATCAGATCTCAGAAGTTCTACAAAAAACTGGAAGGAAATTCCCAGGACTCTCTGGCAAAACCAAAGTTGGTTTTGACAAGAGTAAGTTGAAGTGCCATAAATGCCACAGGCTTGGGCACTTTGCAAGAGAATGTAGATCATCTGGATCTAACTCTCCTGCACCTTTTGTGACTTTCCCTGGCAATAGTCAACAAAACAGAGGGCAACAACCTGTCAATTCTGGTTATCATCATCAACCACAATCTCCTGCATATTTTGTTCCACAGGGGCCAATGCCATATCCATACCCCTGCTATTACATGCCACAACCAGGCCAGGTTCAAGCACCCACTGCTCAGCAACCACATGCACTCCCTGAGCCTCAACCATCTCAATCTCATCAACCTAATCAACTTCAACAACACAGCTTCTTCACACCAGGAGTTGTTGACTGGAGCAGTTTACCAGATGATGTGTCTGGTAATGAACAACTGTTCTCAGGTGCTGGTCAACATGGTGGTGAGCATCCTTTTGGAAATCTAGCTCTCATGGCTTTGGAATCCTCTGATGGATCATCTCAAGTACCTCTTCAACAAAGGTATCACAGGTATCCTCTGAGGCTAAGGCCAAATTATGTTCTGAAACTTGCATAGCAGCATTTGCCTCTATTAGAGAAGCAAATGTGGCTTTAATCAATAAAAATGTAGAGCTAGAACAAATAATTTCAAAAAATAAAGCTGAGTTTGAGTCTGTGCTAAAAGAGAAAACTGATGAGATTTACAAATTAAAATGCCAAATTTCTGATGATAAGGCTAGGGAGGATGTACTCTTAGAGAAGTACAAAGACCTCAAAGATACTCTTGCTGTCACCCAGGTAGAGTGTGATCGATGGGTACAATCTTGCAAGGGCTTTGAAATGCTTCTTAGTAAGCAAACAGCTTCCAATGTGAAGTTTGGAATTGGTTATAATCACACTGCTCCTCCTACAGTTTTGCTTCAAGAGCAGGAGCAGAATCTGATGGAGAAAGTAATGACCAATCCACCTCATGTGATTCACTACTTGATAAAGCACCATCAGTAGTTGAAGTCAGTAGTAATCCCTCTGTGAACCTATCAGCTGATATTGATGGTTCAACTGCTGACACTCACATGATCAATGAGTTGATCAACCCAAGTGTTATCCCTAGAAGTACTAAGGGTACTGGGAGAGGGATAACATCTGGAGTTCAAATCCTAATGACTGACAGCACTAAAGAGAAGAAAACTGTCAGTAGGAAGGATTTGAAGCCTACTAAGGAAGTTGACAAGAAGGCAAAAAGTGCTTCTAAACTGCTGAAGAGCAAGTCTTCAGTAGTTTCATCTTCTTTAGTTGATGATCAACAGAAGATGAAGAAGAAACCATGTGAAATATGTGGTCTATTCAATCATCTCACAGATGATTGTTGGTACAAAAAGGGATCCAAACTCAAACAAAAGGAGAAAATTAAAGAAAACTTGGCTAAAATGAAAACTGAGTTTGAGTCCAAGTTTGTACCAGCAGCATCAAATCCTGTTACTCCTATGTCCAAAAAGAAATCTAAAAAGGAAGGAGTGCAACAGGCAATAGCTGAGGTTGCTCAAAAGAAGATGGTGCAACACAAGAACTCATCAAACACCAATACCAATGTGTCTGAAGAGCTGAAAGCTCTTTCCCAGAATCAGACACAGCTGGTAATGATGGTTCAACATCTGTTGGGAAGAGTTAACCAACTTGATGGCCCTGTGTTGAAACCCCAGAAAAGGAGATCCAAGCCAAAGGATTCCTCTTCTACACCATCTCCTTCACCTCAAGCTATTGTGCCCAATAAACCTGTTAGTTTACCATCTGTTGATGAGACCAGGCCCAAAACCAAAAAGGTTTGGGTCTCCAAAACTAACTGATTGTTTATTTATGCAGGTTTCTTCAACATGCCAAAGTAGCATCTGGTATGTAGACAGTGGGGGATCTATGCATATGACTGGGAACAACTCACTTCTTAATGACTACTCTCCAGGAAGGAAGGGATTTGTTTCCTTTGGCAATGATGCAAGAGGTTACATCATCGGGAAGGGCTTTGTTTCCAATGGGGGGGAATAAGGTTTGATGATGTCAACCATGTGGAAAATCTCAAGTATAACCTCTTGAGTGTCAGTCAATTGTGTGACAAAGGCCATGTTGCCCTTTTCACAAGCCAGAACTGCAGGATTCTGTCATCCAAAGTTCTGAGTGAGTTTGATTGACAAGGTATTGGATGCTCACACTCTCCTGAAGGCCAACAGGACAGGAAGAGTGTATGCCTTAGATCTTTCCAAGAAAATAGATCTCAAAGGCCATCCTTGCCTATTTTCCAAGGCCTCTCCTCAAGAATCTAATCTATGGCATAGAAGGCTGGGACATGTTAACTTCAAGAACATGAATCAGCTGATACACCATAGTTTAGTAAGGGGAATGCCTATGAAGGAGTTCAAGTGTGAAAACAACTGCACTGCTTGTTTGAAAGGAAAACAGCACAAGGTTTCATTTCCACCTATTGAAGAACCAAAGTCCACTGCCTGCTTACAACTTCTTCACATGGATCTCTTTGGTCCTGTGAGAGTGATGAGCATGGCACAAAAGAAATACTGTCTGGTAATTGTGGATGATTACTCCAGATTTGTATGGACTTTCTTTCTACATTCAAAGGATGAAGCTGCACAGAAGATCATAAACTTTGTGTTGTATGCTGAGAAGCAGTATTCCCTCTCAGTCAAGTGTATTAGAAGTGACAATGGAACAGAATTCAGGAACAATACACTTGATGAGTTCTACCTTTCCAAGGGATAAAGAGACAGTTTAGTATTCCAAGAACTCCTGAACAGAATGGAGTTGTGGAGAGAAAGAACAGGACCCTCATTGAAGCTGCAAGGTCTATGTTGGCTGATTCTGGACTGCCATTGACCTTTTGGGCTGAAGCTGTCAACACAGCATGCTATGTGCAGAATAGAGTGCTAATAAATCAGAGGTTGATGAAGACTCCATATGAAGTTCTACATCATTTGGCCCCTCTCATTTCATTCTTTAGAGCATTTGGGTGTCCCTGTTTCATTCTCAACACAAAGGATCAGCTCCAGAAATTTGATCCTAAGGTGGATGCAGGGTACTTTGTTGGTTATTCATCAACTTGCAAGGCATACAGAGTCTTCAACTGCAGAACAAAGATGGTTGAAGAGACTCTACATGTCAAGTTCAATGAATCTCCAAAGGACAAGATTCCACAAAGCCCTGTGGAGCTCTTTGATTTGGACATACTGCAATATGTTCCTTATCAATCTCCTGCTGTTGCTCCTGTCAACAGTTCACCACCTGGTGTTACTACTGAAGATGATGATGATAGTAGTAATCACCTCTTCAGGTTTAGTGACCAACTGCCTGAGTCCTCTAAACCTGATGCTCCTGTAGCTCCAGCAGCACCATCCACAACAAATGCTGATGAGATTTCTGCATCCTCAACTTCATTTGAGTTGCCACCATCTTCATGGTTTCAAGAATCTGCATCAACATCTGCTGCTGCTGAAGATCCTACAAACACTTGCACAGATTTGATTGTTTACCAAGAGCTGAAAAATCACCCAATGTCTCAAATCCTTGGTGATATCAATGCTGGTGTTTCAACCAGAAGCCAGTTGTCCAATTTCTGCTTCTATGCTCTCTTCATCAGTCAGCTAGAGCCGAAGAACTATCATGTAGCTTTGAGAGACAATGGATGGGTTGAAGCCATGCAGCTTGAGCTTCTTCAGTTCAAGAAACAGCAAGTGTGGGAGCTTGTTCCTCTACCCCCAGGTAAGTGTGCAATAGGCACTAAATGGGTGTTTAGGAATAAAACTGATGAAAATGGGCTAATTGTTAAGAACAAGGCCAGACTGGTTGTGCAGGGGTTTGCACAAGAAGAAGGTATTGATTATGATGAAACCTTTGCCCCTGTAGCCAGACTGGAGGCAATTAGATTGTTTTTAGCCTATGCTGCACTCCACAATCTTAAAGTTTTCAAATGGATGTCAAAAGTGCTTTTCTATATGGTACAATAAAAGAAGAAGTTATGTGTGTCAACCACCAGGCTTTGAGGATAATAAGCACCCAGAATGGGTATATAAGCTTGATAAAGCTCTTTATGGGTTGAAACAAGCACCTAGAGCCTGGTATGAGACCTTATCAAACTTTCTTCTACAGAATAATTTCACTAGAGGCTCCATAGATAAAACTTTATTTATTAAGAAGGTGGATCAGCATAAGCTACTTGTTCAAATTTATGTTGATGATATTATATTTGCATCCTCTGATCCCCAATTGTGTGAGGATTTCCAAACCTTAATGCAACAGAAGTTTGAAATGAGTGCAATGGGAGAATTACAGTTCTTTCTAGGTTTGCAAATCAAACAAAAAGCTGATGGAATTTTCATTCATCAGTCTAAATACACAAAAGATCTTTTGAATAAGTTTGATTTACAAAACTGTAAACCCTGTTCTACTCCCATGTGCAACACCACACAATTGGATGTTGATCAGAAAGGTAAAGGTGTTGATGAAACCCTTACAGATGTATGATTGGTTCCTTGATGTATTAACAGCTTCTAGACCAGATATTATGTTTGCTACATGTGTTTGTGCTAGATTTCAGGCTGCACCTAAGGAGTCTCATCTGATTGCAGTCAAGAGGATCTTTAGATATCTGCAAGGTACACAATCTCTAGGCTTATGGTATTCCACTGGACATTCTTGCAAATTAGTTGCTTTCTCTGATAGTGACTATGCAGGGTGTAAGTTGACCAGGAAATCAACTTCTGGTGGATGCCAATTCCTAGGCAACTGTTTGATTTCTTGGCAGAGTAAGAAACAAACATCTGTTGCTACATCCACTGCTGAAGCCGAGTACATTGCTGCTGCAAGTTGTACATCCCAATACTCTGGCTTCAGAATCAACTTTTGGATTATGGCATTACAGAGACTAAGACTCCATTATTGGATAGTGCTTCAGCTCTTTGCATTGTCAAAAATCCTGTCCAGCACTCTAGGACCAAACATATAGAAATTAGACATCATTTTATAAGAGATTGTTTTGAAAAGGGTCTAATTAATCCTATGTTTGTGCCTAGTGCTGATGAGCTTGCAGACATTTTTACTAAGCCTTTGGATAGTTCAACTTTCCACAACCTGGTGTTAAGGCTTGGTATGCTGCAGCTAGAATAAGTGACAACTACTGATGATCTCAGTAATTACTGATGATCATTGGTAACCATGTCACATATAAGTACTGATGAGTTATTTTACCCTCAGTAGTTTTTATAACTACTGAAGGCTAAATGCTTTAAGTACTGTACTTTATCTGTTCTAAACTACTGATGTAGTTACAACTACTGAAATCAGTAGAAACAGATAAGTACTGATGTCCTATGAAACAACTGAAAACAGCAAAAAGGCTGATGAGTAAGTGTTGAGGACAGTATGAAACAGCTGAAAGGCTATGAATTGACGACAACTACTGATGAGTACTCTCTCTTCAGTAGTTCACAAACTGCTGTTTCTTTATAAACAACTGAAGCAATACCATGTCTTCAGTAGTTTCACAACTACTGATGACTAACACCAAGTCTTCAGTTGTTTACAACAACTGATGGCAAAACACGGTCTTCAGTAGTTTCACAACTACTGATGACTAATACCAAGTCCTCAGTTGTTTCAACATCTGAAGTCCAACTTGTCTTCAGTAGTTTTTAAAACTACTGATGCCTAAATCAGAGACTTCAGTTGTTTCAACGTCTGATTGTAAACACCATGTCTTCAGTTGTTTTATAACTGCTGACCACACCAATACCATCAGTCGTTTCAAACCTCTGAAAGTTAATACCACGTCATCAGTAGTTTCAAATACTGCTGACTAACACCAAAACCTTCAGTCGTTTCATAACCCGTACCCTATATATACCTGATCCCTCTTTCAGAGTTTTTCATTCTTTCACGACCTAAAATTTCAAAAGCTCTGAAAACCTTTCACCTTCATTAATGGCGACCATGCAACTCAAGCCTCGACACAACTGTGTCGCGTACCTCACCAAATCGCCCTTCTGGACCAAATTTGATAATGCTATAGATCTTATGGTCCAATCCCCACTGAAAACGGCTTTCCTCTTAAATCCAATCATTTATGCCGATTCGCTACATCAGTTTTGGACGAATGCGACCGTTAATGGAGAATCTATCCATTCGTCCATCAACTCTCATAAGGTGGTCATCTCTACTGCTACCATCCGCCAGATATTACTGTTAGATGATGCTGCCTACCCTGTTGGATATCCTAAGCGCCAACTTGATCTTTCATTTGGACAACATGGATATCAAGGTGATCTTAGTGCTTCGACCATCCTGAAGAAACATTTCCAGATGCTGAACGCTTAATATTTCATATGGTAAATGTTTGCCTGGCCCCGAAGACCTTCTTGGGATCAACTGTCTTCCAGATGGCAACAGGTACTGTTCTCTATCCTTGAACAAGAACCACTAAACTTTTCTGAAATAATTTTTCTTGAAATCAAGGATATGGCCACAAAACCACTTTCTACCGTTGGATACTATATCCTCGGTTTATAATGGCCATAATAGAGAATCAGCTTTCTGCTGAGGGACTAGTTGGTCTGGGAGTCCCTGCTTTGGCTGTATTGCCGGAGGTATACTCCCGACACAACACTGACCAAACTCTCAAACAGGCTGCCAAGCTGCGCAAACCCACGCAGCTGGAACCCACAGCCTCCACTTCCACATCCAAAGTCCCCTCCAAACCCACAAAGAAGAAGCCTAAGAAAGCTACTCAGGGAATTGAGTCCCCTGTGGATGCTCCTGCTGCACCAAAGCAGGTTATCTCTGCTGGAAATAACCCCCCAGTAGAGACTATGACTCCACCAACCGAAGCCGCTCAGGTTTCCTCTCAAAAGGAACCTGAAGCAACCACTCAAAGGGAAGCCACACTGCTGGGATCCTCCTCACTTGAGGGGATTGAAGAGCACCACTTGTCCGGGTGCACACTGCTTCCACACCCTCTCCTGATGCAACCGCCCCTCAAAGCCCTACAATAATTGTTGCAAAAGTGCTGACGCAGTTGCATTCCTCACCCCCCACCCAGACACCAATTACTACTGGGATAACCTCAACACCTGAGGGGGAGGATCACAATGCTTCTGTCAACCCACAGCACAGGGGTTATCATGTTCCATCTTCTAGTGTAGATAAGGAGGTGCGAACTTCTGGTGAGGCTGCCACTGTCTCTGACTCAGCAAATGACCAGGGTGCAGTTGGTAACATCTCTAAGACCTCACCAGTGGCAAACAGCTGATGAAGGACATAGTCCTGAGGCTGGAAGTCCCCAGAACCAAGAACAAGGGGCACATGCTATAATTGATCTACACTCAAGGCATGTTCATCTGACTCTGTCAGGAGGTCAGGTGATTCAGTATCAACTGATGATGACCTGAGCTTCTTCTATGATGTAGTTGCTCAAAACACCATCCTAGAGGATGAGGTTAGCAGACTCAAAGAGCTGCTGGCCAAGATGTCTCAGGATGCAAGTCCATCTGCCACCACAATACACCCACAGATGGCACCTTCTTCTGAAGGTCCCCTACACACTGAGCCAATATATACTTCCAAGCCACCAGCCTCTGCTTTCGGCACTGATTCTCAGGAACAGAACCATCCTGATCAATCAGTTGCTACCTTCAAAAATCCCTACCTCTCATCACTCCCATGATCACAGATATAGTGATCAAAGCCATTGATGAGAGGCTTCCTACAATAATACAACCCCTGGTGGAGGAGTTGGTGACTAAATCCCTTCTACTGCTCAAACCCTTGCACCCAATGCAACCAAAAAGGGGGAGAGTCAGTCAGTTAAAGGAAAAAGGAAAGAGGAAGAGGATAGATGGGGAGAAGGAGAAAGAATCAGAGAAGGTAAATGAGAAGGAGAAGGAGAGTGAGAAGGGAGCTGAAGTGAATGAAAGTCAAAAAGACTTTCATGTCACATATCAAAAGAGGAAAGGAGAGTCTGAGAAGGAGAAGGAGCTGAATGATATGGTGAAAGAAGCTGACGCCAACCATAACCGTTCAATGGATAAAATCATTGAGCAGTTATATAGGCAGGGTTTTGACATCAAACAACTAGACTCCGAGATCAGAAGGTTGGAACAGAGGAGATCAACTCAAGATGGGCTAGCTATGATGCCTTAGAAAGAGAAAGGCTGGAGATAATGATCAGATTTATAGCCAAATACTTGGGAAGATCTCTGATTGAAATAAGGGCCTGGACCAGGGACAACATCTTGGCAATAACCACCAAGATTTGTTCGTCTGAAGCATACTCCAAAGGTTTAGTGATTGAGGTATTGAATGAAGCTGGGGTTGGGAATCGAAAAGAACTGACAAAATTTACCAAAGCCTCCCTTACAGCCAAAATGCTAAAACAGTCTGAAAAGCCTCTATCCTCAAAATCACTATCTCCACAACCCACTAAAACAACCCCTTTACCCTCTAAACACCATCCAACCACAAAACCAAATCCTTTACCCCAAAAACCCACTGCCAGTGATGTACCTAGCCAAAGAAAAGAAAGGTACTGAGGCCTGATGAAGATGAAGGAGGATGAAGACAGACTGCCACTCTCTGCAGTTATTACTTTGCCTAAGGCTAAACCAATGTCCATCACTCCTGCTTCTCAAATGCATGATGTGATGATAAAGATTGAAGAGGAACAGATGCAAAGACATGATGAGGAAATGCTGAAAAGCATTGACAAAGCATATGCCACATCCTCTTCAATGATCAGCATGAAGAAAGAAGTATTAAGATTGTACACCCTTGCTAATACCTTTCAATACCAAAGGGAAAAGTAAGGATATGGCCTGATCCTAGGGTGGCACACCGATTGTCAAGAAAGAAATTCCTTCAAAATACAAGGGCCAAGTGAAGAGAGTTGTCGACGAAGACATCACTGTGGTTCTTGTAGTGTCCCTTGGGAAATTGTTGAAGAGTTCAAGAAAGCCTATGAAGCCAAACAACCACCTCAAAAGATGTTAGAGAACAAAATCATAAAGAAGGGATTGGTTTACAAAAGACTTGAAAACTTCAAACAAGAAGAGCTCAACCTGCTCTTAGAAGGGACTCATCCAGATGAGTTTGCTTATAGACAAATAACCACGGTTGAGCTCAAGAATGGAAAACAGGCCAAGTACATATCTGAAGTGTATGGCCGAGAAGGATTATTTGATGGTGTGCCCGAGGTGCTGACAATGGATGAGCAGATCATGTTTCTAAGGGCTTACACCAGGGAATCATAGGCTGATACACGGGAAGTAGATCTCATGGTTGGGGTAACAGCTCGGTGTCCAAGTCCCCAATACAGAGCTCCCAACCATATCATGCCAACAGATCATCAGAGACTTCTTCCCAGGCCGGTGCTGAAAAAGGGTCACTTCTCATCTGATCAAGAGGATAAAAAGACCAATCTATCTGCCAAAATAAGTGGGACTCGTCAATAACTTAGAGGTTTTGGCTGCATTGGTTCAGGGGGAGTTTGTTGGACCAAAAGAACCAATGAGCCTGATCAGAGAAACCTCTAAGTCCCACAGGACATCACAACAGCTGAAGAAGACCTGATCAGCTGTTCTACAAAGTCTGAAGAATACAACTGCTGAAGTACGTCTGAAGTACTGAAGACAAAGACTGAGACAACAGCTGAAGATCTAAAGTCTGAAGACTTCAACAAGTACTGAAGACAAAGACTGAAGATCAACAGCTGAAAGACAAAGTCTGATGTTCAAGTACTGAAGACATCAGCTGATGTTAACAGCTGATGACAACAGCTGAAGAGGGCTTCTTCAGTTGTTGTGATGGTTTTTCTTCTTCAGTAGTTTTCTTTTCCTTTCAGTAGTTTGTTTACTTTTTCTTTTCAGTACTTGTAAACAACTGAAGAGGTTGTTCTTCAGTTGTTGTAGTATCAGTAGTTTTATGTTTTTCAGTAGTTGTAAATAAGATGTTTAACACTTAGGAACATTTGTAAGAAGATGTCAGTTGTTGACATCTTCAGTAGTTGTTAAACATCAGTAGTTATAAAACGGTTACATGTCACTTTCAAGTGACATCAGCCTACGTCACTCTTTCCTTTAAAGGAAGGATGACTCACCTGTAATCGTGCCTTTGAGGCCGACAATCTTAATGCAATATTCCTTTTGTCGGATATTTCTCTCTCTATAACAAAATTCTTTTATCGTTTTATATCGAATGTTCTTGTTGAATTTGTCTAATTCTGAGCTATTCCGCTGCTATATCTGTTCAATCGATTAAACCAAGAGGCTGAGATCCTAACAGTGTCATTCCAAGAGTCATAGCAACTTTAGGAAAGCATACCATGGAAACTCTTAGATTACCACCATTGATTGAACTGTCAAGAATTGCAGCCAAAATGATTGCAAATGTTTGTCCACTTAATCCATACACAGACTTTTGACAAAAAACTGGTGATTGTTTTGGTTAATGATTTCAACGAAACAAATTTTTTTTTTGTGGATCACACTTTATGGGAATTCAACTTCCTCAGGAGCTTTTGAGCGGGTTATGGTTATTTTTACAAGAAGAAGAGACTATTCTTAGAGCTTTCAAGGAGAAGCAATCCTAGTTGTGCCATCGCCAGCAAGAGCGGCCGGCGAACAACAATGAATTCTAGAATATCTAGGTTATGCTTATCCTCAGTTCAGTTGTCATCGCACAACAGAGAGGCGCCCAACCTATATCCTGTTTAGAGCAGCTTAATGTATTTTGCACCAAATGCAACAACACATAAGTCTTAGCTTGATAGCATTTCTCTTCATTTTTTTGGTGCTTTGCTCTATTTATGGTCATACGCACACATTTGTGGCGTTACATGCTCATTACCCTTATTGGAATATTGTTGATTGTGTTAACCAGCGAAAAGATGGGAGCCACCGTCAGTTGAACCACTTACTTTGATCTTGAGTCACTAGTCAGGTTAATCATCTATTGTGTTGAATCTACCGACATATCTATTGTGATCTAGCAACCTCTAGGTCTACCTCCTTGTGTACCTTAAGAGTTACCAGGTGTTCTATCATCTTCCCTGTTATATGCTTACATACACAAACTTATACTTGAATATTTTTGCACCTTTTCTAAATTAAAATTTCAAAGTCCCTCTTCATTTGTTCCTGTGTACTATCATATTCCAAAGGGTTTGAATCGGTATCACAGATACGATCTACCTTATATCAGCTTTCCACTCCTTCTCCCTCGGTTTTTTAATGTTGGTGCTGACTTATTCTCCCCCTTAAATACTAAAATCATAACTGGTTTCATTATTTTAGGGTTTTAATAAACAGCAGAATAACATAAGTTAATTTTAAACAGACTAATTTAACCAATAAGCTCAAATAAATGAAGAATTAACTAAGCAACTCGGACTACACATGATCATCATCAGGAATAACCTCACTTATCTTTTTAACGCCGTTGACCTCTAGCAGTATTGAAAACGTTGTTTATCAAAGGCTTTAGTATAGAGTCAGCGCGTTTAAAATCAGTATTAATTTTTACCACATCAATTAAGTTCTTTTCAAAACAATCTCGTATGAAGTGATATTTAATTGATATGTTGGTCTTAGGATGTTGGACCCGATTTTTTTAGTACTGCAATTGCAGCAGAGTTATCTACAAAAATAGGAGTAGAATAGAACATTAAACCGTAATCTCGCATTTGCTGTTGAATCCAGATGATTTGTGAACAGCAACTTGCAGCAGCAACATATTCGGCTTCACAGGTTGACAATGCAACCGATGTCTGCTTCTTACACTGCCAGGTAATTAATCTTCTCCGAAAGAATTGACACCCTGCTGATGTAGGCTTGTAGTTCATCTTGCAGCCTCCGTAATCCGAGTCACTATACGCCGTGAGCTCAAAATCATCATCATGAGGATACCACAACCCAAGTTTGGGTGTACCCTTTAGATAGCGAAAAATCCTTTTGACCCCGATCAGATGATTGACCTTAGGTTTAGCCTGATATCTAGAGCATAAACATGTCGCATACATGATATCAGGTCTAGAGGCAGTGAGATACATGAGGGATCCAGTCATTCCTCGGTACATCGTGGAATCCACAAGATCTCCATTTTCATCAGGTGCTATGTCGTGATTCGTAGCAAGTGGAGTACCAGCAGCAGAAGCATTCTCCATGTCAAAACGACTGAGAATGTCTCCTACGTACTTGGTCTGATGTAGGAAGATCCCATTTGGTGTTTGATCCACCTGTAGCCCGAGAAAGAACTTCATCTCCCCCATAGCACTCATCTCAAACTCTTTCTTCATAACTGGATCAAACTCTTGGCATAACTCTTCGTTCTTTGAACCGAAAATTATGTCATCAACATAGATTTGTATGAGTAGTAGGTCGCCATCTTTTTCTTTATTGAACAGCGTGCAGTCAATGACTCCCCTGCGAAAGCCGTATTTCACAAGGTGAGTCGAGAGTTTTTCATACCAAGCCCTTGGAGCTTGATGAAACCCGTATAAAGCCTTGTCGAGCTTGTAGACTCTATCCCGATGATAAGGATCTTCAAATCCCTCGGGTTGACTGACATAGACTATTTCTCTTATTTCCCCATGAAGAAATGCACTTTTCACATCTAATTGATAGACTTTAATCTTCATGTATGATGCATATGCAAGGAAGATACCAATGGCTTCCATCCTTGCCACGGGTGCAAACACCTCATTGTAATCAATTCCCTCGACTTGGCGAAATCCCTGAACACCAGTCGAGCCTGTTCCTGATAATGACCCCTTGGTAATCCTTCTTGCATTTCAAGACCCATTTGGTGCCAATGACCTTAGCACCTTTAGGTTTATCTACCAGAGTCCATACACCTAACTTCTTGAACTAAAGAAGTTCTTCTTGCATGGCACTCACCCATGCCTCATCGTTTAGTGCATCACTAATGTATTTTGGCTCAAACTGCGAGACAAAACACGATAAACACCATCATGAATGTTTCCTTTTCCCATAACAGAGGCATAATCAGCTGAGTATAGCTGATTTCGGGTTTGTACTCCTGATCGGACATCCCCAATGACATTGTCTAAGGGATGATAAACGTTTAGACATGATCCTGGAGTAGTAGGAACAGCTACCTCAGAGCCAAGATGATGAACATTTGGTTCTGCATCTGAGGTAGTTGGAGTTTGAGGCTCTGAAGTCGAAGGTGCATCACTGGAGAGGCTTGTGGACTTTCAGGTGCTGGAACCTGTTCCTCTGACTATTCTGGTATCTTCTTCAGCTTCATCTTCAGAGGAGGAGTCACTGTCGTCGACTACTTCCCCTGACTGAGTAGATGATTCTCCCTGTGACTAGATGTTGTGGATTCAAGCTATCATACATCATTCGTGTAGCTAATTTCTTCATCCGAGGAGAGAGAGGGATGTTGAATGACTTGAAGATACATCATAGTCAAAGAAGTAGGCGGGTCCTTTGCCAGTAGGTGGTGTGGTGAATCGCTGAATGTCAACATTACCCACACTTCTACTAGACCCGTTGAGTTGTTGTAAACTCGCTTGTTCGGTATGTTGTATCCTAGAACGATGCCTTCATCTGCCTTCTCGCTGAATTTACCCTCTTTGTCTTCTTCAGAAGTGTGCACGACGCGCCAAATGGTTCGAGATACTCCAAGTTCGGTTTGCGTCTTTGTAGTAGCTCGTAACATGTTTTTCCTTGGCGCTTGACTGTCAGGACTCGATTCAGTGTATAACAAGCATTTGCCACTGCCTCATTCCAGAATTGATAGGCAGTTTCGAGTCTGCCAGCATAGTCCGTGCTGTCTCTATCAGCTCCTGTTCTTTCTCTCAGCAACCCCATTGACAGGATCAGTGATCACAAGTTTGATGTATCAGAATAAAAGCAGCGGAATACAACACGAATTAGACAAATTGTAGCAAGCAATCGATATTGTAAGCATTAAGACCGCATACGGTTATAGGGAGAGAATATGTATTCTGATTTCTAGGAATGTTTATAGATGTAGAATATTTCTAATCGAATCAATCATCCATTCCATTCAATTACTCATTTCACTCGCGGATTACAATAGGTTGTCACTCCTTATATAGAGTGCAACAGTCACTGCTGTTGTCACGGAAAGTGACAACTGGCAGATCCAATACAGAAATAACTAATTCTTAACAACTACTGAATGTTCATAACTACTACTGAGAACATATCAGTAAGTTAAGTACAAAATATAAAACTACTGAAACTACAACGACTGAAGAACAAGCTCTTCAGTCGTTTTACAAAACTACTGAAACATAGAAAATAAAACTACTATATCACAACTACTGAAGAAGTACTCTTCAGCAGTTGTGACAAACTACTGAGGCTTCAGTACTTGATCTTCAGACTTTGACCTTCAGGTGTTTCATCAGCTGATGACTTCAGTAGATATCATCAGCTGATGTCTTCAGTCTTTGTCTTCAGACTTTGTACATCAGTTGTTGATCTTCAGCACTTGTGAACTCTTCAGCTGTTGTACTTCAGTACTTTGGTCTTTCAGCTTCAGCACTTGTGTTCTTCAGCTGTTGTACTTCAGCACTTTGGTTCTTCAGCTGTTAAGGTCTTCAGCACTTGATCTTCAGCTGTTGAAGTCTTCAGCACTTGTCAAACTACTGATGAGGCTTTCAGCAGTTGTTGTGATACCGTGTGGGACTTAGAGGTTTTCTGATCTTGGCTCATTGGTTCTTTTGGTCCAACAAACTCCCCCTGAACCAATGCAGCCAAAACCTCTAACTTATTTATACTCCCACTTATTGATGGCAAAATGTTGGTCTTTTTCCTTCTTGATCAGTGGAGAAGATGACCCATGTAAGCTCCGGCCTGGGAAGAAATCTCAAATATTTGTTTGGCAGAGTATGAATGGGAACTCTGTTTTGGGGAACTGGACACAGAGTTGTTATCCCATTCATGAGATTTACTTCCCCATAATGAGTCTGTATGACTCACGAACATAGGCCTCAAGGAGAACAACTTGTTCCTCTTGAGAGAGTTCTTCTGCTCCTCCTTCGAAGAAGAACTCTGGACCATAGTACTCTGATAAGTACTTCATGGTCCTGCCATTTTTCAGCTCCACCGTAGTTACCTCCCTATATACAAATTCATCAGGATGGTTGCCTTCAAGGAGTAACTGGAGCTCATTCTTTTGGATGTCTTCAAGCTTTTTATATAACAACCCCTTCTTAATCATCTTGTTTTCTAGTAAGGCTTGAGGTGTCTTCTTTGCTTGGTGAGCTTTCTTGAATTCATCAATGATTTCCCAAGGTGAGACTACAACTGCCAACATGATGGTAGATTCTATTGTTTTTCGTACCTGGCCGTTGTATCTGTGTGGGATAGTTCTTTTATGGATTCTAGAACTCACCCTGGGGTCTGGCCATACTCTCACTCTCTCCTTCTGATACTGAAAGGTGTGCCTGAGTGTACAGCCTTTGAGCATGCCTTTCATGGCTTGAATAGATGATGACTGAGGAAATTCCTTGTCACCATCTTCAACAGTTGCTCATCGTGCTGCTTCTGCTGTTCTTCTTCTTCTATCTTGACTCTGACCATTTCCCTTTGAGAGTCAGGTGTGATCATGGATTGACTTCGGGGTTTTGGTAGCTTCAGAACAGCAGAGAGTGGCAGACTATCATCTTCATCCTCTTCTTCTTCTTCTTCTTCCATCCTCAGCACCCTTCTCCTCCTTCGGGGTACATCACTGGATGGTTGGGTTGGTGAAGAAATTGGTTTTGAAGAATGAGGATGTTTGGATTTTGGCTTAGAGGTTGGTTGGGAGATTTGAGGGATAGGATCTGTTTGAGTGGGTGGAAGGGAAGGTTGATCTAGCATCCTTGTAGTTAGCTTCGCCTTTGTGAGTTTAGCCATCTCTAACCTTTTACCAGCTCCAGCCTCATCCAGGGCTTCCACAATAATCCCTTTGTTAAATTGCTCAGACAGACAGATTCTGGTGGCTATAGCCAGAATGCTGTCCCTGGTCCATGCGCGGATCTCCATTAATGATCTTCCCAAGTATTTTGCAATAAGCGGATCATTATTTCAACCTCTCTTTCTCAAGAGCATCATACCCTGCCCATCGGTTTGTATCTCTTGTACTTCTAACCTTCTGATCTCACTATCCAGTGTGGCTGTGTCAAACCCCTGCCTGAAGAGTTGTTCAATTATTTTATCCATGGAGCGGCTTGTGTGGGTGTCAGCTTCTTTGACCAGCTCCTCCAAGGATTTGTCTTCAGCAGTGTGATCATCAGCACTTCTCTTTCGCTTGTAAGTGAGCAGAGGTTGCTTTTCTTTTTCCTCCTCTTGGACTTGCTTCTCTTCTTTTCCTCAGAGCTTTTCCTCTTCCTTTCTTTCACTGCAGTACTCTCCCCCTTTTTGGTTGCATTGGAGGAAGGGGTTGGTACCGCAGAAAGAGTCTTTTGGACAGCAGCATCAACCAGGGGCTGTAATGTGGAGGAAAGCCTCTCATCAAGGGCTTTGATCACTATATCAGTGATTATGGGGTGATGAGAGGAAGGGAATTTTGGAGTGCAGCACCTATTTGCTCAGGATGGGTTCTGTTCCTGAGAAGTAGGGCCTGAAGCAGAGGCAGGTGGTTGATTTTGGGGTGGCTCTGTGTTTGGGAAACCTTCAAGGGAAGGTGCCATCTGTGGGTGTATGATGGTAGCAGATGGACTTGCATCCTGAGACATCTTGGCCAGCAGCTCTGTGAGTCTGCTAACCTCATCCTCTAGAATGGTGTTTTGAGCAACTACATCATAGAAGAAGCTCAGGTCATCATCAGTTGATACTGAATCACCTGACCTCCTGCGTAGAGCAGGATTTACATGCACTGGGTGTAGACCAGTTGGTGCATGTGCCCCCTGTGCTTGGTACTGGGGACTTCCAGCCTCAGGACAATGTCCATCATCAGCTGTTGCCTCTAGGGAGGTCTTAGCAATGTTACCAGCCTCACTCTGGTCATGTGCTGAGTCAGAGGAGGTGGCAGCCTCACTAGATATTCTAAGCTCCTTGTCTACACCAGGAGATAGAATTGGGAAAACCCTGTGCTGTGGGTTCTCAGGGCACTGTGTTCCTCCCCCTCAATTGTAGAGGAATTCCCAGTAGTAAGTGGTTTCTGGGGAGGGGGTGAGGAGTGCAATTGAGTCAGCACTTGTGCAACTATTAAAGTTGGGCTGTGAGGGGCGGTTGTTTGGGGTAAGGGGTTAGAAGCAGTGTGCACCTGGGGTGGATGGTGCTCTTCAATGGCAATCTCCTCAAGTGAGTAAGATCCCAGATAAGTAGGTGCCCCTTGGGTTGCTGCAGGTTCCTGTTGAGAGGAAGCCTGAGCGGCTGTGGCTGGAAGAGTCATTGTATCCACTAGGGGGTTTGGACTAGTGGATATATCCTGCGTTTGTGGTGCAGGAGCATCCTCGGGGACTCAATTCCCTGAGTAGCCATTTTGGGTTTCTTTTTGGTGGGTTTGGTGGGGACATTGGATTTGGAGGTGGTGGCTGTGGGTTCCAGCTGCGTGGGTTTTCGCAGCTTGCAGCCAGTTTGAGTGTCCGGTCAGAGTTGTGCCGGAGTATACTTCTGGCAGAACAGCCGTAGCAGGGACTCCCAAGCCAACAAGTCCCTCAGCATTAAGCTGGTCTATAATAATGGCCATTATGAACCGTGGATAGAGTATCCAACGGTTGGCAGTTAGTTTTTGAGCCATATCTTTGAGCTCTGAAAATATTAATTCTGAAAAGTTCAGTGGTTGTTGCTCAAGGATAGAATACATTACCTGCTGCCATTTGGTGGACATTTGATCCCAAGACGACATCTTAGGGGCCAAACATACATTGACCATGTGAAAAATCAGGCGCTCAGCGTCATTAAAGTGTTTCTTCATGATGGTGGTGGCACTGAGATCACCTTGATATCCATGCTGAGCAAATGATAGATCTATGGTGCCCTTCGGATATCCAGCAGGAGAGGTAGCATCACTCAGTTGAAGAATTTTACGGATTGTTGCAGGAGTAATGACTACTTCTTTGTTGTTGACGACTGACCGGAGGGATCGTGTGTTGCTCTCCTCAGTTGTAACAGTAACGTTCATCCAAAATTGGTTCAAGGATTCGGCATGTAAGACGGGGTTCAGAAGGAATGCCTTGTTGTATTGGGACTGAACCATAAGATCGATAGCAGTATCGAACTTAGTCCAGATCGGCGATTTTGTGAGGTAGGCAACACAGTTGTGTCGCGGTTTAATTTGCATAGACGCCATGGAGAAGGAAGTTTTGGAGAGGAACGTTAGGTTTGAAGAAGATGAAGCATGGAGAGCTCAGGTTAAGGGTATTTATAGGGTACGGGTGAGGAAACGACTGAAGGATGTGGTGTTAGTCATCAGTAGTTTTAAACGACCGTTGACATGGTATTATCCTTTCAGACGTTGAAACAGCTAAAGTCGTGGTGTTAGGCATCAGTAGTTTAGAAAACTACTGAAGACCGTGGTTTTGACTTCAGATGATTGAAACAACTGAGGACATGGTGTTTGTCATCAGTAGTTATGAAACTACTGAAGACAGTGGTTTTGTCATCAGCTGTTGTAAACAACTGAAGACTGGGTATTAGTCATCAGTAGTTATAAAACTACTGAAGACGTGGTTTTGCTTCAGTTGTTTAAAAAACAGCAGTTGTACAAACGACTGAAGAGAAAGTTCTCTTCAGCTGTTTTCGTCAATTCTTAGCTTTTCAGCTGTTTCAAACTGTCCTCAACACATTCATCAGTCTTTATGGCTGATTTCAGTTGTTTCATAGGACATCAGTACTTATCTGTTTTTACTGATTACAGTAGTTATGACTGCATCAGCAGTTGTAACTACATCAGTGGTTTCGAACAGATGTACTTCAGTACTTGTGAGACATTTAGCCTTCAGTAGTTATGAAAACTACTGAGGTTAAAAGAGCTCATCAGTACTTATATGTGACAGGTACTCATGATCATCAGTATGAATTACTGAGATCATCAGTAGTTGTCACCTATTCTAGCTGCAGCATACCAAGCCTTAACACCAGGTTTTGGAAAGTTGAACTATCCAGGGCTTAGTAAAAATGTCTGCAAGCTCATCAGCACTAGGCACAAACTTAGGATCAATCAGACCTTTTTCAAAACAATCCCTTATAAAATGATGTCTGATCTCTATATGTTTGGTCCTAGAGTGCTGGACTGGATTTTTGACAATGCAAAGAGCTGAAGCACTATCCATTAACAATGGAGTCTTAGTCTCTGTAATGCCATAATCCAAAAGTTGGTTTTGAAGCCAGAGTACCTGAGATGTACAGCTTGCAGCAGCAATGTACTCTGCTTCCGCAGTGGATGTAGCAACTGAGGTCTGTTTCTTGCTCTGCCAAGAAATCAAGCAGTTGCCTAGGAATTGACATCCACCAGAAGTTGATTTCCTGGTCAACTTACACCCTGCATAGTCACTGTCAGAAAAAGCAACTAATTTACCAGAATGTCCGGTAGAATACCATAAACCTAGAGATGGAGTGCCTTGCAGATATCTAAGATCCTCTTGACTGCAATCAGATGAGACTCTTTAGGTGCAGCCTGAAATCTAGCACAAACACATGTAGCAAACATAATATCTGGTCTAGAAGCTGTTAAATACATCAAGGACCCAATCATACATCTGTAAAGTGTTTCATCAACCACTTTACCTTTCTGATCTGAGTCCAGTTGTGTGGTGCTGCTCATGGGAGTAGAACAGGGCTTACAGTTTTGTAAATCAAACTTTTGCAAAAGATCTTTTGTATATTTGGATTGATGATTAAAATTCCATCAGCCTTTTGTTTGATTTGCAACCCCAGAAAGAACTGTAATTCTCCCATGGCACTCATTTCAAACTTCTGTTGCATCAACTTTGTAAAGGCATCACACAACTTTGGATCAGAGGATGCAAAAATGATATCATCTACATAAATTGAACAAGTAGATTATGCTGCCCAGCTTTCTTAATAATAAAGTCTTGTCTATGGAGCCACTAGTGAAATTGTTTTCGAGAAGAAAGTTTGATAATGTCTCATACCAGGCTCTGGGAGCTTGTTTTAACCCATAAAGAGCTTTATCAAGCTTATACACCAATTAGGATGTTTATTGTCCTCAAAGCCTGGAGGTTGACATACATAAACCTCTTCTTAACTTTTCCATACAAAAATGCACTTTTGACATCCATTTGAAATACTTTAAGTTTTTGATAAGCAGCATAAGCTAAAAACAATCGAATTGCTTCCGGTCTGGCTACAGGGGCAAAGGTTTCATCATAATCAATACCTTCTTCTTGTGCAAACCCCTGAACAACCAGTCTGGCCTTGTTCTTAACAATAAGCCCATTTTCATCAGTTTTGTTCCTAAACACCCATTTAGTGCCTATTGCACACTTACCTGGAGGTAGAGGAACCAGTTCCCACACTTGCTGTTTCTTGAACTGAAGAAGCTCAAGCTGCATGGCATCAACCCATCCATTGTCCTTTAAAGCAATGTGATAATTCTTTGGCTCTTGCTGACTGATGAAGAGAGCATAGAAGCAGAAATTTGACAATTGACTTCTTGTTGATACTCCAGCAGTGATATCACCAATGATTTGAGACATGGGGTGATTCTTCAGATCTTGATACACAATGAGATCTGTGCAAGTGTTTGTAGCCGGTTCAGCAGCACAGATGGTGATGGTGAATCATTTCCTTGAAACCAATCAGTGGATGGTAATTCAAAGGAAGTTGAATTCGAAGAAATCTCATCAGCATTTGTTGTGGATGGTGCTACTGGCGCTACAGGAACATCAGGTCTAGTTGAGTCAGGCAGCTGATCACTAAACCTGAAGAGGTGAGTACTAAATCATCATCATCATCAGCAATACCACCAGGTGGTGAACTGTTGACAGGAGCAACAACAGGAGTTTGATAAGGAACATATTGCAGTATGTCCAAATCAAATAACTCCACAGGACTTTGTGGAATCTTGTCCTTTGGAGATTCATTAAACTTAACATGTAGAGTTTCTTCAACCATCTTTGTTCTGCAGTTGAAGACTCTGTATGCCTTGCAAGTAGATGAATAACCAACAAAGTATCCTGCATCCACCTTAGGATCAAATTTGTGGAGTTGATCCTTTGTGTTGAGAATGAAACAGGGACACCCAAATGCTTTGAAAAATGAAATCAGAGGAGCCAAATGATGGAGAACTTCATATGGAGTCTTCATCAACCTCTGATTTACTAAAACTCTATTTTGCACATAACAAGCTGTGTTGACAGCTTCGGCCCAAAAGGTCAATGGCAAACCTGAGTCAGCCAGCATGGACCTTGCAGCTTCAATGAGGGTCCTGTTCTTTCTCTCCACTACTCCATTTTGTTCTGGAGTCCTTGGAATGCTGAACTGCCTTTTGATTCCCTTTGAAAGATAGAAGTCATCAAGTGTATGATTTCTGAACTCAGTTCCATTATCACTCCTAATACACTTGACTGGAATGGAATACTGCTTCTCAATGTACAGCACAAAGTGGATAATCTTCTGAGCAGCCTCATCCTTTGAATGTAGAAAGAAAGTCCATACAAATCTGGAGTAATCATCCACAATTACCAGACAGTATTTCTTCTTTGCCATGCTCATTACTCTCACAGGACCAAATAGATCCATATGCAGTAATTGCAAGCAGGCAGTGGACTTGGACACTTCAATAGGAGGAAATGAGACCTTGTGCTGTTTTCCTTTTAAACAAGCAGTGCATGTTTCATCACAGTGGAACTCCTTTATGGTAAGCCTCTGACTAAACTATTGTGGCTAAGCTGATTCATGTTTTTGAGATTGACATGACCAAGCCTCCTGTGCCACAGTTTAGATTCTTGAAAAGAGGCTTTGGAAAATAGGCAAGGATTGCCTTTGAGATCTATCTTCTTAGAGAGATCTAAGGCATACACTCTTCCTGTCCTGTTGGCTTTCAGGAGAGTGTGATCATCCAACACCTTGTCAATCAAGTGCAAAACATTGGATGACAGAATCCTACAGTTTTGACTTGTGAAAAGGGCAACATGGCCTTTATCACACATTTGACTGACACTCAAGAGGTTGTACTTGAGATTTTCCACATGATTAACATCATCAAATTTGATTTCTCCATTGGAGACAAAGCCCTTACCGATGATGTAACCCCTAGCATCATTGCCAAAAGAGACAAATCCCTTCTTTCCTTGAGAGTAGTCATGAAGAAGAGAGATGTTCCCAGTCATGTGCATAGATCCCCCACTGTCTACATACCAGATGCTACTTTGGCATGTTGAAGAACCCTGCAATAATAACAATCAGTTAGTTTTAGAGACCCAAACCTTTTTGGTTTTGGGCCTGGTCTCATCAATAGATGGTAAACTAACATGTTTATTTGTAACAACAGCCTGAGAAGAAGAAGATGGTGTAGAAGAGGAGTCCTTTGGCTTAGACCTCCTTTTCTGTGGTTTCAACATAGGAGAATCTAGTTGGTTAACTCTACCCAACAGATGTTGTACCATCATCACCAGCTGTGTCTGATTTTGGGATAAAGCTTTCAGCTCATCAGACACATTGCTAGTGGAGTTAGATAAGGTCCTATGTTGCACCTTCTTCTTTTGAGCACCCTCAGCTGTCACCTGTTTAACTCCTTCCTTTTTGGATTGCTTTAAGGACTTAAGGTTACAGGATTTGATGTTGCTGATACAAATGTGGTCTCAAACTCAGTTTTCATTTTTACCATTTTCTCATTAATTTCTTCTTTTTGTTTGAGTTTGGAACCTCTTTTGTACCAACAATCATCTGTAAGATGATTGAACAAACCACATATTTCACATGGTTTCTTCTTCATCTTAGGTTGATCATCAACTAAAGATGGTGAAGCAACAAAAGACTTGTTCTTCAATGCTTTGGAAGCATTGGTTGCTTTCTTGACAACCTCTTTAGTAGTCTTCAAACTCTTTCTACTGCCAGTTTTCTTCTCTTCAGTGCTGACAGCAGTTGAAGTTTGAACTTCAGGTGTTAAATCCTGCTCTCCAGTCCTTTCAGGACCTTCAGGATTAACTCCTGAGTTGATCAACTTATTGATCATGTGAATGTCAGCATTTGGACCATCAACATCAGTTGATAGGTTCAAGGAGGACTTGATGCTGACTGCTACTTCTGATTGTGCTGTATCAGAAGGTAGATCACATGATTTGATGGATTGGTTATCACTCTCACCATCAGATTCTACCTCTGCTCTTGGGGTAATCTGTAGGTGGAGCAGTGTGATTGTAGCCAATGCCAAACTTCACATTTGAAGCAGATTGCTTACTAAGAAGCATTTCAAAACCTTTGCATGATTGTACCCATCTATCACACTCGACCTGGGTAACTGCAAGGGTTTCTTTGAGATCTTTGTACTTCTCTAGAAGTACATCTTCTCTAGCCTTATCATCAATTATTTTGCAATTCAGTTTATAAACTCATCATTTTTATCTTTGAGCACAAACTCAAACTCAGCTTTGTTTTTGGAAATTATTTGTTCTAGCTCAATGTTCTTATTAATTAAAGCTACATTTGCTTCTCTAATGGAAGCAAATGCTGCTATGCATTGTTCAGAACATAATTTGGCTTTTGCCTCAGAGGATACCTGTGATACCTGAGGTGTAGAGGCATTGGAAGATGAAGTATCAGCAGACTCCAAGCCATAAGAGCTAGATTCCCAAAGGGACTGTCACCACCATGTTGACCAGCACCTGAGAACAGTTGATCATGACCAGACAAGTCATCTGGTAAACTGCTCCAGTCAACAACTCCTGGGGTGAAGAAGCTGTGTTGTTGAGATGAAGGTTGTTGATGAGATAGGGAAGGCTGAGGTTCTGGTAATGCATGAGGTTGTGGTGTCATAGGAACTTGAACTTGATTTGACTGTGGCATGTAATAACCAGGGTACTGATATGGCATTTGACCCTGAGGAACAAATTATGCCGGAGATTGTTGTTGAGGATGATGACTAGATGTGACAGGATGTTGCCCTCTGTGTTGTTGACTATTGCCAGGAAAAGTCACAAAGGGTGCAGTAGAGTTAGATCCAGTTGATCTACACTCTCTTGCAAAGTGTCCAAGCCGTTGGCATTTGTGACACCTCAACTTGCTCTTGTCAAAACCAACTTTGGTTTTGCCAGAGAGTCCTGGGAATTTTCTTCCAGTTCTTTTGTAGAACTTCTGAGATCTGATATTTATCAAGGCCATTTGGCTCAAAATATCCATCTCTTCTAAGTCATCATCAGCAATCCCCTTGAGATCATCCATAATGAAACATAGATTGTCATTATTACACCCAGTGAACTGACCATCAACACTTACAAATGCAGAATTAGAAGTGCTCGAAGAGAAATTAATATGCTCATCATACTGGCATTCAGATGAAGCATATTCTGACTCATGACCCACCAAGGCAGTGTTGCCTTGTATAAAGTCTTCAGTGAGCTTTCCAGATGAAGACAGCTTTCTCTTCTGTTCTATCTCTCTCTCAAAAGTGAGCAATTTCCATGGAGTTGGGTGAGAGATAGTTTGTCCAAACTTGCACTGGAGCGTAGGACAATAGTATATGTGTCCCATCTCTCAGGCAGTGATCTGAGAAATCTATTATTCATCTGAATATTAGTGTATTCAAGTTTGACCATTTTTAGTTCAGAGATCAAACAAGAAAACCGCTCATATTGTTGAGTCAGTGTCTCACCCTTTCTATGAGAGAATGTCTCATATTGTTGGGCAAGAATTTCTCTATTATTTGCCAAGACCTCATCTGTTCCTCCAAATTGTTCTTTCAAAGCAATCCAGAGGTCATGGGCAGTTTCATGATGCATTAGCCCAGAATAGATTTCATTGGGCAAAGCCATGGCCAGAATTCCATGGGCTTTTGCATCAATCTCAAGCAACTTCTTATCCTCATCTGAGTATTGCTCCCTCCTCTTCGGAACCATTTGATTGGTTTCCGGGTTATTCACCATAGGCTTGTGTGGACCATGTACCACTGATGTCCAACACCCTGCGCTGTTAACAGACAGGTGATGGAGCATACGTCTTTGCCATATGTTATACTCATTCCTAACCAGCATAGGAGGCTTGGTTGAGGAACCAGTATTGTGAGGATCATTGGAGGGAGTGGTCATTTTCAGTTCAAAACAGTTTAGTTCAAGTTTTTAAAAAGTTTTAGACAAACCACACAAACTAAATGAGAACCAAGAAAAAGATCTCAGGATGAATGAGCAGAAATACAGAAAATTCAATCTCTATAACCGTTTCTTGCAAAAACAAAAGCTAATTCAATCAAACTTGGATCTTGAATAGCAGTTTCAATGATCAATTATTAGATCGATCAATGATTAACCTGCTCTGATACCATTTGACAGGATCAGTGATCACAAGTTTGATGTATCAGAATATAAAGCAGCGGAATACGAACACGAATTAGACAAATTGTAGCAAGCAATCGATATTTGTAAGCATTAAGACCGCATACGGTTATAGGGAGAGAATATGTATTTCTGATTTCTAGGAATGTTTATAGATGTAGAATATTTCTAATCGAATCAATCATCCATTCCATTCAATTACTCATTTCACTCGCGGATTACAATAGGTTGTCACTCCTTATATAGAGTGCAACAGTCACTGCTGTTGTCACGGAAAGTGACAACTGGCAGCTCCAATACAGAAATAACTAATTCTTAACAAACTACTGAAATGTTCACAACTACTGAGAACATATCAGTAAGTTAAGTACAAAATATAAAACTACTGAAACTACAACGACTGAAGAACAACTCTTCAGTCGTTTTACAAAACTACTGAAACATAGAAAATAAAACTACTGATATCACAACTACTGAAGAAGTACTCTTCAGCAGTTGTGACAAACTACTGAGGCTTCAGTACTTGATCTTCAGACTTTGACCTTCAGTGTTTCATCAGCTGATGACTTCAGTAGATATCATCAGCTGATGTCTTCAGTCTTTGTCTTCAGACTTTGTACATCAGTTGTTGATCTTCAGCACTTGTGAACTCTTCAGCTGTTGTACTTCAGTACTTTGGTCTTTCAGCTTCAGCACTTGTGTTCTTCAGCTGTTGTACTTCAGCACTTTGGTTCTTCAGCTGTTAAGGTCTTCAGCACTTGATCTTCAGCTGTTGAAGTCTTCAGCACTTGTCAAACTACTGATGAGGCTTTCAGCAGTTGTTGTGATACCATGTGGGACTTAGAGGTTTTCTGATCTTGGCTCATTGGTTCTTTTGGTCCAACAGCCATTCATCTGAGGTGTGTAGGCAGAAGTGATTGATGCACAATTCCCTTTTCCTTGCTTATGCCTCCATCCAATGGTTCTTGAATTCCGTTCCGTTGTCTAGCGTACTTGTCTAACTTTCAGCTTGTGAGAGATTCCAGTTGGTTACCAACTCCTTGAATGATTCAAATGTTTCTGATTTGGATTTGAGAAACATTACCCAGTGAACCTTGAGTAGTCATCGGTGACCACAAAACAGTACAAGTCGCCTGCAATGCTCTTTGTACTGACTGGACCAAACAGATCCATGTGAAGAAGTTCAAGAGGAAGTTCTATTGAATTAACGTTCTTTCCAAATGAGACTTCTTTTCTGTTTACCTTTCTTGCAAGCTACACAAAAGTCAGGAAGCTGAAAGTTCTTGACATTAACACCTCTCACCAGATCTTCTGAATCAAGTGATCCCTTCCTTTGACTAATATGTCCCATTCTCCTATGCCATGAGACGGAATCCTTTTCATAGCTTTAGATAGAAAACACTGAACCTCATGATCCATTGTAGAAGCTGTTGACAGATCCAAGACATAAAGATCTTTATATCTTGAAGCAGTCATCAAAACTTGGTCCTCTAGGATCACGTAGTCTTCTTCAGTACGTAACACTTCTTGTTGTCGAAGATGACTTTAAATTCCTTATCACATATTTGAGAAACAGAGAGTAAGTTGTTTTGAAGTTGCTGGACGTAGTCACCCTATCAAACTTAACTTTCTGATTTCCAACTTCTCCCTGAGCTGTGATATAGCCTCCCTTGTTTCCAGCAAACGAAACAAGCCCTCCTTTTATTTTTTTGACATTGGATAAAAGAGCTCTGTTTCCTGTCATGTGCCTGGATGCTCCGCTGTCTACTATCCACGTGTTAGTTTCAGCACTATATTGAACAACCTGCACATACAAGGTAAAGGATTAGTTTAGGTTAGGAACCCAAGCCTTTACTGGCTTGGGTTTCCCAGAGGCATCACACATTAGAAATTCAACCCTTTACCCTTAGAAGGTGAGGGTAGCTCAGGTTTCTTCTTGTCATCATTATCAGACATAGAGATTGACTTCTCTTTCCACAAGCCAGATTTGTGCAATGCCTGTTTGTGATAAAAAGTCGACTGGCTAACGGGTTGAACCTTATGTTCACTAGTTCTTCTAGGTGGAGTTAAAGAGCTCCTTTTAGAAGCCTAGGTTTTGAGTCCTGAAGTTCAATCTTCTTCCTAGGTGTCTGATAATAAGAACATAGGAAGCAATGTGTCCACATTCTCCATAGTTGTAGCACGCCTGCTATGAACTTTATGATTAAACTTTCTTTGGGAGATGTGTGTGACACTCTAGTAACATCACTCACTTTAGGTTTTGACTCTTGCTCTTTTGATGTTTTTACTGGTTTAACAAAATTAACTGATTTAACCTGTTTGACATCCTTTTCTTTTTGGTTAATTGGTCTTTGACTTGAAGTATGTGAAAGATATCCTTAAAATCCCTTTTAGGTTCTGATTTGACTCTGTTTGACCCTGACTTTAAGTTAACCTTTTCAAATTCCTTTTCTAGATTAACACAAGGCAATTTACCCTTTGCCTTTGAAGTGGCCTCCTTTTGTTTGTTTCCAGAGTCAATAGATGAACATAAGGAATCTGGATCACTAACAAGAGGAGTAACACTACATGATCCTTGATGGGATTACTATTTACTGGTCTAGTCTTAGTATTCATTAAAGTCTCAGATGGTGGTGGAACCACTTTGTAACCCAATCCCTCCCCGTTGTTCCTGTCTCTCACTAAGTGTTGGATTATGTGTGAAGAACTACTCCAACTATGCAGTTTCTGTTTTAATGAATTTACTTCTACTTCTAGAAGTGCCTTTTGCTTCTTAGTGTCTTCTAAGGAGTTTAGATAGTACCTAATGTCATTGCTTGGTTAAATGCAACTACTTCGGTTTCCCTAAGCTGTTTAGTCAAAAGGTCTATCTTTTCTTTATAACTATGCTCATTTTGTTTTAGTACCCTATTAGCCTCAGTGCACAGTTGCAAATCTTTTACTAAGTTATCATTATGATCTAATAACCTAGTAAATTTTTCATCTATGCTATTTCTAAAAGTATCACAATCAGAACAAGCATGATTATTAAAAATTTGGTCAGTAGTACTTACCTGAGTTGATTCAGAAGAGTTAGCCATCAACGCAGCATCAGATGTCTCTGGTTCTGGTGATTCTGTCTTTCCTGTCTCTGATGTGGTAGTATCATCTTTAGGCTGGTAACTGACCTCGGTTGCAGTTGCTTCTTCACTATGTGACATCGCTATCTCAACTGCTAGATCTCCTTCAGTAGCGGAATCACTGTCAATATCTTCTACACCTGCAATGTTTGATTCCCCAGGTGAGACAAACCTAAAGCTCCAATCCTGTCCTTCATCATCATGAGCAGTCAAGGCTTTTGGATCCTTGTTTGATGAAGTAGAACTGGTAGCTTGCTTGTCTTGACGAGTGAAGGACGAGAATGGGTTCCCGTTACCCGTCTTCTTAGGCTTGACACATTCTCTTTTGAAGTGCCCCTTCTCTCCACAGTTGAAGCAGGTCACTTTGCTCTTGTCAAAGCCGAATGTGGTGTCCTTAGTCGCTACTAAGTTCTGTCCGGTTTTTTTTACAAACTTCTTTGCCCTCCGGACGGCACTGGCTAAAGCCCACATTATATCCATTCTCTCAAGCTCCATTTCGTCCACCTGCTCATAGTCCTCGTCTGTCAAATGGCAGTTTCAAATCTTTCCAGCAACTAGTTCATCATAAGAATGAACCACTGCTGCCAAAAGATCCATGTGCTCTCGAGCTACTTCCACAGTCACATTACTGAGGTTCTCGGTCTTCAGTCTAGTAGCATTCTTCAGATCCAATGTATTGGGTACAAGAAGACCCTGACGTTTCTGAACCTGAAGGGTGCATGTGTAGGACCCGATGAGCTAGACACAAATGCAGTCTGGAGAGGTGCTCCAGATGTCTTAGCTTGAGGCGTGGCATTGTATAAAGCTGGATTTTGATTGTACGTAGACTTCTGAGCTCTGTACTTCATTCTAAGTGATTCTTCTCGCAACTTAAGAATGAAGTCATTAATATCCAGTTTTGCCAGCATTCCATTCTGTCTAAGATTAGACACGAATGAAACCCATTTTTCAGGCAATCCCTCTGCAAAATTAGTAACTTTCTCTTCCATGGTAGTAGCACACCCCATGTGTATGCAGTTCACTCATCAGATGGTAGAATCTATCTATAACATCGTCCAAACTCTCATTTCCCATCGATGAGAAGTTGTCGAATTCCTTCTTTAACTCCTTAGCCTTGATTTCCTTCAACGAGGCATTCCCGTCGTACCTCTTTTCTAGCTCATCCCATAGTTTCTTGGACTGCTTATTCTCTGAGTACTGGTGGAATATGTCTTCAGGGATAGACTGTGTAATCAATGCATAGACCCTCTTCTCTGCATTATATTTGACTTTCTGCGCGTCTGTCATCCCTCCTAAGGTTAACTTACTCCATCGGCTCCCACCGGCATACTATATCCAATCTCGATGGCCTCCCACAGATTCGGATCCACTCCATTGAGGTAGATCTCAAAACGTGTTTCCAGTGGGGAAACTCATCTAACGTTAAAAGCTTTGGTGGTTTATTATGATTACCCACCTCACTCTCAAGTAACAGCAGGTTCTGGATCCTAGAGTCCTTCCCAGCAGTAAAGGCTGACATTTGATCTTCCATTTTGAATAACTTTAAGTCTAATAAACAATTGTCACTGGGGCGACTGAAGGGTGCGAATGGACTAGTCGTGCGTATGAACTCTACGACTGGTTCAATCGTGCGGCTGAACTAAGTGATTAGCTCAGTCGTGCGAATGAATCTGATGCGTATGAACAGTACGACCGAACGGTTCAATCGTACGAATGGAGATACGACTATGTCCAATCGTGCGTCTGAGCAATGCGAATGAGGTCCAGTCGTGCGAATGCTCACTCGTGCGACTGAAGCTGCTGTTATGCGAAAATTTCTAGGTTAAACGTGTTTTAGCCGTAAAATTTGAACTTTCACAAGGTTTAATTGCTTAAGTCCGTAGAAACCAAACTTTGATGAGCAGGGAACGTCCAAGATCACTTTTGACACAAAAGATTGCGTTTTTAGTGCAAAAACACAAACTTTTTATCAATCTTGATTGAATCACACGTAATCAAGAGCCAAGCTCTAATACCATTGTTAGGACCTGGTATTTGAACGAAATACCTAGAGATTAGCGTGTATCAGATCAAATAGTGCGGAATCCTATTTGATTGGCGATCCAATCAGTGAGAACACACGAAGAATCAATAAAGAATTGAAACTAACGTTAGAAATCGATTGGAAATCGATCTAATGTGTTCTATGAACTTGGAGAACGAATTGGAGGTTTCTGGACGGCTAGGGTACGTCTGGAATGTAATTGATCGAGAGTCCTTATTTTTCACGAATTGAGTTGAATTATAGGTTAGTATTATTCAATCGTGCACTGAACCATTAGTATGGCTCAGTCGTGCGATTGAACCATGCGGTTGATTCATTCGCACGACTGAGTGTTCAGTCATGCGACTGAGCCAACCTTATGTTACAATCATACGACTGATCCAGTCTCCTGGTTCAGTCGTGCGACTGAGTCATTCATATGAAGGTGTTCATGCTTATGGTCCATTCGCATGGGCCATTCGCATGATAACTTCATTATTTTAAGTTTGAATGTATTAATTAAAACATTATATGTAAAAATTCAACCAATCACTAACCTAGTTAATTAATTTAATATCAACTTATTAATGAAATATTAATCATTACAAATCACAAACACCCATATCATTTCATTAGTCATATCAAATTACACCAGATCAGAAAACAGATCTATTACATTTCATATCATGATCTAGGGACATACATGTATCAACACCTTCTATCTAAAGCCAATAGTGATGAGTCTTTCCTATGGCATAAAAGAATGTGCCATGTAAACTTTAAGAACATGAATAAACTGATTACGAATGATTTGGTAACTAGAATGCCAAGAAAGATTTTACAAGTGATGACAATTATGTTGCATGCCTGAAAGGGAAGCAACATAAGTTATCTCACAAGCCTAAGGAAAGAAACTCCATCACTACTCCAATACACTTGTTACATATGGATCTCTTTGGCCACACCACTATAATGAGTCTAGGAAGGACCTCTTACTCTTTAGTGATCATAGATGACTTTACAAGATTCACTTGTGTCTTCTTCCTTAGAACTAAGGATAAGACTCCTGAGATTCTGAAGAATTTCATTCTAAGATTGAGAATCAATTTGATCACAAGGTCAAAATCATAAGATGTGATCAAGGAACTGAATTCAAAAACCAAATCCTTGATACATTTTGTGATGAAAAGGGTATTACAAGACAATACAATGCTCCCAGGACTCCTCAACAAAATGGTGTTGCTGAGAGGAGAAACAGGACACTGATTGAAGCTGCAAGAACCAAGTTGTCTGACTCTATGCTACCTATCACCTTCTAGGCAGAGGCAGTCCACTCTGCCTGCTATGTGCAGAATAGAGTTTTAGTGGTTAAGACTCATAGCAAGACTCCTTATGAACTTGGGCACAAGAGGAAACCTTTCATTGGTTTTATCAGGTCATTTGGTTGTCCTTGAACCATCTTGAATACTAAAGATCAAATTGCCAAATTTGTTGAGAAATCAGATGATGGACACTTTACTGGATACTCTTCTCAAGCTAAGGCTTATAAAGTATACAATCTCAGAACTAGAATTTTTGAGGAGTCAGCCATATGACTTTCAATGAACACATACCCTGTGTGGTTGGTTCTGGTCATGATTGGCTATTTGATCTTGATTTAGCCACAAAATGCTTTCATAAATCTTGTGAGATTGTTTCAGGATCTACAGAAAACATAAATATAAGTGATCCTAATCCAAAATTTGAGCTAAGAAGACCTTCATGTAACACATTTTCGGCTCTAGTTGGGACAACTTCTGCAAATGAGGTTTCTATTAGCACCACAATGACAAACTCAGCTGACACATCTGGAATGCCTTCAAATTCTAGGTCAGAGGCTCTACAACCAAATAAAGAGGCTTCAAATGCAGAAGAAAACAATGGTGGTGGTGACAATGATCTGGAATTTCTTGATGCTGATAACCACACCATAGATGACAACATCAATGATGTTACACACTCATTGGATCAAATTTCTCTTGATAGGTATGTTGATGCGATGGGAGAAACATCTATGCTAGATCTAAATTTCTTTAATTCAGATCTTTCTCAGCAACTTGTTGTGATCCCTTAGCAAAGGATCCACAGGTCTCACTCCACCATAACCATCATTGGAGATGTTGTCACAAGGGTAAGAACAAGAGGACAAACCCATGAAGCAAATGTTTGTCTTCACTCTTGTTTCTTATCCTAGATAGAGCCAAAGAAAGTTGATAAGGCTCAAAAGGATGGAAGTTGGGTTGAAGCTATGCAAGAGGAACTGCTTAAATTCAAAAAACAGAATGTTTGGAACCTTTGTCCTCTTCTTCATGGAAAGACTACCATTGGAACCAAATGGGTGTTTAGGAACAAGAAGGATGATAGAGGCATTATCATCAAGAACAAAGCTAGGCTAGTTGGTCAAGGATACACAGAAGAAGAAGGGATTGACTACACTCATGTCTTTACTCCTGTAGCAAGACTGGAAGCTGTTAGGATATTTCTGGCATTTGCTGCATCCAAGAACTTCAAGGTCTATCAACTTGACGTAAATTGTGCTTTTTTGTATGGAGTGATTGATGAAGAGGTGTATGTCAAACAACCACCTGGTTTGCAGATCCTCATCATTCGTATTATGTCTGCAAGCTTGACAAAGCTCTTTATGGGCTGCATTAGGCACCCAGGAAATGGTATGAGACTCTATCTCAGTATCTCTACAAACATGGATACAAAAGAGGTACTATACATTGAACTCTCTTCATTAAAGAATAGAGAAATGACATATTTCTAGTTCAAGTGTATGTAGATGAGATCATTTTTGGATCAACTAATCCAAAGCACTGCAAATACTTTGAGAAGCTGATGAAGGACAGATTTGAAATGAGTGCCATAAGGAACTCAATTTCTTTCTGGGAATTCAAGTCAAGCAAGTTGAAGATGGCATATTCATTAGTCAATCAAAGTATGTTTGAGACATACTCAAAAGATTGTGTAGATGAACACTTGTACAGGGCTATGATTGGCTCTCTAATGTATCTTACAGCTAGCAGGCCTGATATTATGTTTGCCACTTGCATCTGTGCAAGATATCAAGCCAACCCTAAGATGTCTCACCTTATCACTATCAAAAGGATTCTAAGATACCTTAAAGGTGCTTCAACACTTGGTCTATGGTATCCTAAGAATTCTGACTTTAATCTGTATGCATATACAAATAATGATTATGGTGGTTGCAACATGACTGCAAAGTCTACATCTGGGGGATGCTAATTTCTTGGTTGAAGGGTTGTCTCATGGCAATGTATGAAACAATCATGTGTCTCTGCATCGACTGTTGTAGCTAAATCCATTGTTGCTACAAGCTGCTCTGCTCAAGTGCTTTGGATTCAGAATCAGATGTTCGACTATGGGTTAAACTTCAAGGAGACTCCCATTCACATAGACAACAATAGTGCTATCTCTATCACATAGAATCATGTGCAGCACTCAAGGACTAAACACATCAACATCAGGTATCATTTAATAAGAGATAACTATGAAAATGGATTAATTAAACTAGTCAAAGTTCACACAAATGAACAATATGCTGATCTGTTTACAAAGGCTTTTGATGAACAGAGATTTACATATCTAATATCAGCTATTAGGAAGATCAACTTTGAGTAGGTTTTTCTTAAAACTAATTCTTATTATTTCTTTAAATATGTGTGTCCTAAGTTGCCTAGTTCATCACTTTCATAAGCTCTTCTTTTCTTTGGATAAATCTTCTTGAAGACTTTCCTTAAAATTTTGATAATTTTGATCGTTTGGAAGTTATGTCTTTAACTTCGGAAGAAACTTATGCCCTTAAAACAACTAACTACCTAAGTATTTTACATTCGGAAGAAATTTCTAAAATATCTTCCGAAGCTTAAAATCGTCTTTGGCACTTATATGTTATCAAGGACAATCTTCTTCCGAAGCAAATTAAATCTCGAAAGTTTTGTCCTTTTAACAAAACTCTCAAGTCTTGATTTTCTTCCGAAGTCAAAATTCTTAGAATGCTTAGGAAAATCTTCCGAAGTCATTTTAGCTTCGGAAGCTTTCTCATTAAAACTTTTGAAGATAATTTACCTTCGGAAGCTTTTTGACTTCCAAGAAACTACTTTAGAGCAAAATAAACTACTTTTTCAGAGGTGGAACCAACATTCGGATTTCAAAGTTTATCCTTTTTCATTAAACATTATCTGAAATCCTTTTTCACATATAAACCCAACGGTTTCCCCCTCTTTCTATCATCTTCTTCTCTCCTCCAAACCTAAAACTCCAAATTTCTCTCTGAAATTACTTTCTTTCATCTTTCTTCATCCTTAAGCTCTCTCCACATGGCCAACCCTCATCACAGAAATGACCCAAACTTTACCATGCAGTTACACAGGTAACATAACCATGTTTCTCCCTTAAGCTCTGAGAAAGATCCTCATTTATAAGAGGTTTGGTGTTTCTTAACTCTATCTAGCTACTTCATCTTCCTAACCATTGATCCTCCTCTTTATGAGATCAACTGCTAGAATTCTGGAAGACCTGCCAAGAGTTCGTAATGGATGGGGAGAAGGAATTTTTTGCCATAGTGCAGGGGAGAACAATCTTTATCACTCCGGCCATCATTAACATGCATCTTCAGCTAGATGATGAAGAAGGTGAGGTGTTCTTTCCTAAGGAAGCAGTTAACGAGTCCTTCACGCAGATAGGCTATGACGGAGATTACTCTTTTAAGACCTTTAGGAAAGGGAAAGTCCCATCTCAATGAAGTTCCTGCTCCATGTGGTTATCCACAGCCTATCAAACAAGCATGGTGGATGGGACCAGATTCATGAGGATCTCTCCTTCATTATCCATGGGATGGTTCAGGGGGTCAAGTTCAGGTACTCTCCGTTTATCTATAATATTCTACTTACAAACTTGGACTCTTAGAGTATTACATGTTTCCTAGATATGTTCAATACTTTCTTAACTGTGAACTGGGCTCACAGTTAAAGGGAACATGTAATATTCTTAAACTAGGACCTATGAAGCCCGACATCTTTAAAATTTTGAGAAAGCCCACTGCTCTCTTCTCTGGGGTAGAAACAACCCTAATCCCAAAAATGTTAGAGCTCATTGCTCAGGTGACGACCAAGCAGCACCAGCTAGTGTTGAACCACACCTTCTACTTCCCAACTACCTCAACAGCCATAAATCACCCTCATCTACCAAAGAAAATGCAAACGAACCCCTATTCAGGCAATTCATGTATATACAGGCCCCTATACCCTCACCCACACAAGAAGAAGTGGAAACTGGAACTCCCTCTTCTCCTGAGTAGCAGACCACTCCCATTACTTTAGTGATCAGTGTTGAGGTTCCTCAAGCTCAGCCTGATGAGCTCATAAGCTGAAATGCCTTAAGACAACACTTTGAGTCTCAACACTCAAGTGATCAACCTTCAGGGGACAGTTACCATCCCTAACCTTTGGACTTAAACCAACTAATTCCCAACCTTGACTTCTATACTGATGAAGATTTAGCAATCAGTTGCTCGGTGCTTTGCTTAAGTGTTTTCACGTCACGGTCCATCACCTCGACTAGTTCTTCAATAAAACACAATTGTTCATCCACTTGAACTTCTTCTACTGTTATGACCATTGTTTCATCAATTATGCACTTCTTTAGGTTTGACACGTGAAATACATCGTGGATTCCACTTAGCGAGTCAGGTAGGGCTAGACGATAGGCCACTAGACCTATTCTTTCAACTATTTCAAATGGTCCAACGTACCTCGGATTTAGCTTCCTTTGGTTACCAAACTGAACTACGCCTTCCCATGGTGAGACTTTCAACAAAACCTTGTCACCAACATAAAACTCTAAAGGTTTCCGTCTCTTATTAGCATAACTCTTTTGTCTGTCTCGTGCTGCAGGCATACGATTTCGTATCTGTACAATCTTCTCGATTGTCTTATGAATCAACTCGGGACCTGTTAGCTGACTATCACCGATTTCCGCCCAGCAAACTAGTGATCTACACTTTCTCCCATACAGCGCCTTGAAAGGTGCTGCCTATATGCTAGTATGATAACTATTGTTATAAGAAAACTCCACCAATGGTAGGTGAATTTCCCAGTTATTCCCGAAGTCAATCACATAAGCACGTAGCATATCCTCTAACGTTTGTATGATACACTCACTCTGACCATCTATCTGTGGATATAAGTAGTACTCATATCTAATTGTGTACCCAAAGATTTCTGCAATGATTGCCAAATATGTGATGTGAAACGAGCGTCGCAGTCGGAAATAATCGAGATCGGTACATCGTGTCTCGAAACGATCTCTTGAAGGTACAGTTGAGTTAATTTCTCCATCTTATCCATTTCCTTGATTGCAAGGAAGTGAGCAGACTTTGTCAATAGATCCACAATAACCCATATCGTGTCACAACCAGTATTAGTTCGGGGTAACTTAGTAATAAAATCCATGGATGTTTGTTCCCATTTCCACATTGGTACCTTAGGTTGTTGTAACAGTCCGGATGGTTTTTGATATTCCACTATTACTTTCGATCAGGTCAAACACTTGCTCACATACGTAGCTACATCCGCTTTCATATTAGGCCACTAGTAGTGCGCCTTTAGGTCATGATGCATCTTGTCGGATCCCGGATGTATAGAATACATAGATTTGTGTGCCTCGCTCATAACTAAATCTCTTAGATTTCCATAGACAGGCACCCAAAGTCTATCCATGAAATACTGAATTCCATCCTCTTTCACCACCAGTTGTTTATCCATTCCCCTTAACGACTCAGAACCAACATTTTCTGCTTTTAAGGCTTCTATTTGTGCCTCCTAACTTGTTCGGCAGTTGAGTACTCATAGTAAGCTGTAAAGCACGCACCCGTCTGGGTTTAGCTATTTCCTTCCTGCTTAAGGCATCAGTAACTACGTTCGCCTTTCCCGGATGGTACTTAATAGCGCAATCATAGTCATTTAGTAGTTCCACCCAACGTCGTTGCCTCATATTCAACTCATTGTGCTCAAAGATATGTTGAAGACTCTTATGAACGGTGTAGATAGTGCACTAGGTACCGTACAAGTAATGTCTCGATCTTTAAGGCAAAAACCACTGCACCTAATTCTAAGTCATGGGTGGTATAGTTCTTCTCATGAACCTTTAGTTGTCTTGAGGGGTAAGCTATCACCTTTTCTCGTTGCATCAAGACACAACCCAATCCTTGAATGGATGCATCGCAATACACCATGATATCATCCGTTCCCTCTGGTTGTGCTAATATCGGGGCAGTATAGAGTTTTTGTTTTCACAATTGAAAAGTTGTCTTGGCTCTCACTCCATTTTTATGTCGTTCCTAAGTGAGTCAAGGCCGTGAGAGGTTGTGCGATTTTTTAGAATCCTTCTATGAATCGTCGGTAATATCCTGCTAATCCCAGAAATTATCTTATCTCACTCGGCGTTTTGGGTGTAGTCTAATTCTTTATCGCCTCAATTTTGGCAGGATCAACATGTATCCCTTTCTCATTAACAAAATGACCTAGAAATTACACTTCTCGTATCCAAAAGTCACACTTTGAGAATTTGGCATATAGCTGCTCATTTTTTAATAGTTCTAAGATCATTCGTAAGTGCTCTTCATGATCCTCCTTGGTCCTAGAATATATTAGTATATCATCGATAAACACAATGACAAACTAATCAAGATAGGGTTTGCACACACGGTTCATGAGGTCCATGAACACAGCATGTGCATTAGTCACCCAAAAGGCATGACCAAGAACTCATAATGACCATAACGAGTATGAAACGCAATCTTGGGAATGTCTTCTTCTCGGACTTTAAGTTGATGATAACCGGATCCTAAGTCAATTTTCGAATAATAGCTCGATCCTTGAAGCTGATCGAACAAGTCATCGATACAAGGTAAAGGGTATTGGTTCTTGACTATTACTTTCTTTTACTTTCTATAATCGATGCACATCCGGAATGTGCCATCCTTCTTCTTAAAAAAAAGAACAGGAGCTGCCCATGGTGATGTGCTAGGTCGAATAAAGCCCTTATCTAAAAGCTCCTGAAGTTGTGATGACAACTTTTGTAGTTCGTTCGGTGCTAATCGATAAGGTTCCCTAGCAATCGGGGCTGCCCCGGAGTCAACTCAATCTGGAATTCCACTTGGCGGTGAGGTGGTAATCCAGTTAGATCCTCTGGAAACACCTCTGGAAAATGCACACTATGGGAATATCCTCCATTCTCCTTCCTTACGCTTGCTTATCAGTTACGAGTACTAGAATAGCCACACGACCCTTTCGTAATAACTTTTGGGCTTTCATGTATGAGATGATGCCTATCACAGCACCACTCTTATCACCTCTACTGTAAGGATTTTGTCACCAACAGGAATTCGTATGATCTTCTCATGACATATGACTTCTGCTTGCTTGCTAGAGAGCCAATCCATGCCTATCACAACATCAAAACTCCCTAGCGTAACAGGCATAAGATCTATAGCGAAAGTATGACCAGCAAGTTCTATCTTGCAGCCTTAAAGGATATGCGTTATATGGATTTGTTTACCGTCGGCTAATTCTACGGTGTATTTAGATTCTAAAGCAGAGGGTATATCACTTAAAAGATTACAGAACTTTAAGGACACGAAACTCCTATCGGCTCCAGTATCGAATAGTATCATAGCAAATCAACCATTATAGAGAACCTACCAGTAATAGTTGTGGGATCATTTAGAGCCTCACCTGAGCCAATGACGAAGGCTCTCCCCTTGTCTCCATCTTTGTTGCCGCCATACCAGTACCATTGCCACCGTTGTTGTTATTACCGTTGTTGTTGTTGTTGTGACCATTGCCATTGTTGCCATTACCATTTCTCCTTAGTTATGGATAGTTTCACATGCAATTCCCTTTTTTCCCACATTCAAAATAACCTTTGGTAGTTTCCTGAGGTTGTTGTGGCCTCCTTACCAGCTCACCACGACAATCCTTAGTAGCGTGTCCAATTTTTCCACAGCGTTGACACTTGAAGTTATCACACCTTCTGACATGATGATAATTACACCAAGTGCACTTCGGATGTCTACCACCATAACCATTGGGTCCTTGATTATTTGCAGCTATTTGGTTGAAGTTACGGTTATTGTCGAACCTCCGTTGTTGCTGAACTGGCTGTTGTTGCTGTTGAGATTGGGGTTGACTGTTAGAAGATGATGATGATGATTTGGTGTTGTTGGAACTATCCCACTTTCTTTTATTGCTAGGCACGCTCGCCACAACGCCCCGCTTGGGTAGATGTCGTTGCTCCACGGCTTGGTCAGTTAGCTTATGAGCTAACTGGATGGCTTGCTGAATTGTGGTTGGGTTGGAAGCAGTTACCATACTTTGAATTTCGGGTACTAATCCCCGTATGTAACGCTCAACCCTCTTATGCATTTCATTCACCATTCCCGGGCACAAAGTTCCTAGTTCATGGGTTCTGGTGGTGTAGGCCTCGATTTCCGAGCCTTGCATCTTCAGTTGCCAGAACTCCATCTCTAGCTTGTGCACTTCATTGCGAGGACAGTACTCCTCAGTCATCATTGTCTTGAACTCATCCTATGGAAGCCCATTTGCCATCGCTTTTCCTAACATCTGGACTTGCGCGTTCCACCAAGACAGAGCAGCACCCTCTAAAGTCCCGGTGGCATACTTCACTTGATCAGCAGGTGGACAGTTGCATTTGGAGAAGACAGACTCAGTCTTCTTGAACCATCATACAAGCCATACAGCACCTTCAGTACCGTTGTAGGTGTGTGGTTTACAGTCCATAAAGGACTTGTAGGTATAGACTGGTGGTCCTGTTTTAGCACAACACACATTAATTAGACATCTCATACAGTTACGAAGGATATCAGATTTATCTTTCTATCATTGTTTACCTGCTGGCTGACCCGCCTAGGCAGTAGCCACTGCCGCCTGAACATGCTCATTAATTAGAGCAGCTAATTCTGCGGGGGTCATGTTAATAGCACCACCGCCCTGTTCTCCAGTGCCACATCCACGTCCACGTCCACGGCCCCGTCCACGTCCACGGGCGTCCATTCTTTTCACTTTACATTCACAAGTATAATAATGAGTAACATCAAACACATTTATCTCATTGAAGTACAGTAAATAGTAAATAAAAGAAATAATGAATCATCACAACCACAACATTCATAACAAAAATGATAACCAAAGTAAATAAATTGTAAATGAGTCACAGTGTATTTATCAATGTCAAAATTTAAGTTTGTCATTCATGTGGGGAAACACCCTTCCCACATAGGTTTCAAAAGAAGAAAAACACTACGTAGTCTAAGTCATATAAAGAAAAGCAATCGATAACATCTAACCCATCATTGTCATCCTCCATCTCCATCAGTTCCTCCTCCTCGGGTTCTTCCTCAGGATCCTCATCCTCTGGGTCTGCTGCAGGAGCAGGAGCTATAGCAATCTGAAGTGCTACTAGTTGGGCTTCTAAGATAGCAATCCAATTATCGGCTATTGCGTCCGCTGTTCACGAGCAGTCACACGCCCTCTGAGTGCTATGAGACCATCTTCGATGTGGTGACCCCCGTTTAGGGTCTCACCCGTGTTGCTCCTCGAGTTCATCCATTTGATGTCTCAGTTTGTACACCTCATGCTGCAGTGTAAAGACATCACCCGTGAGCCGCCTAACTCAATGCTGCTCAGTGTCCAGTGCAGCCACCAGTGCCGAAATCAGTTGCTCGTTGGACTGCACCGTCCATGGAAGTGAAGGCACTTCTGAACCTGTTCAGGATGTCCATATGGAGGAGGATCTCACTTTTGAAAGTGATTCTATTATTAAGACCTCAACTATGGAAACTCTGTCCATTGACATCTCTACTGAGGCTATCAATGACCAGAGGAAATCCAGCAGCCAAGAACCTGAAGCTGGTGAATATGAGGGGAATTTAAGACTAAAGGTGAAAAACTATGTAAAACATGCTCCTATTTAGACTTCATGGTTAGTCATCTTGAATCTCAAGTGACTACCTTGCATAACAAGGTCAATGATCAGCAACTTCAGATTTCATATCTTAAGGAATAACTAGCCGGGAGACCTTTAAGAAGAGCTCAACTAGAAACACAAGAACCTATGGATGTGATTGACCTAACTTCTAGCTCACCTATGCAAGTGGGTGATGCTACCAAAATGGGAAAGAAAATATTTATAGTGATAGAACCTGGTAGTTCTTCAGAGAGTATGGACATTGAGGACTCAACATCCTCACTTGCAACTGTACATACTCAGCAACTTCCTCAAGTTCACATTGATATGGACTCTATAGACTACTACATACATAGTCTGTTTGAGGAAGGGATAACAAGGGCTATGTCATCTCCACCATCTTCAAATCACATCATTGGGTGAAGGTATGACAACAACAGAAGAGCCCTTATCACTATTAGAGTTCAAGGGCAACAAGAGATCTTCAACTTTTAGACCTTGAACTTCTATGAAGGTTTGGATTTAGTCAACCTGCCACTTCTCAATCCAAGCCAATCAAGACAAGCTGACAGGATGACTCAAAGAATCCAAGACCGGATCACTACAGAGTTCAACTTCAGAAGAAGACTAAGGTAATCAGGCAATGTCATCGGTCAATTGGATGTGGAGGCAGACCGTAAGATTGGTTTCATATGGGAAACCTTGACTTAAGGCCCAGTGATAGAACCTAAGAGCCTTGTCTCATCACCATCAACTGCTTCAGAGATCAATACCTTTTTTGAGACACCTGCTAGTAAAGGTGCTTCTCAACCTCTCTCTAGCCAGAGCTTGGAAGCTACACCAAGCAATGAAGGCCCAATCTCTCTCCACCCTGAGTCATAAAGGTCTGTAAGTGACAAAGGGAAAAGAAAGATGACTTCTGAGGAGATTGAGGAGGAGAAAAGAGAAAGGAAAAGGAAGCTAAGGGGATAAAGTTCCTCTTTTGAGTCTACAAGACTTATGGAAACTGCAATCAAGCCTACCCCCAAACCAAACACTTAGGATGATGAGTTGAGGGTAGTCAGGATCAGTTACTAGCAAACAGGAACTATGACATTAACAATATCATCTCTCTCACCTTAGTGGAATTAAATAAACTAGTTTACATGGAAAGGTCAAAGGAGAAGAAAGAGGCAGAAGATGCAGAGCTACTGGTACAAATCAAAGAAAACAGAAGAAAGAAAAGATTATACAAGTATGTGCCTACTCTCTCCCTGGTTCAACAAAGTCCTGCATATGATGATGTTATTCAACAAGAACCTCATGCAGATAAAGAAGAAGACAAGATCAATATGATCAACTACCTAAGTGCCATAGGCCTCTATCTGGCAGAAGCACTTCTTCCCTTACCCTATGACTATGTTGAGTTTGAGTATTTAAAACACTTGAACTTGAGGTAGTCAAGGAAAGAAAGACAACTAAAAAGAAGCTAAGGGAAGAAGCTGCTAAGTTAAGAGCCATCATCCAGAAGAGCATGAAGAAATCTGCAAACAGACAGAGGATGATGAGCTTCTTGAAGTTGTATGGATTCTCCAGAAGGAGACTTGGTCCCATGTCTCTATCCACTATGGATAAGCATATCAGGTGATCAAGCAAAAGATAAAGAGTGGAGAGCTGATCGACTTACATTCCCCTCCAAGTCAAGTTCCACCTGAAGTGGATGTTAAGATTGAACAACCAGAGAAAACACGACCTGGACCTCCTACTAAATCTCAACAAGCTGCATCTTCTTATCCACAGCAGGGTCAAACACCCTCTCATTTTAAACTGATGATAGTGGAAGACCCAACTAAGAAAGACAATGAAGATCAATCAGGTGCTGCAAACCAGTCTTCTCAATTAAAAAGGATAAAGAGAAAGAAAAGGATGCTTCAAAGCCAAAGACAAAGAAGAAGAAGGTTGCATCTTTTTCTGAACCTCAAGATGAGTCAGAACATATAGAGGGTTTGCAGCCAGAGGATGATACATCAACTCTCATTCAAACAGCTGCTCTAGCATCAGGAAGACCCATCCTGTCCTAGACATACACCACAAATCCAAAAAGGTGGCATGTCATTAGAGATCAGGGCATTGAGAATGTCTACACATGGAAAGAGATGTTCAATCTGCCTCTACATGATCCCTTTGACATGAGAAGACACTTTGATAGTCTGAAGGATCCTGATCATCTTATGAAGAAAGGGTTGGTCATTATCCTGATAAGGACTGCCGATATCTGATGTCTTTAAGTGTTTTGGTATCATCAGCCTAGGGGATTTTGTAGAGATTATATTAAGAGGCTGAAGCAACCAAACACCTAAAGTCTTTTTGCATGCATGCACATAAGTATTGAAGAAGAATGCATCAGAATTTCACACAAGCAACATAAATATTCTAAGTGTGAAATCTTCCGAAGCCAAGACCAATATCTTCCGAAGCCAAAGATGAAGTCTTCCGAAGCATCAGAGACAAAGTCTTCCAAAGCCAACACTTGAAGACATATTTCTTCCGAAGACTTTAACAACATGCTTTATTTGATGTACTTTTCAATAAAGCTGGACTCCTTTCTACTACAACTCTATAAAGTCACCAACTTACATGAGTTGGTGAAAAGGTCCATGCTTTTGGTAACTATACATTGACATCTTGAGTTTGTAAACTTTCTACATCATGTACTTTATCCTTTTTGTATAGATAAGGATGTGAGCAATGGCATGTCATAGTCACTAGTCAAAAGGCAATCTGCCTTTTGACTCTATAATTGCTTTTGTTTTGTGTCTAGTCAATTGTATCCGGCTAGCCTTCAAAGTATGGCCGGCTGTAGGATGTAGAATAAGTATCTCACGTTCTTGTAAGTTTCTTTTATGCTCTGTAACACTTTTAATAGAACATTAGGAAAGCAATATACTACAATCTTGAAAAGCATCTCCTTATGAATCTTGCTCTTTTGTTTTGTCTCTTAATTACTTGTGTTCTTAGTGTCTTTACTTGGTTTATCCAGTTCATTGTTTGATTAAGTTATGTTACTCTCCTCTTTCTGTTGTTGTGTTTTAAATGACAACCCTTCACCGTCCTTCATTAATGAACTGCCTGACATGGAATTGTCAAGAGAGAAGAAAGAAGTAGAGGATGCAGAGATACTTTCCAAATCAAAGAGGAGAAAAGACAAAGAGATTGTGCAAGCATTTTCCACTCTTTCCTCAGTTCAAGAAAGTCCTTCACAAGAGGTTGTGGCTCCACAAGGACCTCAAGTATACAAAGAGACTGGTATGATTAATATGATCACCTACCTGAGTGTCACAGGCCTATACCAGGCATCTACACTTCTTCATTTGTCCTTTGAGTACATAGAGTTTGAGTATCTCAATCCTCTTGACCTTCAAGAACTCAAGAATAAAGCAACAACAAGAAAATGAAGGAAGATGCTGCAAGGTCAAGAGCCATCATTCAGAAGAGCATGAACAAGTCTACTAACAGACAAAGGATGATGAGCTTCTTGAAGCTGTATGGATTGTCCGGAAGGAGACTTGGCCCTATGTCTCTATCTACAATCGATGAGCACATCAGGGTAATCAAACAGAAGATCAAAAGAGGAAAGCCACTTGACTTACACTCCCCTGCAAGCGAAGTTCTTCTTGAAGTGGAGGTTAAGGTTGCACAACCTTAGACAACACAACCTGAACCTCCTGTGGAGCCTCAGCAAGCTTAATCTTCGAATCCAAAGCTGGGTCAAACTCCTTGTCCTTCTAAACTTGTGACGGAGGACACCCAACTGAGCTAGACAAGACAATCAACAATGTGCTGCAGAGCAGTCTTCTCAGTTACGTATACGTATAGACATATATACGTATATATATATATATATAGAGAGAGAGATATGTATGTATATACATATGTATAGATATATATACATATATATATATATACATATATCTGCACGTATATATAAGTATATCTATACGTATAAATATGTATAGTGTACGTATCCGTTATGCATATACGTGCACGTATACGTGTACGTGCACGTATACGTGTACGTGCACGTGTACATACATACATATACGACATGTCTACGTGTATGTGCGCGTGTACGTACATAAGTATATGTGTACGTATACTACATATAAGTATACGTATACATATACGTGTACGTGTACACGCACATGCACGTGTACACGCACATGCACGTGTATGCGCACGTGCACATGTAGGTATACACATACTTGCACGTACACATATACATGTATGTATACGTACACGTATACGAGTACGTGTACGTACGTGAACGATATGTTACCTACAAGTATACGTGTACGTATATACGTATACGACACGTCTACGTGTACATGGACGTGTACCTACATACGTATACGTTTATATATACATATACATATATCTGTATGGATACTACGTATACAAAACGTGTACGTATACTACGTGCATGCGCACATGCACGTGTACACACACGTATACGTGTATGTATACATACATGTATACGAATACGTGTGCATATACTATGTATATACGTATGTATATACGTTATACATATATATTTTATATACGTAAATATATATGTATATACATATGTATCGACGTATATACATATATACGTACATATATAGATAGATGTACGTATGTATTTAGATATGTGTGTGTGTGTGTGTGTGTGTGTGTATATATGTTGAATTCTATATGCCCAAGACACATAGAACATTGATGCGGTTAGTATGTCATGATCCAAGTTGGGTTATACCCAATAACAAGCTTTGCAATCACCGACAATTATTCAATTGATGATATGATCATCCAATTAAATAATAACACCAAATTTAGAAAATGGGTTTTCTAAATAAGTTGCATATGAGATGGAACAACTTATTAGGATATTTTGTTCAAGAATATTACTTAGTGTTATTTAAGTTAGTTAGATAACATTAAATAATAAAAGAGTGTATAAGTTATACAATTAAAAGTTAATTGTACAACTTATAAGGGACTAGTTTTATAAAAATTGTTTGATTAGGTTTTCGTGGAAAAACTTTTATTTGGAGACCATTTTCGGCCGCCCCCCTCTCCTATGAGAGGTCTTTTTACTTTCTTGTAAACTACAACTTTTATTACTAGGCCAACACTCAAGACATCTATCTCTTTCATACATGCAAAACACAAGTTAGAAGCTCCAATCTCTCTCTCAAAACTCTCGAGTTCCAGAAGTCTTTGGAGAGGTATTGGAGTCACTTTGGTGTTCATCTCCCTAGCAAGAAGAGGTGTTTGCAAGTTAGCAGGGGTATACAAGCTTGAGGGGTCCTTTCCTTGGAACCTTGGCCGAGTTTTGAGCATCTATCTTCCCTTTTGGTCGACTATCAAGCTGTTGAAAGGTAGTTTTTTTTCACAGCTCATTGTAGCTGTGATTCTATCTACATTTACATATGTTTCTATCTTGCTTTTTTACATATAATGATCATTTGATTTTGGGTTTGTTTTATACATATATATGTCACCATAAGACATGAAATTTCAGCTTTATAATCATGTTTCAAAATCATTTCCGCTGTGTTTTTCTGAAAGTTAAAAGGTTAAACTTTGATTTTATGTTCTAACAAACTCAACATTGGCATCTAGAGCCGGTTATGTGGATAGCTTGCTTGTTCTTGTCCTTTAAAATTGTTTTTATGGGACTTTATAACCCTTTTAAGGGCTGCAATATTCCTATTTGTTGAATCCCCAAACTTTCAAGGTTATATTACACATGCTTGTGATTAAACCTTGAAGAGATATGTATGTTGATATGTATATTGTTTGGACAATGTTTAAAACCCAAAATTTTAGTTTATGTTGGCTGAAATTTTGTGGGTTTAGAGGGGATTCATTGTTATTTTTGGATGATATGATGAATGTATAGATTGGTGCATAACCTAACCTTTGGCCTTGTGTTGTTTGGATGATTGCAATGGTTGTATTGTTTATTCAATGGGTTGTATATTTATTTATTTGTGCTTTGTTTAAAATGTAATTTATTTTTATTGGGTTGTAATAAATAGATTAGGTGCATTTTCATTTTACTAGATATCTTGTATTAGGACTTTATATCTTGTAATATGAAGACGTATGCGTTAGAAGCACAAAGGAAAAACATAATAGAAACATGGAGATTTTGGATGCGGTTTCAAATGGGAGGCTTTTGGAAGCTTTCTATGTGTTTTGTTATGACCCTTAGGAATGCCTATCGACCACACTTGTGATGGCAAACAAGTGTGGACCACTTTAGATGCTATGGTTATGCACATATGCTATGTTGTTTTGTTTATATTATTGTGGTGATGGCATGTATGTGATATTTGCTTTAACAAACCTTCTATGATCTTAACAAACTAATTAAATGGTTCTTAATCATTAAAAGGTAATAAAAGGTTATTAAATGATTTAATGATTCTAAAGATTAAAATAAGTTTTAATCAAGGCCCATAGGGTATCTTGTATTTGAAAGCATGCAAATACAATTACTAAGAGTTTTCTGAACTAGAATTATGAATCTCTAAATATTTTAAAACAAGATCAACCCGTCATTTTACACACACTTGAGTCACTTGGGAACTCTTAGGGGATAAAGGTCACCTAACCATTTTGAGGAGCTTGTGATTTGAGGTGAGAATGCCTTATTTGTGGGATAAAGGTCACCTAACCACTTATTTTGACAAACTCACACGTGGATGTAAGTAGGGTGTCTTGATATGCAACCATGTCAAATGGATCACCTACGATGTGGTTTCCAAATGGTGTTGATGGGATTAACATGCCGACTTTACATGTGATGTTTCAAGTCGATCCCATCTCTAGAAGTTGCAAATGGTTGCAATCGTCAATCGTTGACCACCTTATTATTTAAATCCTGGGATAAAGGTCACCTAACCACAATTTAAATGTAATGTTGGATCTAGATTTTAATATAAAATGGCCATAAAAGGTATTTATTATTAAAATAACAATATCGAAAATACTAAAATTGATCTTTGTTAATTTTGCAGTTGGTCTCCAATAACCATGATAACAATGAAAATTCATCCGCGTTCGCCGAATCTTTAAGAGCGATTCTCCAAAAGAACGTCTAAACCATAACAATTTTATTGGTTCGTTTCGAAACATGAGAATCGTTCTCAAGCAAGAAAACGTGTGTATGTTTTAGACGACCCTCCCCGATCAACCTAGTGAGGATGTTGAGGAGGCCTTTAACGATTGGTCAAAATACACTGAGGACTCGGTCCAAGTGTCTGCCTCATGTTGGCAAGCATGACTCTGGATCTCTAAAAGGAGTATGAAAATCACGGAGCCTATGACATGATAACCCAGCTGAAGGAAACGTTCCATAGCAAGAAGGGTTGCACGCTTTGAAATGGTTCAAGCGATTCATGCATGTCGTATGGACGACAACCATTTGTTTCATCTTATGTGCTTAAGATGAAAAGTCACATTGACCGCCTCGAGAGGCTTAATTGTCCCGTCTTGAAGGAATTGGCCACGGATTTGATCCTTAATGGCCATACCAAAAGGTTCTAGACATTCGTGTTGAATTACAACATGAATGCATGGGACAAGAGCATTGGTGAGCTTCACTCTATGCTCAAAATGGCCGAGGCGGCCATGGGTAAAAGGGTTTTACCCATTCTCACCATCAACGAAGGTGGGAACAAGAAAAGGCCTCATCCCGCGCCCAAAGAAAGAGTTGCCTAGGGTAAGGGACCCATATCGGGTAAGGGGAAAAGGGTGGAAAGGGTGCCACCCAAAGCACCGGAGAAGAAGCAAAAGGTTGCTTCGAATGACCCATGCTTCAAGTGTGGGGAGATTGGACATTGGGCAAGGAATTTTCCGTCCATCTCCAAGAGGTGAAAGCAAAGAGGGATGCCGGGCAGACCTCAGGTACAACATACATGATCCATATTGATTTAAACTTAATATCCTCTAACACATGGGTACTAGATACCGGATGTGGAACTCACATTTGCAATTTGTTGCAGGGGTTCAAAGAAGTAGTGACTTCAAGAAAGGGGATGTTAGCCTCTACATGGGCAAAGGGGCAAAAGTTCAAGTTGAAGCTCGTGGTGACTATATCTTGAAACTTCCAAATGGTATGGAAGTAATTTTGTATAATGTTTTGTATGCTCCTAGTTTGACTAGGAACATTATCTTTTTAGCCCTATTAAAACATTTGGATATGTATTATCATTTATTGGAAATGAAATTCATGTTCCTTTGAATGACATGTTTTACTTTAAAGCTATTCCCGTCAATGGTATTTATGATTTGGTTCGTGAAATCACATTGAATGATAGCTTGTTGTACCAAACTAGTACCAAGAAACTTAGATCGGATTTGAGTGACTCTTACCTTTGGCATTGTCGTCTTGGTCATATAAACAAGAAAAGAAGTCAAACACTACAAAAGAATGGTCTTTTAAAAACAAGTGAATGTGATTCATTTGATGTGTGTGAGTCTTGTATACAAGGTAAAATGACTAAGGCACCCTTTAGTGGGACTAACGAAAGGGCAAAAGATTTGCTAGGAATCATACATTCGGATGTATGTGGTCCTTTTAAGCCAATGACTACGAATGGTGAAAGATACTTCATTACCTTTACCGATGATTATAGTCGCTATGGGTATGTGTACCTGTTAAGACACAAAGATGAAGGTTTTGAAATGTTCAAGATCTTTCAAAATGAAGTACAAAATCAACTCAACAAGTCGATTAAAGTTCTCCGCACCGATAGCAGAGGTGAATACCTAAGTGATGTTTTTCAAGATCATCTTAGGAGTTGTGGGATTGTCTCACAACTCACTCCACCTGGAACACCACAACATAATGGTGTGTCTGAGAGGAGGAATCGAACCTTATTGGATATGGTCCGATCTATGATGGCTAGAAGCACATTACCTCTATCATTTTGGGGTTTCGCTTTGCCCTCCGCGGCCCGTATTCTAAATATGGCCCCAACCAAAAAGGTGGAAAGGACACCCTTTGAGATATGGCATGGAAGAGTTCCATCCCTATCATACTTAAGGGTCTGGGGTTGTGAGGCTTATGTTAAGACTCCCACCCCAAACAAATTGGAAGTCCGATCCACCAAGTGCATCTTTGTTGGATATCCTAGAGATTCTATGGGATATTATTTCTATGATCCACTGAAACAAAAGATGTTTGTTGCCAGAAAGGGTGAGTTCTTAGAAGAAAGTTCCTTATGGAAGGAACTAGCAGTAGAATAGTGGATCTTGAGAAGGATCAAGAACCACAACCCGATGCATGTTTTGGTTGAAACTAGCACTCAACATGAGGATGTTGAAGATGATCAAGTGGTTGATCAATACACACAAAACGTTCGCAGAAGTGGTAGAACTAGTAATCCACCTGAAAGATATGGATTTTTCATGGATGGATGCTATGTGGTAGATTCAGATGAACCAACCACATACCATGATGTAGTGTCCAATTCGGATTGTGACAAATGGCTCGAGGCCATGAGTGTTGAGATGCAATCCATGCTTGACAATCAAGTATGGGACTTGGTTGTACTACCTCTTAACTCCAAAGTAGTTGGAAGTAAGTGGGTTTTCAAGAAGAAAACCGATATGCATGGAAACTTGGATACTTATAAGGCTAGACTTGTAGCAAAAGGTTTCACTCCAACTCAAGGGGTTGACTATGATGAAACCTTTTCACCTGTTGCGATGCTAAAATCTATTATGATATTGTTTGCCATAGCTGCTCATTATGATTATGAGATTTGGCAAATGGATGTCAAAAACACTTTCCTAAATAGATATCTTGAGGAAGATGTCTATATGGTTCAGCCTAAAGGTTTTATCGATCCAAAACCTCCTGATAAAGTATGCAAGTTAAAGAAATCAATCTATGGATTGAAACAGGCATCGAGAAGTTGGAATCACCATTTTGATGAAGAAATAATTAAATTCAGATCATCAAGAATGCTGATGAAGCTTGTGTATATAACAAAGCTACAGGGAGCATCATCACTTTTCTAGTATTGTATGTTGATGACATACTATTATTTGGAAAATGACATTCCAACCTTGGAAGGTGTAAAAACCTGGCTTGGAAGTTGTTTTTCCATCAAGGATCTTGGTGAAGCCGCCTATATTCTGGAATAAAGATCTATAGGGATAGATCAAGGCGGTTATTGGTTTAAATCAAAGTGAATTCATTGATAAAATCTTAAAAAGGTTCAAGATGGAGAACTCTAAGAAAGGTACGGTACTTATTCAAAGAGGAACGATATTGAGTACGACACAATGTCCTAGCTCAAAGGATGAGCAAGATAAAATGAAGGCAATCCCATACGCATCTGCTATTAGATCCGTCATGTATGCAATGATATGCACTCGACCGGACGTGTCATGCGCCTTAAGCATGACAAGCTGATACCAGCAAAATCCTAGAAACAGTTATTGGATGGCTGTTAAGAACATACTGAAGTACCTAAGGAGGACAAAGATAGTTCCTAATCCCTGTATCTGGTGATGAGGAAGTCGTTGTAAAAGGCTACACTGATGCGAGTTTCCAAACCGATCGTGATGATTCACGGTCACAATCAGGATATATTTTCATTCTGAATGGAGGAGCGGTCTCTTGGAAGAGCTCCAAACAGGATGTGGTGGCTCTATCAACTACAAAATCAGAATACTTTGCCGCCTCATTGGCAGCTCAAGAAGCTGCATGGTTGAGGAAATTCATTGCCATCTAGGGGTTGTCCCTTCTATTCAGGACCCCCTAGAGTTCTTTTGTGATAACAAGGGTGCGATTGCCCAAATCAAGGAACCTCGTGCTCATCAAAAGACTAGGCACATTGAGCGGAGATTCAACTACATACGAGATGAAGTTGAAAAGGGAAAAATATGTATTCGCAAAGTTCACACGGATCAAAACATTGCGGATCCTCTCACGAAGCTCCTTGAAAAGGCAAAGCATGAAGGTCATACTTGTGCCATGGGACTTCGATATTCTAGTGATTGGATTTGATCTCTAATTTTGTATTTGGATATGTGGAACTTTTTATTATTTGAATAAAATTATTTGGTTATAATGATTCAATTAATGTTCCAATTTAGCATGTTTAATCCATGAGTAAATTGTTTACTCTAAATGTCCGTAGTCGTTCAGACTTGTGGGAACAAGTGTGAGGGTAAGATTATTATGGACTTGGATTGGTTGATATTCATAAGGATGAATATAAAGCAATGGGTTGCTACCAAGGTTCATAGATATTTGTGGGATACAAATATTGGACTAACCCGCATCTCAAATTTTACTACATGGAATCTTATTGATTGATCATAAGTAAATTTGAGTAAAGGAGAATATCATTGAGACATGGACCATACTTATGGACCATACGCATGAATACATCATGCGTAAATTTGAGTAAATTTGATCATAATGATTGAGTATTATGTTCAACTTAGTCGGATGAGTATTCATGCTAGTGGCCCATACTTATGGAGCATACGCATGAATACATCATGCTTATGGACCAGCGCACGACTGAACCAGGAGACTGGATCAGTCGTATAATTGAGACATAAGAATGACTCAATCGCACAACTGAATTCAGTCATACGAATGGAAACCACTAACCTATAAATACCACCTAATTCGTGGAAAAACAAAACACCAGGAGCGATATTACGAATACACATAAACCCTAGCGGTCCAGAGCGTAAACAACCTGTCCTAGTTCATAGTTCATTCCTGATTGATTCCTACTCGTTCTTAACATTTAGTTCAATCTTATATCGATCGGGTTATTGTTCTCAATGATTGGATCGCCAATCAAATAGGATTCCGCACTATTTGATCTGGTATAAACGCAGAATCAGATAGTACTCCGTACGTACACCGTCCTAACAAGTGGTATCAGAGCTTTGGCTCTTGATTTTGCATTTTATTCAATTAGGTTTGGTGTCAAAAACCTACGTTTTAATAAAAAGAGTCACCACGTTTGCTTCTAAAGATGTTTTCGACATTTTCAGGCATTAAAGTTTCGATTTGTTACTATACGACATATTAGGGTTCCTAGAGAAATCGTATTTTGTGTAAAAGTGTCAAAATCTTTGATTTTTCAAAAAACAACAGCCTTCAATGGCACGCTTAGTTCATTCATACGATCGAACTCATTCGCATACTCCATTCGCATGGCTGAACTCAGTCGCATACCTTATTCGCATGACTGAACAACTCCAGTGGTTTGCTTCCAATCGTCCTGTTCATACGCACGACTGAATCCAATCGCATGATTGAATTCATTCGAACTGTTCATTCGCATGAGTGATCCATACTCATAGTTCAATCGCACGAGTGATGCATACTCAAAGTCCATACGCACGGTTGAAATTGTCCTGTTCTCCAAGTACCAAGTTTATATATATGGAAGATCAATTTGCTGCGTTTACTACCGGAAAGGACTCACGCATCCAGAATCTACTACTTCTGGAGAATCAGATTGGTAATCCTAATAAACCACGAGAGTTGCTAACGTTAGATGAATATCCTCAGTGGAAACAGTGGTTTGAGATTTACTTAAATGGAGTGTATCTCAATATTTGGACTTCCATAGAGTCTGGTTACACGGTACCAGTCAGTGCAAATGGAGTCAAGTTGACGTTGGGTGGAATGAGTGAAGCTCAAAAGATTCTCTTCAATGATGAGAAGAAAGTATATGCCATGTTGACTCAGTCAATATCGAAAGACATCTTTTATCACTTTTCTAAGAACAAGTAGGCCAAAAAGCTATGGGAGGCCCTGAGAGGAGGTATGATGGAAAGGTGATGTTGAAGGCACTAAAGGCTAAAGCTCTCAAGAAGGAGTTTGATAATTTCTCTTCAATAGGAATGAGATCTTAGATGATATTATTGACAGATTCTATCTTAGATGATATTATTGACAGATTCTATCATTTGATGAGTGATCTGCACACTCATCATCAATGGAAGACAAAGTTTCAAACATTGCTGACGGTTTGCATGAGAAATGGGACTCATTTGTGTCTAACCTGAGACAGACCAACATTCTTGTGACATTAGACATAAATGACTTTATCTTGAAGTTAAGAGAGGAAGAACTAAGGATGAAGTACAAGTAAAAGAAAGGATCCTACATTCAGAATCCTTCATTCTACAACTCAGTCCTGACTCCAGCTGTTTCCGGAGAACCATTACAAATAGCATTCATGTCTAGTTCATCTGCTCCTTCCCAAACCACTGCTTCAGGACCAGAAATGTCAGGGTCATCAGGGACGCAGTATATAGTGCCTGAAGCCCATACTACGAAGTTGAAGACCGAGAATCTCGGTAATATCATAGTGGAAGTGGCTAAGGAGCATATGGATCTTCTAGCAGTAGTGGTTCAATCCTATGATGGTTTAGTTGTCGGGAAGATTGGAAATTGTCATCTTGCAGATGATGATTACGAGCAAGTTGACGAAAATGAGCTAGAGAGAATGGACATCATGTGGGCCTTGGAGAGTGTAGTTAGAAGAGCAAAGAAGTTTGTGAAGAAGACGGGGCAGAATCTAGTAGCCACTAAAGACACAACCTTTGGTTTTGACAAAACCAAAATCACCTGTTTCCACATGGTTGGAACTAGTTCAACAAGCGAAGAGACAAAGGCTCTAACCTGTGACATCCGGTAATTTTCCTTTACCAAAACTCCATTAAATGTTAAATTAATTATAATTTAACTGATTATGTGATTGTTATGTTATGCCTATGTGTTTACGCAATTTAAATGTTAACGGTGAATTTTATCGCGTAACGTGGAAACGTGTGTATTAATTCGTTTGTTTTGTGTTTAGTAAAGATAAAACATGTAATTATTATTATTAGTCTATATGTTTATTAATCTAGCTAGAAACACTTTTAAAAAGAGTTTAAAGCTTAATTCTTATAAAAAAATATACAAATGCAAGAGTTAAAGGGTGGTTATTGTAAATTAATGAAAAACAAAACCCCAACCCTAATCCCCACCCCATTCTCGACCGCGACCACCACCCCAAACCCTCTCATCTTCGAATTTCAGCCTAGAACAACCGATTAGCTATGGATTTTGGTCGATTACAAGCAATAGAACAAGTTAGAAGCATCAATTTCAAGTCATTGCACGTTTATAGGTGAGTTTTACATGTTTTTGTATGAGTTCTATGTTTGGCCGAAACCCTAGATTGAAAATCTGGGATTCAATGTTGATTGTTGTTGTTTGATGATCTTATCATGTTAGTTAGATTGTATACATGTTAGTTAATGTCGATTATGCAAGAAAGTTATGTTTTTGACGTGTTGTTCATAGGTTACTAAGAATAGTAACTTTATTTCGTGATATGATGATTTGATGATGATTGATGTTGTTGAAGGGTTTATGATGACGTATGTATGATAGATTGATGATATGGATGCTAGAAAACTAAGAATGAATGTTGTAGGTCCTAGATTTCCAAAAGTAGAAACTTTTAATCATGAAGGTTAGTGAATTATGTTGTTTGGATGTTGTTGATCATGCTTAGATATTGATATGAACTTGAATTGGTGTATTACTAATGAATCATGAATACATTGGGTGTTTGAGAGATTTTGGGATGTGCTTCCCAAAAGGGAAACTTTAATTGCACAAAGTTTGAAAGATGATAGTTTGAGCATGTTTGGATATTAGAAGCATGTTGGTATGTTCATGGGTGATTTCTAATGTGGCAGAATATGTTAATTTAGGTGTATGGAATGCTTAGATGATCATGTGTGGTGTATGGACTTTGATGATCATGTATGATGTTGAAGGTTGATTAGTAATTAAGACATCATGTTTGGGACTGGAAATTGATTATTGTGGTGTATGTTGAATGCAATGGACATGGTTAATGAATATGATTGTGATCATCGTACACGTGTGCAAATCTGAGGCCCCTACTTAGTAGGATTGCTAGGATTTAGAATGTGAAGTCGTGAGTGGCTTCACATGGCATGTAGTGCGTGATTTGATCTTTGTGTGGCGTGTTAGCTATGTTATAACTAGTGGGCATGTTAATGTTTTAGATTCGCATGACTTGTAAGATATTTACTCGTATGATGATCTAGGTAATGCATTGGGTAATATAGCGCCTCATGTGATCCATTTGAATGTTAGCCATGTATGTTATATATTCACATTTGCTTAATTGAATTATTACTCACGATGTAACCAACGGGTCAAATGAGTCAACTGGGTCAAACGTGTCTATTTTCTAAAACCTTGAGTCTTTGTTTGTGGTGTGCTTAGGGTACCACATGTTCTCTGTTTACATGTACTTATGTACTTACATGATCTAGGTAACCTCTAAGGGTTGTATGTCCACTCTTTCTTCAAAGTAAACCCTAAGTATTTGTTACGCATATCAGGTGAGTTCATGCCCCACTCTTTACTTAATCTCTTTTGGGAGAGATAGCATACTGGTAATTTACAAATGCTTTTATATATATTTAAGTTGTGGATAATATTAATATAGTGCTCTTTATCACGGAAAAGTCCTCACACTTTCGAATTGTTAATATGAATAGCGGGGAAACTTGGGTAGTACTACTGGGTCTAACGAGCCCCACCTGTGTGACTCGAGGTCAACCAGGTGCAATTTGTCCTAATGAACATTCTCACGACCTGATAAGTTGTGACAGGAGGCAACAACTTATTACAGTCAGCTTCATTTGCGAAATCACTATGAATTAATATATATTGTTAATAGACTAGCCATCTTTTACAATACACTACTTATATATCTCCACTGTTAAAATGCTTATATTTGAATATCAACTCTTGAACTCACTAACCATTGTGTTGACATTTTAGTATGCTATCCTCAGGTCGTTAACTTCGCTTGCCATTAGGTGCACTGCACGGGTTCATCATGCATTCTAAGACTCTATCTTAAAGACATCTTCATTGGTTTTTTATTTATTAATGTTTACTAATTTGGGTTGGCGCGTGTTTTGCCATAGTGTGCATTTATATACTTTGGGTTTCTTCACTTACAAAACGCTTCCGCATAGTTTTCAAGTTTTAACTTTGGGTGATTTTATTTTAACGTTGGCATATAGAGTCGTTCTGAGTAACTATTGACTGTGATTCTGGTTTGTTCACACGCCTCATGGTAAAACTCCACACGTGGATTTTGAGGGTGTGACATAATTGCTCAAGTTGATGAAGGACAAGACTGGTCCTTCTGATTTGTTTAACTCTACTTTGATGGCTCATTCAACTAACTCCTCTCAAGTAAGTTCTTTAGATGAATTATTTGAACAATATGCTTGTTCTGAATGTGAAAATTTTAAGGAAAGCATTGATCTGAAATTGTAAGGCCTGTTCCCGAGCACCTCACAGTTGGTCATTCATTGCACTTAAAACACTATAAAACGTACCTTTATTTTGTAGCGGAATTTAAAATTTTCATTAATAACTAAAAACATGTCATTTCATTCATTTAAAACATTTGTTTTCATCCAAAATACAAGGACATGTCAAAATACGGATGCGAACCTCAAAATGCTCCTAGTAGCTTATGCCTCCATGCCTGCAACTCCTCAGCATCAACAAATACCTACCAACTATCATGCACACAAAAGTCAGCGACGCTGAGTGAGTTCTAGTTTTAATAATAAAATACTTTACTTTCATTAACGTCGTTCTTTACTTTTCTTTTAAAAGAATACTATACTTTACAATCGTTCGTGATCATACATCATACGTACACATAGATAATATCATTATTATCTTCATCATTACGTTCGCTAACTTCGTTCATTCAACGTCTTACATTATCATTCACTTCTCTTTCTAGAACCAGTCAGACTTTACCCTCTTCGTGGGACTCAGCCACGATTACTGAGGTCGAATGACAAGGATCCTGTTCAATACGTTATTACGATAATTCATTAACATTCATTTCATACTTTGTCCTTTCATACATTATCTTCAATTCATTACTCTTTATTACTCAAATCTTGTCTCATGCAATATCCCCGACTCATGCTCGAAAGTTGATATTGTGCCGGGGCCTGCTCACAAACCCCCGACTCATGTCCGAAGGCTGACACAGCACCGGGATACGCGACAAAGATCCCATTCGAGTCAATCACAGGGATGGAACTCTATCCAAGTCTGTTGCAATACAAAGTCGCTCACCTCATTATCTCGTCTCATGCAATACCCCCGACTCATGTCTAAATACTGATACTGTGTCGGGGCCTGATAAACAAACCCCCGACTCATGTCCGAAGACTAACACAGTACCGGGATACACGACAAGGATCTCATCATCCGTCACTTTGGTCATATGCAATACCCCCATGTCATATCCGAACACTGATACTGTGTCGGGGTCCGAACACAAACCCCCGACTTATGTCTGAAGACTAACACAGTACTGGGATACGCGACCTGCATCCTGTCTCATGCAATACCCCCGACTCATGTCCGAAGACTGACACAGTACCGGAGTATGCGAGAAGGACCTCTTTTGAGTCTGTTGCGACACAGAGTCACTCACCTCATACATGTGCTTGCAAGCCTTTCGTTCGTTCATTCATTTATTCATGCATGCATTCATTCATTAACGTTCTTGTTTTCATTATCTTCCACTTTACATTACATAATACTTCATTACATTCATTAACGTTTAACGTAAAGCCAAGGGAAGACATACATACATAATAAGGAACATATACATAATCATAAACATACACTATCACCATATTGGTAACATTATACATGCATAACACACATCAACATAAGCCATCACATCATGACCAGACCTATCTCCCCATATTACCCCTTAAAAAGCACTTAGAAAACCTCAAGTCTAAATTGGGCACGTGGGACATTCCAGGCGCATGAACATAAAAATTCTAACTGTAAAACAGTCTGGGCGCATGGGCACTATTTGGGCGCTTCTGCCCTGTTTAGGTGCTTTGCCACTATGCAGGCACATGGCACCTATTCAGCCACATTACCAATACTTAACCGCTTTGGCACTTGGGCGGACGGGCACTATTTAGGCGCATGGACAACACTTGGGCGCATGGCCAACACTTGGGCGGATGGCCAACACTTTGCCGCATGGCCACTGTTTAGGCGCATGGCCAACACTTGAGCGCATGGCCAACACTTTGCCGCATGGCGAACACTTGAGCGCATGGCCAGCACTTAGGCGCATGGGCCACTGTTTAGGCGCATGGGCAACACTTAGGCCCATGGCCAACACTATAGGCATCTGGCCACTCATGCTCGGCGCATGGGCCACTGTTTAGGCGCACGAGCCCCCCTCTGGGCGCATGGACCACTGTTCATGTTCATCAGAACACTCTGACATATTTTCTATGTTACCAACATCACCCGATTATCATTCTAATCATACCCAAGCATAAATCTAACATACTAAGGCCATCTAAGCATGCTAAACATCATCACTACCCCATAATCAACACTAAAAGATACATACATACATACATCATTTCAAGCATAAGGTTGTAAACCCACGGTTACTTTAAAATGTTTACTTGGTATGTATAATAGCCCCAAACAAGTTGAAAATCAATAAAAGAGGGCTTCTAGAAACTCACCTTGAGCAGCCTTTGAGCAACACTCTTCCAGTTCGAGACCCACCATCGATTCAGCCCTTGAATCCCAAAAACAAACACTAAACTACCAGAACTTCGGTCAAGAACTCGAAACCCAGCTGAAACCGAGCTCATAGAAGAGAAGACTTACCTTTGTAGTTGCTTCTTCCTCTTCTCTCTCTAGAACCGAGGCTTTCTTTCTCTTCTATCTTCCTTTTAGCCGATTGAAGAAGATGAAGAAGGAATGGGCGACCATGCCCTCCTTTAAACCTTAAAATAATAAGGTTTTGTACTTTGTAAACTTTATCCCCCTCCACTTGAGTTCATTATCTATTCTTTCTATTTAATTTTCTTTTCCTTTCATTTAAATAGAAATTTAGGGTGTTACAAGTCTACCCCCCTTAAAGAGGTTTCGTCCGTGAAACCTGTCTCTTCTCGAACAGTTATGGGTAACATTGTCTCACCTCTTCTTTGATCTTGCACTTAAAATTAGATCCCTTTAGGCTTCATTGCACCCACACAAGTGAAACCATCATCCTCCTTAGCCTATTCTCTTCTTCTTATTAGTAATGGCCACCAGTTGCTTCTCGTGGTTAAATGCTTTGTCCATCTCAGTGTTCTCTAGTAGTATGATCATATCCTTATTGGTTGAGCTCTTTCTTAGACGAGATGCATGGAACTTCAGATGAATTCCACTTAACTCATTGGGTAGCTCCAGTCGATGTGTCACTTCTCCTACCTGAGCAACAACTGGGAATGACCCTCTATACTTTAATATTAGCTTTACACGATTCCCAACCAAGAAATCCACTTTCCTGGTCAAAGCCTTCCTCATAATTCATTGTCGTAGGTCGACACAAACTCTGGTTTTGCATGGTTGAGCAATCCATCTTCTTGCAAGACTTGGGGTTTGAGTCATAGACTACTGATCAACTCACCCGAGATGCATGTCTACCTACCTATGTCTATCTTGATCAACTCACCCGGAGATGCATGTCTCTCTCAATTCAATTGCGCAATCCTCTAGGGCATTAGGTAACCTGGTAGATATACTAATAGCAATTCTTACATCAAAGGGGCTCATCGATCTTCCTACCCCTCACGTGCAACTTATAACAGAAAGTAGTATGAACGAGACTACTACTAGCATCGCATTCAAATCATAGATGCACAAAACTTTTAAATTACCAGAAACATACCTGACGTCAAGTCGAAGTCCGCTCCAGCCTCCTCTCGATCATGGAAAAAGCTCTAGTCTTCACCCTCTGTTCGTTTTCCTGCACCGGAGCTTCCTGCTTTCGAATTCATACAATCCCTGCTCAGGTGTCCAGTCTCGCCACAGTCGTAGCACTTAGCCGTGCGACAATCCCTTGCCCTATGGCCTTCCTTTCCGCACTGGAAACATGCATTCAGTCCCCACTTGCATTCCCCCTCATGGCCTCTACCGCACTTTTTGCATACTTCTCCTTTTCTCTCTATTCTCTTCCGATCATCGTCCCTCGACACCATACCTTCATACACAAATCCACCATCATTATCTCACCTTCCTTTCCCCTTCTTAACATAGGCTCGCTCCTCCCCTTCATCTGTCATCGTCATCGCCCCCCGCTCCTCGTACAACCTTCCCGCCAGGTCAACTGCAGACCTAAACGTGCTTGGCCAGGCATCGATCATGTGCCTACGGATGTCCGCCGGCAAGCCCTGAATATACCTCTTCATCTTTCGCGAAAGAGGTGTCACCTGATCTGGCACCAGACGTGCCATCTCGTTGAACTTCGCGGTGTATTGTTGATGTGTCAGGGTTCCCGCCTCCCGTTGTAGGAACTCCCTCTCAACCTTGTCCATCTCTCGGTGAGGACATAATTCCTTAATAACTAACTTCTTCAGCTCCGACCATCTCATTCTCCCAATAGCTCAGCTACCCTCGGCTTGGACTATATTGTCCCACCAGCACAGAGCCAAGTCCATAAAAGAATGGGAAGCAAACTTCACTTTCTGATTCTCCCGACACTCGCTGATATTCAATACCACTCCATCTCTCTCACCCATTGGTGAGCTGTAGCAGCAGTGTTGTTTCCATCAAAAGTTGGGGGCTTGCATCATTGAAATGCCCCGTAGTTACAGCCTCGTGCCGCCTCCGGCGCAGGCTCTTCCTCTTCTTCCTCTTCTTCCTCTTCGTCATCGAAGAAAACCGTTTTAGTCTTGGTTCATCTCCTTTCGCCCGAAGGTCTACCCCTTTCCTGTCTCTCCCCATCTCTAACGGCCTTTAAAACTTTGGTCACCACAGACGGTAGGATCTTCTGTATCCCCTGATGCATTTCCTCCACGACTACCTCTCTCATCGAGGCCCTCTTATTAGAATTCTCACCACCACCCTCCTGATAAGGGGTCTCGGGTTCTTCATGAACTACTCTTTCAGCCCTAGACCTTCCTCTTGTGACCCGTAGTTCAACACCACGTCCATCGCCACCTCCACCTTGTGAAGCTTTCGAAGATCTATCGCCAACCATCTTCTAACACACTATTAGATTCAAACACTAACACGGTCATTGAAAGTAATAACTTAGTTTATGTCAAGTATAGTAAGTCCCTAATTATAGTGGCCAGTTGTGATTAGCCACTTACTTTACTCTTCATACCCCAAGCATTCCCTATCCTAACTACATCAGTATCTAAGTCTACACAAAAGCACACAAGCCACATAACATGCGCACATAATGCCGGTTAACGTTAACTTACTTTAAACGTTTACATAAAACCTTTACCTGCAGGCATGTGGCTACTAGGACTGGCATCCCTTTTCCCTTTTGTCCCATTCTCAGTTTAAGATTAGGCTTTTCAAAATATTTACCCAATTCACTTAAACTTTTGCTCTGATACCAACTTATAAGGCCCCGTTCCCGAGCACCTCACAGTTGGTCATTCATTGCACTTAAAACATTATAAAAAGTACATTTATTTTGTAGCGGAATTTAAAACATTCAATAATAACTAAAACAATGTCATTTCATTCATTACAACATTTGCTTTCATCCAAATACAAAGACATGTCAAAATACGGATGCCAGCCTCAAAATGCTCCCAGTAGCTTATGCATCCATGCCTGCAACTCCTCAGCATCAAAATACCTGCCAACTATCATGCATACAGAAGTCCGTGATGCTAAGTGAGTTCTAGTTTTAATAATAAAATACTTTACTTTCATTAAAACCGTTCCTTACTTTTCTTTCAAAAGCATACTATACTTTACAATCGTTCGTGATCACACATCATACGTACACAAAGATTATATCATTATTATCTTCGTCATTACGTTCGTTAACTTCGTTCATTCAACGTATTACATTATCGTTCACTTCTCTTTCAAGATCCAGTCAAACTTTACCCTCTTCGTGGCACTCAGCCACGATTACTGAGCTCGAATGTCAAGGATCCTGTTCAGTACGTTATTACAATAATTAATTAACGTTCATTTCATACTTCATTCTTTCATACATTATCTTTCGTTCATTTACTCTTTATTACTTGAATCTTGTCTCATGCAATATCCCCGACTCATGCTCGAAAGCTGATGCTGTGTCGGGGCCTGCTCACAAACCCCCGACTCATGTCTGAAGACTGACACAGCACCGGATACGCGACAAAGATCCCATTCGAGTCAATCACAAGGATTGAACTCTATCCGAGTCTGTTGCAACACAAAGTTGCACACCTCATTATCTCGTCTCATGCAATACCCCCAACTCATGTTCGAAGACTGATACTGTGTCGGGGCCTGATAAACAAACCCCTGACTCATGTCTGAAGACTGACACAGTACCGCGATACGCGACATGGATCTCATCATCCATCACTTTCATCATATGCAATACCCCCAACTCATGTCCAAAGACTGATATTGTGTCAAGGCCTGAACACAAACCCCTGACTCATGTCTGAAGACTCATACAGTACTGGGATACGCGACCTGCATCCTGTCTCATGCAATACCCCGGACTCATGTTCAAATACTCATACTATGTCGGGGCCTATAACCAAACCCCTAACTCATGTCAGAAGACTGACACAGTACCGGAGTATGCGACAAGGACCTCTTCGAGTCTATTGCGACACAGAGTCGCTCACCTCATACATATGCTTGCAAGCCTTTTGTTCGTTCATTCATTTATTCATGCATGCATTCATTCTTAACGTTCCTCTTTTCATTATCTTCCACTTTACGTTACATAATACTTCATTACATCATTAACGCTCAACGCAAAACCAAGGGAAGACATACATACATAATAGGGAATATATACATAATCATAAACATACACCATCACCATACAGGCAACATCATACATGCATAACACACATCAAACATAAGCCATCACATCATAACCAGGCCTATCTCCCCATATTACCCCTTAAAAACCACTTAGAAAACCTCAAGTCCAGATTGGGCACATAGGACCTTCCAGGCGCATGAGCATAAAAATTGTAAGTGTAAAACAGTATGGGCGCATGGGCACTATTCGGGCGCTTCTGCCCTGCTCAGGCACTTTGCCACTATGCAGGCGCATGGCACCTGTTCAGGCGCATTACCAACACTTAGCCGTTTTGGCACTTGGGCGCACGGACACTATTTAGGCGCATGGCCAACACTTAGGTGCATGGGCCCCTATTTAGGCGCATGGCCAACACTTAGGCGCATAGACCACTGTTTAGGTGCATGACCAACACTTAGGGGCATGGCCAACACTTAGGCGTCTCGCCACTCATGGTGGGCGCATGGGCCACTATTTAGGCGCATGAGCCCCCCTCTGGGTGCATGGACCACTGTTCATGTTCATTAGAACACTCTGAAATATTTACTATGTTACCAACATCACCCGATTATCATTCTAATCATACCCAAGCACATATCTAACATACTAAGGCCATCTAAGCATGCTAAACATCATCACTACCCTATAATCCACACTAAAACATACATACATACATCATTTCGAACATAAGGCTATAAACCCACGGTTACTTTCAAAATGTTTACTTAGTATGCATAATAGCCCCAAACAAGTTGAAAATCAGTAAAAGAGGGGTTCTAGAAACTCACCTTGAGCAGCCTTTGAGCAACACTCTTCCAGTTCGAGACCCACCTTCGATTCAGCCCTTGAATCCCGAAAACAAACACTAAACAACCAGAACTTCGGTCAAGAACTCGAGACCTAGCTGAAACCGAGCTCATAGAATAGAAGACTTACCTTTGCAACTGCTTCTTCCTCTTTCTCTCTTTACAACCGAGGCTTTCTCTCTCTTATTTCTTCTATTCAGCCGATTGATGAAGATGAAGAAGGAATGGGTGACCATGCCCCCCTTTAAACCTTAAAATAATAAGGTTTTGTACTTTGTACACTTTATCCCCCTTCACTTGTGCTCATTATCTACTCTTTCTATTTACTTTTCTTTTCCTTTCGTTTAAATAGAAATTCAGGGTGTTACAGAAATTTGCTAAGTTATTAGAACACAATGATAACTTAGTAAATGACTTACAACTCTGCACTAAAGCAAATAGTGTATTAAAACAAAATGAATGCAATTTTAAAGAAAAGATTGAATTTTTGGGGAAACAACTAACACAAATCGAGGTTGTTTCCTTAAATAAATCAAATGATATAAAGTTTTACTTAAATTCTTTAGAAGAAACCAAAATGGAAAAAGTAGTTTTGGAAGTCGAGGTTAATTCTTTTAAACAAAAACTGCATAGTTGGGCTAGTTCTTCTCACATAGTTTAAAACTTAGTGAAACAACAAAATAATGGGGAAGTGTTGGGTTACAAAGTAGTTCCACCTCCACATGAACTAGTTTTAAATACTAAATGTAGACCTATCAATAACAACCCAGTAAAGGATCATATGTTATCCACTCCTCTGGTTAGTGATCCTGATTTCACGGGTAAACCGGTGAAATCTGGCACTAAACAAAAGGATTCTATTTTGAAATCAAAAGGAAAAATGCCTGTTGAGATCTTGCTACAGTTGTGGAAAATAAGAACATATCTCTTCTAATTGTCGTTATTATCAGACCACTAGAAAGAAAATTGAACTTTATAATGCAACAAAACTGGCCTAAGAGTATCATTGAACCTAAAGTTCAAACCATAAGTCAGTCGTCTGTTTATCACAAAAAGGCGTTACACAAAACTAGCCTAAGGAAAGAAAATCACGTAAAATGTCTTATACTGAGGAGAACAAGAAGATGGATATGCCCTCATCCTCTGAAGGACAATGGGTTGAGTTTATGATGTGTGATTCCTCTGGGTTACCCATGCCAATTAAGGCTTGGGTCCCAAATCTAAACTATTAATTTTCTTTGAATGTGCAGGGTGTCCGCTACAGCGCTATCACTACTGCCTGGATTATTGATAGTGGGGTGTCCAGGCACATGACAGGGAACTCATCTCTCCTTTTCAACGTCAAACAAATTAAAGGGGGACATGTTTCATTTGCTGGAAACAAAGGAGGTTACATTACCAGTGGGAAACGAGAAAGTAAAGTTTGACAAGGTCAACTACATTCAACAACTACAGAACAACTTACTTTCTGTCTCCTAGATAAGTGATAAAGGATTTAAATTCATTTTTGACAACAAGAAGTGCTACATGTTGAATAAGGACTATGTAATTGAGGAGGATAAGGTTCTTATGTCAGCATCAAGATATAGCGACTTGTATGTCTTGGATGTATCAAAAGCCTCCACAACTAATCACACTATTCAATGCTTCTTGTCAAAAGCAACTGAGAGAGACTCAGTCTCATGGCATAGGAGAATGGGACACATCAATCCTATGAAGATGAATCATTTAGTTCAGAATGATTTAGTGAATAGAGTAAATGTCAAGAACTTCTAGCTTCCAGACATCTGCATAGCATGTAAGAAAGGGAAACAGACCAAGAAAGCTCACAAGCCAAAGAAAGTTAATTCTATTGGTATGCGTCTCGAGCTTGTACACATGGATCTATTTGGCCCTGTCAGCACAAAGAGCATTGGTAGAGATCTGTATTGCTTTGTAGTAATAGATGCTTACTAAATATTCTCTTGGGTGATGTTTCTGAAAGCTAAATTAGAAACTTTTGAATCATTCAAACATCTAGTAACTACATTGGAATCACCCTACAAGCTGAAAATAAGGCAGATTCGATCAGACAACGGCACAGAGTTCAAGAATCCGTGGGTGGAGGCATACTGTAGAGAAAGAGGAATTGTTATTCAATTCACATCTGCCTATACTCCACGATGAACGACATAGCTGAAAGGAAGAATCGGAGCTTGATAGAGACTGCCATGACAATGCTAGCCGACTCGAAATTGCCTATTCAATTCTGGAAAAAGGCAGTGGCTAATGCTTGTTATACGTTCAATCGAGTCCTAGTGGTCAAACGACATCGGAAAACATGTTATGAGCTGCTCCAACGATGTAAACCCAACCTGGAGTATCTAGAACCGTTTGGTGCACCGTGCATGTTGTTTGAAAAAGACTCAGACTGGGAAGTTTAGTGAGAAGGCAGAAGAAGGCATTTTTCTTGGATAAAGTATACCAAACAAGAGAGTTATAACAACTCAACAGGTCAGGTTGAAGTGTGGTGCAATGTTGATGTTCAAAGATACACCACCCCGTACTGGAAAAGCACCCTCCTACTTTTTCGACTATGATGGATTCCTTAAATCCTTCAATCTGCCACCTTCACATACTGATGACGAGCTTTCTGCTAGGATGATGTACATTGTTCTAAACACTCATCCACCATACTCGACATCAACTAGTCCATTAGATGATACTTCTAGTCCTTCATGAGGATACCTTGAAGTAAGTGATTCTTCCTCTGATGATAAAGCAATTGATACTGCAAATGTGGTCCTAGAGGAACAGGTTCCCACCAATAACAGTAGACAAGCATCAAATCTTGATGCCTCTGACACTTCGGAACCTCATACTCCAACAGCTACCGATCCTGAACTGGATTTCACAGTCTGCATACTCAGGTAATTGTTCCCACCACTCTTGGATCTCAGATTAACATTTATCATCCCTTGGAAAACGTCATTGGGGATGTTCGATCGGGAGTACAGACAATAAATCAGCTATACTCAGCTGATTATGCCTCAGTCATGGAAAAGGGATATCTTCATGATGGTGCATATCAATGTTTTATGTCTTAATTCAAGCCAAAATATATGAGTGAAGCCTTAAAAGATGACGCATGGGTCATTGCAATGCAAGAAGAACTCCTATAGCTCAAGAAATTAGGAGTATGGACTCTTGTGGACAGATCAAATGATGCTAAAATGATAGGCACTAAATGGATGCTGAAGTGTAAGAAAGATGACCAAGGGGTCATAATTAGGAACAAGGCTCGACTTGTAGTTCAGGATTTCAACAAGTTGAAGCATAGATTACAATGAGGTGTTTGCACCGGTGGCAAGGATGGAAGCACTACATATATTTCTAGCTTATGCATCCAACATGAACATTAAGGTTTATCAACTAGATGTGAAGAGTGCTTTCCTTCATGGTGAAATCCGTGAAAAAGTCTATGTCAGTCAACCCGAAGGATTTGAGGATCTGTATCATTGGGATAGAGTTTACAAACTAGAGAAGGCTCTTTACGGGCTCCATCAAGCCCTTAGAGCCTGGTATGAGAAACTCTCACTCATCTTGCGAAACACGGCTTTCGCAGAGGAATTGTTGACTATACATTGTTCATCAAAGAAAAGGGTGGAGATTTACTGCGTATAGATTTATGTCGATGACATAATTTTCAGTTCCAAAAACAAAGAATTGTGTAAAGAATTTGAATCTGTAATGAAAGCAGAGTTTGAGATGAGTGCCATGGGGGAGATGAAGTTCTTTCTCGGCTTACAGGTGGATCAGACACCAAAAGGAATCTTCCTGCATCAGACCAAATATGTAGGAGATATCCTCGATCGATTCGACATGGACAATGCTTCGGTAGTCGGAACTCCACCTTCCACAAACCATGACATGGCACCCGACAAAAATGGTGATCTGGTTGATGACACCATGTACAGAGGAATGATCGGATCTCTCATATACCTCACAGCCTCGCGTCTTGATATCATGTACGCCACGTGTCTGTGTTCCAAATATCAAGCGAAACCAAAAGTAAATCATCTCATCGGGATTAGAAGGATCTTTCATTATCTGAAGGGTACTCCAACACTCGGGTTGTGGTATCCTCATGATGATGACTTTGAGCTTACAGCATATAGTGACTCACATTATGGTGGTTGCAAGAAGAATTACAAGTCAACATCAGCGGGATGTCAGTTCTTTGGTAGACGATTAGTCACCTGGCAGTGTAAGAAGCAGACCTCAGTTGCTCTGTCAACATGTGAAGCTGAGTACATTGCTGCTGCAAGTGCTGCTCGCAAATCATTTGGATTTAACAGCAAATGCGCGACTACATTTGCAATTTTTAACACCCTTATTTTTGTTGATAATTCTGCTTCAATGCTGTAACCAAAAATCGGTCTAACACCCTAAAACAAAAAATCATATTAAATATCACTTTATACGTGACTGTTTTGAAAAACAATTAATCGATGTGGTTAAAATTAATACTGATTTTCAATGTGCCAACCTCTACACAAAAGCATTTGACAAACCTAGGTTTTTATATCTTTTAGAGGTTAATGGCATGAAAAAGAAAAGTGACGTGATTCAAGAAGATGACAGTTCTTAGTCTGACAATTAGTTTCTTAGTTTTTTAGTTATTTTCTTTTATTTTATTTGTTTTTCCTGTAAATTAAAATCCGAAAACACTAAAATATTTTTGGTTTTAGAATTTTAAGGGGAGAATAGTCTTAGTTTAGTATTTAATTAGTTGCGTAGTTATTTACTTAAAAAATGAGAGGGAAGGACAGGTTAGCTGAAAGAAATGAAATCAAATCTGTGATCATGATTCAAAGTTTATGGAAAATGATAGTACACAGGGAACAAATTGTTTGGGACTTCAAAACTAGTTTTTCAAAATGCTAAATTTAAAGTACAAGTCTGAGAAGTCTAAGCACAACTAAAGAAAATGATAGTTAACTAGTATGCTACTAAGGTAACATAGAGAAGTAGTCCTATAGGTTTCTAGTTCATTATACGATATGTCGGTAGATTCAACACAATACATGAGTAGACTTCATTGGTTAATTAAATTCAAACTAATTGTTCAACTTGTTATGGGTTCTCATCTTATACCTGGTTAACACAATCAACACATTTCCAATAAGGAGTGACGAGCAAAATAAACACCACAAATGTGTGCGAATGACCACAAATACGAGTAGAGCACATGGAAAAACTGCTAAAAGCAATCAAGCTAGTGACGAATGTTGTTGGTGCATTGTGTGCAAAAGAAAAATAAATGCTCTAACAAGAAGATAGGTTGTGGTGCCTCTCTGTTGTGAGGTGGCATTGACCTGAGGATAAGCATAACCTAAATATTCTAGAATTCATTGTTGTTTGGGCCTCTCTGTTATGCGATGGCACTGACCTGAGGCTTGGCATCTCTTTGAAAGATCTTAGAATAGTTTCTTCTTGTCCAATACCCGTAGACCGCTCAAAAATCTCCTGCGGAATGTTGATTACCATATAAGTGTGTGATCCACAAATGCTTGTTGAAATAATGTAACCTAATTCATACCAATGTGAGTCACAAATCTGTCTATGGATTTAAGTGGGCAAATATATTGACAATCATCATGACTGCAACTCTTGATAGTCAAAATCATTGTGCGTATCTTATAGCTCTAGTATGATTTCTTGAAAGTGCTATTGACTCTTAGAGAAAACAAGAATCTAACATCAAAGTGCATATTAAAAAAGGGTTCCCAAACGATTCTCATCCTGTATGATTCCATAATGAATCCTTCCAGAAATGATCAAATTAACTTGAAGTTATTCTGCTCAAACCCAAAAACAAAATATGTCTTGTTTTTTCTTTTAAATTTCAAAGTTGTTTTATATTTACCTGTTTTTTGTAGTGTAGACGTCAGACTATTCAACTAGACGAATTCTAGGAATCACTCACTAAAAGAGGTCACGTCTGAGGTGACCAATCGGTTTTTAAATTAGAAGAATCACGTCTGAGGAGATCAAATGGTGTTAAATTAAAAGGATCATGTCTGAGATGATCAAAGGTCATAATGTTATAATCAAAGGTTAGAATTTTAAGTGTTTAAAAGTGCATGAGGTCAAACTCATAAGTATGAGCCAATTGTACGATTGAATCACAAGGACAAGCTAATCACATGATTGAACCAAAGTATGAGCCAGTCACACGATTGAACCATGAGTATAGGACAACCATGCAATTGGACTACAAGGCTAAACGAATCATACAAATGGATGAAGGAGTATGAGCCAGTCGCACGACCAAAACCCCAATCGCACGACTGAAGCATGAGTATGGCCCACTCGCACGACTGGAGCATAAGCATGGGTCCAGTCGCACGACTGAATTTAAAATAGTATAAATAAGGGGGTCAGTCGGTCAAAACCCTTACCACGCTTCAAGTTCTCTAAAATCGCCCATACTCACAGATACTCTGCCCAAATTTCGTTTTATTGTTCTTACTTACTGATTGTGATTCTAATGTGTGTTCTACTCGTCTACAGGTACTGGGCGACTGAAATCGATCCAAATGAACCTATTAGTCACATCTTTAAGGACCGATTGTGCTAAAACCTAGAACCGAGACTAAACCCTGAAATAGACCACTTCAATGGACATAAATGTTGATTTAAAGGACATTAAGTGTTATTTCGAGTCTCTGCGAGTCTAATGAGTCCAACATGATGTCTAATATAAAGTTTTGACAATGATTCACATCCATGGGATTCTATAGTGAGGGATACGAATGGTCATGCTGATGAACCTCAGTCGCACGATTGAGCCAGGCGAATGACTCAATCGCACGTATGAATCATACGTTTGGGTTGAGTCACATGACTGACTCAACTGCATGGTGTAGTATATGACTAAGTTCAGTCGCAGGCTCAATCGCACGACTGACCTTAGCCACACGCTCAATCGTACGACTAAACTCACTCATACGACTAAAACTCAGGCGTATAGTGTAGTCATACGACTAAACTGTATGATCAAAACAGCATATTTCTAACTATCTTCTGTTATACATAAATCTAACGTATATGTTTCTTATGTTGCATCAACATGGCTGATAGATGGACGATGAGCACCAAGAACAAAGGAGAGGGATGACGTTGTAGTTTTGGAGGTTATGGATGACCACATTGGGTCCGATGAAGGTCTAGCGGGGGAAGCATGTGAAGCCCCCGGTCAGGATATTGTTCGGGCATTTGGCTAATGAAGATTATATGGGGCCCTCTCATAACAAGTGGCGTCACAATGATAGCGACTCAAATGTTGAGCCAATTGAGCTACCCACCGATGACGAGACGACGATGATGATGACCATGATGATGGTCAAGGTGGTGAGGCACCTGGTGGAACAGAGAAGGCTACCTTCCACCAAGACTTCCTGCTTGATAAAGAGGAAGAGTCTAATGATGAGCCACTGGTGAGGACAGTTGGTAGCTGAGTTGTGACCACTGATAGAGGGAAAGAGGCGGTTGGCGGATGCCAGGCTGGGTCGAAGGGTGTTGGTACAGATGTTACTGATCCTACTTACACCCTAAACCCACCACACAACTTAGGGGAGCCTCTGTCCCAAGGGGTCCAGGAAGAAGAGGATGGCCCATCGCCATGGGAAAAAGAGTAAGGGGCCAAGGTTTACTTTGATCATATCTTCTACTACTACCACCACAACTACAACCACCACGACTACCACACCCACTACCACCACTACCACAGCCACCACTACTACCACACCCACTACCCATCCACCACTCCATCCACCACTCATACACCTACTCCTACACAATCCATTCCCATCCCTCCTCCCATCTTCACCGCATCCACCACTACCACAACCACTCACCAAGCTGGTCCCTCCATATGATCCACATTCACTCCCCGACCAATTCTACCCATGGTCAGGTTAGAGGAGCAGCTAGCTTGCTTGAACCGAATGGTGCTAAAGCTTATTGCTACTGATGATCTGAGGGCCACTCAGATCAATCAGTTGATGGCGATGAATGTGGGTCAAGCAAAGCAAATCGCTCAGCTGAGTGAGAAGAACGTGCAGTATGAGAGAGCGTTAGGCCGAGCCCACCGCACACAAAAAAGTCAAAATGAGCTGGTGTTGGCATCGGTAAAAAGGATTGACGATATTGAAAAGAACAATAAAAGGATCTTGCTAAAACTAAAGGGATCAAAGAGTGATCCGTTAGAGATTAAGGATGGTGTTGATGCAGATGATGATGATGAGGATGAAGTTGAATCTGAGGAAGATGATGGTGATGACGAGGTAGTCGGAGGAAGTGGAAAAGGAAAAGAAGGTGATGATGATCGAGAACGTGAAGGAGAGGCGCATCAGCCTCAAATCCATCAGTGAAGGAGAGGCGCATGAAGAGAAATCAAGATCAAAGAGCCTCGTCCTCAGCTCCTCAAGCTAAAGAGTCACCTGACCAAGACAAAAGTAATGATTAGATGTTTTTGTATTTGAAACTTTTGTACTGGAATTATGTATTACATTAATGTAATTAATGATTATTAATGTGTAAATCTCTCGATTAATGATTTATGTGTGATGTGCTTAATGTTTAATCAAACAGATGAAGCTCCGCAGATAGATGAATATGATGTTGCTCCACTTCAGCTAGTCAAGACTGAACTTACCATGATTCTTGACTTGCAAGGGATTGTCAGAAGATCTTTAAGTTACACACCAGGGGAAGGAGAGATTATACATGATCTTACAAACGAGCAGCTCACTGAAATGTTCAGACTGAATCCTGATGAGCTTGTGAAAGATGCTCTAGAAGTTGATGTTATGAGTGATGATGAGCTAAAAGACGTGGATGAAATAGAGATAGAGGATGTCAGTACAGAGCACTATCCACGGTACACTGACCCGGAAGGACACGTTATCCCCAACTTGGGTGAAAGATTTGGCAGTGGTACTTTTGATAAGTTAGAGGAGATGAAGAAAGAGAAATAGAAAGATAAAAGTATAGCCCAAGATTCGGATGCTAACATTGATATCAAGAAAGCTCAATGGGCAACTTGTTTTGCAGATATGAAAGCCCAACGTGCACCCCAAAAGCAAAATGCCTACACCAAGCTTTATAGATTCAAAAGACACCAGAAAGTATGAGGTATGACTATAGCGTGGGCATATTTTGAAGATTTGGAAGTATATGGTGTTAAGAGGGAGAAAGGGATAGAGCATTTTAGATATCCTTATGATCTGAAGACTATCCCTGGTTTTGAGCTCAACCTACTGGCATGCTTAGATCTGTTGTATGCTAATCCAAGAAAGATGTTAGGTTGGTCTAAGGCTGCATTGAAGAAGAAATACCACACCAGATGGGTAAACGTCAGACCTCAACAACTTAAGAGGTTCATTCATCAGTCTGAAACTGATCCTATATCTGGAAAGCCTAAAGTTATGCTAAAGTGGAGTCCTCCGCACACAATGTCCAACATTCCCTTACGGGAAATGCCTCAGGACTTCACTCCACACTTCAAATAGTGGTATTATGACTGGAGGATAGGGTAAGTGGTCATAGTTTTGAAATAGATATGGGAAAATAGAGACAATAAGGGTATTTGACCCAATGTGGCTCACTAACTTGTCGGCTAAAGATATCTATACTTTATATAAGTGGCCACTGTTCGATGACACGCAGGACATTGTACAAGCTCTTCAATTTCAATATGTTATAAGGCTCTGCTTTGCTTTCAAGATAGATGCAGGAGTCACAAGAGAAGAGAAGTACAAGAAGTTTCAAGAACACGTGAAGAATGTTAGACGATAGAGTAAGCTACGTCCAAGGGGGAGTTTGTAGATACATGTGTACCTAGTTTATGTGCTTAAATGTAAAAGTCTTTCATGTCTTACATATGTGTAATTTGACAAAGTAATGAAATATGATTTATGATTTGATCTTCACTTATCCTTATTCATATGTATGAACTTCTTATATAGGTTTGAGGTTGTTGTACTTAATTCTAAGTCAATAAGGATTGAGTATTATGTTCAGCCTAGTTGCATGATATTCATGCTAATGGCCCATACTTATGGACCATACGCATGAATACATCATGCTTATGGACCAGTCGTATGATTGAGACATAAGATTGACTCAGTCGCATGACTCCACCTTCAGTCGTGTGTATGACTCAATCGCATGATGCAGTTGCACGACTGAACCATGCTAATGGTTCAGTTGTACAAATGGAAAGAACTAACCTATAAATACTACCTAATTCGTGGAAAAACAAAACACTTCGAGAGATATTACGAATACGCATAAACCCTAGCCGTCCAGAGCGTCCCAAGCAACCTGTCCAAGTTCATTGTTTGTTCCTGATCGATTCCTACTCGTTCTTAACGTTTAGTTCAATCTTATATCGATCAGGTTATCATTCTCACTTATTGGATCGCCAATCAAATAGGATTCCGCAATATATGATCCGGTGTAAATGCAGAATCAGTTAGTACTTTGTACGTACACTGTCTATATATACGTGTGTATATATATAAAGATATAAATATACATATATATATATATATATTATATATATATACACGTATATATATATATACATGTACATATGTATACATGTGTGTGTGTGTATATATATATATATATATGCAGGACCGTTGAAGGGTATGTACTTACAACACAACAACAGAATGAGGAGAGTTGCTAACAACACTTAATAGATCAAATAGGGAACTGGTTAACCACTTAGTAAAGATGCTAAGAACACAAGTACATAAGAGACAAAACAAGATTGCAAAAACACACAAGTTATTTGGCTTTCAAGAATGTTGTGTATTGCTTCTAAAGTTCTATTACAAATGTTACAAAAGCATCTTAGAAAGTTACAAGTACTTGAGATCCATACACTACATCCTACAGCTGGCCATACTTTGAAGGCCAGCTGCATACAATGGACTAGACAACTACAAAATCAAATGTAAAGTCAAAAGGCAGATTGCCTTTTGAGTAGTGACTATGACATGCCATAACTTACATCCTAATATATTACAAAAAGGATAAAGTACATAAAGTAGAAAGTTAAAGACTCAAGACCTCAATGTACAGTTACCAAAAGCATGGACCTTCACCAACTTATGTAAAGTTGGTGTCTTATCAGAGTTGCAGCGAAAAAGGGCCAGCTTTGTGTATAAGGTACATCAGATAAAGCATGTATTCTAAAAGTCTTTGGAAGAAATCTGTCTTCTAGTGTTGGCTTTGGAAGACTTTGTGTTTTAAGCATCGAAAGACTTCATCTTTGGCTTCAGAAGTTATTGGTCTTTGCTTCGGAAGATTTCACACTTAGAATATTTTCTATTGCTGGTGTGAAACTTCCGAAGCATTCTACTTCAGTACACTTGTGCATGCATGCAGGAGAGACTTTGGGTGTTTGGGTAGCATTAGCCTCATGTTAAACCTTACAAACTGCCCCTAGGTTGATGCTACCAAAACACTTTGAAGACTTCAGATATTTACAGTTCTCATCATGATGATAACCATCCTTTTCTTCATGAGATGATTAGGATCACTCAGACTCTCAAAGTGTCTTCTCATGTTAATAAGATCATGAAGAGGTATATTGAAGATGTCTTGCCATGTGTAGACATCCTCAATACCTCGATCTCTGATGACATGCCATCTTTCTGGATTTATAGTGTATGTCCAGGACAAGATGGGTCTTCCTGATGCTAGTGGAGCTATTTGAATGGGAGATGATGGGGCATCCTCTAGTTACACATCCTCAGGATGTTCTAACTCATCCTGAGGTTTGGAGAAGGATGCTTATATCTTCTTCTTTGACTTTGGTCTAGAAGCCATCCTTTTTCTCCTCTTTGATCCTTTTAACTGAGAAGACTGGCCTGTAGCACCTGATTGATCTTCTTTATATTTCTTAGTTGGGTCTTCCTCCCTTACAGGTTTAGAAGAAAAGGGAGTTTAACCCTATTGCAGATCAGAGGATGAAGCTTGTTGAGACTCAGCAGGAGGTTCAGGTTGTGTTTTCTCAAGTTGTTCAACCTTAACATCCACTTTAGGTGGAGCTTGACTTGGAGGGGAGTGTAAGTCCATTAGCTCTCCACTCTTGATCTTCAGCTTTATTACCCTGATATGGTTATCCATAGTGGACAGAGACATAGGTCCAAATCTCCTTCCAGAGAATCCATACAACTTCAAGAAGCTCCTAATCCTCTGCCTATCAGCAGACTTCTTCAAACTTTTCTCGATGATGGCTCTTGACTTTGTAGCCTCTTCCCTTAGCTTTCTTTTGGTGATCTTTCATTCTTTGACTATCTCAAGTTCAAGTTGTTTGAGGTACTCAAACTCAATGTAGTCATATGATAAGGGAAGAGGTGCAGCAGCCTGATAGAGGCTAGTGGCACTAAGGTAGTTGATCATGTTGATCCTATCCCTTTCTTTGTGGTTCTTATGGAACCACATCCTCTTGTACAAGACTTTCTTGAACTAGGGAGAGAGTAGGCACATGCTTGTATAGTCTTTTCATTCTTCTTTCATCTTTGATTTGAAAAGTAGCTTTGCATTCTCTGCCTCCTTCTCTGTTTTGACTATTCCATGTCAGCCAGATCATTTAATTCATCTAAGGGGAGAAGATGATATTGTCAATGTCATAGTTCCTGGTTGCAAGTAGTTTATCCTGACTACCCTCAACTCATCATCCTGAGTGTTAGGCCTGGGGGCAGTCCTGATAACAGCTTCCATGAGTCTAGCAGACCTAGTTACAAAACTTTCTCCCATCAACTTTCTTTTCCACTCTCTCTCCTCCTCCTCAATCTCCTCAAAAGTCATTTTTCTTTTCCCTTGTCAGTCACAAACCTTTGTGACTCAGGGTGGAGAGAGCTTTGGCCTTCATTGCTTGGTGTAGCTTCCAAGCTATGGCCAGAAAGAGGTTGAGATGCACCTTCACTAGCAAGAGTCTCATAATGATTATGAACCTCTATAACAGTTGATGATGGTAAGACAGGACTCTTCTATTCCCTCATATATCCACCGAATAATGTGATTTGAAGTGGTGGAGATGACATTGCCCTTAGTATACCATCCTCAAAAAGACTCTGAATCAAGGAGTCTATGGAATCCACATCAATATGGATTTGAGGAAGTTGCTGAGTATGCACAATTGCAAGTGAGGAAGGTGAATCCTTAATGTCCATGCTCCCTGAGAACTCCCAGGTTCTGTAACTTTAATAACTTTCTCCCCCTTTTTGGTAGCATCACCCTGTTGCATAGGTGAGCTAGGAGTTAGGTCAATCACACTCACAGGTTCTTATGTTCCTGGTTGAGCTCTTTTTAAAGGTCTCCAGCTAGTTTTCCCTGAGATAAGATATCTTGAGTTGCTTATCATTGACTTTGTATTTGCAAGGTAGTCACCGGAGATTCAAGATGACTGACCTGGAGACTAAATAGGTTCATGTTTCTGACAATTTTTGCACCTTTAGCCTCAGATTCCACTCATCTTCATAAGAAGAATCATTAGGGGATGAGATGATGGACCAAAATCCTCTCGCTCACCACCATCTTCATGTCTTGGCTGCTAGATTTCCTCTGCTCACTAACAGACTCGTTGAGGTGTCAATGGGCTGAGTTGCCATGGTTGAGTTCTGAATGATGTAATCACTTGTAGAAATGAGAGCCTCTTCCATATGGATATCCTGAACAAGTTCAGAAGTATCCACCTCAGTTATAGGTGATTGATGTGGGCTAGACATAGGTGACTCAGGAGCACTCATCTCTTTTGAGAAGTGGAAAAGAAGAGAGAGACATGGTACTCACTGAAACCTAAGTCTTCATCAGTATGGAAGTCAAGGTTGGAATAGGTTGGTTTAAATCTAAAGGTTGGGGACGGTAGTTGTCCCTTGAAGGTTGTTCACTTGAGTGTTGAGAATCAAAGTTAAGGCTTAAGGCAGTTGTGCTTGTAAGCTCATCAGGCTGAGCATGAGGAACCTCAACACTGATCTTTGAGATAATGGGAGTGGGTTGCTCCTTAAGGGAAATGGGAGCTCCAGTATCCACTTCCACTTGTATAGGTGATTATATGGGGGCTTGCACAAACTCAATAGTTTGAGTACGGGTTCGTTTGGATTTTCTTTGTAGGTGAGGGTGATTTGTTACTGTTTTGGTGGTTGAGATATAGAAGGTGTGGGTTCAACACTAGCTAGTGCTGCTAGGTTGTCACCTTGAGTAATGAGCTCTAACATTTTTGGGACAAGGGTTGTTTCTACCCCTGAGAAGCCAACAGTTGGCTTCCTAAAGATTTTAAAGATGTCGGGCTTCATTTGTCCCAGTTTAGGAATACTACCTATTCCTCTTAACTGTGAGCCCACTTAACTGTAAAGAATGTATTGAACATATCTAAGGAGCATTTAATATTCTAAGGAGCCCAAGTTTGCAAGAAGATTAGTGTAAACAAATTGAGAGTACCTGCACTTGACTTCTTGAACCATTCCATGCACTATGAAGGAGAGATCCTCAGGAATCTAGTCCCACCCTCCATGCTTGTTTGACAAGCTGTGGATACCCACATGAAGCAGGTATTTCCTCTTGGATGGGACCTTCTTTACCTGAAGGTCTTTATAGAGAAATCTCCCTCATAGCCTATCTGCTCAAAGGAGTGGTTGACAGCTTCTTTTGGAAAGAACACATCACCTTCTTCATCATCCAGCTGAAGATGATTGTTGATGATGGCTGGAGTGATGAAGATTGTTCTCCCTTGCATTATGGTAGCTAGTGCGTTCTCCCTGTCCATAACAACCTCTTGGCAGGTCTCCCAAAATTCAAGCAGATGATCCTCATACAGAGTAGGATCAATGGTAAGGGAGGTGAAGTAGTTTATAAAGCTAGGAATTAGCAAACCTCTGAGAAATGTGGATCCTTCTCAGAGTTTAACAGAGCAACTTGGTTGTGTTGCCTTTGTAACTGTATGGACAAATTAGGATCATTTCTACGGTTAAAGTTGGCCATTATTAGAAAGCTTAAAGATGAAGGAAGTATGAACGAAGGCAGTTTCAGAGGGAAAATTTGGAAATTATGTTTGGAGGAAAGATGAAGGTGATAGAAAGAGGGGGAACTGTTGGGTTTATATGTGAAAAGGATTTGAGACAAAGTTAATGAAAGACGATAAACTTTGAAATCCAAATGTTGGTCCCACCTCTGAAAAAGTAGTTTACTTTTTGCTCAAAAAGTAGTTTTCTAGGAAGTCAAAAAGCTTCTGAAGGTAAATTGTCTACGGAAAGTTTTAATGAAAAAGCTACAGAAGCCAAAATGACTTCGAAAGAATTTCCTAAGGGTTTTAAAAAAATTTCTTTGGAAGAAAAAATTAAAACTTAAAGTTTTGTTCAAAAGAACAAAGCTTCTGAGAGTTAGTTTGCTTCGAAAGAAAATTGTCCTTGAAAACATAAAGTGCCTAAGAAATGTTTTAATTTTCGGAAGATATTACAGAAAGGAAAATTACTTAGGGAGTTATTTGTTTTGAAGACATGAGTTTCTTCCGAAGGTAAAAGCATATCTTCCGAAGGATCAGAATATTTCAAAATTCTAAGAAAAGTCTTAAAAGGTTTTTATCTAGAGAAAACAAGAGCTTATAAAGGTGATAAACTAGACAAATTAGGACACACACATTTTAAGAAATAATATGAATTAGTTTAAAGAAAAACGTACTCAAAGTTAGTCATCCAATAGCTTATATAAGATATTAATCTCTGTTCATCAAAGGCTTTTGTAAACAGAATAGCATATTGTTTGTTGGTGTTAACTTTGACTAGTTTAATTAATCCCTTTTAAAAGATATCTCTAATTAAATGATACCTAATATTGATGTGTTTGTCCTTGAGTGCTGCATAGGATTCTCTATGATAGAGATAGCATTGTTGTTGTCTATGTGAATGGGAGTCTCTTTGAAATTTAATCCATAGTCAAGCATCTGATTCTGAATCCAAAGCACTTGAGCACAACAGCTTGCAGCAGAATGTTTTCAGCTTTAGTAGTTGAGTGTAACATTCTGAAAATTTTTTGAAGCCGACGAAAGAAGAAAAGAAATAAAGTTCAAAGTCGAGGGACCAAACTTGCAAAAACAGGAAGAAACTTGTATGAGTGGGAGTATAAAAGGGGGAGGCATCCCACACCCTCCCCATTCTTGCCAAAAACTCAGCCAAGGGAGAAGAGAAGGAGAAAAGAGGAGAAAAGTTTGGTTCAGGTGGATTCGAGCGTGAAAATCGAAGTGTAGCGGGTCAAAACGAAGCTCTACTTGTCGGTATTGTTTGTGTGAGTTCTAGGAGCCCTCTTTTACACGTTTTTGAATGATTTTGGGGCTGGAACACTCTGAAAAGTATTTTTCGGGTATTTGGGTGTAAACCCGTTTATGTATGTATGTGTATGTGTATGATTTGTTTAGGGCTTGATTTCGGGCTTGGTTGTGCTTGAATGGTGTCGTGGTATGCTTCCCTAAGGTTTAGAATGATTGATTGAGCATAAAAGAGGTTTGGAGGGGTTTGGAGGTCGAACTTGGCAGCTGTAGTTTAGAATGAACTGCATTTTGCATCAGCTAGGGCTAGGTGACCGAATGGAGGTCCATGAGTCCGAATGAGGTGCAACTGGGTCCATACGCATGAAAGGTGTGCAATTGAGGTCATTCACATGAAAGTAGTATGACTGAGGGGTCATCACGCATGTGGGCTATGCGACTAAAGGAAATGCGGATGGAGGTCATCCGACGAAGGAAATGTGGATGAAGGTCATGCGACTGGAGTCCATACGCCTGTGATCGTGCGATTGAGGTTCATACGCACGAAAGGTGTGCGATTGAGGGCCATTCGCATGAAGGTCATGTCATGAGGTCCATACGCCCGGATGGCATGCGACTGAGGTTCATTCGCATGGAAAGTATGCGAGTGGAGGCTATGCGACTGGAGGTCCTTCGCTGAGGTTCTCATACGCATGGAAGACCATGCAACCAAATAGGGTCCATAAGCCAAATGATCATTGTATTGTCTGACTTTCGGGAAAGCGCGGATGTAGGCTCGGACCTTTGGGGTTGTAGATGATGTGATAGGCATGGATGATTTAAGATGATGTATGACGATGAGCTGATGATGATGATGTGATGTATGATGAAGTGTGATGTCGTATGGTCATATGATAGGATGTGCGGATTCGTGTGACGTGATGTTGTGTATTTGTGCATGTTGTATGTTAAGCATGATGTATGTTATGGGTGTGCGATGTTGCCTTGTGTGATTGTTGTTGTATGTTGTTATGTTCCTTATTATTATGAATGATTGTCTTCCCGTGGTTTTGCATTGTGCGTTAATGAATGTAACGAAGGTATTATATAACGTAAAGGGAAGATAATGAAAAGGGGAACGTAACGAATGAATGCAAGCATGAATGAATGAATGGGTGTAAGAATGGTTTGCAGAGAAAGAAAGGAGGTTCACGACTCGTTGAGAGTTGTTAGCTCAACTGTGTGTGTATTTATAGCGTGCAATCTTGGCTAACTCATAAGGGACTATAGACAAGTAGGAGTTCAGTCTTGGTGACTGCTCTGATACGTGCAATGTGGTATTCATTGTGTGCTATGTGTAGCGTGCGATTTTGGCTACCTCATGTGGGTTCTTACACATAATAGGCGGTTCAGTTTTGGTAATTGCCCCGATACGTGCGATGGGGTTTTACTGTGTGTTATGTAGCGTGCAATTTGGCTAACCCATGAGATGGCGTGCAATTTGGCTAAACCCTAAGAGTTCTCACACACACAGGACGAGTCGGTCTTAGTGACCACTCCGGTGGTGCGATTTGTGCGATGTGTACGATGGGTATAAAGATATGAAGGTGCGATAAGTGTGAAATGTGCGTTAAGTGTGAAACGAACAAATGAAAGTAAGAATGTATGAACGAATGGAAGATGTAACGAATGTAAAGAAGATAATAATTATAATCTATGTGTTTGTATGTTTTGTGATCGCGTACAAAAGTAACGAATGGTTTTGTAAAGGAAGTAAAGTATGTTTTATTTTGAAACTAGAACTCACTCAACAATGCTGACTTTGATGTGTTCCAGTTGGCAGGTATGTTGCTGAGGATGGCACGGGATGACTACTCAGTTCTTTTGGGATGGCATCCCGTGTTTTGTGCTTTTGTAATGAAATGTAAAATGTTTTTGTAATGAACGGTTGTAGTATTTTGCAAAAGCATTTTGATGAAATGAAAATGTGTTTTAATGTTTCCACTGCACCTTTGGTTTTAATGAAGAGGATGAAATCATATGTTTTATGTGCAATGAATGACCACCTGTAAGCGTTCTGGGAATGGGGCCTTACATGATGCAGAGACACAAGATTGTTTCTTGCATTGCCATGAGCAACCTTTCCACCAAGAAACTGACATCCCCAAGATGTAAACTTTGCAGTCATTTTGCAACCACCATATCACTATCGGTATAAGCATACAGATTAAAGTCTGAATTCTCAGGATACCAAAGACCAAGTGTTGAGGCACCTTTGAGGTATCTTAGAATCCTCTTGACAGTGATGAGGTGAGACATCTTGGGGTTGGCTTGATATCTTGCACAAATACAAGTGGCAAACATGATATCAGACCTGCTAGCTGTGAGATACATAAGAAACCCAATCATAGCCCTATAAAGGTGTTCATCCACACACTCCCCCTCAAGATCTCGTCCAAGGGAGTGGTTTCTTGCTATGGGTGTCTTAGCAATCTTACAATCAGTCATGCTGAATCTTTTGAGTATGTCTTGAACATAGTTTGAGTGACTAATGAAGATGCCATCTTCAACTTGCTTCACTGGAATTCCCATAAAAAAATTGAGTTCCCCTATGACACTCATTTCAAATCTGTTCTTCATCAGCTTCTCAAAGTCTATGTAGAGCTTTGGATTAGTTGAACCAACGATGATGTCACTACATACACTTGAACTTGCATTAAGTCAATTCCTTTTCTTTGATGAAGAGAGTTCCATCTACAGTGAGAAGAGCCATGTGCCATATACTCCAAATCATCTAGATGGATACAGTCCAGGTCTTCAAAGGTGAGGAGAAAGTTGCCACAACTTTCATCAGAAGACATAAAGGCTTGAGAAGAACTTGTCTCTTTGAATGGGCTTCCTTGAGTATAGTTCTCCCTTGGTGTATCAGGAAAGGTGATGAAAGGACCCTTTTATGAGTTTTCAAGGTAGCAAATGAGATGATGTTGGGGTTCTATTCTATCCCTTCCAACCACATGAAGGGCTGAACCCATTTGATTGTTGGACTTGCCAGATGAACCTTGCGTCTTCATCTCCATCTGGCATCCACTGAGAATCCCGTACAACTCTGTCAAGGTGAGAGTCTTCAGGTTCTCGATTCTCTTGATAACAACACATTAGTGTGTCCATTTCCTAGGAATAGAGGACCTGGACCTCCTTACAATATCTCAGTTCTCAAGAGCTACTACACCATCGATAAGGGTATCCACAATCTCAGCATACCTCAAGCATTGTTGAGTCATGGTTTAACCTACTTTAAAGGTGAAATTTCAAATTGATACTTCAGGAGATCCATTTTGTCCTCCTTGGCTTCAAAGAAACCCTCATACATCAGTTTCAATGCATCGCACAACTGCTTAGCTGTTTTGCATTTCTTGAAACCTCTGCATACAGAATTTGGAAGAGCAGTCTGAAGGGCTGTCATGGCCTTTTGATCAATCTCTACTCTCTTTCTATCTTCATCTGAGTAGTCAGCCACGGCCTTGGGGATCATACCACCTCTAGCAGGAGAAGAGGTGCTTGGTATGTAAAGTCCATTGACAACAGACTCCCACATTGTTGAGTTTAGAAACTTGATAAAGCCTTCCATTCTTTGACATCAAGTGTCAAAGTCATCAAGAGTGATCAATGGGGACTTTTTCATGGTTCCAGTTTCCATCTCACAATTTGAAATAGTTCCATTTGATATGTTAAGTGTTTTTGTGTGTGAAGGATCTTAAGATGGTGAGATCTTATATCAAGAGCTTAGAATGCTCTGATACCAAATATAGGACTATTGAAGGGTATGCACTTATAACACAACAACACAATGAGGAGAGTTACTAACAACACTTAACAAATCAAATAGGGACCTCGTTAACCACTTGGTAAAGATGCTAAGAACACAAGTAAATAAGAGATAGAACAAGATCACAAAGACGCACAAGTAATTAGGTTTTCAAGAATGCTTTATATCATTTCTCAAGTTCTATTATAAATGTTACAAAAGCATCTCAGCAAGTTACAAGTACTTGATATACATATATTACATCGTATAGTCGGCCATACTTTGAAGGCCAGTTGGATACACTTGACTAGACAACTACACAATCAAATGTAGAGTCAAAAGGCAGATTGCGTTTTGACTAGTGACTATTACATTCTAGCTCACATCCTAATATATTACAAAAAGAATAAAGTAGATAAAGTAGAAAGTTACAGACTCAAGATCTCAACATACAGTTACCAAAAGCCTAGACCTTTCACCAACTTATGTAAAGTTGGTGTCTCATCAGAGTTGCAGGAAAAGGGGTCCAGCTTTATGTAAAATGTACATCAAATAAAGCATGTATTCTAAAAGACTTCGGAAGAAATCTGTCTTCCAGTGGTGATTTCGGAGGACTTTGTCTTTGAAGCTTCGGAAGAATTCATCTTTGGCTTCCAAAGATATTGGTTTTGGCTTCGAAAGATTTCACAATTAGAATATTTTCTGTTGCTGGTGTGAAACTTCCGAAGCATTCTACTTCAGTACACTGGTACATGCATGTAGGAGAGACTTTAGGGTTTGGATTGCATCAGCCTCATGTTAAACCTTACAATATATACACATACATACACACACACACACATATATATATATATATATGTATATATATATACACACACACACACACATATATATATATGTCACACCCCCGCTTATAGCGTAAACACGAGGATGTAACGAATGGGATCGTCATAAAACATTGTTAATTAATAGAAATACAATAGATGATGAAAGTCAACCTGTCATGACGTCACCCAACACAACGGAGGCTTGTGTCGTAGTTAGTCAATTCCATGACAAACGTAGTCATACAAACCAAATAAGTATAAATCCCACAACCCGGGAGCAAGTGATCAAAATGTGAATAACAAATAAAAGTCAACGCAATTGTCAAAGACATCAAAAGTTTAAATAATGTAAGTCTAAGGTCAATGCTAAGGCAGCATCCCTAGCAATCCTCAATGATTGTTACCTGAAAAGATATGTACAAAAATGGTCAACATATTGTTGGTGAGTTCGTAGGTTTAAATAATAAACAAAACTTGATGTTGTGTAAAAGTTCGGTAGGACATGAATGCATACAATTATAAGCAAGTAATATCACATGTAATCATGAGCATCACAACTAAACTTACGACGTACACACAGAACTTGTTGGAACATATTCACGCTAGGGCCCGAACCTGGCCACTGTCAGTCCCAACTAGTATACTAACAAACAAGGGTGTGGGTATCAACCCAATAGTACTATCAATACCTGTCCGTCAACTCCAACACGGAGTTAAATAGTTTTTAATAAAGAATCACACAACTAACTCATGCATGTACCAAATATATACTTACAAAACGGTAAACACAACAATCCCAAAAATTGAATAAGTTCACAATATAAAAAGAGTGAGCGTACTTTTCTCCCTGGTTTATAAATATAAAAATGAAAACAGGGCTGTGAAACTCACCTTGAATAAAGATGAATAAAACAACTAAAGGATTCTAAAGACTGCGAACAATGAACGATCAACCACCTATAATTAATATAAACACATTCGATGAGAAAAGGAGTACGATCAGTTGGTTTCGGTTTGACGTGCGACACACACATAAATATATAGTTCATACAACCAAACATACTATATTAAGAAAATAATAATAATAATAATAATAATAATAATAATAATAATAATAATAACAATAATAAGGTTAATAATGATAATAATAATAATGATAAGGATATTGATAATAATAATAATAATACAACCCACACACACATCATTCATACATACATACACAATACATATATACCTAATTCACTCTTTGAACACCATCTCACACACACCTATATACATACATGCATATGCCCGACACACACACCCCACTCATTGCGCACACATAACATGTATGCATAAGCATACATAGACTCCATTGGTACACACACATATCACATGCACACACACAACAACTATATATATATACAAACAGTACCTACACACATATATATACAAACATACAAAGAAATATACACACACATATACACAAACATAAACACACATATACATTCATCGCATACTTATATATACATACCAAACATGTGCACACACATAACCTATATATACGGATGTATACATGAATACACAGCAACCTTCAGCTGCTGTGTCCCCTCGGCACCTCCCCTACACAACACACACACTCAACACACACAGCATCGCACACACAAACACAGTGCATCACACACAACTCGCACACACACACGCATCGCACACACAAATACATGCATCGCACACACAAACTCGCACACACACTCGCACACACACACACACACACACATCGCACACACAACCGGAAGTGGCTAACGATAGCAAACGGTGGTGTAGCAGCGGGTACCTCGCGGTGGTCACACGGCGGTAGGTTTTGCGGGGGGGGGGGGGGGGGGTGAAGGCCGAGAGTTTTATAATTAATATATATATAATATATTATTTACACTTAGGACCCTAGACTTTCATTTAATTAATCCTTCAAGTTTAATCAATTACAATTTAAACCCCGGACTTATTTATAATAATAATAATGATATTATAATAATATAATATTATAATATTGATTGTAGCAATGATAATAAAAGAAATTATTATTAGTATTATATAATATTAGGGTTGCCACGAAAGGTAGATACGACGAGATTCGGTTGGAAAACAAATTAATTTCGCAAAATAATAAATGCACGAAAAGAGAGTCAATGCGTTTCGAGTCAACTAACGGACTTGATGGTGACAGATGTCATAGTATCCACCAGTGGAGAATTTCATCCAAAAATTCTGCTGGAGTTAGATCCGAAAACTTTTGCGAACAAATGCGGATATTTGGATTTCATCTGGTCTTCTCGTTCCCACGTAAACTTAGGCCGTCGCTTGGAGTTCCATCTCACTCTGATAATTGGAATTTTGTTGTGCTTCAGTTGTTTCACTTCTCGGTCCATAATTCTATTGGTCTTCTACAAAATGTAGTTCTCATCAATCTTGGTTTCCCCAATCGTTACATGAAGGGATCCATTGGCTAAACACTTCTTAATGTTCAATACATGAAATGTATCATGCACGCCACTAAGTTCTTGAGGTAACTTAATCGTACGCTATGAGACCAATTCTTTGTGTGATCTCGAATGGTCCAACATATCTCGGAGCTAATTTCCCTTTCTTTCGAAACCTAACGATTCCCTCCATGGAAAACCTTCAATACGACATTATCAACCACGTTAAACTCTAAAGGTTTTCGACGGTTATCAATGTGACATCTGCTAATTTTGCGTTACCAAACTCCGTTAATTCCGTTAAGTCTTGCATACACGTGTCATGAGCACACACTAGTTGTCGTTGAACGTGGTGACTTAATAACAATAATCTATGATACACAATAATATTCTAATTAATAATCATGATTATTAGTTATGATTATGTGGTTCATAATTTTATAGGATGGTAAATGTTATTTTATAAATTCTACGCTATAACGTGACAACGTGTATAATATTCTATGTGGTATGTGACTTGTTGTAAATGTTTAGGTTTGTTATTATTGGTTAATAATACTTGTGTTAGTAGTTAAAAACTATTAAAAAGGTATTAGAAAGATTAGTTTTTATAAAATATAATTAAAGGGGTTATTGCATAAATACTTTTTAACCAAATATTACCAAAATTACCCAACCCTAAACCCCCCCAAACCAAATTCAGCCGCAAACCCCATCCCCACACCCCACATTGCGAATTCAAGCTTCAAACACATAATATTCAGATTTTTTAGTGATTCAAGTGCTTACAAGGTGTTTAACAAGTCCAATTGTTGATTTCTACGCATCTAGATGTTAGTAATGATTGGTTGTTCATGGTTTTTGATGAAGATGAACCCTAATTCCAAATTTGATGATAATTATAAAAAATTGATGATTCTTATATGTTAATATGATGTTAGTTAGGTGGTATGAATGTTGAATGATGTTGATTATGCAAGAAATCTAGGGTTTGATCATCTAGTTCATACATTGCCATAAGAGGAAACCTTTTGTCCATGGATTTCATGATTTGATGATGCTAAGATGTTAGATGTGATGCTAAGATGTTAGTTAATTGAATTGTGCAAGAAAATCCATGAAATTGAGATGTTGATCATGACTTACTAAAAGTATGAACTTTTCTATATGATATGGAAATTTGGATGTTTTGGAGATGACTAACATGTTAGAATGAATGTTATGAACTTGATTAGATATAACATAGATGAAATTATCATTGGATTTGATGCTAGAACACTTTTGGGTGTTACTTTCCCAAAGGAAACTTATTTTTGTAGAACTTTGGATATGATGATTTGGGCATGCTTATGATGTTAGGACCATGCTAGAATGATTGTGGATGAGTGTTGTTGTGTTAGAATGTGTAATTGAGTTGTTATGGATGTTAGTTATCATGTAGGAAATATAGGCTTGTTGATCATACATGAGAATGGATTATGGTTAGTGATTAGGAGATCATGTTGGGATTAAAACTGATGGTCAATGTGTATGTTGGTGTAATGAACTGAATGAATGAATGTGATTATGCTTCTCATACACGCGTGTAAATCTGAGGCCCTACTTAGTAGGATTGGCAAGGTTTAGGATGTGAAGTCGTGAGTGGCTTCACATTGCATGTGATGCGTGATTAGTCTTCGCGTATGAATTATTTGTTGTGATGTATTATATAGATATATATATATAAAGCATAATGATTGTTGAGATTTGTGTAAATGTATGATGATCTAATGTGGCATGATGACTTAGGTAGAACCCAGGTGATAATGTGATATACATGGAAAAATTACATGATACTCTGTATGTTAAGTTATCATATGTGATTAAACTATATTTCAACTAATATGTCACCAAAGGGTCAAACGGGTCAACTAGGTTAACATAGATTATTGAGGTTCTATGTGTACACGTACTTATGTACTTTTGTGTTGTAGGTAACCTTTGAGGGTTGTTTGCATCTATCACGGTCTCTTTATTCACTATTATTACACACCAGGTGAGTTCATGCCCCTTATTTATAAACCTTCTACTGGGGGAGGTAGCATACTCAAACTCAAATGCTATTTTATTATATATAAGTTTGTGACGTTTAACATAGTGCTTAATACCATGGAAAGTCCTCACACTTTCGGATCGTTAATAATGGTAACTAGCGGGGAATTTTGGGTAGTATACTGGGTCTGACGAGCCCCACCCGTGAGACTGGAGGCCAAGTGGGTGCAATTTGTCCATACACAACATTCGTCACGACCTGGTAAGTCATGACGGGAGGCAACAAACGAAACACAGTCAGCTTCGATCACGAAATCACTATTGTTAATACATGTGAATATAGACTAGCTATAATTTCAATGCACTTCTTATGCTCTACAATCGATAATAATTATGTTAAACGCAAACTCTTGAATTCGCCAACCGTTGTGTTGACATTTTAGTATGCTATTCTCAGGTCGTTAACTTCGCTTGCCATCAGGAGCACTGCACGGGTTCATCATGCATTCTAAGACTCTATCTTAAAGACATCTTTGTTGGGCTTTTATTTATTAACGTTTAATCATTTGGTTTGGTGCGTGTTTTTCCATAGTTTGCATTTATATACTTTGGGTTTCTTTACTTACAAAACGGTTCTCCAGGTTTTAATGTTTGAACTTTGGTTGGTTTTATCTTAAATGTTGCATATAGAGTCGTTCTAGGTAACTATTGACTGTGATCCTGGTTTGTCACACGCCTCACGGTAAAACTCTACACATGGATTTTGAGGGTTGTGACAGGTTGGTATCAAAGCCACTCCTATGCCTTTAGGGATGTGGGACACACCTCACGAAGAATTTTGACCTCCTCGGGTTTATCGAGGACGATGCGTCCAAACAAGGGGTGCTTGTGACACCCTACACATATCCCACATCGGCCGTGGACAGGAGAGATTCCTGGTTCATAAGGAATGTCTGGCCTCTAACATCAACAACGCGTTTTGGGCGTATTGGTTGTGGATGAGAGGAGAACTCCACAGTTAAGCGTCCAAAGGTCGGAGCAATCCAGGTACGGATGACCTCCCTGGGAAGTTTTCACCCAGTGTATGACTGGCCGCGACATCCTTACCCCTGTGGTGAGATAGACTGGGATCAACCGTTTGTGCCACCTGAGCGTGATCCTCCACGAGATTGGAGTTATTACCCGGCCTGTATAGTTCACATGATTCGTAGAGAGTGTGTTCCGAAGCCGGCCACTGTTAGACCAAGGACTAGGTCAGCCACTACTCATGCAGCACCCACTCTCCCATCTTTAGATGAACCCCTTGAGCAGGTCGTATGATACCCTTATCTAGCAACTCTTGTAGTTGGCTCGATAATTCTTGCATTTCCGATGGTGTTAGTCGATATGGCGTCTTTGCTTCTGGCGTCGCTCCAGGTACCAAATCTATGCTTAATTCCACTTGTTAAGGGGGGGGGGGGAGGGGGGTAAACCGGACAAATCGCCAGGGAATACTTCTAGAAAGTCTCGCACTACCAGAATGTCTGCTAGCTTTCCTTCCTCGGGTTTCTTCTCCACCACATGTGCCAGGAATGCATAACATTGCTTCTGCAGACAACGGCGAGCTTTCATACATGAGATGATCTTTAGACTCCTTCCTGGTCGTTCTCCTGAACCTTGAGCACATGACCATAGGCATAAGGATCCACACCACCTTCTTCTCGAAAGACAATTTCAGCTCCATTGTAACACCCAGTTATTCTATTAAAGTAAATAAAAAAAGGAAACATCAATAAACCCAAGTTGAGGGGTTAAAAATGTAAAAAGGAACAAAAGTACAAAAAGTTGGTGTAAAGGTGGCATGGCCGCCCACCCTCTCTTCACATCACCTTTTCATTCGGTTCTAGAGAGAGTGAGAGCAAAAAACTTTCGGGTTGAAGAGGAAGAAGAAGAAGGTTGAATTCAAGGTAAGAATTTGAAGTTTTTAAGTGTTTATGATGGGTTTTGTCTCAGTTATGTGCTTATGTGTTATGTGTGCATTCGTGTGTGTGTTTGGTTGGTTTCTAGGTGTTTGAACTCATTTGCGTGGGGTTAGAAGGAAGATACACCCAAAGTTGCAGCAGGTGAGTTTCTAGACCCCGGTTTTACTTGTTTTAAACTCGTTGGGGCTGAAATGTATTTAAACGATTTTACAGTGTTTATGTATGTATACCTGTATGTATTATGCATGTTTGATGATGATTCTTAGATGCTTATAGGTTGTTCATGTTAGAATAGCCTTGGTAAGCTTAGAACAAATAGGCTTGATGTTTGGGTTTGAAAATATCCTAGAAACATGTTGAGCAGAAGGTTCATGCGCCTAAATAAGGCTCATGTGCCTGGAAATGCCTTAGAAATGTTTTAAGTGTAACTCATGCGCCTGAACAGTGTATCATGCACCTAGAATTTGTAATCGAATGACTAAGTGTCGGGTCATGCGCCCCGATAGTGTTCATGCATCCGAATGGCCATGCGCCTATGTGTCCTTGATTCCAAATGGACCATGCGCCTGAATAGTTCATGCGCCTAAATACTTCATGCGCCTAAGTGTTAAAGTGATTAAGTGTTGGCTGATGCGCATGCATAGGGATGAAGCGCCCAAACAGGGCTCATGCGCCCAAATAGTATTGGTGCGCCTAAACACTTAGAATTTATTACGAAATTTTGGGAGTCTATGCTATTAGGGTTTGACCAAGGTTTAACTAGGGCTTATTAATGCTTAGTATTATGCATGATTATGATTGTTTTATGATTGTTTGTTTTATTATTATTACTATTAGTGTATGACTTTACGTGGTTGTGTATTATCGTAACGTAAAGTATTACTAATAATAATAAAGTGAAAGAGCAATAAAGAAGAGAAGTGGAACTTAAATAAAATGTTAACAAGTCTTGAAAGCTTATAGGAGGTGCACGATCATGTTGTCGTTAGCTCAACTGTGATGTGGGTTAGCTACCCTATTATGCACACGGGGCCAGTCAATTGAGATTGGCGGACCTTTTCAGCGTACCCTGGGTGACTTGGCCGGCCTTGTATATAGTAATAAGAGCCCATTAAGGGACCAGAGGGCCTAGCACCAGTTTCCCCCGCGCATAGAGTTTAGGGTATTGCTCATTGGTCCACATGGACAGTGAAAGATAAAGATAAAAGAGTACAGAATAAACAAGGCATACAGTAAACATTGTAGAGGATGGCATTTTATTACTTTTAAAACTACAACTCACTCAGCAACGCTGACTTTTATACATTTTCAGTTGCCAGGTAAACATTGTAGAGGATGGCATAAGGGTGAAGCTACTCGGCAGTGTTTTTAATGAAATGAATGGCTTTTGTTAATGTTTAAGGTATTTAAAGCTGTGAATGACCAACTGCGAGGTCTTCGGGAACGGGGCCTTACAAGTTGGTATCAGAGCCAAAGTTTAAGAGAATTAGGTTAAATAATTTTTTTTAAAAACCTAAACTTAAACTGAAAATAGGAGAACTCTAGGGATGTCAGCCCAAGTAGCTACGTGCCATGAGGTATTTTCTTTAATGTTAATCGGCATTATGTGCGCATGCTATTTGGTTTATGTGCTCTTAGTAGATTGAGATACTGATTAAGTAAGGATAGGAAATGTTTGGGGTATGAAGAGTAAAGTAAGTGGCTAATCACAACTGACCACTGTAATTAGGGACTTACTATACTTGACATAAACTAAGTTATTACCTTCAATGACCGTGTTAGTGTTTGAATATTATAGTGTGTTAGAGGATGGTTGGGCAGAAATCTTCCCGACTCCTAGAGGTAGAGGCCGTCCACATGTGACTAGGAGTAGTGCTAAGGCTCCTGAGACGACCCATGAGAACCCTGAGGTTCATGGCTGGAGCTAAGAGAATGAGAATGCTAGCTTGAATGCCTCAGCTAGGGAGGCGATTAATGAGAAAGTACACCAGGTCATGCAGATAGTCATACCGTCTGTGGTGACTGAAGTCATGAGGGCTGTGAGAAGCGAGGGAGGAAAGAGAAGGAGACTAGAAAGGATCAATGAACAAGGGAAGCAAAAGGGAAGAGGAACAACCGGAGCCTGAGACTGTGTTATCCGATGAGGAGGAGGATGATGTAGTGGGGTTAGCGACCAGAGGGTGCAGTTATGGGGCGTTCCAAAGGTGTAAGCCCCCAACTTTTGATGGAAATGGAAATATTGCTGCCGCTCACCGCTGGGTGAGGGAGATGAGGCAGTCTTGGAGATCAGTGAGTGCCGCGATGACGAGAAGGTGAAGTTCGCAACTCACTCTTTCGTTGATTCAGCGCTGCGTTGGGGGGACAATATTGTCCAAGCTGAGGGTGCCAGAGCCATCAGGAAAATGCAATGGAAGGAGTTTAAGTAGTTGGTCATCGAGGAATTCTATCCTCACAGGGAACTCGATTAAATTGAGAGGGAGTTCTTGCAACTTCAAGCGGGAACCATGACCCACCAGTAGCACCCCATTAAATACAACAAGATGGCGAGGTTGGTGCTAGATCAGGTGATGCCGGTGTCAAGGAAGATCAAGAGGTACATCATGGACTGCCGGCTGACATTCATAGGCACCTGATTGCTGCTCAGCTAGGTACCTTTCGATCGGTGGTGGATTTGGCAGGTAGATTGGATGCTAAGCGAGAGACTGCGGTGGAGGTGAAGAAGATGAGTGGGAATGGTAAGAATTGGAATGGGGAGGTTTGGACTTGGTGGTTTCACTCCAAACAACAAGAAGATGATGGTGGCGACCATGGGGTGTCATCAAGATCAAGGCTGAAAAAATGTGGCAGATGTGGAAGGGAGCATACCAGTGAGTGCAGGATGGGAATGAATGTATGCTTTAGGTGTGGCAAGCCTGGCCACATCGCTAGAGACTATAAGGCGCTGAAGTGCTATAACTATGGCGGGGAGGGCCACGCGACCAAAGACTGTAAGAAGTCGAGGGCGGAGAGCTCGGGAGTGAAGAAGAAGAAGCCGAGGAAGGAGGGCAGAGGGCAAGTGCTAGAGCTTACACCATGACCCAGGAGGAAGCCAGAGCTGATCACGATATCGTGTCAGGTATTTTCTAGTAAACCAAACTTGTGCCTCTGTATTGTTTGATTCTGGTGCTAGTAGGAGTTTTATTTCCACTACTTTCTGTGCTAAGTTGCATATTAGTAGTAGAAATTTCAGTGAACATTCGATCTAGGAACCGCTATTGGTAAGTCCACTAGAATTACTGATGTAATAGTGGATTGTGCTATAGAACTAGAAGGTCATAGGTTTGCTACTAGGTTACACGTATGCCCCTAGGTGGATTTGATGTAGTACTAGGGATGGACTGGTTAGCAACCTATGAACCAAACATCGTATGTCGCAAGAAGATGATTCGATTAGTTGTGCCCGATGGGAGTTTGGTTACGATTCATGGAGATCGCGTTACTACGATCCCGAAGGTGATTTTGATGGCGGTGGCAGGGAAGTGCTGAACCGTCGATGTAGTGCCTACTTGGCATACCTAAAAGATGTGGATGGGTCGGTACGACAATTATCTGAGGTACTAGTGGTGTGCGACTTTCCGGACGTATTCCCGGAAGACTTACCTGGCATGCCATCAAATCGTGAGATTGAGTTCCAAATTGATTTGATACCCGGTGCTCAACCCGTGGCCAAAGCACCATATCGATTAGCTTCGACTGGGATGAAGGAACTCATGAGCCAATTGCAGGAGCCAATTGCAGGAGCCAATTGCAGGAGTTAATGAATAAGTTGAGGGTTTAAAATGTAAAAGGGGACAAAAGTACAAAAAGTTGGTGTAAAGGTGGCATGGTCGCCCACCCTTCTTCTCATACCTTTTCTTCGTGTATGACTATGATTGTTTTATGATTATGCATGAATGATTGTTTTATGATTGTTCCGTATTATTATTATTACTATTAGTGTATGACTTTACGTGGTGTGTTTATTATCAAAATGTAAAGTATTACTAATAATAATAAAGCGAAAGAGAAATGAAGAAGAGAAGTGGAACTTAAATAAAATGTTAACAAGTCTTGCAAGCTTATAGGAGGTGCACGACCATGTTGTCATTAGCTCAACTGTGATGCTGGTTAGCTACCCTATTATGCACACGGGTCCAGTCAGTTGAGATTGGCAGACCTTTGTAGCGTACCCTAGGTGACTGGGCCGACCTTGTATACAGTAATCAGAGCCAATTGAGGGACCAGAGGGCCCAACACCAGTTCCCCCGCGCATATAGTTTAGGGTATTGCTCATTGATCCACATGGACAGTGAAAGATGAAGATAAAAGAGTACAGAATAAATAAGGCATACAGTAAAGAGAAGAAGCATTATCTGGTTGTATAGTTAATGCGTGCTTGCGCATAAAGAGATGAAATTTCATAAAAAGAGTATTTTCATATGTATACCTTATGAAAAGCATTTTATTACTTTTAAAACGGCGATAGTATCTGGCCAATACTAAGAATTGTCGTATCTCTGAAGGCGTCTGAGGTGTATCCCATTTCTTTACCGCTTCGATCTTGCCGGGATCTACATGAATCCTATCCTTGTTAACCACATGACCCAAAAACTTCACTTCCCGCAACCAAAATTCACACTTCGAGAACTTGGCGAAGAGTTTCTCTTCCCGTAACAGTTCCAGTATTGCCCGAAGGTGTTCTTCATGATTATCTTTCGATCGGGAGTAGATAACTATATCGTCTATGATACAATCACAAACTTATCCAAGTAAGGTTTACACACCCGATTCATTAGGTCCATAAACACAGCTGGTGCGTTAGTCAATCCGAACGGCATGACCAAGAACTCATAATGCCCATAACGAGTTCTAAACGTTGTTTTCGGTATGTCCTCCTCGAAAACCCGTAGTGATGATATCCAAAACGAAGATCGATCTTGGAGAAATACGAAGCTCCTTGCAGCTAGTCAAACAGATCGTCGATTTTAGGGAGAGGATATCGATTCCTCACAGTTAACTTGTTCAACTCTTGGTAGTCGATGCACATACGGAACAACCCATCCTTCTTTTTGACAAATAACACTGGTGCTCCCCAAGGTGAGTGGCTCGGCCGGATAAAACCCTTCTCCAGTAGCTCCTGTAACTGACTAGATAATTCCTGCATTTCGGACGGTGCTAACTGGTATGGTTTCTTTGCCACCGGTGTAGCTCCAGGAACCAACTCTATACGAAATTCCACCTGTCATGGAGGAGGTAAACTAGGCAAGTCATTTGGAAATACATCTAGGTAATCTCGTACCACTGGAATATCCGCTAATTTCTACTCTTCTTCTTTCTTTTCTACCACATGAGCCAGAAAAGTGTAGCACGTTTTTCGTAAACTTTGGCGTGCTTTCATGCAGGAGATAAGCTTTATGTTTCTTCCCCGTCGTTCTCCTTGAATTTTGAGTACCTCCCCATTTGGCATGGGATTTTTACTACTTTATCCCGACAGACAATCTCAGCTCCGTGTTTCGACCACCAATCCATTCCCACAATCACGTCGAAACTTCCTAACTCAAAGGGTATCAAGTCTATATAGAAGGCATGGTTCTCCAATACCAATGAGCACTTCTAATAATTTCTCATCAGTCTGAACAACCCTACCGTTAGCCATTCTACGAAGTAGCTAGTATCTAGCCTACTTGCACTCAAATCAAGCAATTGCACTAACTCAGAAGAATATAAAACTATTGTCTGCTCCAATATCAAACAATATAGATGCAAAGTGGTTATTGAGTAAGTGCGTATCCGTGACAACATTCGGGTCCTGACGGGTATCGTTGGCTCCAATGTCAAATGCACGTCCCCGAGCTGTATTCCCCTGATTTTGTGGGCCTTGGTTTCCGGCTATGTCCATCACCGGTTGCTGGTTGTTCCCTTGTTGACCTGGTGCCCGATTCAGTTTGGGGCACATGTTCCTGTAGTGATCAGGGCTTCCACACTCATAACAGCCCCTGCCATTCCCGGCGGGGTTAACCGTGTTGACTGGTGCCACCAGATTTGATGTTGTTTTGCAGTCTTTCGCCAGATGCCCCGGGCATCTACAGTTCGCGCACACTCGGCATGGCACTGCTGGGGGATGATGGAAATTGCACCTATCACATTTGGGGCGCAGCCCAACATACTCTCTCTTGCTGCGTCACAGCCACAAAATTCCTAGTTGTCTTGGCCCTTTTATCAAACTTCCCGGCACTCGATCCGCTCATTTACCAACATCCTTTCTCTTCTCCGCTCCTCTTCCCAATACCCCTATTCTCACCCTCTCATCAGTTAGAGCGCCAGCCTTCAGAATTGCGCTCTGGATGGTAGGAGGAGCAGCTGCTATTACATTGCCTAGATTGAGGCGCAAGTCCCCAATATACCTCTCGATCCTTTTTGATTCCAAAGTGACAAGATGCGGAACCAATCTTGTTAATTCGTGAAAACGGTCGGTGTAAGCCGCGTGCCCAGCCCCCACCATAGTGTGATTCCAGAATTCATGCTCCAGTTTCTGCATCTCATTGAGAGGACATACTCCTCGGTGATTAATGCCTTAAACTCATCCCATGACATTGGCATCGCCGATTATCTTCCCTAGCCTGAATCTGGGTGTTCCACCAAGTTAGTGCCATGTCCTACAATGAACACGTGGCATACTTGATCCTTTGGCTGTCGAGGCAGTCACTGATATCGATTACTACCTCCATCTTCTCAAGCCATCTTGTCAGAGCTATGGCTCCACCCTTGCCATCAAACTCCTTCAGTTTACAGTCCACAAAATCCTTGTATGACATCCCCTTCTAGCATTAACAACCCCAGTCTCATTACCGGCTTGTCCCCACCATTTCTGGTCTCCTGATTGCTTCGTTCCCATTCGGATTTCCATTATTCTCATTATCATTTCCACCATCCCCGTGGGGGTGGTGATTCTGAAGAGCATCACTCACCTGGGCCACAATAGTCGGAATCAGTGCGGCCAGGTGTTGAGCGATTAAGGCTGCCATGTTAGAGTTTCCTGTTCCCTGATTGTCATTGGTAGGGCCATCACTTGTTCTCGGTGCTCTACCTCTACCCCTCGGGGCTTCACTTCCGCCACTGTTGCTGCGGGTAACTCTTCAAGGCAGCATTTTCTAATCATAGAAGTAGTAAACACATAAGTTTCCAACCATTACAAAGTATATTGTTCATACCACTCATCAAAGTCAAGCATTCCAAGTTAATATCACACTCGTTTTTGTCACACAACACATACAAGTCATATAATTCTCATACCATGAACCAAAAATGTTCCAACAGTAGTTCTTCACAATAATTGCAACCCATGCATATAATCACGTTAGTCTAGCCAAGGTTGTCCATTTCTTCATCTTTCGAGGTTTCAAACATAACCTCCTCAGGGTAAATCTCAGTGTCCAAGGTCAAGCACCATAGCATGATCTATGAAGATCTCTTCGGGTTTAATACCCGGATTTGATAAGACAACTCGGCGCGTAGAGGGAATGGAAGATCCAATAGAAGCATCCCATAAAGAGTGATGCACAAGGGCTCTCTCATAGGGTGAAAAGATTACGAAATAGATAGATAAACGAACAAGTAATGAGGAACACGTATGAGATAAAAATGCACACAACCCTGGATGCAAATCTACATGAAGGTTCCTAGGTTATAGTCTAGGTCAAGTGTATTGCCTAATTCTCTATAACCAATAGGTCTGATACCAGACTGTCACACCCCCGCTAAGAGTGGAAACACGGGGATGTAACGAGACGGGAATCGTCATAACACATGGTAAGCGATAGAGATGCAATATAATAAATGATAACAAGCGTGTCATGACGACACCCGACAACAAGGGGACTTGTGTCGTGTTTAGTCAATGTTCACAACAACATAGCCATAAGCATACGCAACCAAATGATCACCCAAATACGAATGTCAACATTGTAACGTATTTTTCCCACAACCCGGGAACAAGTAACAAAAGAGTAATTGTTGATTAAAACATACTACATCAAATATTTTCAAAATGACAAGTTTAGCCACAAATGCATCCTAGGGTCTCCACTAAGGCAGCACACCTAGATCTTCAGCTAGCATGACACCTGAAAAGATATACTCAAAATGGTCAACAAAATTATTGGTGAACTCGCAGGTTTAAAACTGTAAATAAGTAATTGATGTTGTATAATGTTGTTGCAGATATCGTGCATACAGTTATAAGTAAGCAAAATCACTTGACCTGAGCTTTACAACCAAACCTAACGATGTACAGAAAGAATCTTGTTGGAATATATTCACGCAAGACCCGTTCCTGGCGACTGTTGGTACTAACTAGTATACCAACAACGAGGGTGGGGGTGTCAACCCAAGTAGTACTACCAATACCTATTCGTTGATTCCACACTTGAATTAAATGGTTGTAAGAAAGAATCACACAGCAGACTCAAGCATGTATCAGATAAGTATTAACAAAACAGTAGCACGTTGATTCCAAGTATGTAAATTGTATGTATGTTGTACAGCATAGAAAATGGGTGAGCATACTTTCCCCATGTTTGTAAATGTTTGTAAAGTATATAAGCATAAAAAGGGGCCACGAAACTCACTTGTAAGTGGTAAGTATGAACGATCAAGTTCCAAATGTTGTATGCAATGAATGGTCAAACACCTATTGACAGTTATTGTTGGGCATTAATGATATGTATAAAGCATATAGTAATGTTTGGTCAGTTTGGGTTGTATCGGTTGGGTCGTGCGTAACACACACTCAATCGGACACACGTATGAGATCTTATGTAGATCCAAGTACCGAAGGGGTCGTCATTGCCAATGACATTCGTATAAAGATCCCATTGTTATAAGAGAAAGTACTTGTTAAATATTTGTAGTCCTAAATGGGTTGTTGATAATTGTAAAATGTTAGGTTGGTTTAAATTGAAATAGTATGTGCATGTTGATAGCGTTGTCTTTAATCTTTGTGGTCAAGCAATGACACTTTTACTCATGTTACCTTATCATCACAAGACATTCAAGAAGGGAAATTCACACACACAGCATCATCAGTCACACAACAGGACCAGACGCTCGACTCAACACTCCATTCGTATGAATCAACCTTCAAACGTATGAATCAGCTTCATTCGTACGATTGAACCTTCATTCGCACGACTGGCATTCAGTAGTACCACACAACACCCAATCGCACGATTTAACCTTCATACGCACGAATCAACCTTCATTCGTACAAATCAGCTACATTCGTACGACTAAATCTTCATTCGTACGATTGGCCTTCAGTCGTGCGACGCACGCACAATCGCATACATCTATTCGGTCGCATGACTCAATCGCACACCTCATTCATCCACATTGACTCAATCGCACACACACTCATCCGCATTGACTCAGTCCCACACATTCATTCGATCGCATGACTTAGTCGCCTGACATCCCCAGTCGTACGACTCAGTCGTCCGAATGACTCAGTTTCATGATTCAGTCGCACGACTCACCCAGTTGCACGGCTCAGTCGCATGACAGACCCAGCCGCCTGAACTGTAGGTTCGCGACTGCTGAAGTGCAGAGCAGCCTTTGGTTGTCCCGAGCACGGGTTTTACACAACAAGGACTTCCAAAAAAACACACAACAAACACAGACAAACAAGAAGCACAAGCAGAAAGTCATCACACACACCCACACGACCTCTTGTGTTCGGGTTGACCCGAACACCCGAAACCCTAGAAATGGACAGCAGTAAAACGAGCAAGAATGGACAACCAAGGTCGTGTACCTGCAAAGATGCAGTAGACTAGGTTTTAGATGAAGTCTAGACGATGGAAACGAGACCAATGGGGCGTTTTCGGTGCAAAAGTGAAGAAGATATGTGGTGAAGAAGAAGTGAAGAAGATGAAGAAAATGGCTGGGAATGGGGTTTTTTACCCATCCCAAGTTTGCAAAATATCAATTTTAGTCCCTGCACTTAGCCCCGAGTTCCCAAAGTTTGTTTCGGGTGAAAACGACTTTAAAAGTGTTTGTTATATTAATGTTAGATATATTTAATGTTATTTGGCAGTTAAAAATGGTTATATTAACGACAATAATATTATATAAAAATTATATTTTTAGTAATAATGACGATGAAAATTGGTAAAAGGTTTAAGCATAACACAAGTTAACGATAAGAACACAAGCACAAAGGTAACAAAGCAAGTATGATCTCCACACCAGGAGTTCATGAAGAAGAGGAAGAATGACCAAGAAAAAGTTAAAGGTTAATCATGTTGATTGACGGACCTTAAGGTGACGGATGTCACATATTACTTAGATCATCATACTACCAAGTATCATACAAGTCATGCGAATCTAAAACATCAACATGCCTACTAGTTATAACATAACTAACACGCCATACAAAGATCAAATCACGCACTACATGCCATGTGAAGCCACTCACGACTTCACATTCTAAACCCTGCCAATCCTACTAAGTAAGGGCCTCAGATTTACACGCGTGTATGATGATCACATTCATATTCATTAACCATGTTCATTGCATTGAACATACATTACAATAATCAATTTCTAGTCCCAAACACAATGCCTTAACTACTAATCAACTTTCAACATCATACATGATCATCAAAGTCCATACATCACCCATGATTATCCAAGCATCCCATACGTCTAAATTAACATGTTCTATCATATTAGAAATCATCCATGAACATACTAACATGCTCCTAATATCCCATACATGCTCAAACTATCATCTTTCAAACTTTGTGCAAATAAAGTTTTCCTTTTGGGAAAGTACATTCCAAAATCTATCAAACACCCAAGGTATTCATGAATTCATTAGTAATACACCAATTCAAGTTCATATCAACATCTAATCATGATCAATAATACCCATCATCATAATCCATCAATCATTCAATATCAAAAGTTTCTACTTTTGGCAAACCATGAACTACAACTTCCATTCCAAGGTTTCTATCATTCATATCAACAATCTAACACCTTAAAATCATCCTAAACACATCAACAACATCAATCCATCATCAAATCATCATGTCATGAAAATAAAGTTACTATTATTAGTAACCTATGAACACAACCTTCAATTCATCAATTTCTTGCAAGATCAATGTAATCTAGCATTCATACAACCTACTAACCATCATACATTCATCAAACAATCATCAATCTCACATAATCACATCAATTTCGAATTAGGGTTTGTCTAGAATCAAAGTTCATGATCAATCCATTAAAAAAGTATCATTCATGCATAATAAACGTTAAACAACATGTATACTATCTAACTAACATACTAACATCATCAAACAACATCAATTTTGACACCATGAACAACCATTCACGAATTAGGGTTCGGCCATAACAAGAAACCCACAAAAACACCAAACTAACCTTAATTCTTGCAAAGGAACACGATTTGATGTTGCTAACTTGTTGTATGACTTGAAACCGAACCAAAATCGCAGCCAATTGCTTGTTCTAGGTCGAAATTGCAAAGGGAGGGGAGTACGGAGTGAGGTCGCGGCCGCAAGGGTGTGGGGGACTAGGGTTTTTGTTTTGTTTAATTTAATTTTGTATAATTACCATTTAAGCCTTTGTAATTTGTATTTTATAAAATTTAAGCTTTTAAACTCTTTGTAAAGTGTTTTGAACTTAATAATAAAGATATGAACTAATGATAATCATTATATATTTTATCTTTATTAAAACACAAGACATACGAATTAAATAGGCACGTTTCCACGTTACATGATTAATTTTCACAAAGAACATTTACAACATGCAAACACATAAACATAATACCATAATCACATAATCAGTTAGATTATCATTTATATAACATTGTTAATTATTATTTGGTCACCAACGTTAAACGACATCTAGTGTGTTCTTACGACACGTGTATGCAAGACTCAACGGAACTAATGAAGTTTGTTAACGAAAAATTACCGGATGTCACACCTACCATATTGATATACGTTTCTAAAAAAAATCGTACATCCGTTGTTTACATGTGTGTAAATTTATTTACTACACATTTACACATTTGTAAAACAAATTTCATTAAAAAACGGGAATGTTTTTTTATTTTTTATAAATTTTTTATATCTTTTTTATGAAAGAGGGAAAGTTGGGGAATATTTTTGTGTTTTTATTTTTTTTTTTTTATGTTATTTTTTTATTTAAATTTTTAAATATGTTTTTATTATTACAATTTTACCATTGAGAACTAGTGGTTGAGATTGGTTCCTAGAGTTCTCGCAAAAAAAGCTAGTTCTCATTTGATCCCTCCTCTATACGTATATATACGTGTGTGTATATATATATATATATATATATATTATATATATAATATATACACGTATATATATATATTATATATATATATATATATATATTATATATCTATATATATATATTATATATCTATATATATATATATATATTAATCTATTATGTATATATATATATGTATATATTATATATATATATTATCTATATATGTATATATATCATATATATATAGATATATACATATATACATAATATATATACATATATAGATATATATATTGTGTGTATATATATATAGATGTATATATATACGTATATATATATACGATATATATATATATATAGATAGGAGAGGGTTCAAATGAGAACTACCTTTTTTTGTGAAAACTCTAGGAACCAATCTCAGCCACTTAATTTTTATCACATGTATATCACATGCAAATCACATGTCATTTCCCCTGTTTTTTAAACATTCGTAAACTTTTTTCACGACATCATTTTTTCAAAAAAAATTCACCATAAAATTCAGTGTTTTTTTATCTTTCCAACTTTATGTAACACCCGATTATTTTAAAAGAAAGACAAGAAATGAAGAACAGAAAGAAAAGCAATAAAGTCCAAGTGGAGGGACTAAAAGTGTCGAAAAAGGCAAATTTTTGAAAAAGTTGGTGTAAAGGTGGGCATGGCCGCCCACCCTCACTTCACATCACCATTTTCTTCGGTTTTAGAGAGAGAGAGCAGGGGAACTCTCGACTGAAGAAAAAGAAGAAGAAAAGAAGTCAAATTCAATGTAAGAATTCATGGTTTTTAAGTGTTTATGACGGGTTTTATCACGGTTACATGCTTATGTGTTTGTGTATGTGCTCGGGTGTGTGTGTTTGGTGTTGTTTTCAGGTGTTTGAACTTATTGCAAGCGGGTTAGAAAGAAAGAAACACCCAAGTTGCATCAGGTGAGTTCTAGACCCTGGTTTTTACTTGTTTTAAACTATCTTTGGGGCTGAAAATGTATTAAAATGATTTTCAAGCTTATGTATGTTTACCCGTATGTATTGTGCATGTTGGATGTTGATTCTTGAATGCTTATAGGTTATTCATGTTTAGAATAGCCCCATTAAGCCTAGAATAAATGGTTTTCATGATTGGGTTTGAAAACATACTAGAAACATGTTACACAGAAGATCCATGCACCTACATAAGGCTCATGCGCCTGAAATTGCCTTAGAAAGATTTAAGTGTAATCCATGCGCCTGAACAGTAGCCCATGCACCTAAGATTACCTTAGAAATGTTTAACTATAGCCCATGCGCCTGAACAGTGGTCCATGCACCTAGAAATGTTAGTCGGACGACTAAGTGTAGGGCCATGCGCCCCAATAGTGCCCAAGTGGCTCATGCACCTAAGTGTCCATGCGTCCGAATAATCCATACGCCTAAGTGTTAATATGCAAAAATAGTGCCCATGCGCCTGAATAGTTCATGCGCCTAAGGGATAAAATGATTAAGTGTTGGCCGATGCGCCTACATAGTGTTGAAACGCCCAAACAGGGCTCATGCGCCCAAATAGTGGCAAAGCGCCTAAGCACTTCGAAATTTTTACAGAATTTTCTGAGAGTTTGAGCTTTTAGGGTTTTGACCGAGGGTTGACTGGGGCTTATTTATGATGATGTTTAATGCATGGATATGATTGTTCCTTACTATTGTTATTGTTATTATTATTATTACTTATAGTATGTGACTTTACGTGGTATTTTATTATCATAACGTAAAGTATACTGTAATAAAAAAGTGAAAGAGCAATAAAGAAAATAAGATGAACATTAATGAAAATGTTAACAAGTCTTGCAAGCTTACAAGAGGTACACGACCATGTTGTCGTTAACTCAACTGTGTTTCGGGTTAGCTACCCTATTATGCACAGAGGGCCAATCAATTGAGATTAGCAGTACCTTTGTAGCGTGCCCTGGGTGATTGGGTTGGCCTTGTACACAGTACACAAAACCCTTTCGAGGGATATAGTTGACCCTTTTGAGGGATATAGTTGACCCTTTCGAGGGATACAGCTGACCCTTTCGAGGGATCTAGTTGACCCTTTCAAGGGATATAGATGGCCCATCACCCATTTTTCCATCGCGCATACAGTTGGGGTATTGCTCACTGGTCCATACAGAAAGTGAAACATAAAGATAAAAGTTTACAAAACAGACAAGGCATACAGTAAAGAGAACTAACAGTATTTGTTCATATAGTTAATGCGTGCTCGCATATACAGTACAGAGTTGTATTTTACAGAAAAGAGTATTTTCATATACAACATATAGAAAGTATTTTATTACTTTTAAAACTAGAACTCACTCAGCAACACTGACTTTTATACATTTTCAGTTGGTGGGTAATTATTGATGAGGATGGCACGAGGGTGAAGCTACTCGGCAGGGAAAGACTCACATCCATTCGTATTCTATGTCGCTGTTGTTTTGTAATGCGTTAAAACAATTCTTTTGTAAACCGTTAATGATGATGTATTGCTTAACAACAGTGTTTTAAATGAAACGAATGGTTTTTGATAAATCCTTTCCGTTGCTTAAGTTTGTATAATTATAATGTGTAGTGTTTTAACTGCTGTGATTGACCAACTTTGAGGTGCCCGGGAACAGGGCCTTACAAGTTGGTATCAGAGCCAAAGTTTAAGAGAATTAGGTTAAATAAACTTTTAAAACCTAAACTTAAACTGAAAATGGGACAAATGGAGGATGTCAGCCTGAGTACGTACGTGCCATCAGGTATGTGTTTCCTAATGTTAACCGGTATTATGTGCGCATGCTATTTGATTATATGCTCTTAGTAGATTTAGATGTTGATTAAGTCAGGATAGGAGATGCTTGGGGTATGAAGAGTAAAGTAGGTGGCTAATCATAACTGGCCATTTTAATTAGGGACTTAATATACTTGACATAAACTTAGTGTTACCTTGAATGACCGCGTTAGTGTTTGAATCTTATAGTGCGCTTTTAGAGGATGGTTGGCAGTAGATCTTCAAAAGCCTCTCATGGTGGAGGTCACGGTGCTACTCCACGACTCAAGAGAGGCATACCCAAAGTTGAGATAGTGGTTCATGAAGAACTAGAGACCCCTTATCCGGAGGGTGGCGACGAGAGCACCAATCTGAGAGCCTCTGTGAAGGAGGTTGTGGTGGAAGAGGTTCACCAGGTCATGCAGACGATTCTACCGTCTGTGGTGACCGAAGGGATCAAGGCAGTAAGGGATGGGAAAAGAAAGGAGAGGAATAGGTCCTCGGGGGGACGAGAACAACCAGAGCCGGAAACGGTTCTCTCTGATGATGAGGAGGAAGAAGAACAGCCGGCGCCGGAGGCGACCCGATGTTGTAACTATGGGGCATTTATGAATGCAAGCCCCCTACTTTCGATGCAAACGACACTACTGTAGCTGCTCATCGGTGGGTGAGGGAAATGAGGCTGTCCTCGATATCAGTGAGTGTCGTGAAGATTAGAAAGTGAAATTCACTACCCACTCTTTTGTGGACTCGGCTTTCTATCGGTGGGACAACATTGTCCAAGCCTAGGTTAGCAGGGCCATTGGGAAGATGAGATGGCCTGAACTAAAGAAGTTATTGATTGAGGAATTCTGTCCTCACAGAGAGATGGACAAGGTAGAAAGAGATTTCCTGCAGCTGGAGGCGGGAACGATGACACACCAGTAGTACACCACTAAATTTAATGAAATGGCGTGGCTGGTGCGTGATCAAGTGACACCACTGTCACAAAAGATTAAGAGATACATCCAGGGACTGCCGACGAATATCCGTAGGCATATGATCGCCGCCCGGCCGAGCACTTTTAGGTCGGCGGTTGACTTAGCTGGCAGATTATATGATGAGCGTGAGGTGGTGGTGGCTGAGGTGAATAAGAAGGATGGTGGTAGCCGAACTGGAATGGGAAACAGTTTGGACGTGGCAGAACCGCTCCAAACAATAAGGTGGCAAAGGTGGGTGACAAACATGTGGTCACATCTAGATCAGGGCTGAGGAGGTGTGACAAATGTGGAAGGGAGCATACTGGTGAGTGCAGGATGGGGTTGAATGTATGCTTCAGGTGTGGTCAACCTGGCCACATCGCTAGAGACTGTAAGAAGCCGAGGGCGGAGAGCTCTGGAGCAGAGAAGAAGAAGCGGGAGAAAGGAGGGCAGAGGGCAAGTGCTAGAGCTTACACTATGACCCGGGAGGAAGCTAGAGCCGATCCCGATGTCATGTCTTGTATGTTTTTAGTAAACCAAACTTGTGCCTCTGTATTGTTTGATTCCGGTGCTAGCAGGAGTTTTATTTCCACTACTTTCTGTGCTAAGTTGCCTGTTAGTAGTAGCAAGGTCAGTGCACCATTCGATGTAGAAACTGCTATTGTAAGTCCACTAGAATTACTGATATGATAGAGGACTATGCAATAGAACTACAAGGTCATAGGTTTGCTGCTCGATTACACATGATACCCCTAGGTGGATTTGATGTAGTACTCGGGATGGACTGGTTAGCAACCTATGAAGCAAACATCATGTGTCGCAAAAAGATGATCCGATTGATGGTGCCTGGCGGGAATAAGGTGAAAGTTTATGGTGATCAAGTCACGACGATCCCAAAAGTGATTTCGATGGCAGTGGCGAGAAAGTTCATAAGACGTGGATGTAGTGCCTACTTGGCCTACGTAAAAGATGTAGATGCGTTGGTACCGCAACTATCCGAAGTACCAAGGGTGTGTGACTTTCCGGACGTATTCCCGGAAGACTTACCCAGTGTGCCACCGGATTGGGAGATTGAGTTCCAAATTGATCTCATACCTAGTGCTCAACCCGTCGCCAAGGCACCATATCGGTTAGCTCCGACAGAAATGAAAAACTAATGGAGCAGTTGCAAGAGCTGCTTGATAAGGGGTTTATTAGGCCGAGTATCTCTCCCTGGGGTGCTTCGGTCCTATTTGTGAAGAAGAAACACGGTAGTATGAGGATGTGCACTGACTATAGAGAGTTGAACTAGTTGACGGTGAAGAACCGATACTCCTTACCAAAAATTGATGATTTGTTTGACCAGCTCCAAGGTGCCAGTTGGTTTTCAAGGATAGATCTTCGATCTGCTTACCATCAGCTGAAGGTCAAGGAGCAGGATATCCCTAAAATAGCTTTTCGCATACGCTACAGTCACTATGAATTCCTTGTTATGTCATTTGGTCTGACCAATGCGCCAGCTGCTTTTATGGACTTGATGAATCGAGTGTGTCGGCCAATGTTAGATAAATCAGCGATTATGTTTATTGATGATATCCTGATTTATTCAAAGAGCGAGGAGGAGCATGCCGATCACATTCGGGAGGTGTTAGAGACCTTAAGAAGGGAGAAGTTTTATGCCAAATTCTACAAGTGCGCGTTCTAGTTACGTGAAGTTCAATTCTTAGGTCACGTGATAAATACCATGGGGATTATGGTAGACCCTGCAAGGTGGAGGCTGTGATGCAATGGAAGTCTCCAAGACGCCATCCAAGATTCGTAGTTTCTTGGGGTTGGCGGGGTATTATCGAAGGTTCTTCAGGACTTTTCAAAGATCGTTTCTCCAATGACCAAGTTGACCCGAAAGGATATAAAGTTTATATGGGGTCAAGTCCAAGAACAGGTGTTCGAGGAGTTAAAGGTGAGGTTGACTCAAGCTCCTGTCTTGTCATTACCTGAAGGAAGCGAGGATTTGGTGGTATATTCAGATGCTTCTTACTCGGGGTTAGGGTGTGTATTAATGTAGAGAAGGAAGGTTATAGCCTATGTATCCCGACAGTTGAAAGTTCATGACGTCAACTACCCTACTCATGACTTGGAGCTAGCAGCCGTGGTCTTTACACTAAAGATTTGGAGGCACTATCTGTACGGGACGAAGTGCACCATTTTCACTGACCATAAAAGCTTGAAGTACTTCTTCGAACAAAAAGATCTGAACACAAGGTAGAAAAGATGGTTGGAGCTCATAAAAGATTATGATTGCGAGATCCATTACCATCCGGGCAAAGCCAACGTGGTGGCTGATGCTCTTAGCCGGAAGGAGAGGGCCGAGCCGATTCGGGTGAAAGCATACCAACTGATCATGACCTCTGATGTAATGAAGCAAGTCAAGGAGTTTCAAGATGAGGCATTAAAAGAAGATCATCTAAACTCTGAAAGAATGAGAGGTCTGGTTGGGGAATTGGATGAAAACACACTCGGTGTTAAAAACTCGATTTGGACGGGTGTGGATTCCTCATTTCGGGAATCTACGTGTGAGGATTTTGGATGAAGCTCACAAGACTCGATACTCCATTCATCCTGGTGCCACGAAGATGTATCATGATATGAAGAAAGATTATTGGTGGCCTGGTATGAAGCGTGACGTGGTGGAGTACGTGAGTAAGTGCCTTACTTGTTTGCAAGTGAAGGCCGAACATCAAAAGCCATATGGGAAGATCCAACCTTTGGATATACTGGAATGGAAGTGGGAGCACATCACCATGGATTTCATTACAAAGCTAACACGTACTCCGAAGGGGTACGATGCCATATGGGTGATTGTTGACCGTTTGATGAAGAGTGCTCACTTCCTATCGATCCGCGAGACATAGTCATCAGAGAGGTTGGCTGACCTGTTCATCAAGGAGATTGTAACTCGTCATGGTGTGCTGGTGTCCATTGTGTCCGATCGTGACACCCGGTTACATCTAAATTTTGGAAGAAATTCCATGACGCCATGGAGGACATGCTTCGGGCATGTGTGATAGTTTTTGGGGGAAGTTGGGATGACCACTTACCGTTAGCTGAATTCTCATAGAACAATATGAGATGCTATATGGTAGGAGATGCATAACACCTGTTTGCTGGGCAGATATTGGTCAGAAGGAATTGGGGAGCGTCAAGGTCATTGAGGCTACGACTGAGAAGCTTGAGAAGATTAAAGCCTTCATGAAGACAGCAAAAGATAGGCAGAAGTCGTATGCCGATAGACGACGCAGACTGATCGAGTTCCAGGTGGGTGATCGGGGTATGTTGAAGGTCTCACCTTGGAAAGGTATTACCCGATTCAAGAAGCGGGGCAAGTTGAGCCCAAGATATATAGGCCCTTTCTGAATCATTGCTCGAATAGGAGAGGTGGCCTATACATTGGAGTTACCAGATGAGTTAAGTGGAATTCACCCGACATTCCATGTATCTCATCTGAAAAACTGCTTAGCTGATGAAGACATGATTGTTCCACTGAAGGACATTGAAGTAGATGAAAGGCTAAATTATCTAGAGAAACCAGTGGCAATCATCGATCGCAAAGAGAAGAGGTTGAGAAGTAAAGTGGTTTCTCTTGTGCGTGTACAGTGGAAGCACAGGAAGGGATCTGAGTCTACATGGGAGACTGTGGAGGAGATGAGGCAGCATTATCCTTATCTGTTCGAGGAATAACAGGTTTCAGGGACGAACCCTATATAAAGGGGGTGAACTTGTAACACCCGGTTATTTAAAAAAAAAGACAACAATGAAGAAAAGAAAGAAAAGTAATAAAGTCCAAGTGGAGGGACTAAAAGTGTCCAAAAGGACAAATCTTTGAAAAAGTTGGTGTAAAGATGGGCATGGCCGCCCACCCTCACTTCACATCACCATTTTCTTTGGTATTAGATAGAGAGAGCAGTGGAACTCTTGGCTGAAGAAAAGAAGAAGAAGAGAAGTTGAATTCAAGGTAAGAATTCGTGGTTTTTAAGTGTTTATGACGGATTTTATCCCGGTTACATGCTTATGTGCTTATGTGTTTGTGTATGTGCTCAGGTGTGTGTGTTTGGTGTTGTTTTTAGGTGTTTGAACTCATTGCAAGCGGGTTAGAAAGGAAGAAACACCCAAGTTGCATCAGGTGAGTTCTAGACCCTGGTTTTTACATGTTTTAAACTATCTTTGGGGCTAAAAATGTATTAAAATGATTTTCAAAGCTTATGTATGTTTACCCGTATGCATTGTGCATGTTGGATGTTGATTCTTGAATGCTTATAGGTTATTCATGTTTAGAATAGCCCCATTAAGCTTAGAACAGATGGGTTCGATGATTGGGTTTGAAAACATACTAGAAACATGTTACACAGAAGGTCCATGCGCCTAGATAAGGCTCACGCGCCGGAAATTGCCTTAGAAAGTTTTAAGTGTAATCCATGCGCCTGAACAGTAGCCCATGCGCCTGAAAAGTGGTCCATGCCCCTAGAAATGTTAGCCGGACGACTAAGTGTAGGCCATGCGCCCCAATAGTGCCCATGCGCCCAAGTGGCTCATGCGCCTAAGTGTCCATGCGTCCGAATAATCCATACGCCTAAGTGCTCATGCGCACAAAAATGCCCATGCGCCTAAATAGATCATGCGCCTAAGGGATAAAATGATTAAGTGTTGGCTGATGCGCCTACATAGTGATGAAACGCCCAAACAGCGCTCATGCGCCCAAATAGTGCCAAAGCGCCTAAGCACTTAGAAAATTTTATATAATTTTTGGGAGTCTGTGCTTTTAGGGTTTTGGCAAAGGGTTGACTGGGGCTTATTTATTGTCACACCCCAACCTTGACGGCGGAAACATCGAGGAGTGAGAGTGATGATCGTTCACAGCCACATAACGCTATTAATAATCTCAAATATATATATTAATCGTAAATTTCCAATTGTACCATTACAATCATAAGTCTCAAAGAAATTAAAATAAACATAACAAGTCATTTTATTTCATTGTCCAATCCTAGATGTGTGAGCTTCAAAGAGTAGAAATCAAGCTTGAGTATTTGCTGAAACATGTTAAAAATATAAGGCTCAACAATAATGTTAGTGAGATTTCCATAGTTCGTAATACATAAGTATATAAAAGATGGCAATTCATGTTGTAAATTAGAGAACAAAGTAAACTAGGGATGTAAGACAGAAATGCACAATCAAACCTCGACAAAGTTTTACAAGTCTCAAACGTTTAAAAGTATATACGATTAGCTAAGTGTACTTCGATCAACCAAGGCTTGTCTGGCCCATAGATCTATGACTTCGCTAGGCTAGCAATATTTAATGATTGTACATATATTCGACATTACATGGTAGCTACAAGGTTCAACTAACTACAACATACATGTGAAATGCCATAAGTTTACATGAATCAAACGTGTTTACAAGTGCAAAGTTTATAATGTAACATGTTTCACCCCAAAAGTGTAAAAATACAAAAGGGGTATAGAAATACTCACATGATCAAATGTATATAAGTGACGATTAATATGAATAATAAGCAATAATTCCAACGAAGTTCTTCACAAGGTACCTAAGTGTGAATATATTTACAAGATTTAGATTAATGATTTAACATGATATAGGGTTTCGATGGGAATTTGGGGTTTTAATATTTAGATAACGCTAGTTAGTGAGATCTTATATATATCTTAGTCCAAGAACAATATCATGTAAGGATTTTTTAAAGAAATAAAAGCCTTTATAACAATTTTGTAAATTTAACTTATAAAATATATAATTTCTATTGTAACCATGATTAATCCAAAAATATAAATGTTTAGTGTCCAAATAATCATTAAATGATTCAAAAGAAAATATTATATAAAGTCTATTTTTACATGATTAAACTAGGCAAAATATTTGTTAATTTTTATTTTATAAGAAAATTGTTAAGGTAATTATGGAAATAAATTTATAGAAAATAATAGGATAGCTTTAAAAATAAACAAAGTTTACAAAACATTTTTTTATAATTTTCAGAAAATTGTATGTACCTTTTTAAAGGCTGAAAAGCCAAAAAAATATATTGGAGGTCGCCAGGTTTGAACCCGGGACCTCTAGTACAGAATGTGAGTGGGGAACCAGTGAACCAAGGCTCTCAGCCGTGGTTAAAAGGCTGTTTTAATAACCTAAAAACACCAAGCACCAAATCCCCCCAAATCGCATGAACCCTAGGTTCAATCGTCCCCAAAATTGAAGCATCAACTAATGTTTTTAAACAAACCATTGTTAGGGCTTTTATTCCCCTCCCAAAACCGAGTATATACATGTCTTAAATTACCTGGTTAGAGATGGATTCGATGGTGAACAAGTAGGGGAACAGGTCGCTACTTATAACGAATCAATGGGCGTCAAAACGTTGAAGATAATCGAATTAACTTCTCGGGTAGCTTTAAACAATGTTCAAGATGCAAAGCCCTCTAACAATTCGTGGTTAGCAGGCTCGTATGATGGTGTTCGAGTGGGGTGCGGGTCAGGATATAGAGCGGGATTGAATTAGTTTAATTTTGGGTTTTCAGATGCATTGCGTGTCGCAACCAATTAGAATTAGATGAACGTTCAATTTGGTTTATTTAATTTAAGATATTATTGGTGTTTAATGCCCGAACGTTGGGTGTTTGATACCCTTTGGTTACTCGAGCTCGATAGCCCTTGTAACCGGTGCTTAACGTAATTAAAACAACCCTTAAGATTCGAATTCGCCTCCCAACGGTTAGAAACCAATATTTCGAGTTAAATTCTAAGGGTTCCACGTTTTTTTTGTCCTCGCCGGAGCTAGGTCGGAGCTCGGCGAGTTCATGGCTGGAAAAACAGCCTAAAGGGAGAAAGAGGGACTAAGTTTCAATTATTTGCAACTTTGGTCCCTATAGTTTTTTTTAATGTTCTATGCTCAAACTTTATTTTCAAAGTTTCTAAATTGACAATAAGGCCCCCGTGACTTCTTAAACCCAAGTTATAAACATCTTTTAACTTTAATAACTTCTACAAAATTATTATTATTATTATTGTTACAATTATTATTATTATTATTATTATTATTATTATTATTATTATTATTATTATAACTTGCTATTATTATTAGTATTATTAATAACATAATTATTACTCTTATAAAAAGTTATTATTGTTATTATTTTATGATTATTTTTATGTTCAATTTAATAGATAAACTAATCTTTTTACATTAAAGAATTAGTGACCACCTAGTAGATAAGCAAAAATAGCCCACAAGTTTAATGAAAAGCATTAGTAGTCCTTACAAGAATAAACGAGATTAACTATTAGCTAACCAAAAATACAAGATGTTACATTTATGATGATGTTTCATGCATGGTTATGATTGTTCCTTATTATTATTATTACTAATATTATTATTACTTATAGTATGTGACTTTACGTGATATGTTATTATCGTAACGTAAAGTATATCGTAATAATAAAGAGAAAGAGCAATAAAGAAAAGAAGAGGAACATTAATAAAATTGTTAACAAGTCTTGCAAGCTTACAGGAGATACACGACCATGTTGTCGTTAGCTCAACTGTGTTGCGGGTTAGCTACCCTATTATGCACATAGGGCCAATCAATTGAGATTGGCAGGACCTTTGCAGCGTGTCCTGGGTGATTGGATCGGCCTTGTATACAGTACACAGAACCCTTTCGAGGGATATAGTTGACCCTTTCGAGGGATACAGTTGACCCTTTCGAGGGATATAGTTGACCCTTTCGAGGATATAGATGGCCCGTCACCCGTTTTCCATCGCGTATACAGTTGGGGTATTGCTCATTGGTCCATACAGAAAATGAAAGATAATGATAAAAGTTTACAGAACAGACAAGGCATACAGTAAAGAAAACGAATAGTGTTTGTTCATATAGTTAATGCGTGCTCATATATACAGTACAAAGTTGTATTTTACAGAAAAGAGTATTTTCATATACAACATACAGAAAGTATTTTATAACTTTAAAACTAGAACTCACTGAGCAACGCTGACTTTTATACATTTTCAGTTGGCAGGTAATTATTGCTGAGGATAGCACGAGGGTGAGGCTACTCGGCAGGAAAAGACTGACATCCATTCGTATTCTATGTTCTTGTTGTTTTGTAATGCAGTAAAATAATTCTTTTGTAAACAGTAAATGATGATGTATTGCTTAACAAAAGTGATTTATATGAAATGAATGGTTTTTGATAAATTATATCCGCTACTTAAGTTTGTATAATTATAATGTTTAATGTTTTAACTGCTGTGATTGACCGACTGTGAGGTTTCTGGGAACATGGCCTTACACCAACGCCTAGCATATTGATATACTTTTCTAAAAAAAATCGTACATCCGTTGTTTACATATGTGTAAATCTAGTTATCCACATGTGTAGTACTGGAATTACACATGTGTAAATCCGATATTACACATGTGTAAAACGAATTTCGTTAAAAAAACGGGAATTTTTTTATTTTTTATAAATTTTTTATACTTTTTTATGAAAGGTGAAAGTTGGGGAACATTTTTTTGTTTTTATTTTTTTTTATTTTTATGTTGTTTTTTGATTTATAAATTTTTTAAATATGTTTTTGTTACCTACAATTTTGCTATTGAGAACTAGTGGTTGAGATTGGTTCCTGGAGTTCTCACAAAAAAAGCTAGTTCTCATTTGATCCCTCCTCTATATAGATATATATACATATACATATATATATATATATATATATATATATATGTATATATATATAAATATATATATATATATTTATATATATATATATATACACACGTATATATATATATACATGTATATATATATATACGTATATATATATATATACACACGTATATATATATATATACAGGTATATATATATATATACACACACGTATATATATATATATACCAATATATATATATACCAGTATATATATATACACGTATATATATATATAGACGTATATATATATACATATACATATATATATATATACGTGTATATATATATATATACATATATATATATATATATATATATATATGCGTACATATATATATATACGTGTATATACATATATACAGATATAGATACGTGTACATATATACGTGTATATATACATATATATATACACATGTGTATATACATATACACATATGTATATATATATATATATATATATATATATATATATATAAATATACATATTTATATATAAATATATAAGTATATATACATATATATATATATACATATATACATATATACATATATACGTCTTTACATATATATATACATATAGATATATATATATACGTATATACGTATAGATATATATATACACGTATATATATACGTATATATATATCTATACGTATATATATACGTATATGTATATCTATACGTATATATATACGTATATACGTATATATATATATATATACGTGTATATATAATATATATATACACACACTATATATATATTTATATACGTATATATATATATACGTATATAATATATATATATATATATATAATATATATATATATATATATATGTGTGTGTGTGTGTGTGTGTAATGCAGCAAAATAATAGTTAAGTACCAAAAGTGAGCTCGAACAGATCTAGGTTACAATATATGTCGATACATAATAATATTAAATCAACTAATGAGATAATTAAACCTTTGTGGTTATTGGTTAAGCGTTTGAGACAACAATTTTTTAATGAGTTTATGCTAGAATTTGAACTGAGATGAGACACGTGAAGCCATGGCTAGGTAACGCAGGTGGTGTGATGGCTAACAAGAAGATGCCAACAGAAGGTGCAAAGTGCTGCAGTGTAGATGTGTAATGATTGCAGTGCTGGTGTGTGATAATTATAATGTTTACTGTTTTAACTGCTGTGATTGACCAACTGTGAGGTTTGTGGGAACGGGGCCTTACACCAACGCCTACCATATTGATATAGTTTTCTAAAAACAATCGTACATCCGTTGTTTACATATGTGTAAATCTAGTTATAAACATGTGCTGTACTGGATTTACACATGTGTAAATCCGATAATACAAATGTGTAAAACGAATTTCGTTAAAAAAACGGGAATTTTTTTCTTTTTTATAAATTTTTTATACTTTTTTATCAATGGAGGAAAGTTGGGGAACATTTTTGTGTTTTTATTTTTTTTATTTTTATGTTGTTTTTTGAT